>CM060937.1:938264375-939464375 GCA_030765085.1 Allium cepa
TAGTTTTTTACTGTGTCTTCTTCAGTGTGTGTGCTCTCTTGTTCCTTTGTCCCTTTGAGTGTTTGTATCTTTTTATCTGTGTTTTAATAAATTGGTCGGGGACCAATTAACCCCGTCGGCCATGCCAAAAAAATAAATAAATAAATATGTATGTATATATATGAACATAAATAATATTTTGGTTTACACACACATGCACATGCGTACATATAACATAAATTTTAAAATCCAAAAACAATTTTTTATCTTAGCCAAATGAAAAAATTAAAATATTAATGGTATTAATGTATATTTATGTATATATTTTGTTAAAACGAATATATATATGTGCATATACGTATGTATGTTTATGTGTGTGTAGTATCACCATAATCTTCAGGTCGTTATGTTAAAGACAAATCCTTGATATTGTTCTCTTATTTAAGCATAAATTACAATGGTTATTCTCATATATATGTTCCTTCTAGACTAGTTTATAATATTTATAACGTTCACATTATTAGTGTGAATTCTTAAAAATTAAATATGATAGATCCAAACTAAAATTGAACTAAAATAATATATAAAAATAAATACGTCATAATACGCGTGTGTGCACGTGCACACACACACAAATATACATAGAGATAAACTAATTTAAAACAACACACTGTTTTTTAATGATCATTAAATATGATTTATGATAAATAAATTATTCAGTTAAACACAAAAATAAGATCAAGTGCAAAAATTAATAAGGCAATTTTTTTTTGAAGCTTTCCTCTTTTGTATCAATGCACATGATCCAACGTTTTTAAATTATCTAAGAAAAAACAAGGCCCATATGACGAATGTGTCATATGCTAGTTTTGTTGAAGGTTGATGTATGCAACGGTGTTTGCAAGATCAGATGTCGCTCAAGCCATTTGGGTAGTTATTTGAAATTTGGCTAATTTGATTAAATCGTATAGAAAGTCATGTAACTCATATTGAGATATCTTTGAGAACTACATGACTTTTTTTTGACGACGAAATTGATATGGATTGCGAATTAGTTGGCTCTTATGATCCGAATAATGTCAAGATAGTGACGGGGGGAGGAAGTCACCGCGTATCAAGTATCCACTCTTGGAAGAACAATCATTAGTTGGAGGATGATGTTGCTATTATACTTGCATTATTTGCTATGGAGTAGGAATTGATAACCACGGAGCATGCCCTTAAAGAGATGCTGAGGTGTTTGGTGTGATTTTAAGTTTGAGCAAGAAAGTGTCATAGTGAATGGTGATATCCGAAAACACAATTTATTTTGTGGAAGTTTTGACGTTTAGCTCTTTGCACAGAAATATTGAGGTGAAGGAATCATTCTTGATGCCATCCATTGAAGAAGGCAAAACAATTTTAATTTAAAATATTCACGACAATGCAACGACATTGTATATGATGTCTTTATGGATTGAAGAGTTCGAACATTGCTCAAACTTGGTTTGCTCCTTCATACGCTAGGTTCCACAAGGTGATATGGTTGGGGGAAGCTGTTCTATTTGGCGTATTTTGAAGAGGATAGTTTTTTTGTGAAATTGAGATTTTGTTCACTTCTATTTGGAAACTTGCAACAATCCATTAATGGATGATTGCTATGTTAAATCTCATTAACAAAGTACTGTAGTCTTTTGGAGAGATGGGTTATCAGATGGAGGTCGAGGTCTATTATGACGTGTATGTAAGCCAGTCAAACGGGTTGGGTTGGATCAAAATGGGTTGGGTCGAGTTTGACCCAAGCCATTTATGACCCATTCTCTTTTATCCATTTATGACCCAACCCATTTATGACCCAACCCACTTAATAAGCGGGTATAATGATCCTGACTCGACCTTCGGAAAATCAGCACCGAATACGACACTCATACTCAGATGCCGCAGATTCAAACGTCGAATATGGTTCATCGGAGCTTATAACACCATTAAGTAAACAATACAGCAGAAGAAAAAGAAATGAATAATACATCGATATACACAATCTGATACAATATCCAGATATAATGATACAATAGAATGATACAACAGATATCAATACTATCAGAGATATAAGGAATAGCAGCGGAAAAGAATATCTTCAATAGAATGCATCCCCAAATCCAATGCTCCAATCCAAAGCTAGCTCGAACCGACATCACGCTTCACATAGATAAACAAGTGTCGTCCATATCCAAAGACTGGAGTCACTCCAGATAATCTACTAACCTGACTATCTGAATAACCCAACTCTAGACTGCCCGTGTGGAAAATTGTGTGCACCCAGATTTTAGGAAAGGAACAATAAACTCCGGGTCAGTTATGGGACTGGTATGAGCAAAAAAAACATTTTATCTTTAAAAACGAACAATAAAAGGATTTTAAAATTGAAATGCGCAATGCTTTTTGAAAAATGAAACTACCATAAGGCCTCCCACCGCACACCATGCAAACGCAGAATTGGAGGAGATTTCTCCTTATGATAGTCAAAAATGCTTGATACGCGAAAACCATTTTGATATTATTATTAGTGCATAGTGCAGAAAATCTTTCGAAAGTATAATATTAATCTTAGCCAGCGTAGGCATTTCGCACTATGCCTACTATAGCTACCATCCAAACAGTGGGGAGCCACCATAAGTAGATGGCAGGTTATACAACTAAAACCGTACAGGGCTCGTATTGTTTTGTTTGGATTTCCAACAAATGGTCGGGCAAAGGAACTTCCCAAATAAAATGAAATGCCTCTGGAGGGACGCCCCCAAGAACTTAACCAGCTCTCTGCTACACAAGGCTGAGTTACACCTGTCCGGAAGTAAATACTGACACGAGTATGCCATCCCCCGGTCGTTTGCGACCTTTATCTGAGGCCTCTTAATCACAAAGCAACAACCACACAGTAAAGTATCTGGGCTCCATACCATGATACCACTTTCATAAAGAAATCAACATAAGTAAATATCTGGGCTCCATACCATGATATCACTTTTTTATCTAGAAGGAAATGGTCATACCCTCAGGAGGAGCGACCTCCAAATAACCTTGCTGCCACGATTCCTGTTTCGAGCATTACCGGGTTGTGAGGCTCGACGAAATCTCGTCCACAAAGCTACGCTTTTCAGAAAAGCCATGCTTTGATCAATAAATGATCAACAAATGATCATCAATATACAGCAGCACTTAGCATGCCACACTACCAAATTGGGAGTATATCACTAGTAACCTTCAACTACATAACCTCTGAGCTTGTACGTCTCTAAGAAGGGTGTTAAGCTAAGAGAATAAATTCTCCGCCACCAACAGATATGTATTTGAAAGAAATTAGCTTTATATCTCAAGGTGTAGTGTCAGACATACGACCATACAAGTCTGTTTCGGGTTCGAACAAAACCGAAGGCACTTCCGAAGAAGCCCTTGCAAATCCAGGTATCCACAATCCCGATCGGACTTCCCATCAATTAGGGAATCTCTATACCATAGCTACTCAGTGCAGAGACAATCGATAGTTCATCCCATCGCTCTCGCAAATACCCGGTCTTCACCACCTGTCTTCAATGCTATCCATAACGTCGTATCATTATTTGGAATGGGTTATATGACACAAAGGTCCTTTCCCGGCTAAACCGAATAACGAGCGCAATATTTAAAAACAAATGAATATGGGATTTCAATTTAGTCACAACTTAATGATTCCAAACTTTCTTTCAAATGGTTTAAACCAATTACCATTTCAAATCTTTTAAACAAAAAGAATCAATTCACAAAGTTCATCCAGTTTCACAAAGATCCATTCACGGATTTCAAAACAATTCCCGTTTCAATTGGATTAATCCATTAAATCTTTAAATCAAAGATTTATCTCATAGCTTTCAAAACTCGTTTCCAAAGATTCATCCATAACTTGGAAAACTATTTTCAATTCAACTTGAAATCCCTTTTTATACGAATTAGAAATTCATTACTGGTGTGAAAGCTTTTATCATTTGAAAACAACAAATTTCATTTCGGAAAAATCCGGTATCATTTATACAAGTTAAATTTTTTGGGTTAATTCAAATTCCCAAAACAACATTTTAAAATGTTTAAACCGATATAAGCTTGTATACCCTTTTTAAATCATAAATACAGAATACAGAATTCAATTTCAGATATTGAATTCCTATTTAAATCGAATTGTTCAAATTCCAAATCTCTATTAGTTATTCAAAATAACTTTCATTCTTAAAACACCTTTTCAAAATATTTTCATATTAAACTTGATTTATTTCCAAAAATATTTGAATTTAAAAATTCAAAGTCAAAACTTATTTTAAAAATATGTGATTTAACCGATTTCCACGTTAAATCCATATTTTTGTGTGTATAAGTGTAGTCCAGGGGTTTTACCCAATAGTGCAACAACAACAATCATCATAGATATATCAATATCGATAAGCGGTACAATCCATAACGCTTATTTTCGTTCACAGTTTCACAGATAAAGTAAATTTATCAATCACAAAGATTCATTTTTGCAATTCGATGTGGTTTCGGATAACCAACTGGAATCCGACTCCCTGTCGCATCGAAATTCAAATGCCGTTTTACGGCCAAGGGGTTTACAACAGTATATTCATCAAAGATATCACAGCTCAGCACAAAGCAATTCATATTACATAGCATCACATCACATAACAGAGATATTAATCCAATACACATCATTCAATAGCTATCAATCATCTTCAATTTAGATGAATAAATCGTGTGGTTTAAATTAATTAACCACAAAATTACTATCATAAATTATCTTTAATCAATGATTAATTGTCATTAATCAAATCTTAATTAATCATAAGTTAATCACATAATTAATTGTCCCTTAATTACATTAAGTAATTACAAATTAGTTAACCTTTAATTAATTAATCAACCTTTAATTATTAAGTAATTGACCTTTAATCACTTAATAAATCTTTAAACTGTGGGTAAATAAATCAACCCTTAAATTTATTTCATAAGTAAATTATCACTTAATTTACTTATATTAAGTATACATCCTTTAATAAATTTCATTCATCAATCATGAATCATCCTTTAATCAATACTTAATCATTTATTTATTAAATCCTAATTATTAATAAATTAACCTTTGATTAATAATGAATCAACCATTAAAATTAATTACAATTACAAATTACTTTTTTAAAATTAATTAATGATTCTTAGATTATTCAAAAAAAATTAATTTAATTAAAGATAAATCTTTTATCTAGATTAATTACTTAATCACACTACTAATTAAGTTTTAAAAAGAATAACATCACAGGCCATATATGATCTTTGAAAATGATTTTTTTTAAAACAATTTGAACTTTAAGGTTTAAATCTTCGAAATTTGCTTAACTTGTAACAAAAACAAGTAACCCGAGCCAAAACCTTATTTACCCGAGCTCAACTTTGGGTCCGCTACTAGATTTCCCGAGCCACATTATTTCTTCCTCAAAAACTTGTTTTTTTCATCCTGACATTTAAAATAGTAATACATTCACGTACACACTCAATAACCCACCCGAGACGTACCATCTTCTCCCCGAGACTAAACTCGAGACTATCACTTCTTCTTCCACATTAAAATTCCAGATGCACAGAACTTCGCATTGTGCACGTGCACATGTCACCAGAGCCTTAGTGATCGTTGCTGCAACTCCAGGCACCTCACCCCAACCACCCACCCAGATTACTTCAAATCGTCGAAATTCGAAATTGAACAACTCAAACCCTGGGAACCCAAAACTGAATCAATAAAAACCCATCACCTCGCCCCCTCCGACTACCTGAGTTCTCGCCACTTCACCGAGTTGTTCGTCAGAGACCCGTGTTTGTTTTCCCCTAGGTGCAATTTACCCAAAAGCCTCGACGACGATACTGTAGCCATTTAAACTTGATCGACACAGGGTGCTAGTCGAACCCTAGTTTTCCACGTTACGGCCACCACGGTCACCAAGAATTTAAACCAGTATTTTTCTCGAGTTCGCCAGCCTACCATCCTCCTTTAGCCACAACCCTGAGCCACGAATCCTCACCGAACATCGGCAACTGACCAAGAACCCATTATTCGTTCAACTCGAAACTACCCGCAATTCCATAACTTAAAAATCCGAAATCTTTTATAAAATTCATATGTCTTGAAGATGAACAGGATCATGAAATCAAATCCTAAGTTTTAATAAATTAAATTTTAAACAAACTTTTGTTATACTATGTTTTTTATTTTCTTTTTTCTTTTTAGCAAAATCATTTACTTTTAATACTTAAAAGTACTTTTAGAATCAAGATCTTGTCAATTTTAACATGTTTCATTCATATATCAAGATCACTAGTACATTAGGGGATGAGATTTTCCATCTATTTGCGTGGAACAGAGCAGATTTTCATGTATACAGACATACACACATATTCTACATATATATATACACATGCAGCCATAATAGACAAAACATTTTCATAATATACTTCCAGTGCCAATCTAAAAATCAAGGTATATAGAAAAATTTAAGTGAGTTTGCTCACCTGTGAGTAAAAGCAGAAACTTGGAATTTATTTTTTTGAATCTGGAAAATGATCAAGAAGTTGTTCTTTTGAATATGATATCTGGGTTGATCAATTGCTGTGATATATTTATCTAAACTTGATACTTGTTGGAGTTGAGTTGCTCTTTGATTTAGTTCTAATTGCTTGAAGCTTCATTCAAGTTGATTTGCTTGAAACAGGTTCTTGATTTTTTTCTTTTTGAAAAACCGTTGTTTAAGTTTGTAAATATAATGATGTTTATATTCTGGAATGCTAAGTTTTGATGAACGGATCAAGAATAGTGTAGATGTATATATAGAAAGATAGTGTTTGTATAGGTGTTTACCGGTGTAGCTTGTTTTTTCTCTTTTCAATATTTGATCAGATTTTCTTGCTGCCTACTATTTTTGACCAAAGATATTTTCTTTAGAGGATGATATGATTTTCATTTCGGCTGAGAAGATATTAGCTAGTACAATTGTTTGCCTCTTTGTTTACATGAATCATTATCTTGCTTGATATTTTTTTTCTCGCTTGTAATGATTTTTCTATTGTAGGCATATGTTAATGATATTTGTCTTGTTTCAAAAGCTTATGCATACATTTTCTTTTGTGTACGTACATTTTTGTTTGCATATAATCCACTTGAATTTGTATGCACAGTTTTATTTTCTAGATATCCTTTTTTTGTTTCATAATCTTCTTTTGTAAGTTTTATAACATAGAAATTTTGTTAGTTCTTTCTTCTTCATTTTGCAAGTGTACATAGATGTTTTATTTGTATATAGATATTATTCTTTTCTTGTTTCTTCTTTTGCAAGCTTTTGTGTTTTATTTGTATGTAGATATTATTTCTTCTTTGTTTACTGAAATGGCTCTTAAACTTGCTTGCCTAATTCACACACCATATACATGTACTTCATTTGTTATTATTTTATAGTTTGATTTTATGTTGCCATATAACCATAAAATTTTATTATTAACATATATGCTTGAATTTCATTTCTATTTAAAGTTCAACTATCAAACACTAAATTTATAACATATATTTTATTTTTATATTTTACACTTATATTAAATATTGATAGGATAAATTTTATTTCAAAACTTTTTATAACCTCATAAAGAAAATGAACTAAAAGCACAATTTATACATTTAATATATAGTCACACATATTATTTTCCAAAGTAAAATTTATAAATCCAATTCATTTTGAATTCCAAATCAAAATTTATTTATAATTCAATTCAATTTAAAATATTTATTTTGAGTTTCAATTCCAAAATTTTAAAACAAATAAATATATATCTCTTATTAAATTTGAAAAATTCAAATAAATCTACAATTTAACCAAAAAATTTAATTTAATTACAAATTTAAATCCATCTTTAAACCGGGACCGTTACAGATTACCCCTTAAGAAATTTCGTCCCCGAAATTTGCCAGGGAGATAACAAAGATAGATGAATGATAGAGAAATATCTTTCCAAGTCAAATCGAATGTTTGTTCTGCGTTTGGCTTACCAAATCAGAATATCAACAATAGATACAAGAACAAATCTATTTAACACTTCACAAGATACTCAGATTATCTGAATCTACGAAGTCTGCCGGGCACTGGTTAGTCCGAAGGGATAACTAACCATTAGTAGAACATATCCGGATATAAAAATAGACAGATATATGGATATAATACCAAAACTTTTTTTAGTTTAAACAAAGTATACCTATCAACCATAGCAACCAAAGCAATTAATTCATCCAAACAAACAATTCTGACCCATTTGGAGTTTATGTCCCATGCAAATATATCAAATCTTCTTGCCGGATCTACCAGGAACTATCAAAGAATTGAAAAGAGATGCCGAACAAAAGAGATTGATAGAGAAAAGATTGTATCCTTGTTGTTATAGGGTATTGACCATTCGTAGTGGTACTCCATGTCCCATATTTCGTCCTCTTCTTGCACTCATACTTACTATCAGTGAATAGTAAGAGAATTTACTGAGGCATTCGAACATATATCTTAAGGTTATACTCATTCTAGGGTTTACTTCACCCTATCTCTAATGAGATACTTAATGTGTTGTATTCCTGAGCTAAAGATTTAACCCTCATCTCTGATACCACTTATAACGATCCTGACTCGACCTTCAGAAAATCGGCACCGAATACGACACTCATACTCAAATGCCGTAGATTCAAACATCGAATTTGGTTCTTCGGAGATTATAACAACATTAAGTAAACAACACAACGGAAGAAAAAGAAATGAATAATACATCGATATACACAATCTGATACAATATCCAAATATAATGATACAATAGAATGATACAATAGATATCAATACTACCAGAGATACAAGGAATAGTAGCGGAAAAGAATATCTTCAATAGAATGCATGCCCAAATCCAATGCTCCAATCCAAAGCTTGCTCGACCCGACATCACGCTTCACATAGATAAGCAAGTGTCATCCATATCCAAAGACTGGACTCACTCTAGATAATCTACTAACCTGACTATCTGAAAACCCCAAATCTAGACTGCCCATGTCGAAAATTATGGGCATCCAGAGTTTAGGAAAGGAACAATAAACTCCGAGTCAGTCATGGGACTGGTATGAGTAAACAAAAACAGTTTATCTTTAAAAACAAACAATAAAGGATTTTAAAATTTAAATCCGCAATGATTTTTGGAAAATGAAACTACCATAAGGCCTCCAACCGCATACACCATGCAAACGCATAATTGGAGGAGATTTCTCCTTATGATAGTCAAAAATGCTTGATACGCGAAAACCATTTTGATATTATTATTAGTGCATAGTGCAGAAAATCTTTCGAAAGTATAATATTAATCTTAGCCAGCATAGGCATTTCGCACTATGCCTACTATAGCTACCATCCAAATAGTGGGGAGCCACCATAAGTAGATGGCAGGTTATACAACTAAAACGGTACAGGGCTCGTATTGTTTTGTTTGGATTTCCAACAAATGGTCGGGCAAAGGAACTTCCCAAATAAAATGAAATGCCTCTGGAGGGAAGCCCCCAAGAACTTAACCAGCTCTCTGCTACACAAGGCCGAGTTACCCCTGTCCGGAAGTAAATACTGACACGAGTATGCCATCCCCCGGTCGTTTGCGACCTTTATCCGAGGCCTCTTAATCACAAAGCAACAACCACACAGTAAAGTATCTGGGCTCCATACCATGATACCACTTTCATAAAGAAATCAACATAAGTAAATATCCGGGCTCCATACCATGATATCACTTTTTTATCTAGAAGGAAATGGTCATACCCTCAGGAGGAGCGACCTCCAAATAACCTTGCTGCCACGATTCCTGTTTCGACCATTACCGGGTTGTGAGGCTCGACGAAATCTCGTCCACAAAGCTACGCTTTTCAGAAAAGTCATGCTTTGATCAATAAATGATCAACAAATGATCATCAATATACAGCAGCACTTAGCATGCCACACTACCAAATTGGGAGTATATCACTAGTAACCTTCAACTACATAACCTCTGAGCTCGTACGTCTCTAAGAAGGGTGTTAAGCTAAGAGAATAAATTCTCTGCCACCAACAGATATGTATTTGAAAGAAATTAGCTTTATATCTCAAGGTGTAGTGTCAGACATACGACCATACAAGTCTGTTTCGGGTTCGAACAAAACCGAAGGCACTTCCGAAGAAGCCCTTGCAAATCCGGGTATCCACAATCCCGATCGGACTTCCCAAATAAAATGGAACGCCTCTGGAGGGACGCCTACAAGAACTAAACCAGCTCTCTGATAAACAAGGCCGGGTTACCCCTGCCCGGAAGTAACTACTAACACGAGTATGCCATCCCAAGTCTTTTGCGACCTTTATCCGAGGCCTCTTAATCACAAAGCAACAACCACACAGTAAAGTATCTGGGCTCCATACCATGATACCACTTTCATAAAAAAATCAACATAAGTAAATATCTGGGCTCCATACCATGATATCACTTTTTTATCTAGAAGCAAATGGTCATACCCTTTGGAGGAGCGACCTCCAAATAACCGGGTTGTGTGGCTCGATGAAGTCTCATCCACAAAGCTACACTTTTAACAAAAGCCATGCTTTGATCAATAAATGATCAACAAATGTACATCAATATACAGCAGCACTTAGCATGCCACACTACCAAATTAGGAGTATATCACTAATAACCTTCAACTACATAACCTCTGAGCTCGTGCGTCTCAGAGAAGGGTGTTAAGCTAAGAGAATAAATTCTCCGAAACCAACAGATATGTATTTGAAAGAAATCAGCTTTATATCTCAAGGTGTAGTGTCAGACATACGACCATACAAGTATGTTCCTGGTTCGAACAGAACCGAAGGCACTTCTGAAGAATCCCTTGCAAATCCGGTTATTCACAATCTCGATCGGACTTCCCATCACTTAGGGAATCTCTATACCATAGCTACTCAGTGCAGAGACAATCGATATGTCATCCTATCGCTCTTGCAAATACCCGGTCTTCACCACCGGTCTTCAATGCTATCCATAATGTCGTATCATTACTCGAAACGGGTTATATGACACAAAGGTCCTCTCCCGGCTAAACCGAGTAACGAGCGCAATATTTAAAAACATATGGATATGGGATTTCAATTAAGTCACAAATTAATGATTCCAAACTTTCTTTCAAATGGTTTAAACCAATTACCATTTCAAAACTTTTAAACAAAAAGATTCAATTCACAAAGTTCACCCAGTTTCACAAAGATCCATTCACGGATTTCAAAACAATTCCCGTTTCAATTGGATTAATCCATTAAATCTTTAAATCAAAGATTTATCTCATAGCTTTCAAAACTCGTTTCCAAAGATTCATCCATAACTTGGAAAACTATTTTCAATTCAACTTGAAATCCCTTTTTATACGAATTAGAAATTCATTACTTGTGTGAAAGCTTTCATCATTTGAAAATAACAGTTTTCATTTCGGAAAAATTCGGTATCATTTATACAAGTTAAAATCTTTGGGTTAATTCAAATTCCCAAAACAACATTTTAAAATGGTTTAAACCGATATAAGCTTGTATACCCTTTTTAAGTCATAAATACCGAATACAGAATTCAATTTCAGATATTGAATTCCAATTTAAATCGTATTATTCAAATTCTAAATCTCTATTAGTTATTCAAAATAACTTTCATTCTTAAAACACCTTTTCAAAAGTTTTTCATATTAAACTTAATTTATTTCCAAAGCTTTTTGAATTTAAAAATTCAAATTCAAAACTTATTTTAAAAATATGTGACTTAACCAATTTTCATGTGGAATCCATATTTGTGTGTGTATAAGTGTAGTCCAGGGGTTTTACCCAATAGTGCAACAACAACAATCATCATAGATATATCAGTATTGATTAGCGGTACAATCCATAACGCCTATCTTCGTTCACAGTTTCACAAATAAAGTAAATTTATCAATCACAAAGATTCATTTTTACAATTCGATGTGGGTTTCAGATAACCAACTGGAATCCGACTCCCTGTCGCATCGAAATTCAAATGTCGTTTTATGGCCAAGGGGTTTTCAACAGTATATTCATCACATATATCACAGCTCGGCACAAAGCAATTCATATACATAGCATCACATCACATAACAGAGATATTAATCCAATACACAGCATTCAATAACAATCAATCATCTTCAATTTAGATGAATAAATCATGTGGTTTAAATTAATTAACCACAAAATTATTTTCATAAATTATCTTTAAACAATGATTAATTGTCATTAATCAAATCTTAATTAATCTTAAGTTAATCGCATAATTAACTGTCCCTTAATTACATTAAGTAATTACAAATTAATTAACCTTTAATCAATTAATCAACCTTTAATTATTAAGTAGTTGACCTTTAATCATTTAATAAATCTTTAAATTGTGGATGAATAAATCAACACTTAAATTAATTGCATTAGTAAATTATCACTTAATTTACTTATATTAAGTAATCATCCTTTAATAAATCTCATTCATCAATCAAGAATCATCCTTTAATCAATACTTAATTATTTATTTATTAAATCATAATTATTAATAAATTAACCTTTGATCAATAATCAATCAACCTTTAAAATTAATTACAATTACAAATTACTTTTTTAAAATTAATTAATGATTCTTAGATTATTCAAAAAAAATTAATTTAATTAAAGATAAGTCTTTTATCTAGATTAATTACTTAATCACACTACTAATTAAGTTTTAAAAAGAATATCATCGCAGGCCATATATTATCTTTGAAAACGATTTTTTTAAACGATTTTAACTTTAAGGTTTAAATCTTCGAAATTTGCTTAACTTGTAAACAAAAACAAGTAACCTGAAACAAAACCTTATTTACCCGAGCTCAACTTCGAGTCCGCTACTAGATTTCCCGAGCCACCATATTTTTTCCTCAAAAACTTGTTTTTTCATCCTAACATTTAAATCAGTAATACATTCACGTACATACTCAATAACCCACCCGAGACGTACCATCTTCTCCCCGAGACTAGACCCGAGACAATTACTTCTTCTTCCACATTAAAATTCAAGATGCATAGAACTTCGCATTGTGCACGTGCACATGTCGCCAAAGCCTCGGTGATCGTTGCTGCAACTCCAGGCAGATCGGCGATGGTCTCCTCACCCCAACCCACCACTAGATTACTTCAACTCGCTGAAATTCATAATTGAACAAATCAAACCCTGGGAAACCAAAACTGAATCAACAAAACACCATCACCTTGCCCCCTTCGACCATCTGGGTTCTCGCCACTTCACCCAGTTGTTCGTTAGAGACCCGTGTTTGTTTTCCCCTATGTGCGATTTACCCAAAAGCCTCGTCTACGATACTGTAGCCATTTAAACTTGATCGACACAGGGTGCTAGTCGAACCCTATTTTTCCACGTTACGGCCACCACGGTCACCAAGAATTTAAACCATTATTTTTCTCAAGTTCTCCAGCCTACCATCCTCCTGTAGCCACAACCCTGAGCCACGAATCCTCACCGATCATCGGCAATCGACCAAGAACCCATTATTCGTTCAATTCGAAACTGCTCGCAATTCCATAACTTAAAAATCCGGAATCTTTTACTAAAAATCATATTTTTTGAAGATGAACAGGATCATGAAATCAAATCCTAAGTTTTAATAAATTAAATTTTAAATAAACTTTTGTTCTACTGTGTTTTTTTTTCTTTTCAACAAAATCATTTACTTTTAATACTTAAAAGTACTTTTAAAATCAAGATCTTGTCAATTTTAACCTGTTTCATTCATATATCAAGATCACTAGTACATCAGGGGATGAGATTTTCCATTTCAAACAGGTTTTGAAATCTGTTTGCCTGGAGCAGAGCAGACTTTCATGTATACAGACATGCACACATATTCTATATATATATATATATACATATATATATATACACACACACATACACACATGCATCCATAATAAACAAAACATTTTCATAACATACTTCTTGTGCCGATCTAAAAATCAAGGTATATAGACAAATTTAAGTGAGTTTTCTCACCTGTGAGTAAAAGCAAAAACCTGGAATTTATTTTTTTGAATCTGGAAAATGATCAAGAAGTTGTTCTTTTGAATCTAATATCTGGGTTGATCTATTGCTTTGATATATTTATCTAAACTTGATATTTGTTGGAGTCGAGTTACTCTTTGATTTAGTTCTAATTGCTTGAAGTTTCATTCAAGTTGATTTGCTTGAAATAGGTTCTTGATTTTTTTTTCTTTTTGAAGAACTGTTGTTTAAGTTTGTAAATATAATGATGTTTATATTCTAGAATGCTAAGTTTTGATGAACGAATCAAGAATAGTGTAGATGTATATATTGGAAGATAGTGTTTGTATAGATGTTTACTAGTGTAGCTTGTTTTTTCCTCTTTTTCTATATTTGATCAGATTTTCTTGCTGCCTACTATTTTTGACCAAAGATATTTTCTTGGGAGGCTGATGTGATTTTCATTTCAGCTGAGAAGATATTAGCCAGTACATTTGTTTGCCTCTTTGTTTACATGAATCATCATCTTGCTTGATTTTTTTTTGCCTGTAATGATTTTCCTTTTGTAGGAATATGTTAATGATATTTGTCTTGTTTCAAAAGCTTATGCATATCATTTTCTTTTGTGCAATTACATTTTTTTTTGCATATAATCCACTTGAATTTGTATGTACAGTTTTGCTTTCTAGATATCCTTTTTTTGTTTCATAATCTTCTTTTGTAAGTTTTATAACATAGATATTTTGTTAGTTCTTGCTTCTTCATTTTGAAAGTGTACATAGATGTTTTATTTGTATGTAGATATTATTCTTTTCTTGTTTCTTCTTTTGCAAGCTTTTGTTTTTTATTTATATGTAGATATTATTTCTTCTTTCTTTACTGAAATGACTCTTAAACTTGCTTGCCTAATTCACACACCATATACATGTACTTCATTTGTTATTATTAACAAATATGCTTGAATTTCATTTCTATTTGTAGTTCAACTATCAAACATTAAATTTATAACATATATTTTATTTTTATATTTTACACTTATATTAAATATTGATAAGATAAATTTTATTTCAAAACTTTTTATGACCTCATAAAGAAAATGAACTAAAAGCACAATTTATACATTTAATAAATAGTCACACATATTATTTTCCAAAGTAAAATTTATAAATCCAGTTCATTTTGAATTCCAAATCAAAATTTATTTTTAATTCAATTCAATTTAAAATATTTATTTTGAGTTTCAATTCCAAAATTTTAAAACAAATAAATATATAGATCTTATTAAATTTGAAAAATTCAAATAAATCTACAATTTAACCCAAAAATTTAATTTAATTACAAATTTAAATCCATCTTTAAACCGGGATCGTTACAGCGGGTTAGTCATTTAACCCATTTAAAGATTTAAATTTAATTTGACTAATAAAAATATATATAAAATAATTCTAATTTTTATGTTTTGAGATCCGATAAAAATTTAAAATTGTAATTATATTTTTCATCAAAATTCAAATATGGGGATGTGGTGACTTATTATTTAAGTGTAACTGCCAGTCCTCTTGGAGAACTACAGTGTGCGTTCACACGATAAAGTATCCGAGTGTTCCATACTATCTGTAATTTAGGTGGTAGTTAATCGGTCGAAGTCCCGCCTGATTCTGAGGTAGAACGAATGAGTTATTGCAATCTGAATAAAAAATAGCGGCTTCTGCACTAGGCGGAGTTCATATGCATGGATGCGGTAGCATGTTATTTTCCAAGTACACATGTTAGTCTCCTTGGAGAACTATAACGTGTGTCAACACAATAAAGTATCCGAGTGTTCCATGGCATTATTTGGCATTAAGGGACACTGAACCAGGAACACCACGGAATCACTTAAAATAGATCGTCAACTATGGATTGCGCTTGTCAAGAACTCGGAGAGGTTACGGATTTGGAAACTGGCTATGAACAGCTAAGGATTCGGGCATGGACCCGGAACGGTCCAGGATTTGGACATCGACCATGAGTGGTCATGGACTTGGTTATTGATTGTTGGATATGGGTGGATTAGAACTCTGTTATCGAGTTCAGATGGATATGGATTTGGCTAAGGATTTGGCTACTGGGTTCGGAATCGGATGTCGACTCAGAGTAGTCGTAGACTCGGATAAGAATACGGTGATGGCATTTGGATAAAAGGGGTTGGATTATGAGTCGGAAAGTATGGATGTAACTAACATACATACTTTAGATATCGGACTTGAGGCTATTCAAAACACACATTCCAACAGCAAGGCATGTTTTGGAGGGCTAACGTTAACCCGCCTTTCGACAAGGCCACGGATAGACGGATTGAACTAAGTCGACTTCACGATTATGAGGTTGAAATATGATGGATTCGGTTTAGAGGGATGAAATTCACCTAGATATGCCGCTCGGCATTAAGGTGAGGATATGGCGCTCGGCATTGAGTTGTGGTTATGTCGCTTGGCATTGAGGTGAGGTTATGCTGCTCGGCGTTGAGTTAAGGTTATGCCGCTGGGCATCGAGGTAAGGTCATGCCGCTCGGCATCGAGGTGAGGTTATGCCGCTCGGCATCGAGGTGAGGTTATGCCGCTCGGCATCGAATAACCTCTCGGCATCGAGGTGAGCTATGCCGCTCGGCATCGAGGCGAGGCTATTCCGCTCGGAATTGGTGTGGTCAGGGTCGTTCGGTATGGGACGAATGTGGCTCAGTGGAAGGTCGTTTGGTATGGGACGAATATGGCTCGGTGGAAGGTCGTTCGGCCTTGGAGGTATATGGTTCGGTGGAAGGTCTCGATGGGAATATACCGTTCAGAAAGCCCAACAACTCAAGATTTCCTATAAATACAGCATTTGGAGGTTCAGAAAAGGGATCTTTCTTCAACTCTCGGACTTTCTCTTCTCTAAGGCTAGGACACTTAGCTGCTCTCAAACTTTGGATTGTAACTGTATTCGGTTATTACGACAACGAAAAATGAAATTTCTAGAGTGGACGTAGACCGGAATTAGCCGAACCACTATTAAATCTATTGTTCTTTACTGCTTTCGTTTTAATTTTTACCGTTCTTCACATTTATACTCTCTACATACAATCTATCTGTGACTCGTGACTGGTACCTGGTGCTTTCTTCTGGATTTGGGTGTTAATGACCAATTTTGATGCTAACAATAATTTTCTTATGACTACAAATCCTTGCAATTATTATCATATAACATATTATATAAGGGTTTTCTATTTCAATACGCTTTAAATTAGTTTACTTAATTAATTATATCATCATACAACAAAGTATATAATAGAAATCAAATACCGTTATTACAAATAATATTGGTTATAAAGTTAAATGTATAATTAAATTATATAATTGCTCATAGAGGATACCCTATACTCTATTAATTTTTAATATATGAGATTAGTAAACAAGTGCTATAAAATGAAGAAAGTAGAAGCCATAAAATGAAGAAAATAGAGGCCATTAGAGGGAGATAAAAGATATATTATTCATTTCAGAGAATAGACATATATTTACATTACATGGTCTCATTTATATAAAGGCTTCAGAGTAAAGGTTTAACTTATTCCATGATGTGGGACTAAACAAAACAACGTAAAAGCATATTCATTTCATGATTTACATATATTGTAACACTCCCCCTTGAATATGTGTCTTCAAAATCTTGAATGCTCTGATAACTTGAAATTTTCCCTTTTGAAACGTGTATCTTGATTGCTCGCCCTCCCCCTCATTATTATCTTGCTTCCATTTATCTATTCAGTTGATATGGATAATGTCCGTTGCCTCATTAAAAACCTCTGTAAGGAAAACCCAATGGGAAAAACCTTAAAAGAGGAAAAGAGTGCAACTTGTGAAATCATAGGTATCATGCTAAAAATGATATTCATTCTAAGAGTTTGATACTTCGGTATCAAAAAAATGTCTCTTTAAACCCTTACTAAGAAAAACCCAATGGGAAAAATTTTAGTGAAGAAAAAAAAAGAGTACAACGACATCTTATTTTCTCATTTCTTCAAATGAAGTTTAATACTTCTGGATAAAACTAATGCCTCATTAAAACCGTACTAAGAAAAACCCTATGGGAAAAATCTTAGTGATGGAATAAGAGTACAATATAGTATGACATATTTCTATAATTTACAGAACTAAATAGAGTCTGATATTTCTGGATCAATATAATACTTCATTAAAAACCTTACAAAGGAAATCCCAATGGGAAAAACCTTAGTCAAGGATAAAAATACAATTTAAATAAAATATTTGAGATGTTATTTATTGAAAAGACGTTTGATTCTTCTAGATCAAGATAATGTCTTGTTAAATCCTTAGTAAGAAAAACACGGTGGGAAATATCTTAAATAAGGAAAAAGAGTACATTGTAACTTATTTTCAAATGTTACTAGGAAGTTGATACTTCTGGATCAAGATAATGCCTCAATAAAACCTTACTAGTAAAAACCTAGTGGGAAAAAATCTTAATTAAGGAAAAAGAGTGCATTATAAAATGCTTATAGATGCTCCCCCCGATTTAAAGTTTCCTCTGAATTCATATTCGTCTTTCGATAACTTAAATTGGTTATAGATACATATGGATCCATAAATATATATCTCATTAATAATACAATTTATTAATAGTTTCCTTCGATACAATCAAAATTTCCAATCCAAATATGATTTGCATTTTATGTATTTTGTTTGCTACCTTTATGAAAAACACATCATGTGTTTTAATTTTTATGCTTCAAATCAGTTTTGCATATGCAACTACATCTTTTATGAGTATTAAAAGTTCTTTTACAACATACTTAAAAAGCAGAAAGTAATCTACTCATCTTAAAGTGCATCAAGATTTTCATTACAACGATGCTTAGAAGATGGTTGTAGTCTACATTCCACGTTCTTTGCATTCTTTATAATCATCAAAGTCATTTATATTCTTCAAGAATAATTTCTGCATATCGCATCTAACATTTCAATGTATATTAAAAGTTTCATTACAACGATACTTAAAAATAGGAAGTAATCTACTCATCATGAATTATATCAAGATTTTCATTACAACAATACTCAAAAGTAGGTTGTAATCTACGCTTCTTGCTCTTTACATTCTTTATAACCACAAAAGTTATTTATATTCTTTAGGAATTTGTATACTTTCATCATTTAATATGGTTTAAACCATATTTATACCTTCGGGGTATATTAAGCATTTCAAGTACTTTCGCTACTTTACGGACTATATGCCCATATTTCTCTATTGGTAAGGGATTCATGATGGCCAGTCATGTTTCCCCTAATTCAAGATCCTTAATCTATTTATAAACATAAGCCGTTTTTTTATCATCAATGATTATTTCTTGTCAGTTCTAGACATGATTTATTGAGATCTCTTTAATCATCATGTTTTAGGTACCAAAACCACTTTTAGGCTAATTTGAAAATCATGTCATTAGTCTCTTCAAGAACACCCCTAAGTGTTTCTTCAAGAATACCCATCTCTTTTATTTGGCATCTCTATTACTCACTCCAAAAGTATTTCAAACTGACTTTTGTACCATATTTCAGATGTGGTTTACACATTTTAATCCTTCAGGGATTCAAATCTATATTGGAGAAAGTCTACTAGGGATATTGTTAATATTTATTCAAGTGACTTAATATTTTGCATCATTATACATGTTAACAAATATTTGAAATTGATGATCAAAATGAACTTGTATCGCTTTATCCTTCCCCTCAATATTGACAAACATTGTCACATTAAATAATCATCATCTTTGGATTCTCATTTTGATCCATTACCATATTGCTACTAGCAAGTACACCATACATATTAATGATAGGTAGATAATTCTTTTATCAATTGATAAGATGCATTCAAGTGACATTTGTGAGCTTTTAGCTCAAGTTTAAATATGGGATTCAATTATACCAAATTTCATAAATATAATCTATTTCCTGGAGATTTGACCAGGCAACTTAGTACTCGGAATACCAAGGGCGTTCAGCCTTTAAGTTGTTCAGCACCACTGTTCGGCCAAAGATAACGTTCGGCACGATTGCTCCACTCGGCATTCAGAACATTCGGCCAAAGTAAACGTTCGGCATCCCAAAGGATACTCGGCCTCGCAAGCATGTTCGGCCAAAGTGAACGTTCGACCAAAGTGAACGTTCAGCCAAAGTAACACTTGGCGTAGAGTATGTTCGGCATCTCTGAACGTTCGGCCTGGCAAACTAACATTTTATACTACTCGGCGTCGCATCGTTCGGACCAAAGCGCGTTCGGTCTCCCAAGAATGTTCGGTAATCAAAGGTGGTTCGGCCTTCTCCCCAGCACGTCCGGCCTCGATTATCGCTCGGCCTATTCCTCCCACACAACGAAGAAGTCGTTCGGCATGGAAAGAAGGGTTCGGCCTTCAACCGTTCGGTCTGTTCGGTTCGGCGCATAGGGCACGTCCTACCTGGACCGATTTATCCAGCTACCTGGCCCACCAGAGAAGTCCAACCCACCTTCGTCTATAAATAAAGGGGCAGGGGCACAGAAAGGGGGGGAGAGATTCTAGAGAACACTGGGGAAACTCTACCATTTTCAAGACTCATTTCAGACCTATTTCTTTTACTTTGCAATTGTATTCAAGTAGCAAAAAAGGGATTGTATCTGTAATCAACTATCAAGGAAATCAATGGAAATCAACTTCAAAGTGGATGTAGGCAGTTACGCCGAACCACTATAAATTTGGTGTTCTTACTTGCTGCATTTAAATTTATGTTCTCTTCTCTGTTTAAATTTCTCTTCTTGATTAATCCCTCTACACAATAATTCTAAGGGTCTTAGTGACCAATTTTGGTGCTAACATTTTGGTGCTTTAACTGAGAATTGAATTCTCAGGCTATTAGGATTTACTTTGTAGCTACTGTATTGCATAAGTCCCCCGAAGGAGATCCATAATCATCCATAGGCATTTGTTGATTCAACTCAGAGTTACTACCAATAACTCTACCATGGGAAGACCACGGACAAGATCAACCTCTCAAAATGCAGATGCCCACGAAACTGCTAGTGTGCAACAACTCGGGCCTAGCAACCAGCAAGCTGCTCAAGGTGCAGGACCCTCCAACCGAAACCGAGCAGAAGTTGTTTCCCAAGCAGAATTCAATGGCTTGATAAGAGAACTTAAGGAGAGTAGAAAGCAGCTTGCTGAGCAAATGCAAGTCAATGCCGACCTCATAACTAGCTTACTCAACAGCAGCATCAGAATGCTGGAGGTAGCCCTGTCACTTACTCTGAAGATGATAGTTCGACTTCAGCTGACGAACCGCCTAAGCGTAGACGCCGCAAGGATGTAAATGCACAAGCAGGTGCTACTGATCGATCTACTAGAAATCAAGCCCGTGGAATGGAACCCCACTTCCCTTCTTCTATACAAACCCCGGACTTGACAACTATGATCAGGCAGTTGATGAGAGAGAATCAAGGCTTGACTAATGAAGATTAGGGAGTGTCGAAAAGCCATACTCCCTTCACGGACCCCATTCTACAGGCTGAATATCCGAGAAAGTTCAGCATGCCCACTATTCCAGCCTATGAAGGGAAAACTGACCCTAGACAGCATGTAATGAGGTATGGATGGATGATGGATTCAGCAAGAGCCAATGACGCAACCAAGTGCAGGTGCATCCTGATTACTCTATCCGGAATTGCCACCGTGTGGTTTACTTGACTTCCCCCACGATCAATATCCAACTTCGAAGAATTAGCAATGAAATTCATAGAACAATTCAAGATACGCACCACCCGTCCAAAGGACGTGATGTCCTTATCAAGTGTGACCCAAGCTCCAGGAGAGTCACTGAAAGCATACTTGTAGAGATTTCACGTTGCTGCTGCCGAAGTGAGCAATCCTAACGACCACGCAATTTTGATGGAAGTGATGCGTGGAATGGATCCCGATTCTGAATTCGGAGATTGGTTGGTGGGAAAGACACCAACTACACTGGAGCGTTTTTATTCGAAAGCTCATCAGTTAATAAAGGAGGGAAGAAGCTCGGTGGACAAGGAAAGACAAGGCACCAGAGCCCGTTCAAGAATCTGTATAGAGCAACGTTGCCGTGAAGACAACTGGCAATAACTCTGGGAAGACTCAAGCCAGCGTCTAGAACAAGCCCGTGCAGTCTAAAGAATCCGGAGGTGGAAATCCCGAAGAGAAGAAGGAAACGGGGAGATTGAAGTCAAGAATCCCAACCTACAACGAATACACTCCACTAAATGCGTCACTTGAGAACATCTACTTGTCAACCTGCAACACTTTTCAATACAGAAAACCACGCCCAAAGGAATCAACAGAGGAGCAGAAGCGGACTGGAATGTATTGCCGCTTTCACGATTCTTATGGGCACAACACAGAGGAGTGCATACATCTTCATGATGCTATTGAGAAATTGATTAGGTAGAAGAAGCTGCAGGAATTTGTCAAAGACCCACAGGACGGAAGGTAAGAGACATCGGACCCTAAGCGAGGGCCAGCCCTACACCAACCAGAACAACCTACTCGGACCGTGAGTAGATTGGTCATTAACACGATTGCTGGCGGACCTCACCCTGCGGATAAGAATTGGCAGGAGATGGAACGATATGCTAACTCACTGAGATATGCGGATTACGAGTGTTGTTCGAATGTGGAGGACGGAACTCCCTCAGAGCAGCAGCGCACGATGAATGATGACATCGTGTTCAGGAGCAGAGATGCGGATAAGATAGAGGCCCCTACTATCGACCCAATGGTCATATCCTCGACCATCGGGCCGGCATTCGTAAAGAGAATTCTAACTGATTGCGGAAGTTCCGTTAACATAATCTTCCGGAAGGCATATGACCAAATGAAACTGGAAATCAAGGATTTGAAACCATCCAAAGCCAGGATCCATGGCTTTAACAGCGCGGCAACTGATGCCATGGGATATGTGGAATTACCCGTCGAACTGGGGCAAGGTGAACGCAGGAGAGTGCGAATCCTACCATTCATAGTGCTGGATGTCGATTCCCCATACAACGTGTTCCTAGGACGTCCAGCCCTAGCGGAATTCAGGGCAGCCATGGCCCCATGGTGTTTGACGTTAAAATTTCCCACGGACAAAGGAGTAGGAGTAGTGCACGGCGATCAGGCAACCGGTCGTGCATGCTATGTGGCTGAGCTCAGAGAGGCGCAACATAGGGAGAAAGGAAAGGTTGCGGACAGCTCGGTCCGCATCCAAAACTCTGGAGATTGACAACTAGCGCCCGAGCCCTGGCTCGGGCGACAATTTCGGATCCATAGAGACATGGATCCAAGAGATGATGATGGCGAACCCAGGGAAACAAATGCAGCACCGGCCGAACTGACCATTGATATCTCAGTTAGCTGCAGCGACCCATCACGAGTTCTTAAAATAGGATCACAGCTTGACCCCGTAGTAGCTAAAAACCTCATCGACTTCCTCCGAGCGAACCTTGATGTTTTTGCTTGGATATGTGCGGGATTTCTCCTTCAATTGCGAGTCATATGTTGAACATAGACCCAAAACATGTCCCGGTGAAACAGAAAAGGAGGGGCATGGACCCAGAGAGGTCCGCGGCTCTCAAAGAGGAGGTGGACAAACTAAAAACCAATGGGTTCGTCCGCGACGCCCTCTACCCTGAATGGGTATCTAACCCGGTGTTAGTAAAGAAAATGGGAAATGGAGAACTTGTGTCGATTACTCTGATTTAAACAAAGCATGCCCGAAGGATAGCTTTCCATTACCAAGGATTGACCAACTGGTCGATTCAACGGCCGGGCACGAGTTGCTATCATTTATGGACGCATACTCTGGTTACAATCAAATCCCGATGCACATCCCGGACAAAGAACACACCAGCTTCGTCACCATCGTTGGGTTGTATTGCTATGTAGTAATGCCCTTTGGATTGCCGGAGCAACTTATCAGTCTGGTAAATCGAATGTTCAAAGATCAGATTGGGAAAACAATGGAAGTCTATGTGGATGACATGCTTGTGAAGTCGAGGCAATCAAACGACCATATCCGAGACTTAGCATAGATGTTCGATATGCTCAGGCACTACGGGATGAAGATCAATCTTCTGAAGTGTTCATTCGGCGTGGCTTCAGGAAAGTTCTTGGGTTTCATTGTGAACGCGCGAGGGATTGAGGCTAACCCGGAGAAGATCCAGCCAATCTGAGATTTACAGGTACCCAGAACCATAAAGCAGGTGCAAAGTCTGAATGGAAAAGTGGTTGCGCTAAGTCGATTCATATCCAGAGCTACAGATAAGTGTATTGCCTTCTTCGACGTTATAAAGAAAGAAAAGAGAAACTTCAAATGGACATCCAACTGTGAGGAAGCATTTCGGACTCAGGTAAGGCACTTAGAAAGTCCCCAGGTACTATCGAAAACAGTAGACCACGAGACGTTGTACGTGTACTTGGCTATCTCCCGGCATGCCATCAGCACAGCCTTGGTCCACAAGGAAGACCGAGTTCAAAAACCAATTTACTATGTTGGTAAACGCTTGACGGGGCGGAAAGGAATTATCCAAAGATTGAGAAACTCGCATATTTTTTGGTGATTGCATCATGAAAGCTTCGTCTCTACTTTCAAGCACATTCAATCGGTGTGTACACTGACCAACCCTTGCGGTAAGTACTCCAACGATCGGAAACTTCCAGAAGAATGTTAAAATGGAATATTGAGTTGATCCATTTCGACATTGCCTACCTGCCATGAAGGCCCGTATAAGGACAAGCACTAGCTAACTTCATCGCTGAATTCACTCTGCCAGGTGAACCGAGTAGTCACTAGGTCATACCTCCCGTTCGATGGAAGATGTACACCGATGGGGCATCTAACGACCATCGCTCGGGGGCAGGCATAGTCATCGTCACTCTAGAAGACCGACCAATCTGCTACGCTTTGAAGCTTGAGTTTGCAGCAACAAATAACGAAGACGAATATGAAGCATTGATTGTTGGTTTAAGACTTGTTATCGAACTAGGAGTGAAGTCGATTGAAATCTTCTGCGATTCACAGCTGCTAGTATACCAGGTGCAGGGAGACTATCAAGCAAAGGGACAGAGACTGGCTCCTTACCTCGCTCGGGCTCGAGAGTTACTGGCAAGGCTCGAATATTACGCCATCTCCCACGTCCCACGCGAACAGAATATAGAAGCTGATTCGTTAGCAAAATTCGCAAGCACTGGCGATGCATAGAAGATGGGGTTGTTCCCTGTTGAGACCCTGCTTGCTCCAAGTATAGACACGATGAAGGTAGATTTCGTGTAGGAAACCAAACTCGAAAAGGAATCGTGGTTGACCCCGATCAAATGGTACTTGCTACAAGGGGATTTGCCTGAAAAAAGGAGCGAAAGACGCCAAGTGCTTCGTAAGGCTTCGCGTTATGTAATACAGGACGGGATAATGTATCGGAGGGGATTCTCGACCCCCTTACTCCGGGGCGTGGCCCATGACGAGATAAAACGAGTACTGAAAGAAGTCCATAAGGGAGAGTGTGGTGATCATACCAGGGGGCAAACATTGGCAAAGAAAATCCTCCGTTATGGATACTTTGGGCCAACCGTGAATCGTGAAGCTGCAGATTATGTGAGGAAATGTGACAAATGCCAGATATACCCGAAAATCCAAGAGCTCCGCCGACGGAACTCACACAAATGGTTAGTCCCTGGCCGTTTGCAATGTGGGGAATTGACCTGATTGGTTCTTTACCCATAGCCAAAGGAGGCGTGAAATATGCAATAGTGGCAGTCGATTACTTTACCAAATGGGCAGAGGCAAAGCCTATGGCCACGATCACCACCAAGAAAGTCATTAATTTCGTTGTACGAAATATCATATGTCGTTTTGGCCTTCCACGAACCATCATAACAGACAATGGAACACAATTCGAAAGCAAGGAGTTCAAAGAATTTTGTCAAAAATGTGGCATCGAGAAAAGGTTTGCAGCAGTTGCATACCCAAAGGCGAATGGACAGGTGGAAGCCATAAATAAAATAATCAAGTCCATATTAAAAAAGAGTTTGGAAAAGGCTAGAGGCAAGTGGGTAGATGAACTCCCGACGGCGCTTTGGGCTTATAGAACTACCCACAATACCGCGACTGGCCACACTCCATTCGCATTGGCATATGGAACGAAAGTTGTCATACCCGTGGAACTTGAGGTTCCATCACATCGGGTAACTTATTACGACCCTACAACGAACCAGGATCTCATACTAGAGTCATTGGACTTCATTGATGAAAAACGCGAAGAAGCTAATTTGAGAGCGGCTCATACAGACACCGAGTCGTTAGATATTATAATGGAAAAGTCCAAAGAAGGACCTTTGATGTGGGAGATCTCGTTTTGAAATGAGTCTTTCCAACTCCGTCTCACATGAATCCCGCATGGGAAGGCCCATACGTCATCGAACGGAAGCTTGGAGAAGGAAATTTCAAGCCAGCGACCGTCGATGGTGCGACACTCCTTCGAGCATGGAATAGCGAGCACTTGCGGCGTTATTACACCTAATCTGTTCCCACCATGCAGTAATTGCATCTATTCTAGTATGTTCTTATTCCTAGTTCTTGGCATGTAATAAAACAGTCTAGTGCTTTCATTAATAAAGGCTTGAAGCCATCTTTTTCATGAATGATTAATGTTTCTGCGTATGATAATCCTGTGACAAGTAATTACAATTATATTATTCTGGCTGGCGTATGAACGCTCAAAGCAGTAAAAAAATCTCCAAGTCCTCGGAGTGCGGACTGGAGTACTCGATGTCCCCGGAGTGCGGACTCGAGTATAAACAAATAAAAATATCCAAGTCCTCGGAGTGCAGACTGGAGTACTCAAAGTCCCCGGAGTGCGGACTCGAGTATAAACGAGTAAAAATCTCCAAGTCCTCGGAGTGCGGACTCGAGTATAAACGAGTAAAAATCTCCAAGTCCCCGGAGTGCGGACTGGAGTACTCGAAGTCCTCGGAGTGCGGACTCGGGTATAAACGAATAAAAATCTCCAAGTCCACGGAGTGCGGAGTGGAGTACTCGAAGTCCCCGGAGTGCGGATTCGAGTATAAAAGAATAAAAATCTCCAAGTCCCTAGGGTGCGGACTGGAGTACTCAAAGTCCCCGGAGCACGGACTCGAGTATAAACGAGTAAAAATCACCGAGTCCCCAAAGTGTGGACTAGAGTACTCGAAGTCCCCGGAGTGCGGACTCGAGTATAAACGAGTAAAAATCTCCAAGTCCCTGGAGTGCGGATTGGAGTACTCATAGTCCCCGGAGTGCGGACCCGAGTATAAACGAGTAAAAATCTCCGAGTCCCCGGAGTGCGGACTGGAGTACTCGAAGTCCCCGGAGTGCGGACTCGAGTATAAACGAGTAAAAATCTCCAAGTCCCTGGAGTGCGGACTGGAGTACTCGAAGTCCCCGGAGTGTGGACTCGAGTATAAACGAATAAAAATCTCCAAGTCCTCGAAGTACCGAGTACTCGAATTCCCCGAAGTGCGTACTCGAGTATAAACGAATAAAAATCTCCAAGTCCCCGGAGTGCGGACTGGAGTACTCAAAGTCCCCGGAGTGCGGACTCGAGTATAAATGAGTAAAAATCTCCAAGTCCCCGGAGTGCGGACTGGAGTACTCGAAGTCCCCGGAGCGCGGAATCAAGTATAAATGACTTAAAAATCTTCAAGTCCCCGGAGTGCGGACTGGGATACTCTAAGTCCCGGAAGCGCGAACTCGAGTATGAACAGTAAAAATTCTCCAAGTCCCCACAATGCGGACTGGAATATATCAAGTCACAAGGAAAGCTGAATAATAAGAATCTTTTGAAAAGACAGAAAAGGGAACTAAACTTTATTCAGGAAAATTTTTCTGCTACAAGCACTCCAAAATTCGGGGCCAATGTTCAATCTACAAAAATTATTACATGACTTAGACTGACTCTCGTTGAACGAAGACAGTAGTCATTTCTTGTGCCTCTTCAGCTTCTTCCCAGACGACTCTTTCCCAGAGCGTTTACCCTTGGAACCTTTCCTTGATGGAGGAGTAACCACTGAAGAAGTAGGGGGAAAGTCCAAGGGCTTGGACCTACCGGGAAGGATGACCTTCAATGGCTTGTTCAAGAGATCATCTAGGTCCACTTCACACGGCTCAATCTTGACTGTATCTCTATTCTCTTTCTCGAGCCTCTCCTTCATGCTCAATTCTGATGTATGCTCAGAGGTGTCTGTGACTTCTACTTCATAAATCCCAGAGGAGGAATCGGATTTGCCTTCGTCAAGCGCCCTCGATCACTTGAGCATCTGGCCTAGGAACCTCACCAGCATGAGCACCCCCACCGTACTTTTCCACCTCCTTGGCGACATCGCTCCTCGGAGTGGGATCGGGGTGGGAACGACCTGCACAAAATCAGAAAAGATGAGCATTAGAATGCAGTAGTACTTCACAAAGAATGACGACTTTCAAAATCTCAAAGTGGAAAGTTATCTACCAGGCCCTGGCAAACTCTCTTCCGTCAAAGGAGTTTCTCCCTCGAGGATAGGAGACAAAATATGAATGCCCAGGCCAGGGGCTTTCGATTCATAGCCAATGTGCTGTTCAAAAAGATCAAGCGTCGGCCGACCGGCCGACTGGGAAGGCATGTGAACAGGAAACTCGGCCCTGGATAGGCTGGCGACAACTTCTTTCCCTTTCCTCGAGGGGGAGCCTTTGCAGTAAAGAGCCTTGGTCGCCGATAGGTCCAAAGGCTCATTTCCCTTCAGAAATTCCTTTATCAAATCCTCCTCGTCAACCTCCTCGACACCGCGCTCGGCCTTCCTGATCTAAATTAAAGTATCCCACGCCTCGAACAACGGTTCAAGATAGACATCGCCCAAAAAAGTTAGGTTACGGTGCATGAGCACACGGGCGTTGAATTCGGCAATGAGTGGGTTGAACACAGTTTTGATCTCCTCTCTACCTTCCTCCCTGGCTGCCTCAAGACAGGAATCGATATCCGTCAACGCCGTCCTCTTGCCATCCTCACGGGCCTCACTCTTTGATATCTCAACCCTGGAGAGCTCGCCCTCGAGTTGTTCTTTTAAAAGTCGGGTGGCGACGATCTCATCACAGTATCGCTGTGACTCTTCCTGGGCAGCCGTTTTCTCCTCCCTCTCTCTACGGAGAAGCTCTTCAAGTTCCTTGACCCGAGCGTTGAGCGCATCCCTCTCCTTTTGAACGGAGTCCTTCTCCAAGGCCAAAGCCCCACATCGCTGAACCACCTCATCAAGCTCCTTCTTGTGAGTTGATTCCAAGCGAGTGACGGCCTTAGCAGTATCCCTGGCACTCCGATGGGAAGCCTCGAGTTCAGATTTATAAGTGGCGATTTCTTCGTCCTGGGCCTTAATGATGTTTTTATCATGGGTAGCCTAAAGTTTCAAACGGTCTATTTCATGTTGGCGTTCCACAGAGACTTCGAAAAGTTTCTCAGCAAGGTGGACGAACACATCATGTTGAACGTAGACGTCATTAGTGCAGGCAATGGCATTCTGCTTAACATCTTCGGGTATAGGATGAATCGCCGGAAGGAACTTCAAACCATCGAAACAGATCTTGGGAAATGTAGCCTTGAGCTCGCTCAGTCTCTCTGATATTGTGGGATCCGATGCTGGAGCAGGAGGAGACGGCTTTGCAAGTTCTCCCCTTCTATGAGAATCTCAGGACCGTAGAGTGGAAGAAGAATCAGAGCGTTGATCTCGTGGGATATCAGACTGCGATCCCTTGTAAGCTGGATGATCCTTGCTTTGCCCTGAATGATAAGGGGGTGTCGGTGATGCTTGGGCTGGTAATACAGTTTCTTTCGAGATGATGAGTCCCGAGAATGACGGTCCCTACCACCATCGCCATCTCTATCTCGACGTCTCTCGGGACCCGAGGACCATCCGGACGGATGAAAAATAGAAGAACCACGGAGACGATCGAATCCACGCGAGCGTCCCATGTCACCTACACGAAATTCAAATAACAGCGAATTATCAAGAGGAGTTATAAAAAAAATCTAAGTAAGACTTGAGGTACAAGTGTTCGTGTGTGTCCTAGTGTTTCCCCCCGAAGGACCAGTAGCCTTGCTAATAGGGGTTTTCTCTCCCTGACTTTGGGACGGAATGCCCACATCGCCTCTGACGGGCGAATGGAATTTGAATGCCTCCAGATCGCTAAAGTCATAGTTAAGCAGATCATCGGGAATGGCGAGATTCGACAGGCCCTTTAAAGACTTTCCACTCGCTGTGAAGAAGCCTCTTTCTCTGCCGGGATGAGCGTAACTTTGGATGTTCTGTCAACCTTCTCCTTCCTTATCCTATACATCAACTTCCTTTTTCCCTTCGAAGGGGAAGATGACGTCTCAATATCGTGCACCTCGACCAGTGGATCCGGAGTGGGACCCACATTCTCACCTTGTTTTTTAGGGGGCTCACCCTCTTTGATCTCCCCTGCCTCTTGTGCACCGGGGGTGTGGCATGATGACGATCCAGCCAACTTTTTCCCTTTACCAGATTTGGGCTTAGGAGCGGAGACGCCCTCGGGAAGACTCACCCGACGACCTTCGGCTAACAGCCCGAACCTCGACAACGACTCACTCGAGATGAGAGTTTGAACGTCTCGTTCTTGGGCAGGAAGAGCCCTGATAGCTTCAACAGCCTTAGAGTGACCACGGTCCTCATGATGGGGACTGACATCTGGAAAGATAAAACAAGAGTTAGGGAAAGCATAGCATCAATAAAAACATGAGCAACATTCAAAGAAGAAGATTTACTTCCTTCAACCGATCTCCACGCGAAGCCGGGAGGGCAGCGCACATAGAACCATTCTTGTTTGTACATCGCAAACTTGCTCCATGCTCCGGTTAGAATTTGGCATTTGTGATACAGCTTAAGGAACACGAAAGAGGGGCTATACTTCAGCTTCTTGATTATATAAATATATCTGATGTCGTTGGGAGTTGGAGGTCTAGAGAAGACGGCCATGAAGAGGAGGTAAGTCCCATATATGAACGCGTGTCCGTTGCGGTGTAGCTGCGACGGGGCGACGTCGATATGTTGCAACACATCCCGAAGGAACAAATTGAACGGAGGCATGCTGCCCAACCAGCACGTAAATTGATTGCAGGCGGTGTATCCGACCGGGGGCAGGTGTGGACGATCACGGCCCGACGGAACCAACACATCGGCGAAAGGGATTCCATGAATCGAACATATCCGCCAGAGCGCAGCTTCGTTAATCCTCGAAGCCCGTGAATCGATAGGATTATCCAGGAGGATCGTTGACTCCAGGGTATCAGGAGCAAAATCATGAGCGGGGGAGGTCGATGGATTAGAAGTGTTTGCGCCCCCTGATTTGGAAGACGGCTCGGGCCTGTTTGAGATGGTGGCGGAGCTGGATCTTTTAGACATCTTCAATAAATAGCGGATCTGACAAAACATCTGTGAGAACTATACTTGAAAAATGATCGATGTCAGAATTAACAACACGAATAACCCTCCCCCCCCCCACGTGGTGTGTGAACTAGTGCAATCAATTGTGTTTAAGCATTGAAAATTTGGAAGTCGCAAGGTAACTAATATGAAACTAAGATTATAACCCTCGCCTTCGGAGACCGACCGTTTCCAAAAGCCCGCCATCCGGCGATTACAGTTTCAAGTCCAGGGAGCGTTAGAGGAAGTTATCCGATTACGTCAAGTAAAGTTCAGATTTATGGCTACTGGAAGTAGGAGGTTATCAGTTCAAATCGGTTCTATATGCTAGCATGTTAGAGTCATTGCCCTTGTTTTACGACCGTTCGGCATGCTTTGTTCGGCATGTTTGTTCGGCATTTAAGTGTGGTTCGGTTAGGCCTTGTTCGGCACGTTTGTTCGGCATTTATGTGTGGTTCGGCTATGCACTGTTCGGCGTATTTGGTTCGGCATTTATGCATCGTTTGGTCTAAGGTTGTTCGGCCTTGATATGGCTCGGCATTGATGTTTGTTCGGCTATGCTGTTGTTCAGCGAAGTTATTGCTCGGCCTACAACTCTCGTTCGGCCTAACTACAGTTCGTACTGGGTAGCGCTCGGCAGGGTATCGTTCGGCCAAAATACCATTCGGCCGAAACAACACTCAGCCTCCCAACTGACTCATGCTAACTCCCTAACCGTCCATCCCATCGTTCGGCCAATGATGTGCCATGCCGAACCTAGGTTAGGCCGAGCTTCGGCGCTCGGCACGTCCTTCAAATTTTCCTCTCCTCCACCTTTTCTCTTTCCCAAAACTCGTTTGATACAAGGGCGCCGTGCCAAACCACAACATCTCTCCCAAACAACTAAACAACTCCTACGAGTGGTCATCCCTAACCAGTTCTCCCCACCTCACCTCGCTCGGCCTTGGAGATATCCTAATCGGAGTTTGGGTCCTCCGCCCACGTAGCCCGTTCGACCACGATTCTGACCTAAGCCGATTGATCGAAACTTATCAGGGAAAGTACTTGGATAAAGGGATTTTACCTAGTTCGTGGATCGAGCTTTAGGAAGGGTTGATAAGTCCTTAGAATCTGATGATAGGGGTAATTCGAAAGTTCGAAATTGTAGAAGTGAAAGTAAAGAAAAAGGAGGAAGAAGGAGAGGTCGGGTTTTATAAGGAAGAAGAAGAAGGTGAAGAGACTGTGACCGGAGATACCGTTCGGCTAACATGGATCGTTCGGCTAACATGGATCGTTCGGCTAACGTGGATTGTTCGGCAAATGTGGATCGTTTGGAATCTACGCTATGTTCGGCCAGGAGAGTCATGCTTCCCCCAAGAGTGATGATCAAGGTTCGAAGCGAAGCATGGAAGGCGAGAAATCCAAAGCGAATCACGTTCAGTCACATAACACACTTTGGGGGGCAAGTGTTTCCTGGAGATTTAACCAGGAAACTTAGTACTCGGCATACCAAGAGCGTTCGGCCTTTAAGTGGTTCAACACCATTGGTCGGCCAAAGATAACGTTCAGCACAATTGCTCCACTCGGCATTCAGAACGTTCGGCCAAAGTAAACGTTCGGCATCCCAACGGATACTCGGCCTCGCAAGCATGTTCGGCCAAAGAGCACGTTCGGCCAAAGTGAACATTCGGCCAAAGTAAACATTCGGCCTACAAGGAACACTTGGTGTAGAGTATGTTCGGCATCGCTGAACGTTCGGCTTGGAAAACCAACATTTTATACTGCTCGGCATCGCATCGTTCGGACCAAAGCGCGTTCGGCCTCCCAAGAATGTTTGGTAATCAAAGGTGGTTATGCCTTCTCCCCAGCACGTCTGGCCTCGATTATCGCTCGGCCTATTCCTCCCACACAACGAAGAAGTCATTCGACATGGAAAGAAGGGTTCGACCTTCAACCGTTCGGCCTGTTCGGTTCGACGCACAGGGCACGTGCTACCTGAACCGATTTATCCAGCTACCTGGCCCACCAGAGAAGTCCAACCCACCTTCGTCTATAAATAGAGGGGCAGGGGCACAGAAAGGGGGGAGAGATTCTAGAGAACACTGAGGAAACTCTGCCATTTTCAAGACTCATTTCAGACCTATTTCTTTTACTTTGCAATAGTATTCAAGTAACAAAAAAGGGATTGTATCTGTAATCAACTATCAAGGAAATCAATGGAAATCAACTTCAAAGTGGATGTAGGCAGTTACGCCGAACCACTATAAATTTGGTGTTCTTACTTTCTGCATTTAAATTTATGTTCTCTTCTCTGTTTAAATTTCTCTTCTTCATTAATCCCTCTACACAATCATTCTAAGGGTGTTAGTGACCAATTTTGGTGCTAACATAATCCAGTTGAAATTGCAACAATTTTTTTTGAAATAAGCTTCTGTCTTTCAGTTTTAGAAATAACGCAAATATATTCTTTGACATTTTCATTATAGTTCTAATATGGTAGCCATTCATTAATGTATCCTCAAAACCCAACAAACTTCTTTTAAATTTGCTTGTGTATAATGTATTTTGAATCAATATATATGTACCATTTGGTAATACTGTATGGGCTCTTCCGGACCCTTCAATTATATTAGCAATTTTGCTATGGTTGAAATTTTTATCAATATATTTTCAGATAGTTCGGAGAAAAAACTTCTGGTTTTTCAAAATAATACGAGTAGTTGCACAATTTAGTAGGCATATATTATCACTCAAATATTGATGGTCCATATCTTAAGAACTAAAGACAATATAATTAGTCAACTACTAAATTTATAAGCACAAATAAATGATACTACTTTAAAAAATTTAAAATAGAATAGTGATTAAAGCCAACATTATCGGTACATTATTTCAATTAGTTATGAAAGGAAAAACATGCAAGCACCAACTTCCAACAGATTTATTAAACTGAAATAAAATAAAATCCATATAGCAGACTTCAGGCTGCTACTTTTGATCGATTCGACCATATCATTTATCATTGCACTTAGATTTTCATCATCAATGAAGTTTCCGCCATCAACTTCGAAGAAATGATCTAACTTCAGGTTAGTATTACTAGAAAATCCTTTCACATAATTTTAGTTTAGAAGTAATCCTAAATATAGAGGAATTGTATTTCCTAATAGATTTAAAGACTTGAAACTTCAAGTTCAACGACTCGTGTCTAGTGTTTAGAAGTGTGACCATATTTTGGTGGTCATAACGCTCCTTCAGGGAGTTCCATAGGTAAAGATGATCTTTTTCAGTTAAATGTTATATTTTAAGTTCGTCATGGATATGACACCTTAAAAATATAAGAGCCATTGTTTTATCCTATTGGATTGTCATTTTTATGGCATTTTCTAAGCAACGAGATTGTAATTGGATGTCAACATCCAATATCTATGACAAAAAGTTATCTTCTAATAAGTTCAAAGCTTTGAATTCAAGCTTAATAAAAATGCATAAGTATCAAAATATTGTTCATGGGTATATAATCAATGCATTTCATAAAATAAGAAACCATATCTGATAGTAGTTACAGTTAAAGAATAAAAAAATTAATGCAAAATAGTAAAAGACAACCAAATATAATATATAAAAGCGACTATAATTTCTTATTCACATCCTTTTGATAGCTCTAGATCCAATCTCATTAATTGCATTCATTACTTTCCTTGAAAATGCAAAACTATCCTTGAAAATACGGAAAGCCCTTTATATGGATTGATTGGTGGAGAAGAGATGAATTATAATCAAAGATTGTGCAGACTTGATTATGTTTGCTTTCATAATATAGGAAAATTTAAGAATATGAATATGTAGTATTAAATAGCATTTATTAATTCATAACAACAGCAATAGTGAGAAACAAGAATATATAACATGTATATACTTTATGATCCTTGTCAACAATAAGAGATATAAAAGAAGAATAAATGTATGAAGTATTCATACGCATCTTTGTTGGACCATTCTCATTAATTAATTAATTTTATTTAACGATTTATTAATTGCTACTGATTAATATATGCGGTTATTACATATTGTAAGCTAAACAGAGAGAGGAAATTTGTACATCACATAGTGTATGAATAATATCATGAAAAACATAATAGTTTGACTTGGCAACTAAAAAGTATGTTGCATGAGTTACAGCTATTGATAACATCAATAAGTATATTTTTGTGACATGACAATAATAGATAAAAGATTATGCATATAAAATAGTAAACACTGGAATAGCTCTATGCTGAAAGAGGAAGGATGAATGATTTTTATATATAATACAACATAATTGATGTGTGTACAAATATTAACATTCGTTTTATGAAGAATCCAAAATACTCACTTGATGAGCTAAAGGAAAGAAACTTGATCTATTATATTTTACCTTTTGAAAGACATGATTGGATGCATGAAAGAGGGAAAAAATTAGGAAATAAACTTCATATTAGAATACCTTGTTTTCTATTAAAAAGAAAGAGAGCAGGAAAGTAGATATATTTCTATGTATTTATTTGGTTTAGTAAAAACACCAAATATATCAACAAATCTCTTCTGGAGATTTTATTATTATTATTATTATTGTTATTGTTATTGTTGTTGTTGTTATTATTATTATTATTATTATTATTATTATTATTATCACCACTACTTCTGGAGTGAACAAATTTGTGTACATTTATTTGGTTTAGTAGTTAATACCATTGGTAAATATTTTTCGAACTTCAGGTTCCAATTTTACTTTAAAATAAAGTCTTTGTTTAGTACATTAGATCCTAAATGGTACAACTTGATTTTCGTTATCAAACTTCAGGTTTGTTTGCAATTGGAATTTACCATAATCTGAATTAGCTTTTCTAATAATTCAAAGCTTCACATCTCAAATTTATATATTTGAGTTTTGATATATAAACTCTGTTTTTTTAGGAATGCAAACTTATATGCATAATTTTTATTTGAGAACTTCGTGTCCCAAATACAATGAAATAAGAGGACTCTTCATAATTGTATTCGAACATGGGAATCATAATACTATTTCTCTTCGAGAAAATAGTACCACATTTGTAATGTTATTTCAACATATTATTTTTATGTTATGTCTTCTGGACATATCAACATCTTCTTCTGGACTTGTTCACTTTTTTTTCATGGCTTTATTTTAGCTTATGAAAACTTTAATCTTTCACCTTCGCACATATGAACTTCAGGTTCTTATTCTTTCATATAGACTTAATACGATCTTCTAAATGAGTATTATCCTTATATTTGTTTCTTTAAGAAACAGTGAAATATTTCTTCTAGAAATATAAATCATGTGGTAAAATTATTTCTACAGTTCTCATTCAAACCGAAATCCAAACAGAAAATTTCAAAATTAATTTTTTTCCCCAATGGAATGAGACCTAAAAGTTTAGATCTAAAATAAAATGAGATCTAAAATGATAAAATTAATAGAGCAAGATCTATGAGGTAAGATGTGTGTGTGTGTGTGTGTGTATATACATATATATATATATATATATGTATGTATGTATGTATGTATGCATACATATGTATATAATGAAATCTTGAAAATTAGATATATGATAGAAAAGATCTAAAAAGAAAATTAACATAATAAGGTCAGAAATTACATTTTAGTCTATGGAACAACTTTAGTCTCAGATCAAATTTAAAATTATCACAAAAAATGGATATACATGAATGACAATCAAACAAGATATCTGATGATTAATATCTACAGATCTAAAAAAATAATATCATATGAACAGATGGTAAAATCTACAAGAGATCTGAAAAATTAGAATTAAAAAAATAAGATCTACAACAAAACAAGATCTGAAATACATGGACAAAAAAAAATGTACAAATAAAATCAGATCCGAATAATTAGATCAATGATACAATGAGATCTACAAGAAAAAAAACTAATAGAATGAGATCTGAAAGATTTGCTCAATTAGATCAGAAAGATAGCTTACCGTTTAGAAGATTTGTAAGAGTTTCGTGCTGATAACGTGTTATAAAATGAAGAAAGTTGTAACAACCCGGGATTTTGGAGATTACCGTTAATATTAATTTATAATGCAAATTATAATTTAATATTGTGTTTAAAAATGGATTGGACAACAAAATTAAGGATTATATTATTTATTTTATATAAACAATATCTTGATGAATATAATTTGGGATTTGAATTTTAGATAAGTCATATTATTTTATTTGAAGCCTATTTCAACACTTGATGGTTGAAAAAAAGTGTAAATGAATGAAATAAAGTTTGAAAAACTTTGTTTTTGGATTTGGATTGAAAGTAAATAATTATGATGGTTTAATTTAAGTTAATTAGAAATATTGGAAATTTATTCCAATGTTAGCCTTCTATTGTAAAATAAAAGGAATAATATGAAGAAAATAAAATTTATAAGTGTAATTAGGCTTGGAATGATGTATTAATATTATAGAAATGTTAAAACATTGTAATACACTTCATTAGACTTAAAAATAAATTGGTTGAAATGGATGAAAATAGTGATTTTTCACTAAAAATGGGAATATTGGTAAATATTGTTAAAAAATTGTGTTATATGGAGAAAATAATATTTTTAATTGGAAAAAATATTTTGATAATTGGACAGATCTCTTTCGTTTTAAGTCAGAATTCGATAATTTGAGATGTTCTGGAAAGAAAAGACATAGATCTACAAGTTTCATATTTTGAGTTTTCTAAAATTTTGAAGTTTTCTTGATCAAAATCGTGCTTGTTTGTTGCTGTCTCGAGAGCAAATTGACAGCAACAACAATCATAGGCCAGAGAAATGTTTTACCAATAAGTTTTCGTTTCTTATCCAATTTAGGTCAAAAAAATTTTTTGCTGGAAAATATATTCAATAAGGAGTAATTTATCTTCGGGTTTCATTTCGATATTTTACTATTTGACTGACCTAAAACATATTTGTAAGTAGAAGTATAGTTATGTCTTTGACAGAATTTCCTGAGTTTGAATCTGATATTGTTTAAGCTATATCTTTCTCGATTTATATAGGGATTCGATAATTTTTAATTTTTCAGAAAGCACAGTTCATGTACTACAACTTTCATTCATTGAGTTTTCTGTAATTTTGAAGTTAACTATGTCAAAGTTGACTTTTTTTACTGCTGTCTCGAGAGCAAAACTATTATTTGCTCTGTGTTTGAAACTGAAACGAAATTAGCTTTAACTTCTTTGTTTCTTATCCAAATTTGATAATATTGGATGTTCATGAAAGACTAGATCATGAGCTATAAGTTTCATTCTTGGCATTTTTTGTAATTTTGAAGTTTGCTTGGTCGAAATTATGGTTGTATGTTGCTGTCCTGAGAGCAAAATGACAGCAACAACAATCGTTGACCTTAGAATTGTATTAGCTCGTTTTTGCTCTTATTCTTTTCAGTTTTGATGATGTTTTTGAGATATTTTTAGAGCTATGATGCCTATTAGTAGGCTAGCTATATTTGAAGAATTTGAAATTCAAATTTAAATGGAATTTGAATTGATTTTTGGTTAAATTTGAATTGAATTTGTATTGAATTCAAGTTATCGGTTTTGGGATATCCCTCTTAGTTTTTCATTGCTTTCAAGAACGGTTTTCACTAAACTATTTTTGAAATACATGGAAATTTCTTATTATTATTACATAATATTTTTTTTAAAATTATTTTCCTAAATAAAGATAGATTTATTTCCTATAATAAAGGAATTTCAAATATTGGTTTTAATAATCGTTTTTGGAAAATCGTTTTAAATTTCTGTTTTCTCTAATAAAATGATTTTATAAATAAAATTACTTATTTTTATGAATTTCGGACATATAAGAAAGTCAATTTAAAGGTAAAGTAAAACATGTGGTATGGGACACATGGATTTTCTTTATCGCTTAATATCGGACTTATACGATCGAAACCCTTTCGATGAACTGTTTGAGATGATTTTAAGATGTTATTAAATTTTGGGTAGATTATATGGTTCGAGAACTCCAATTTAGGAATACATTCGATGAAGGATCATTTTAAGATGTGTTTCTTAATCGCCGCTGAAATGAGGTGAGTTAAGAGCTAGAAATTCCTAATTCGAATTATGGTTATAAATAACCATTAAGATGTTATTTTTACTTGCCGATGAGATGATGTAAGCTTCTTTATGATGATTTTACGATGTTGAGACGCATTATGAAAAAATTTACTTGTCAATGAGATGAGACAAGTCACGATGCTACTAGTACTCGTCAATGAGATGAGACGAGCATGGTATTGTATTTACTCGCCAATGAGATGTGGCCGAGTAAATTTTCATGATGTTTATGATGTTTTACTAGTGTGGTACCAACTAACGGCTAGTAAACCATAAGTTGCGAACGTATGGTGTCAGATATATGTTAACACCTACTGGGTTCCTATCCGAGAAGTTGAGACACATTCACGATGTTTACTAGTACTACAGACCACGAGCACTTGATTGGAGTCATCACGATGTAGTTGCTACTCCGATCATCACGATGTTATTAACTCGGGTCTTTGTGGCTGGGAGTTCGTATCAATGGAACTGATTGATTTCTTTGGGCATTCTTGTTGCATTCCTAGAGGAGTTGTGAATCGTATTGAAGGGATCCACAACGATTGGCTTGTTATGAGCATTTTGAGTTCTTTATTTGTTGCTGCTTTAGTGAGTATTTGTTTACTACTCACCATCTTGAGATGTAACTGATTTGAGATGGATTGACTTATTTGATGTAAAGTCTGATCCTTTTGTTGTTATAGGATCCTATATTTATTTAGGCATCCTAATTTGATTGGTTTATTATTTCTATCACTTTGGGCTGTTAATGGTGATTCTAAAGTTTTTGTTTTCACTCTTGAGTATCAATATGTTGATGATATATCTCAAATTCCAGTCATGGTGACTTTTTTGAGTTTCTTAGAGTTTGTTTGGATTCGACATCCAATCGGGCAATCGTGTGTTGAGGTAACCTTATTCCTGGCTCTTAGCTCTTCGGTTATCCTTCCACGAGGATATCCACAAAGGAATGGGTTAGTTTCTGGATTGTTCGAGTTTGATTGAGTTTATCATTCAGTTTCATTTAGTTATCCTTTTCGGATATTCAATCGGTGTTATTTTTTTGTAGCATTACTTTGTTTGAGGTAATGATTTGTTGTTTGTGTGCTTATTCTCCTTCAAGAAGAATATCTTGTTTATCCTATATCTTGATGATTTTTGGGAGTGGCTCATGACATTGTAAGATTGACGAACACTCTATCTCCTTCTATTGATTTTGAGAATCGAGTATTCTACGAATATCTTGATGCATTTTTTTAATGTTCTTTGGTTTGAGTTTTGAAGCTATATAAATATGAGTTTAAATAGAAATTTGAGCTTTGAGATATTTAAAAAAAAAATCAAAGAATGTTTTGAGAATATATTTACATGAGTAGTATTTCTTTTATAGAAATAATTTGAGAGTGTTGGGTTATCCATCGAGTAGTTGAGAGTTCTGGTCGATACGCCTGATCAACGTTATCGAAAGGAATCTCCTAAATGCTATGATGAGGCAATCAGACACGATGGTTTGTGTTTTAAAAATTGGGATTTTGAAAACAATATTTGAGATTAAATATTAAATTTATTTTTGAATGGTAATTGCAGCCATTAATTTTAGAGACGAGTAATAGAGTGCCAAGGCAGTTTTGATCGTTCGGTTAACTCTGCAGCCAACAAATATATTTATTTATTAGAGACTCAATAGCGAGGCAATGCCATTTATTTAATTTTAAATTTTAAAGATGAGAATATATATGTTTTTGAGCTGTGCTTTATTGGAAGTATATATTGAGATTTTAGAATCTATATTATATACAATGGATGTTTAAGAGAAGAGTTATAAGAGAATTTGAAAAAAAAATTAACTATTTAAGTGGTTTAATAAAAAGAGTAAAGAGAATTTAAACCCTTAATTAATTCTGAGGAACATTATTATGGATATACAAATTTCTTTGGAAATTAATTTTAAATAAGGGAAGAAATTTGGACTTTTATTTTGAGTTTTAAATAACTTACTAAGTAATATAGTAAAAAGTTTAAAAATTTTCAAATGTTGAAAATTGAGATTTAAAATTTAAAAGATGTTGAGATTTAAAAATTCTTAATATCTTGGATTAAAAGATAATTTGAGCTTATATCCTTGTTCTTGAGTATAATCTATCTTTGAGCTATTATTAATGAAGGCCCTTGTCGCGGTCGTTCGAGTTGGTGGCCTTGTGAGAAGCCATCTTGTGATTTATCGATCTTGCCTATTGTGTGTACCCTGTTGTGAGGATGTTCTTTCCGTATATTTATGCGGAAAATCTTATTGATGATCTTTATTATTGCTTACAGTTTGGGGTTTAAGTGGGTTTGATCCCAACTTTATTCGTAGATTTTTTTGAAATCAATAATTTTCGATTGATTAATTGTTGAGCATCTTGTGGAGTTTGATTCGAAGATGGGATATCTTCTAAATTCTTTTGAGTTACTTAGAAAATTCGATGGTTTGCTAATCACTATATTAGCATTTGATGGGCCATTGGATTAACCAAGTGAGTTTTTCCTTATTTATCTCTACCATTCTATGTTGAGAGTACGAATGCTTTGAGGTTCGAGCTTATCTTTTATCCTTTGAATTTTTGCGTTATTTACATCCTTTTTCCACTAGAAATTGCGAGGATGCAATTTTGTTAAGGGGGGAGTTTGTAACAACCCGGGATTTTGGAGATTACTATTAATATTAAATTATAATGCAAATTATAATTTAATATTGTGTTTAAAAGTGAATAGGATAATAAAATGAGTGATTATATTATTTATTTTACATAAACAATATCTTGATGAATATAATTTGGGATTTGAATTTTAAATACGTCATATTATTTTATTTGAAGCCTATTTCAACATTTGATGGTTGAGAAAAGTGTAAATGAATGAAATAAAGTTTGAAAAACTTTATTTTTGGATTTGGATTGAAAGTAAAATTACGATGGCTTAATTTTAGTTAATTAGTAATATTGGAAATTTATTCCAATGTTAGCCTTCTATTGTAAAATAAAAGGAACAATATGAAGAAAATAAAATTTATAAGTGTAATTATGCTTGGAATGATGTATTAATATTATAAAAATGTTAAAACATTGTAATACACTTCATTAGACTTAAAAATAAATTGGTTGAAATGGATGTAAATAGTGACTTTTCATGGGAATATTGGTGAATATTGTTAAAAAATTGTGTTATATGGAGAAAAAAAATTATTGGGAAAAAATATTTTGATGATTAAAAGGTGTTAGAATGATTTATTGCAATTTATTTGACATGAAAGAAATTTTTGTTTAAGTAAATGCATTAAAAATAGTGTTTTTACACTAAAATGGTGTAATTTGTAAAATATTGTCAAAGATAGGGTTTCATTTATAAAAATAACTTTTTATTGTCGAAATAATTTTTTTATATAATAATAATTTTATTGCAAACAATTTGTTGTAGATATTTTATTTGGTTAAAAATGAGAAAACTAGTATATAAATTGTTGAATAGGTTAAATATGTATATAACATAGGAATTTCTCTAAGTATATTAGTCTTGGGCTTATTTGGATAAGGTTTGAATCCATTAACTCCCTCTAGAACCATCTAGAAAAGAGGAAATAGGTGTACGTCCCTTTTTTCTCATCTTCCTCCCCAAAACAAAAGACACGGTAAATAGAGAGAAAGAAAAACAATGGCTTTCCCTAATTAAATCTCAATTCCACACAATTTCGCTGTTATTCAAGAAGAACTTCACCAAAATAAGAATAGAAAAAGGATTTCACCTTCAAGCTCCAATCTTCCTTCACAAATTTGGGTGTTTGCTATCTAAAATCAAAGGTGAGTTTAAAAATCACAATTTCTAGCTTTGATTGAGATTTCAAGGTAAGAAATCTCAATTTTTTTTGTTGCATGTTTATTTGTGAAATTGCCGTCAGTAAATTGGGCAGATCTCTTCGTTTTAAGTTAGTATTCGACAATTTTACATGTTATGGAAAGAATAGACATAGATCTACAAGTTTCATGTTTTTAATTTTCTAAAATTTTGAAGTTTTCTTGATCAAAATTGTGCTTGTTTGTTGCTGTCTCGAGAGCAAATTGACAGCAGCAACAATCATAGGCCAGAGAAGTGTTTTAGATATAAGTTTTTCATTTCTTATCCAATTTAGGACAAATTTTTTTGTGAAAAATATATTCAATAAGGAGTAATTTATCTTCAGTTTTCATTTCGATATTTTACTATTTGACTGACCTAAAACATATTTGTAAGCAGAAGTATAGTTATGTCTTTGACAGAATTTCCTAAGTTTGAATCTGATATTGTTTTAGCTATATCTTTCTCGATTTTTATAGGAATTCGATAATTTTTAATTTTTCGAAAAGCACAATTCATGTACTGCAACTTTCATTCATTGAGTTTTCTGTAATTTTGAGGATAACTATGTCAAAATTGAATTTTTTTTACTGCTATCCCGAGAGCAAAACTATTATTTGCTCTGTGTTTGAAACTGAAACGAAATTAGCTTTAACTTCTTTGTTTCTTATCCAAATTTGATAATTTTGGATGTTCTGGAAAGATTAGATCATGAGCTATAAGTTTCATTCATTGCATTTTTTGTAATTTTGAAGTTTGCTTGGTCGAAATTATGGTTGTATTCTGCTATCCTGAGAGCAAAATGACAGCAACAACAATCGTTGACCTTAGAATTGTATTAGCTCATTTTTGCTCTCATTCTCTTCGGTTTTGATGATGTTTTTGAGATATTTTTAGAGCTTTGATGCCTATCAGTAGGCTAGCTATAGTTGGAGAATTTGAAATTCAAATTTAAATGGAATTTGAATTGATTTTGGGTTAAATTTGAATTGAATTCGTATTGAATTCAAGTTATCGGTTTTGAGAAATACGTCTTTGTTTTTCGTTGCTTTCGAGAACGGTTTTCACTAAACTATTTTTAAAATACATGGAAATTTCAAATTATTATTAAACAGTATTTTTTTAAATTATTTTTAAAATAAAGATAGATTTATTTCCTATAATAAAGGAATTTAAAATATTGGTTTTAATAATCATTTTTGGAAAATCGTTTTAAATTTCTGTTATCTCTAATAAAATTATTTTGTAAATAAAATTACATATTTTTATGAATTTCGAAGATATAAGAAAGATAATTAAACGGTAAAGTAAAACATGTGGTATGGGACATATGGATTTGCTTTATCGCTTAATATTAGACTTATACGATCGAAAACCTTTAGATGAACTGTTTGAGATGATTTTAAGATGTTATTAAATTTTGGGTAGATTACATGGTTCGAGAACTCCAATTTAGGAGTACGTTCGATGAAGGATCATTTTAAGATGTGTTTCTTAATCGCTGCTGAAATGAGGTGAATTAAGAGCAAGAAATTCTTAATTCGAATTAAGGTTATAAATAACCGTCTAGATGTTATTTTTACTTGCCGATGAGATGATGTAAGCTTCTTTATGATGATTTTACGATGTTGAGATACATTATGAAAATTTTTACTTGTCAATGAGATGAGACAATTCACGGCGCTACTAGTAGTTGTCAATGAGATGAGATGAGCATGGTGTTGTATTTACTCGCCAATGAGATGAGGCCTAGTAAATTTTCATGATGTTTTACTAGTGTGGTACCAACTAACGGCTAGTAAACCATTAGGTGCGATCGTATGGTATGGGACGTACGTTAATACCTATTGGGTTCCTATCCGAGAAGTTGAGACACATTCACGATGTTTACTAGTACTATAGACCATGAGTACTCGATTGGAGTCATCACGATGTAGTTGCTACTCCGATCATCACGATGTTATTAACTCGGGTCTTTGTGGCTGGGAGTCATTATGACGTTATAGACTATAGTCATTCATGATGTTCACGATGTTAAGATGTTATTTAACTCCAGTTATCATGATGTATATGGTACCAAATAGTACTACTAGTCATGATGTAGCGCGCGTAGCATTGCTTCAGCATGCAATCGAGGATTTGGCCAATCCGAGATTTCTTTGAGTTTTGATGTTTTAGACTTCACTGTCTTTAGATGATTATAACATTGATAGCCTAGTGCCAGAGGAGATGTATGCATATATGGTGAAATCATTTATGATGTTATTCTTCGATTGAGTTATTTGCATTATGGATTGATGATTTTATAGACTACTTGATGCTATGATGGAGTTAAGATGTATTTATAAATTTATACCGATGAGATGAGGTATAAAGGATTATGAAGAATCTTTTATGATGAGTTTTAGTGATGGATTTGAGATGTATCCATATTCATACCGATGAGATGAGGTAGGAATAAGTATAATGCTTCTTTTATGATTGGGTTTTATATTTCCTTGAATGATCCTTAGGATGTGCCAATGAGATGAGGCACATCCATATGTGTTTTATTCTATGTATAAAGGATATGTACCTTTGATGCATTGTTATATTGACAACCACTCATAGTTGAATCATTTGAAGCCATTATCCATATTCCTTTATACCGCCAATGATATGAGGCAAAAGCGATGTTTACTATGTCTTATCTTTAAAACTTTGCTCGCCGATGTCCCATTTGCTTAAGTGTCAGTTATGCCACTTAAGTATGATTTTATCATTATTATCTCTTCTACTTGCCAAGAAGAGATGTTGTCCTTTCTTATGATGTTGAAACCCTGTTTAGGGCATGGCATCCTTTAAGAAAAAGGATATCATAGCTTTCACCTACTCATCCTTATCGTTTATTCTGTTTAATTGATGATTTTAGCTAGCCTAACCCGTGAGTTTTCACTCGGGTCAGACCGAGTTATTTCTGGTATCATCTGTTGGACTTAGATTGAAGTTAATGTTGGATATCAGCTCTTCATTCGCTTGAGTAGTTTATTTCTTCTGCATACTCTGATGTTTTCACATTTGATTTGATGTATATGGTGTGGTAGTGTACCAACTTTATTATATTCATATTGTATTGTAATGAACGTGTATTAGTGTATATGTATATATATGATGTTGATTACTATTCTGTGATGTGATTTACATTCAGCTATTGTATTTTGTTCCGATAGATCAGTTAGCCACCTATAGTTTTGGATTAAGCATTTATTGGGTATGTCGATCCACATGAGTTGGAAAAAATTATATTGCATTTATCGACGTATTCAATAGATGTTTAAGACAAAATTATAGATGGGCGTCCTTAACCAGGCCTATTCTCCGCTTTAGTAGATAGAATTACTTGTTAATTCTCTTTGCTAAGATGGGTCTCGGGGTGGGGCGTTACAGCATGGTGTCAGAGCTGTGGTCAGAACAAAGTAGAATAAACACAGAACAGTATGTATATCATGATACATCGAAGTACAATACGGGTGAATCATTGTCCTTTATTCAAGCTTGTTTTTGAACCGAGCCTTGATTCTTTTTTGAGTTTTGGGATTGTTAAGATGGATTATGTCCAGGAATATGGATAAATTGTATTCCGTAGTATTCCATTATAGAGTTTGATGTCATCTTATCTTATATAAAATCTTATTTGGGATTATTAGATTCTTATTTTTGTCAATACAAGTGAGTTCGTATCGACGGAGCTGATTGATTTCTTTGGACATTCTTGTTGCATTCCTTTGAGAGTTGTGAATCCTATTGAAGCGACCCACAACGATTGGCTTGTTGTGAGCATTCTGAATTCTTAATTTGTTGTTGTTTTAGTGAGTATTTGTTTATTACTCACCATCTTGAGATGTATCTGATTTGAGATGGATTGACTTATTTGATGTAAAGTCTGATCCTTTTGTTGTTATAGGATCCTATATTTATTTATGCATCCTAATTTGATTGATTTATTATTTCTATCACTTTGGGATGTTAATGATGATTCTGAAGTTTCTGTTTTCACTCTTGAGTATTGATATGTTGATGATATATCTCAAATTCCAATCATGGTGACTTTGTTGACTTTCTTAGAGTCTATTCGGATTTGACATCCAATCGGGCAATCGTGTGTTGAGGTAACCTTATTCCTGGCTCTTAACTCTTTGGTTATCCTTCCGCGAGGATATCCACTAAGGAATGGGTGAGTTTCTGGATTGTTCGAGTTTGATTGAGTTTATCATTCAGTTTCATTGAGTTATCCTTTTCGGATACTCAAACGGTGTTATGTTTTGTAGCATTACTTTGTTTGAGGTAATGATTTGTTGTTTGTGTGCTTCTTCTCCTTCGAGAAGAATATCTTGCTTATCCTATATCTTGATTATTTTTGGGAGTGGCTTATGACATCATAAGATTGACGAACACCCTTCTGTTGATTTTGAGGCTCGAGTATTCTTGGAATATCTTGATGCATTCTCTTAACGTTCTTTGGTTTGAGTTTTGAAGTTATATAAATATGAGTTTTAAAGAGAAATTTGAGCTTTGAGATAGTTAAAAAAATCAAAGAATATTTTGAGATATATTTACATGAATAGTATTTCTCATATAGAAATAATTTGAGAGTATTGGGTTGTCCATCGAGTAGTTAAGAGTTCTTGTCGATACGCCTGATCAACGTTATCGAAAGGAATCTCCTAAATGCTATGATGAGGCAATCAGACACGATGGTTTGTTTTTTAAAAACTGAGATTTCGAAAATAATATTTGAGATTAAATATTAAATTTATTTTTGAATGGTAATTGCAGGCATTGATTTTAGAGACGAGTAATAGAGTGGCGAGGCAGTTTTGATCGTTCGATCAACTCTGCAGCCAACAGATATATTTATTTAGTAGAGACTCAATAGCGAGGCAATGCCATTTGTTTAATTTTAAATTATAAAGATGGGAATATATATGAGATTATTTTTGAGTTGTGCTTTATTTGAAGTATATTTTGAGATTTTAGAATCTATATTATATTCAATGGATGTTTAAGAGAAGAGTTATAAGAGAATTTGAACATTGTTTCTAAACTATTTAAGCGGTTTAATGAAAAGAGTAAAGAGAATTTAAACCCTTAATTAATTTTGAGGAATATTACAAATTTCTTTGGAAATTAATTTTGAAGTAAGAGAAGAAATTTGGACTTTTAGTTTGAGTTTTAAATAACTTACTAAGTAATATAGTAAAAAGTTCGAAAATTTTCAAATGTTGAAAATTGAGATTTAAAATTTAAAAGATGCTGAGATTTAAAAATTCTTAATATCTTGGATTAAAAGATAATTCGAGCTTATATCCTTGTTTTTGAGTATATTCTATCTTTGAGCTATTATTAATGACATACACTTATCGCGGTCGTTCGAGTTGGTGGCCTTGTTAGAAGCCATCTTGGGATTATCAATCTTGCCTATTGTGTCTACCCTATTGTGAGGATGTTCTTTTCGTATATTTATGCGGAAAATCTTATTGATGATCTTCTTTATTGCTTACGTTTGGGGTTTAAGTGGGTTTGATCCCACTCTATTAGTAGATTTTTGTGAAATCAATCATTTTCGATTGTTTAATTGTTTAGCATCTTATGGAGTTTGATTCGAAGACGGGATATCTTCTAAATTCTTTCGAGTTACTTAGAAAATTCAATGGATTTCCAATCATTATATTAGCATTTGATGGGCCATTGGATTAACCAAGTGAGTTTTTCCTTATTTCTCTATACCATTCTATGTTGAGAGTATGAATGGTTTGAGTTTCGAGCTTGTCTTTTATCCTTTGAATTTTTGTGTCGTTTGCATCCTTTTTCCACTAAAAATTGCGATGAAGCAATTTTGTTAAGGGGGAGTTTGTAACAACCCGGGATTATGGAGATTACCGTTAATATTAAATTATAATGCAAATTATAATTTAGTATTGTGTTTAAAATTGAATTGGATAATAAAATGAGGGATTATATTATTTATTTTATATAAACAATATCTTAATGAATATAATTTGGGATTTGAATTTTAAATATGTCATATTATTTTATTTGAAGCCTATTTCAACATTTGATGGTTGAAAAAAAGTGTAAATGAATGAAATAAAGTTTGAAAACTTTATTTTTGGATTTGGATTGAAAGTAAATAATTATGATGGTTTAATTTTAGTTAATTAATAATATTGGAAATTTATTCCAATGTTAGCCTTCTATTGTAAAATAAAAGGAATAATATGAAGAAAATAAAATTTAGAAGTGTAATTAGGCTTGGAACAATGTATTAATATTATAAAAATGTTAAAACATTGTAATACACTTCATTAGACTTAAAAATAAATTGGTTGAAATGGATGAACATAGTGATTTTTCACTAAAAATGGGAATATTGGTAAATATTGTTAAAAAATTGTGTTATGTGGAGAAAATAATACTTTTAATTGGGAAAAAATATTTTGAGGATTAAAAAGTGTTAGAATGATTTATTGCAATTTATTTGACATGAAAGAAATTTTTGTTTAAGTAATTGCATTAAAAATAGTGTCTTTACATTAAAATGGTGTAATTTATAAAATATTGTTAAAGATAGGGTTTTATTTATAAAAATAACTTTTTATTATTGAAATAAATTTATTTTTTATATAATAACAATTTTATTGCAAACAATTTGTTGTAGATATTTTATTTGGTTAAAAATGAGAAAACTAGTGTATAAATTGATTGAATAGGTTAAATATGTATATAACATAGGAATTTCTCTAAGTATATTAGCCTTCGGCTTATTTGGATAAGGTTTGAATCCATTAACTCCCTCTAGAACCATCTAGAAAAGAGGAAATAGGTGTACATACCTTTTTTTCTCATCTTCCTCCCCAAAACAAAAGACACGGTAAATAGACAGAAAGAAAAACTATGGCTTTCCCTAATTAAATCTCAATTCCACTCAGTTTCGCTGTTATTCAAGAAGAACTTCACCAAAATAAGAATAGAGAAAGTATTTCACCTTCAAGCTCCAATCTTTCTTCACAAATTTGGATTTTGTTATCTAAAATCAAAGGTGAGTTTAAAACTCACAATTTCTAGCTTTGTCAATTTTGTTTGTCGCGTGTTTATTTGTGAAATTGCCGTCAGTAAATTGGGCAGATCTCTTTCGTTTTAAGTCAGAATTCAATAATTTTAGATGTTTTTGAAAGCATAGACATAGATCTACAAGTTTCAGGTTTTGAGTTTTCTAAAATTTTGAAGTTTTCTTGATCAAAATTGTGCTTGTTTGTTGCTGTCTCGAGAGCAAATTGACAGCAGCAACAATCATAGGCCAGAGAAGTGTTTTAGATATAAGTTTTTCATTTATTATCCAATTTAGGACAAATTTTTTTGTGAAAAATATATTCAATAAGGAGTAATTTATCTTCAGGTTTCATTTCGATATTTTACTATTTGTTAAAACATATTTGTAAGCAGTAGCATAGTTATGTCTTTGATAGAATTTCCTGAGTTTGAGTCTGATATTGTTTGAGCTATATCTTTCTCGATTTTGATCAGAATTTGATAATTTTCAATTTTTCGAAAAGCACAATTCATGTACTACAACTTTCATTCATTGAGTTTTCTGTAATTTTGAGGTTAACTATGTCAAAATTGAATTCTTTTACTGCTATCCCAAGAGCAAAACTATTATTTGCTCTATGTTTGAAACTGAAATGAAATTAGCTTTAACTTCTTTGTTTCTTATCCAAATTTGATAATTTTAGATATTATGGAAAGATTAAATCATGAGCTATAAGTTTCATTCATTGTATTTTCTGTAATTTTGAAGTTTTCTTGGTCGAAATTATGGTTGTATGTTGTTGTCCTGAGAGCAAAATGACAGCAACAACAATCGTTGACCTTAGAATTGTATTAGCTCGTTTTTGCTCTCATTCTCTTCGGTATTGATGATGTTTTTGAAATATTTTTAGAGCTATGATGCCTATCAGTAGCCTAGCTATATTTGAAGAATTTGAAATTCAAATTTAAATGGAATTTGAATTGATTTTGGGTTAAATTTGAATTGAATTCGTATTGAATTCAAGTTATCGGTTTTGAGATATCCCTCTTTGTTTTCCATTGCTTTCGAGACTGGTTTTCACTAAACCATTTTTGAAATACATGGAAATTTAAAATTTTATTACATAGTATTTTTCTTAAATTATTTTTCTAAATAAAGATAGATTTATTTCCTATAATAAAGGAATTTCAAATATTGGTTTTAATAATCGTTTTTGGAAAATCGTTTTAAGTTTCTGTTTTCTCTAATAAAATTATTTTATAAATAAAATTATTTTATAAATAAAATTACATATTTTTATGAATTTCGGACATATAATAACGACAATGAAACGGTAAAGTAAAACATGTGGTATGAGATACATGGATTTGCTTTATCGCTTAATATCGGTCTTATACGATCGAAACCCTTTCGATGAACTGTTTGAGACGATTTTAAGATGTTATTAAATTTTGGATAGATTATATGATTCGAGAACTCTAATTTAGGAGTACATTCGATGACGGGTCATTTTAAGATATGTTTCTTAATCTCCGCTGAAATAAGGTGAATTAAGTGCTAGAAATTCCTTATTCGAATTATGGTTATAAATAACCATCTAGATGTTATTTTTACTTGCCGATGAGATAATGTAAGCTTCTTTATGACGATTTTACGGTGTTGAGATGCATTTTGAATATTTTTACTTGTCAATGAGATGGGATAAGTCACAATGCTACTAGCACTCGTCAATGAGATGAGACGAGCATGGTCTTGTATTTACTCGCCATATGAGGCCGAGTAAATTTATATGATGTTATGATGTTTTACTAGTGTGGTACCAACTAACGGCTAGTAAGCCATTAGGTGCGAACATATGGTATGGGATGTACGTTAACATATATTGGGTTCCAATCCGAGAAGTTGAGACACATTCACGATGTTTACTAGTACTACAGACCACGAGTACTCGATTGGAGTCATCACGATGTAGTTGCAACTCCGTTCATCACGATGTTATTAACTTGGGTCTTTGTGGCTGGGAGTCATTATGATGTTATAGATTATAGTCATTCATGATGTTTACGATGTTAAGATGTTATTTGACTCCAGTCATCACGATGTTTATGGTGGCAAATTGTAGTACTAGCCACGAAGTAGTGCGCGTAGCATTGCTTCAGCATGCAATCGAGGATATGGCCAATCCAGGATTTCTTTGAGTTTTGATGTTTTAGACTTCACTGTCTTTAGATGATTATTACATTGATAGCCTAGTGCCAAAGGAGATGTATGCATATATCATGAAATCATTAATGATGTTATTCTTCGATTGAGTTATTTGCATTATGGGTTGATGATTTGATGATTTTATAGACTACTTGATGTTAAGATGGAGTTGAGATGTATTTATAAATTTATACCGATGAGATGAGGTATAAATGATTATGAAGAATCTTTTATGATGAGTTTTAGTGATGGATTTGAGATGTATCTATATTCATACTGATGTGATGAGGTATGAATAAGTATAATGCTTCTTTTATGAATGGGATTTATATTTCCATGAATGATCCTTAGGATGTGCCAACGAGATGAGGCACATCCATATGAGTTTTATTCTATGTATAAATGATATATACCTTTGATGTATTGTTATATTGACAACCACTCATAGTTGAATCATTTGAAGTCATTATCCATACTCCTTTATACCGCCGATGATACGAGGCAAAAGCGATGTTTGTTAAGTCTTATCTTTAAAACTTTGCTCGCCGATTTTCCATTTGCTTAAGTGTCAGTTATGCCACTTAAGTATGACTTTATTACTATTATCTCTTCTACTTGCCAAGAAGAGATGTTGTTCTTTCTTATGATGTTGAAACCATGTTTAGGGAATGACATCCTTTGAGAAAAAGGATACCATAGCTTTCACCTACTCATCCTTGTCGATTATTCTGTTTAACTGATGAGTTTAGCTAGCCTGACCCGTGTATTTTCACTTGGGTCAGACCGAGTTGTTTCAGGTATCATCTATTGGACTTAGCTTGAAATTGATGTTGGATATCAGCTCTTCATTCGCTTGAGTAGTTTACTTCTTCTGCATACTCTGATGTTTTTACATTTGATTTGATGTATATGGTGTGGTCGTGTACCACCTTTATTGTATTCATATTGTATTGTACTGAACGTGTATTAGTGTATATGTATATATATGATGTTGATTACTATTCTGTGATGTGATTTACATTCAGCTATTGTATTTTGTTCTGATAGATCTGTTAGCCAACTATAGTTTTGGATTAATCATTTATTGGGTATGTCGATCCACATGAGTTGGAAAAAAATTATATTGCCTTTATCAACGTATTCAATAGATGTTTAAGACAAAATTATAGATGATCGCCCTTAACCAGCCCTATTCTCCGCTTTAGTAGATAGAACTACTTGTTAATTCTCTTTGCTAAGGTGTGTCTCGGGGTGAGGCGTTACAAAAGTAAAAGCCATAAAATAAAGAAAATAGAAGCCATTAGAGAGAGAAAGGATATATTATTCATTTCAGAGAATAGACATATGTTTACATTATATAGTCTTATTTATATAAAGTTTTCAGAGCAAAGGGTTTAACTTATTCCATGACGTGGGACTAAACAAAACAACGTAAAAGCATATTCATTTCATGATTTACATATATTGTAACAACAAGCGTATTTTGACAACGTTTGTCATTAATTTAAAAGACGTTATAAATAGTCGGACATCACCCTTTTAAGGTGAAGAAGGTGAAATGATTAGTTGACTTAAGTAGTACATGTGAATTGAGCTGAAAATGAATATGCTAATAGAATACAAATAGTCAAAAGTTTAAGTTCTTATAGAATAAAACAGAGTGTACAATGCATGTTTAATGCTTAATGATATGTACTTATTATCATTTTGATTTTGCTTTTATAATCGATGAAAACAAAACATTTTACATTGAACATTATTTTTTTATTTATACTTTTACATTTATCAATTGTTGGTGGATATGATAATATTTGATATGCATCCGTTATCCTTAGATGTAGACATCCAATACTTGAAAGTGACTTCGAACGCAGATGAGAATATAACACTACACATATCCAAAATTATACGTTGATAATCCTATCAGTGACATATCCATATATGTAGCATATTTTGAAACAAATACACGAATGCATTTGTTTTTATTTTGAGTTTTGCGCACACAAAGTTCATGACAAATATAAATAGAGGGGAATAGAAGATTTAAAATTATAAGTCATTAAAACGACGAAAATGATGGAAGGACAACGCGTTTTTGTTATTTTTCAAAACATGGAATACAAAATAAATTAATTTTATATTATGTATCTTTAACATAATTTTTCAAATTGGTTTTGATTCAGAAATACGTGGCTTGTCCATTTTTGTTTGGGTTAAAACTAAAACTAGAAAGGGAAACTTGGCCCTAATCTTTGATATGCTTTGAAAAAGGGGTTAAATCCGTAGAATCCCAAGTAAATTAATTTCCGCCTGTTGCGGTTCCCTAGGCTTCTTTATCGTTACCAAAATTAGAGTAACGGGTCTTAAATAGTTGATCTGAAGTTGTATTGCTGAGGTTAAACTCAGAATTTAATTATGCACCGTAGACGTAAGTCATGTTTATCTGCACTTTCTTCCGTCCGATTCTCGCTCAAAGCCCCTCCGTCTACTCAAAATCCTTTTATCCTTTTCCTCTTCTACCGAAGTGGTAAGTTCAATAATTACTTTTTCCTCATTTTTTAACCATGCTTTGGTATCTATTATTACAGTTTTAGACGCTGCTGGCTCCATCAATCCGTGACGTAACTGGTGATGTGAGTTAAATCGTAGGTTTGTTTTTCATCAATCATCACACTGTTATGTGGTAAATGTTGTATTTGGATCCCTATTATATTATCCAGTCTGAAAATTACACCTTTGAAGTAAATTCTATACCTGATTTTTTGTTGCCTCTAGACATTTTTCAACGGTCAAAATCATTAGGCGGTTGTGGCCAGAATACCAATTGCTGTGGTTAATAATTAGGTTGACAGTAATTGCAGTTTAAACTTGCTAATTTCAGGTGCTTATTATTTATTTATTCATCTATAGTTTGATGTGTAATTATTAGGGTAAGTCCAATGTGGGAAGATGATGTAACATGTGCATTAAACATGTATTTTAAGACTTTATGGGGAAGAGGAAGGAAAATAATTAGGGATGGAAGTGAAATGGTAGGGATGTTAGGAAGTTGGACTATGTGCATGCTACAATAAGAAATAATGAGATTATGTGGTAGAAATGTTATCGATCTTGTTGTAAGAAAGAAGATTAAAAAAGAGAAGAATGTCGACAGCAGGGTTCAAACCTGCGCGGGCAAAGCCCAATAGATTTCAAGTCTATCTCGTTAACCACTCGGACATATCGACATTGTTGTTTCTTCAATGCATCTAAAATAGACAAAACTGTAACGACACGGATTTTGCCCGCTCGAAAATCGACATCCATACTTTACATCGTACTCGAATGCCGTAGATTCGACCGTTCAAATCCGATTCGCCGGAGCTTATAACAACACTAAGTAAACAACACAGCGGAATAAAAGAATAATACATTGATATACAACATTGATACAATATCCGATACAACAGATGTTCCAATAGATATCAATATACATCAGAGATATGATACAAGAAATAGCAGCGGAACAATATAACTCTAAGATAGTCTTCAAAAGAGAACTCCGAGAACTGCAACTCCATCTCCAAGAACCAATCCAACAATAGCTCGAACTCCTAATAACGATGCACATAGATAAGCAACTGCAGTCTGATCCAAAGATTGAACTAGCTCCAGACAATCTGTTAATCTAACTATCTGAAAAACCCAACTCTAGACTGCTCGTGTAGAAAATAATGAGCACCCAGAGTTTAGGAAAGAAACAATAAACTCCGGATCAGTCGTGGGACTGGTGTGAGCAACAAAAACAGTTTATCTTTCAAAAATAAACAAAGAAATATTTTAAAGTTAATTCGCAATGCTTTTAAAAATGAGACTACCATAAGGCCTCCCGCACACACACACATGCAAACGCAGAATCGGAGGAGATTTCTCCTTATGATAGTCAAAGATGCTTGATACGCATTAAAAGAAACATTTGATATTATTACTAGTGCATAGTGTAGTAAAAATCATTTCGAAAGTAAAGATATAAATCTTAGCTAGCATAGACATTTCGCACTTATGCCTACTATAGCTACCATGTTCAATAGCAGGTTACCGCCACATTCCATGGCAGGTTATACAACTAAAACCGTACAGGATTCGTATTGTTTCTTTGGATTTCCAACAAATGGTCAGGCCAAGGAACTTCCCATTGCCACATGAGAACGCCTCTGGAAGGACGTCCCCGAGAACCTAACTGAATCTCTGCCAACACAAGGCCGGGTTACCCCTAACTGGGTAACTACTGACACGAGTATGCCATCCCCGGTCCATTGGGACCTTTATCCGAGAGCTCTCTAACCAACATCACACAATGATAAATAAAGTGTTTCAACACGAGTAAGTATCTGGGCTCCGTACCATGATACCACCTTTTTCCAGAAGAAAATGCACATACCCTAAAGGGAGCTACCCCTCATAACCTTGCCGCATCTTTCCTGTTTTGACCATTCCGGGGTGTGAGGCTCGACGAAGTCTCGTCCACAAAGCCACGCTTTATACAAAAGCTGTGCTTTGGGTCAACAAATGATCATAGAAATGATCACAAAGATAAATGATCAAATAAATGATCATATCACAAATGATCAAACAATGATCATTTCACATCAACACTCAGCATGTCACATTACCAAATTGGGAATATATTGCTAATGACCTTCAACTACATAACCTCTGAGCTCGTACGTCTCAGAGAAGGGTGTTAAGCTAAGAGAATAAATTCTCCGCCACCAACAGAAATATATTTGAAAGAAATCAGCTTTATATCTCAATTTGTAATGTCAGACATACTATCCATACAAGTCTGTTCCGAGCTCGAACAGAACCGAAGGCACTTACAAAGAAGTCCTTGCAATCCGGCTATTCACTAATCACGTTCGGACTTCCCATCACATATGGAGTCTCTATACCGGGGACCAGTCGATGCAAAGACATTCGACGAGTTGTCCTTTCGTTTTTGAAAATATCCGGTCTTCACCACCGGTCTTCAAATGCTATCCATAACGACGTATCACATATTCAGAATGGGATATATGACACAAAGGTCCTCTCCCGGCTAAACCGAATAAATGAGCGTAATATTTCAAAACACATGAATATTGGGATTTCAATTAAGCCACAACTTAATAATTCAAAACTTTCTTTAAAATGGTTTAAACCAATTATCATTTTAAATCCTTTAAACAAAAGATTTATTTCATAAAGATCAATTCATAAATTTCCAAAATAATTTCATTTCGATAGGATTAACCCATTAGATCTTTAAATTAAAGATTTAACTTATAGCTTTCAAATCGTTTTCATAACTTGGAAATTATCTTCATTTCAAATTAGAAATCATTTTAACTCAAATTGGAAGTTCATTTCTTATGTGAAAGCTTTAATTATTTGAAAACAAATAGTCTTTCGTTTCAGAAAAATTCAATTATATTTGCTCGAGTTAAAGCTTTTGAATGTAAATTCAAATTCCTAAATCAATACTTTAAAATAGTTTAACCCATATAAACTGGTATAACATCTTTAGTCCCTAGTTTCAAATCATAGAATTCAATTTCACATTTTGAATTTAAATTTAAATCGAATTATTTAAATTTCAAACTTTATCAAGTTATTCAAAATAAATTTCATCTTTGAAATTCCATTTTCCAAAAGCTTTTCACTTTTAAACCCAATCTTATTTTCAAACCATTTGAATTTAAAAATTCAAATTTAAAACTATTTTCAAAAATCTGTGACTTAATCGATTTCCTCGTTAAATCCATATTTGTGTGTGTATAAGAGTGGTCCAGGGTTTAACACAATAGTGCAACATCATTCAATCATCAAATATTAAAACATAGAAATATAGTTGACAAGCGATATAAATTATAACGCTTATCTTCCATATACATATCACAGATATATATCACAGATAATAAACTACACCACAGATAAATAATTACAGATCACAACATGAATCAGGATATATCACAAAGCATCACATATCAGGAATATCTGACAATTAAATCGTTCAGTCAAGTCCAAACATTCACAAGTAAAATTTATTAGTTAACAGATTTATTTAATCCTTTATTATTAACTAACCCATCTTGATTAATGAACCAATTAACCTTCAATTATTTAATTTATCTTAATTAATCACAATTATTAATTAACCCTTTAATTAATAAGTTTAACTAACCCCTTAATTAATAACAAATATTTATACCCAAATTACTGATTATCATTTAATTAATTACATCCGGTAATCATCTATAAATTACCTTTCTAAGTAATTATATTTTCCAAATTGTCAAATGGTTGTTCTAGATTTATTATTCTAATAATTAATTTTTTTTTTCAAATTAATCACATTGATTATTTATTTAAATAATCTTAGTTAAAAATCTTTATCAACTATTTAATTTCTTTAATCACTTTTCTAAAGATATTTACTTACATAATCATTATTGATGATAAATTGATAAATCATTAAGAACTCATTAATTAATGGATTATAAATCATTAATCTTCACTAATTAAAGTGAACTCATCCATATTTAGGATTTAATTATTATTTACAATATGTTGAAACATTTATTTCAAATTTCCTTGTTAATAAAGTTTAAAGCAAAATTTCCAACATTTTTATGTAAAATAACAATTGGTTAAAAAGGAAAATTATAAAGGGTTTAAAATCACTTTTCTTTTTAAATTTAACATATTTTTAAATTTACTTCAACACTTAAGTTATAAATCTTAATGAATTTCAAAATCTGGAAATTTGGTTTAAAAATTTATTTCAGGTATAAACTTTTAACTTTCAGCTTGTTTAAATCTTCCGACTACAATTTCTAAATTTATTTTAAATTTCAAATTACTTTCAATAACCTTAACTACTTTTAAGTTATTAAACAATTTGGATTTAAAAATTTTATTTATGCCTAAATTGAATTCTAATCCAAACTGGAATTACATTTACTTCTTAGATTTAAGCTAAACTAATGATTTTAAAATAACTAAAACAACTTAACCAAACTAGTTTACTATACTATAAAATCTCACCTACCCAAGCACTGAAGCCCAACACAACTCCATACTTACCGCAAGCAACTGCCTCCATCCAAACTCAATGGCCCAAGGCCCAAACAATTACAAGATCCTGCCTTCTTCTTTTACTTCCAGTTTTCTTTCTTCAGTTTAAGCATAAATATTTAACTAGGCAACAGGAGCACGCTCATGAACGCGAGTTCCTACCCAAAGTCTTCACCATTTTACTCAAGTGGACTCGAGTGGCCACACGCGAAAATTCCAGCTACCCAAACCAACGCCGTGCACGACTTCGACGTTGTGCACGTGCACATCATCGCACCACCGTTATGGCGAGCGCCACCGGCCTCGGAAAATCACAACCCACACCCATACTCGGAATCGAACTTCAGTTCGACACAAAAAAATTCGAGATCGAAATAAGCCTCTTTGCTCGACGCTGCAATTCGAACCCATCGAATGAAATTGCCTCGCCCCCACGTCTCAGATCATCGGAAATGCCACAATTTCGGCCATATCGCATCAACACTTCAGTCTTCCATTTCCTTGAATCTCAAGAAACTCGATCAAACCATCGTGATGAAATCATCACATTCTCCAACCCGCTGCCAAACTTCAAACACAACCCTAAATCAACCTCGTACCATTAATTCACGCAATAGAAAAATCATTGGATAATTTTCCTAAAATCGTCGATCGATAAACTAGCTTCAACCCAAAATTCAACATTTTTAATTGGATCGAATACCACAAATTTGAAAAAAATGCGATTTTTGTTCAAACTCACACCGCTCCTTAAATATTAAACTAAAAATCTTTATTTTTGCTTTAAAAATCATCACTTGCAGTAAGAATTGAAGCCATGAACTTGAATTAACTTTTTATAATACTTGAGTTTATCAAAAAAAAAAATTTCCTTGGTTGCCTGTAACCAAAGTTACAGTGAGGATATCCCACAATCATGGTTCAAATCAGCTTTCAAAGTCTAAATATAAGTTTCATTATCTGGTTTGATTTCAAACTGAAAGTTTTACTATGATTCAGTTGGAAACAAATTGAGTTTTAAATGATAATCAACCCTGTAACCCATAACAGAGAAGAACAATATACAGAGTAACCTGTATATATAATATACCAGATTATATTTTCAAAGATAAACATATACAATACCACATAAACAATGAATCATCCTTACTGTTAAACTTAAAGCTTTAAAGTTGATGTTTACTCACCTGTTATGAAGAAATAAACAGAGCTCATTTGTTTAAAAACTGCAGATTTGAATCTTCTTACATCTGTTTTTCTTTCTTTGAGTGATATTTAGAGTTTATAAAGATGACATGCTTATTTTCTTCTTCTGGTTTACTTTTGAAGTTACTCAGCTTTGAAGAACCGAAGTGATAAGGCTAATATATATCAAAGAAAACTTTACTGGTTGATATCATGTTTGTACAGCAGGGTATGTTTGTTTGTACAATATGCATGGCTGCATTAATTTCTTGAGTCCTGTTTGAATACTTGTACTTTATTTTATTACTTTGCTTTGCTTTTATAAGCTTATGCCTTAATTCTTTTATTTATACTTTTTTTTTGTTTATTTTGCATATTTATTTACAACTTTGTTTCATATTTAAATGTCATTACTTTCCTTTTCTTATGACTTACATATTAATTTTCAACTTAAATACTTATTATCTTATATTTTTATTTTTATTTATTTTAAGAAAAAACCATTTATTTAAGATTTTATCTCAAATCCACTATATACATATATATTCACATATATACATATAAAGTTCAAATTCAAATTTATTTTCTAAGGCATTTAAAATTTTGTCCCAATTCATATTCAATTCGATTGAATTCAAATACATTTTTTTTCCAAGTAATTCATAATTTAACTAAAATTTTATATTAATTACCAATTATTCTCACAAATTTTATTCAAAAATAAAATTTAATTATCAATTTAAACTTAATAATATTCGAGATCGTTACAAAAACAATAGTCATGGTTAGGAAGGTGCAAAATCTTCCTCGAGCCTTGGCGTATGCTGCAACAAACGATGTGTCCTTTTAATTTAATGCATATGCATTATAAAAGTATATGTTTGTTAAAAATTATAATCAACTAAACAAGATTAGTATAGATTTTTTTTTACTAGTGTATTCTGAAAGATTTTTTAATTCATTTCTTCACAATATCATCAAACATGATAACATCATAAGCATAAAATTTCTTCAATTGTATAATTTCGTTCAACGTTTTAATCATTTTTTGGAAGTTAAGTTTCAGATTAAACTTTTATTTATTGTTTAGTAATTAAATTTCAAGCCTTACCGCTATAAACTGCAATATTGTGTGAATTACATGCCGTCAATGCACTTATTGGAAAGCTATGACATTTCACTCAAACATGTCATCGCATATACATTAAATGTTGGTTTATTTGCTCTCAATATAAAATACAACAAGCACATACAACAAAAGGAAAATGCTGATGTTGTATACACGGAAAGCTAACCTTTTAAACTTTATTTCATCCCAAATGAAGCAAGAATAGATTGCAATGGAAAATACTGAGCTTAATTCCTTTCAACTTTCATTTAATGTCCTTCATAAGCAAAAAGTCAAAACACTGAGAACTGCAACAACTGAGTTCAAGCCTACATGGGCAAAGCATAGAAAGTTTCATGTCTATCTTTCAAACAATTTAAATATATTGACATTACATATTTGGTTGATGCACAAAGCCAAACAATCCACTGCCTTTACTGCAGTTTTCATTTAAATGCTGATTGACATTCAACGAATGATTTCAAAACCTCTAGATACATACTCTACAAGCCTTGTCATTATATCATGAACGTCCTTAAATCAATTATGCCACTAATGCACTCATTGAAAAGTTTTAATAGACATGACAATTTAGTACATCGATAGAGATGTGTAATGTTATATTATTTTCTCCAGCATCATTTTCTCAATGGTTAGACGCTTCAGCTTTGATCATGAGGTCATAGGTATGCATGATTCGAACTACTAATACATGTTGACTTTATAGTATAACCATGTACTACCATCTAAGTACCGAACTAAAAAATTGTTATCTTATTCGATATCTGTGACGACCCAAACTCGATGTCCAATAAACGACATCAAATTCGCATCGCCGGAGCTTATAACAACAATTAGATGTATATAAAACAGCGGAACAGAATCAATATCATAAATAACATCACTGTTACAACATCAACATAATATCCATACTGTAACAGAGTACATAATACATACACTACAACTCCAAATACAACGTCATGATAATACAACAGTGAACATATATCCAAAAGTTCTCAAATAAGAGATGATAACGAACTCCCAAAAGTTAACACCTGTAATCTCCAAAAGCTCCTAAGATAGCTCCAAGATAAGAGCTCCAAAATACTGCTACTCCAAAATAACCTAAACCTGTTACTAGGCTGCCCGTGTGGAAATAATGGGCACCCAGAGTTTAGGAAAGAAAACAATAAACTCCGGATCAGTCATGGGACTGGTGTGAGTAAACAAAACAGTTGTGTTTTAAATAAACAAGACTTATAAAAGAATTTTTGGAATGCTTTTAAAAATGGAACTACCATAAGACCTCCCGCCACACACACAATGCAAACGCAGAATTGGAGGAGATTTCTTCTTATGATAGTTAAATATGCTTAATACGAGAAAAGAATTTTTTTGTTATTATTAATAGTGCATAGTGATAGTAAATCATTTCGAAAATAGAATATTAATCTTAGCCGACATAGGTACCATTATACTATGCCTACTATAGCTACCATATTAGATTGCAGGTTCTACAACTAAAACCGTACAGGGTTTCGTATTGGAAATTGGATTTCCAACAAATGGTCAGGCCAAGGAACTTCCCATTGCCACATGAGAACGCCTCTGGAAGGACGTCCCCGAGAACCAAACCGGATCTCTACCAACACAAGGCCGGGTTACCCCTAACTGGGTAACTACTGACACGAGTATGCCATCTCCCGGTCGTAACCAACCTTTAACCGGGGCCCCAGCAACAAATCACAAAATCATATATATATATCTGCGATATCCACATAAGTTAAGTATCTGGGCTCCATACCATGATACCACTTCTATCCAGAAGGAAATGTACATACCCTAAGGGGTGCTACCCCCAATAACCTTGCTGCGTCTTTCCTGTTTTGACCATTTCGGGGTGTGAGGTCCGACGAAGTCACGTCCACAAAAACACACTTTATACAAAAGCCGTGCTTTGGGTCAACAAATGATCAACACAATGATCACTAAGATAGACGATCAAATAAACGATCCTATCCCAAAAATCAACACAATGATCATTTCAGCAACACTCAGCATGTCACATTACCAAATTGGGAATATATCGCTGATAACTTCAACTATATAACCTCTGAGCTCGTACGTCTCAGAGAAGGGTGTTAAGCTTAAAGAATAAATTCTCCGCCACCAACAGAAATATATTTGAAAGAAATCGGCTTTATATCTCAACTTGTAATGTCAGACATACAATCCATACAAGTCTGTTCCGGGCTCGAACAGAACCGAAGGCACTTACAAAGAAGTCCTTGAAATCCGGATATTCACAATCCTGATCGGATTCACCATCACATATGGAGAACTCTATACCGGAGCAACTCGGTGCAGAGTCAATCGACAGGTCATCCTATCGCTCTCGCAAATACCCGGTCTTCAACACCGGTTCTTCAAATGCTATCCAATTCGACGTATCACTATTTTGAATGGGTTATACGACACAAAGGTCGTCTCCCGGTTAAACCGAATAGTGAGCGTTAATTTAAAAACAATGTGGATGTCATTCATAATAATTCACAGGTTCGATGTGGGTTTCGGATAACAAACTGAAATTCGATTCCCTGTCGCATCGAAGTTTAAATGCCGTTTCACGGACAATAGGGCTTTCACATCAATACAGAACAAATCATAATCACAGTGCATCACATGGCAAATACATCCTACAGAATTTACAACAGAACAGGGATATCAATGTAAATTAACAACAGTAGTTAATTACTTTCCAATGTGATTTAAATACATGTGCCACTAGATTAATTAAATTAAATGATAAGAATTTGGATAAATAAATTAAATTTTGATTACTCAATTTATTGTTTCAAAATTTACAAATTCTTACTTACAAATTTATTTAAACACTTAATTGTTTATCAATCAATTTAATTACAAGTTTGTAAATCATTCTTAAAATTTCCTTTCAAAATCATTGATTAATGACAATTATTCACTTTAATTTTCATTTTAAACTACAATTCAATTAGATCTCAATTGAATATATTAATTTATTATTCCTTAATAAATTATTTTAATGTAACTATCAATTTTGAATTAATCAATTTAAATTATCAACTTAATGATCTTTAAATTTACAACTTTAATTTTAATTGCTTTTATTTATTTATTATTATTTATTAAAAAGTAATTTTAAATCATAAATTATTTAATCATTAATTTATTAACTTCACATTCCATTTACAAACGATCTTCATTTTACAAACAATGCTTTATGAAAATAGTTTAAACATAAATTGTTTATATTACAAAGCACCTATTTTCTCAACATTGTTGCCTTAAAATTTTTGAATGGGCTTAGCCCATTATAAACAACCCGAGTCGGTCACGCGTTTTACTCGCGTCAATCCCTTTCTTCCCACTCCCCAGTTTCTTATTTTCTTTCAGTTTCTTTTCTTTTTTCTTTTTTTATTTACGCGCATATGAATCAACACTGGAAATAAAGTCTCCGCCACATGCTTCGAGTTCGATCCCGAGTTCGAACCCCCTACGCTCGATAACACCCCCGAGTACCCAGGCCATACCCCCCCCCCCTTACTGACACAGAGGCCAACGCGAAAATCTCCTGATACCCAAACCATCGCCGTGCACATGCACGGCGACTCGCCGCCGTTCTGGCGAACACCACCCACCTCCGCAAATCACAAACCACACCCATACTCGAAATCAAAGTTTGATTCGAAGCCATTCTCTCCAGAACGAAATTCGACTTTTCGTTCGACACTGCAACACGAACCCATTGAACAAAATCACTTCGCCGCCACGCCTCGAGCCACCAGAAAATCTACAACTCCGTCCATAGCTCGACAACACCCCAAGCTATCTTTCCCCAATTCCTCGTGAAGCTCGGTCAACCCAAAAATGCGCAATCCTCTTTTTGCTCAGCATGTTCAAAACTGGAACAAAAACCCTAAAACGATCTCGTATTCCCAATTCACACAATGGAAAAATAAATTTGTATTTTTCCCAATATCAAGAACGGTTTGACTTGCTTCAACTCGAATTTCAGCATTTTAAATTGATTCGCTTACAAGAAATTGGTAAAAATTCAATATTTATTCAAATGCAAATTTCCTTTTAAATACTAAACTAAAATTCTTCACTTTTGTTTTAAAAATCATGGATTGAAATATAGGTTCAGGTTAAAATCTTGAATCAATGTTTTACAACCTTTCATTTTTATCAAATTTCAACTTGAAAACCTGTAAAGCATATTCCAGTGGAAAGAAATCTACTGCAGGTTAAAACAACTTTACAAAAACTTGTTTTAAGATTAAAACAACTTGATCCATTTGAAAACCCAAGCTTGTCAGTGATTTAAAGTAAATAGACTTTAGTTTTGAAACAAATAAAATCCCTGTATAAAGGTTTACAGAGACATAGCATCACTGTGAAATCATGTGTAGCATGAACCAAAGCAGTTTATAACTGAAGTTTAAACTATTTTAAACAAACTTAAAATCCTTTACAAAAACATGTTTACTCACTTGGCAATATTTGAAACAGTGAATATGTTGATCTTCTTTGAACTGCAGTTCCAAATCTTACTCTATGGTTTTTTTTTTTTTTCCTTTTCTTTCTTCAGCAAGTTGTTTTGAACTTGTATATTTTTCAAAGTTTATTTTATGTTCTTTGCTAAGTTGTTGGACGAAAGAACTGAAACAAATGTTTTTATTTATAGAGGGAATTGTATACAGGTTCAATATATTCTGCATTGTTGCTAAATACAGGTTGATGTGATCTTTACCTATGCAAGACAGTAAATGCATTTAATGAAGCATGGATTCATAGTTGATGTCTTACTTGAGGTTGCTAAAGTAATGGCATTAAATGAAGCATGTTTGTAATGCTTCCCTGCACACTTGTATATTACAGCATACTGTTTTGTTTATTATTATTATTATTTTTTTATACAAATTTACCTTACTTTACTTTGTTATATGGGAGAGTCTTGTTTCAGTTTTATATTTTCCTTATGTCTACACATTAGTTTACTGCCATTTTTATTTTTTTATTTTTTTTTCTCTTTATTACTTTGTTTTCTTGTTTATTTATTTGTTCATTTGTTTGATCTTTTGTTTAACTATTTATTTATTTATTCTCTTATGTCTTTATAGTGTTTATAGCAACTTGTTTTAGTTATTAACTTTTAATAATTATGTGATTTTATTACAATATACATTTTCTTAAATTTTTATTTCTATTCAAGATTTAACTTATTAATATTAAATCTATAACTTATATTTTATTTTATTATTTATTTTTATAACTTTTCAATTAAATTTCAAAAAGTTCAAATACATTACCAAATTTTAAATTCGAAATCCCCGGGATGTTACAATATCCCCTCCTTAAGAAAATTTCGTCCTCGAAATTGAAAAAGAGAGAAACGTAAACAAATAATATACGAATTCAGAAATAAGGAAATGACTTACAGATTTAAGTCGAGATGTCAATTCTGCATTTGGGATACGATTTCTTCATATTATCTTCGGTCTCCCAAGTACAGTCCTTTGGATCGCCACTCCATTGAACTTTGACCAGCCTCACAATCTTGTTCCTCAATCGCTTCTCATCACGATCTACAATCTTTATCGGTTCCCTTCTAACTGCCAAGTTGGGAGTGATTTCTAGATCCTGCTGAGCAGCTTCTTCAATAATATCATCTGGATCGTGCACATATTTCCGAAGATTAGAAATATGGAACACATCATGTACGCCAGATAACCAGTTGGGTAACTGCACTCTATATGCTAGAGAACCAATCCTTTCCAGAATAGGAAAAGGACCAATATAACGCGGTGCTAACTTTCCAGTTTTCCCAAATCTCAACACTCCCCGCATCGGAGATACTTTCAGAAATACAGAATCTCCAACTTGAAATTCCAAATTTCTCCTTCGACGGTCATAATAGCTCTTCTGACGACTTTGGGCAGTTAATAACTTCTTTCGAATAGAGTCTACCTTCTCAGTGGCTTCTTTTATCATATCTGGTCCAAGAACAAGTCTGTCACCTGATTCGATCCAACATGTAGGTGATCGACACGGACGACCATATAAAGCTTCGAAAGGAGCCATTTCTATACTGGCCTGATAGCTGTTATTATATGAGAATTCAACCAGATGCAAATGGTCCTCCCAAGAACCACCAAAATCATGAACACAAGCACGCAGTAGGTCTTCTAAAACTCGGTTAACCCTCTCAGTCTGTCCATCAGATTGCGGATGGTAAGCAGTACTGAAATTTAATTTCGTTCCTAAAGCGTCTTGAAATGCTTCCCAAAATCTACTAGTAAAGATCGGGTCACGATCACTCACTATACTACTGGGAATACCATGGAGGCGAACAATTTCCTTTATATATATACCTGCCAAGCTTGCTGCAGTCCGAGTAGATTTAACTGGAATGAAATGGGCATTTTTGGTTAGACGATCTACAATAACCCAAATCGCTTCATTGCCTTTCTTGGTACGAGGCAATCCATCGATGAAATCCATCGATACCTGATCCCACTTCCATTTCGGTACTTCCAAAGGTTGAAGTAAACCGGCCACTTTCCTTTGTTCGCTCTTGATCTGCTGACAAGTAGCACATCGACTCACATAAATAGATATGTCTCTCTTCATCGTTTTCCACCAGAATGTCCTTTTAACATCACGATACATTTTGTTGACTCCGGGATGGATGTTAAATTTGGATTTGTGGCATTCGTTCAAAATTTCACGTTTCAGTTCAGGGAAATCTGGAACACAAATCCTGCCTTTTAATCTAATAACTCCACTATGATTTGTCTCAAAACTTGTATCTTCGCCTCGAAGAATTTTTCCATAAATACCCCGAAGGAATTTGTCTTCATGTTGCTTACTAGCGATTTTCTCAAGAAGAGTAGGAGTGATAACAAGATAAGCAAGAACAGCATAACTTCTGCTCAAAGCGTCTGCAACTACATTGGCCTTTCCGGGTGTATACAGAATATCCAAGTCATAAGATGCCAGAAATTCCAACCAACGTTGTTGTCGCAGATTCAGATCCTTCTGGGAGAAAAGATATTTCAAGTTTTTATGATCGGTGAATAATTCGAATTTTTCACCTATAACAAAGAGAGTTTATTAAGTATATTTCTTTAGCTAATTTCGCAAATTATTTAGAAAGCTGAAAAGATTCTTACCCAGAAGATAATGTCGCCATATTTTCAAAGCGAAAACAACAGCCAAAAGTTCCAAATCGTGCGTTGGGTAGTTCTTCTCATGCGGACGTAATTGTCTACCCACGTAGGCAACTACCTTTCCATTTTGCATTAATACTGCACCTACCCCTTCACCACTTGCATCAGTATAGACAGATAAGCCTTGGTTCCCGTTAACAATAGTGAGAACAGGAGCAGTGGTTAATCTCTTTTTCAACTCTTGAAAAGCTTCCTCACATTTTGAAGTCCAATCAAATTCTACACCTTTCATTGTTAGCTTAGTCAATGGGCTAGCCAACTTAGAAAAATCTTGAACGAATTTCCGGTAATAGCCTGCTAAACCCAAAAAGCTTCGAACTTCTTTTGGAGTAGTGGGTTGTTTCCAATCAAGAATAGCGGAAATTTTGCTGGGATCTACTGAAATTCCTTCTTCATTAACAATATGGCCAAGGAATTTGACTTCATTGACCCAGAAATGACATTTGGAAAATTTTGCATATAGAACATTTCTCCTCAAAATTTCTAAGACAATTTTAAGATGCTTGGCATGCTCATCTTCAGTTTTGGAGAAAATTAAGATGTCATCAATGAATACAAGCACAAATTTATTCAAAACTTCCCGAAACACACGAGTCATGAGATCTACGAAGTATGCCGGGGCATTGGTTAGCCCGAAAGGCATAACCAACCATTCATAGAACATATTAGGACCTCTGAAAGCGGTCAGATGTACACAATCTTCGGCGATTCGTAATTGATGGAATCCTTGGGCTAGATCCATTTTTGAAAAGGAACGAGCGCCGTGCAACTGATCAAATAAATCATCAATTCTGGGTAGTGGAAATTTATTCTTGAGAGTTTGTTTATTTAGATCGCGGTAATCTACACACAATCTCAAGGATCCGTCTGATTTAGCAACAAATACGACGGCTGAGCCCCATTCAGAAACACTGGGTCTAATTAATCCTTTTGCTCGTAGCTCATCAGTTTGATGAACCAATTCAATCTTTTCCCTAGGTGCCATTCTGCGACTTGCGTGAACAACAGGACGAGTATTAGGTACAAGATCGATTCGGAATTCTATTTCTCGATGAGGAGGTAAAGATTTCACTTCTTCGAATACGTCGGAAAAATCCCGAACAACAGGTATAGACTGCAAAGTGGGTTCAAGATTTCCCAATGTATATATCAATCTGTTGCTCCTTGGACTTGGATTTTCACAAGAGATTTCAATAAAATTTCCAAGACTTGTTTTGATCAAAACTGTCCGATTACTACACTCCAATCTAGCATCGTATCTCGTTAACCAGTTCATACCGAGTAAGATTTCAAATTCGTCAAATTCGAGGACATACAGGTTGATAGGAAATTTATAGCTAGCATATGAAATAGGAACTCTCTTACAATATGAACTAAGATTTGCGGGACCTCCAACCGGATTTTTCACGCAAATAAGATCGTCAGCAAATTTAGTTTCAAGTCCTAGTTCATTTACGGTTTGTTGGGAAATAAAGCTATGTGAAGCTCCCGTATCAAATAAAGCTCTAACAGTTCTATTATTAATAGTAAGGTTACCTTCCAAAACACTTTTCCCTTTGTCAGCTTTTGAAGATGAGGGGTCCTCCTTTATTGCATAGACTTTTGCTACCTGCGCTGGCCTCATCACTGGGCAATCTTTAACTAAATGTCCCGGTTTATGACAATTGTAACATTCTCTAGCTGGTCTCTTCGGTTTTGGACAGTGACTTGAATAGTGGCCTTTCTCTTTGCAGTTGTAACAAGTGACATTTTCTGCTACGCTTCCCTGAATATTCCTCTTCTTCTCATTGCCTTGCCAAGGTTTCTTGCCTCCGAATTTACGCTTTTTATAATTCTGACTACCTGAATTACCTTTCTCCACAGTCGCTTCCTGTATATCAAGAGTAGCGTACCTGTAACCCATATCTACTAAATCTGAGAAAGATTCTTTAACATGACCCGTCATTCTTCCATGATATTTCTGGTTCATTCCTCGGATAAACCTTTCGTTTTTCTTCAGAGGTGTATTTAGCAATTCCGGACCAAACCGAGATAGTTCACTGAATTTATTCAAATATTCTTCAAACGACAAACTTCCTTGTTTCAAATCCAGAAATTCCTGATACATTCTAGAAACACCCGCTGATGGCATGTAACGTTTCTCAAACACTTCTTTAAAACGATCCCAAGTGAATTCTTCCTCGGGTTCATCTACAATGATGGTTTCCCACCAAGCTGAAGCTTCTCCTTGGAGTTGCCAAGAAGCTATAAGTCTTTTCTGCTCATCCTGCAATTTTAGTCCTTTAAAAATCTTTTCACACGATCTTACCCAAGCTTGAGCGTCAATAATTGACTCTTTGCCAATAAATGGTTTTCCACCAAGCTTTTCAAACTTCTTATATAATTCAGCCAAGTCCGGCTGCTGCTGAATTTCTATTACTGCTTCTGCGGCTGCGGGAATTTGATTTGGTACTGCAGCATTGCCTTGACCCCTCACTCTTCCTCTGCGTCCACTCATTTTCACTATCTGAGATTAGTAAGAAAATTGATTTAGATATGCAGACGAAATATCTTAAGGAATATCAGCAGTAAAAATAACAGACTAAGAAAATTTTAAAGTTTTAATTTTTATTATACTCATTCTAGGGTATACTTCACCCTATCTCTAATGAGCCATCTAATGTGTTATACTCCATAGCTAAAGTTCTTACTCAACCAACAGCTCTGATACCACTTTGTGACGACCCAAACTCGATGTCCAATAAACGACATCAAATTCGCATCGCCGGAGCTTATAACAACAATTAGATGTATATAAAACAGCGGAACAGAATCAATATCATAAATAACATCACTGTTACAACATCAACATAATATCCATACTGCAACAGAGTACATAATACATACACTACAACTCCAAATACAACGTCATGATAATACAACAGTGAACATATATCCAAAAGTTCTCAAATAAGAGATGATAACGAACTCCCAAAAGTTAACACCTGTAATCTCCAAAAGCTCCTAAGATAGCTCCAAGATAAGAGCTCCAAAATACTGCTACTCCAAAATAACCTAAACCTGTTACTAGGCTGCCCGTGTGGAAATAATGGGCACCCAGAGTTTAGGAAAGAAAACAATAAACTCCGGATCAGTCATGGGACTGGTGTGAGTAAACAAAACAGTTGTGTTTTAAATAAACAAGACTTATAAAAGAATTTTCGGAATGCTTTTAAAAATGGAACTACCATAAGACCTCCCGCCACACACACAATGCAAACGCAGAATTGGAGGAGATTTCTTCTTATGATAGTTAAATATGCTTAATACGAGAAAAGAATTTTTTTTGTTATTATTACTAGTGCATAGTGATAGTAAATCATTTCGAAAATAGAATATTAATCTTAGCCGACATAGGTACCATTATACTATGCCTACTATAGCTACCATATTAGATGGCAGGTTCTACAACTAAAACCGTACAGGGTTTCGTATTGGAAATTGGATTTCCAACAAATGGTCAGGCCAAGGAACTTCCCATTGCCACATGAGAACGCCTCTGGAAGGACGTCCCCGAGAACCAAACCGGATCTCTACCAACACAAGGCCGGGTTACCCCTAACTGGGTAACTACTGACACGAGTATGCCATCTCCCGGTCGTAACCAACCTTTAACCGGGGCCCCAGCAACAAATCACAAAATCATATATATATATATCTGCGATATCCACATAAGTTAAGTATCTGGGCTCCATACCATGATACCACTTCTATCCAGAAGGAAATGTACATACCCTAAGGGGTGCTACCCCCAATAACCTTGCTGCATCTTTCCTGTTTTGACCATTTCGGGGTGTGAGGTCCGACGAAGTCACGTCCACAAAAACACACTTTATACAAAAGCCGTGCTTTGGGTCAACAAATGATCAACACAATGATCACTAAGATAGACGATCAAATAAACGATCCTATCCCAAAAATCAACACAATGATCATTTCAGCAACACTCAGCATGTCACATTACCAAATTGGGAATATATCGCTGATAACTTCAACTATATAACCTCTGAGCTCGTACGTCTCAGAGAAGGGTGTTAAGCTTAAAGAATAAATTCTCCGCCACCAACAGAAATATATTTGAAAGAAATCGGCTTTATATCTCAACTTGTAATGTCAGACATACAATCCATACAAGTCTGTTCCGGGCTCGAACAGAACCGAAGGCACTTACAAAGAAGTCCTTGAAATCCGGATATTCACAATCCTGATCGGATTCACCATCACATATGGAGAACTCTATACCGGAGCAACTCGGTGCAGAGTCAATCGACAGGTCATCCTATCGCTCTCGCAAATACCCGGTCTTCAACACCGGTTCTTCAAATGCTATCCAATTCGACGTATCACTATTTTGAATGGGTTATACGACACAAAGGTCGTCTCCCGGTTAAACCGAATAGTGAGCGTTAATTTAAAAACAATGTGGATGTCATTCATAATAATTCACAGGTTCGATGTGGGTTTCGGATAACAAACTGAAATCCGATTCCCTGTCGCATCGAAGTTTAAATGCCGTTTCACGGACAATAGGGCTTTCACATCAATACAGAACAAATCATAATCACAGTGCATCACATGGCAAATACATCCTACAGAATTTACAACAGAACAGGGATATCAATGTAAATTAACAACAGTAGTTAATTACTTTCCAATGTGATTTAAATACATGTGCCACTAGATTAATTAAATTAAATGATAAGAATTTGGATAAATAAATTAAATTTTGATTACTCAATTTATTGTTTCAAAATTTACAAATTCTTACTTACAAATTTATTTAAACACTTAATTGTTTATCAATCAATTTAATTACAAGTTTGTAAATCATTCTTAAAATTTCCTTTCAAAATCATTGATTAATGACAATTATTCACTTTAATTTTCATTTTAAACTACAATTCAATTAGATCTCAATTGAATATATTAATTTATTATTCCTTAATATATTATTTTAATGTAACTATCAATTTTGAATTAATCAATTTAAATTATCAACTTAATGATCTTTAAATTTACAACTTTAATTTTAATTGCTTTTATTTATTTATTATTATTTATTAAAAAGTAATTTTAAATCATAAATTATTTAATCATTAATTTATTAACTTCACATTCCATTTACAAACGATCTTCATTTTACAAACAATGCTTTATGAAAATAGTTTAAACATAAATTGTTTATATTACAAAGCACCTATTTTCTCAACATTGTTGCCTTAAAATTTTTGAATGGGCTTAGCCCATTATAAACAACCCGAGTCGGTCACGCGTTTTACTCGCGTCAATCCCTTTCTTCCCACTCCCCAGTTTCTTATTTTCTTTCAGTTTCTTTTCTTTTCTTTTTTTTTTATTTACGCGCATATGAATCAACACTGGAAATAAAGTCTCCGCCACATGCTTCGAGTTCGATCCCGAGTTCGAACCCCCTACGCTCGATAACACCCCCGAGTACCCAGGCCATACCCCCCCCCCTTACTGACACAGAGGCCAACGCGAAAATCTCCTGATACCCAAACCATCGCCGTGCACATGCACGGCGACTCGCCGCCGTTCTGGCGAACACCACCCACCTCCGCAAATCACAAACCACACCCATACTCGAAATCAAAGTTTGATTCGAAGCCATTCTCTCCAGAACGAAATTCGACTTTTCGTTCGACACTGCAACACGAACCCATTGAACAAAATCACTTCGCCGCCACGCCTCGAGCCACCAGAAAATCTACAACTCCGTCCATAGCTCGACAACACCCCAAGCTATCTTTCCCCAATTCCTCGTGAAGCTCGGTCAACCCAAAAATGCGCAATCCTCTTTTTGCTCAGCATGTTCAAAACTGGAACAAAAACCCTAAAACGATCTCGTATTCCCAATTCACACAATGGAAAAATAAATTTGTATTTTTCCCAATATCAAGAACGGTTTGACTTGCTTCAACTCGAATTTCAGCATTTTAAATTGATTCGCTTACAAGAAATTGGTAAAAATTCAATATTTATTCAAATGCAAATTTCCTTTTAAATACTAAACTAAAATTCTTCACTTTTGTTTTAAAAATCATGGATTGAAATATAGGTTCAGGTTAAAATCTTGAATCAATGTTTTACAACCTTTCATTTTTATCAAATTTCAACTTGAAAACCTGTAAAGCATATTCCAGTGGAAAGAAATCTACTGCAGGTTAAAACAACTTTACAAAAACTTGTTTTAAGATTAAAACAACTTGATCCATTTGAAAACCCAAGCTTGTCAGTGATTTAAAGTAAATAGACTTTAGTTTTGAAACAAATAAAATCCCTGTATAAAGGTTTACAGAGACATAGCATCACTGTGAAATCATGTGTAGCATGAACCAAAGCAGTTTATAACTGAAGTTTAAACTATTTTAAACAAACTTAAAATCCTTTACAAAAACATGTTTACTCACTTGGCAATATTTGAAACAGTGAATATGTTGATCTTCTTTGAACTGCAGTTCCAAATCTTACTCTCTGGTTTTTTTTTTTTTTCCTTTTCTTTCTTCAGCAAGTTGTTTTGAACTTGTATATTTTTCAAAGTTTATTTTATGTTCTTTGCTAAGTTGTTGGACGAAAGAACTGAAACAAATGTTTTTATTTATAGAGGGAATTGTATACAGGTTCAATATATTCTGCATTGTTGCTAAATACAGGTTGATGTGATCTTTACCTATGCAAGACAGTAAATGCATTTAATGAAGCATGGATTCATAGTTGATGTCTTACTTGAGGTTGCTAAAGTAATGGCATTAAATGAAGCATGTTTGTAATGCTTCCCTGCACACTTGTATATTACAGCATACTGTTTTGTTTATTATTATTATTATTTTTTTTATACAAATTTACCTTACTTTACTTTGTTATATGGGAGAGTCTTGTTTCAGTTTTATATTTTCCTTATGTCTACACATTAGTTTACTGCCATTTTTATTTTTTTATTTTTTTTTCTCTTTATTACTTTGTTTTCTTGTTTATTTATTTGTTCATTTGTTTGATCTTTTGTTTAACTATTTATTTATTTATTCTCTTATGTCTTTATAGTGTTTATAGCAACTTGTTTTAGTTATTAACTTTTAATAATTATGTGATTTTATTACAATATACATTTTCTTAAATTTTTATTTCTATTCAAGATTTAACTTATTAATATTAAATCTATAACTTATATTTTATTTTATTATTTATTTTTATAACTTTTCAATTAAATTTCAAAAAGTTCAAATACATTACCAAATTTTAAATTCGAAATCCCCGGGATGTTACAATATCAATAAAAAATATAGCAAACACGTATCATAAGTATAAAGTGCTCTAGTGTTGAATGAAGCAAAAAGGTCCTACCGGGATTCGAACCCAGGTCGCCAGATTCAAAGTCTGGAGTGCTAACCACTACACCATAGAACCATTCTATGTTAAAACATCTCACTTTTTCTAAATGTTTAGAATTTTCTAAATATTTAGAATACGTGCTATGAGATTGATGCTTATTTCAAAGTTGGAGGGCCAGCCACTACACCATAGAACCAACATATGCTATAATATTACTTCTTCTAAATATTTAGAATGCGCTATGAGATTGATGCTTATTTCTTAAATGTTTACAGATAATGTTCAATTTAAAATTGATTATTTCATCCAGCTCGGAGTTCTAATTTAGTTGTGATAACCCGGATTTTTGAACATCTGACAGTTGGATAATTATCTGGTTTATAGATTGAAACAAATAAGAATTTTGATAGTAAAAGATATCTGGATATGTAAATGAATTTGAAAATATAATAAAGGATATATGTATCCCAGAAAATTTCATGCAAATTCAAATGTGATAATGTCCTTTATAAATTATTTAAAATTTGTAAAATTTTTGTTTTCAAACAATAATAATGATTGTTTATATATTTATAGGTGTGTACAGATTTTAATAGGATTATTATTTACAAATTGAATTTGTGATTGTTTAAATCTATATATATTTGGATTGATTTCAAATTGAATTTCAAATTAAATTTGAATTTGGATTTAAATTTGAAATTTAAAAAGACTGATATCTTAAAATATTTTGGATCTAAAATACATATGTATGACTTTAGTAGAATATAATTTGTTTATTATTATTTTCTTTAAAAGACTTATTTATATAAATCAAGATGATATTTTTACTTAATAGGAAATATATATATATATATATTACTTTTAAACAAAAAGAATCATTTAAAACATATTAATTCATGAAATTACAATGTAAGTTAATGTTTACATAATTTAAAATGGAAGCTTGAGAAAATACCTAATGACAAGTGTAAGCCAAAATTTACAAGTGTCTTGATTTTTATTTTTCTCTTTATTTTTAATAATAAAAGATAAAACAAAATTATTTAAAAAAAATTCTCAACTCACTATCTCATTTCTTTTCCATCTTTCCAAAATTCAAAACAAAGAAGATCAAAGCTTAGAAATTATATACAAACCAGAAAATCATTAAATAGCACCCCTTCTAAAAACCTGAATCATCTAAGCAAATCAAGAAATGTAGCTGTAGCAATTTGTAGTTTCCTCTGAAACAAAGCAAGCAAACGTAGATGCGAATTCATCTCAACTAAAGCTAGGTTCCAGATCAGTTTAAGATCGACTAAGAGGATTAAATCAACATCTGGTTCCTGACCCGAAATAAATGTTGTTGCTCTGTGTACAGGTGAGTAAATTAACATTTTAAGCTTGAAATTTGTTAACTTTGATTGCATGTAAGGATCTTAAAGCATGTTGTGGAAAAAAATGTTTGCAAAGATCTGCCTGCATATATACAAAATGGGATTAATTGAGTTTGAATGTCTGTATATAAATATGTGTCACTGTTCTTATTAACATCGGACCAAAAATCATTTCAAAAATCAATTACTTACTTTCCAATCTCCTATAAGTTATAATTTTTAAAGAAGATTGGGTTCTGATAACCAAACTTGATTTTTAAAATTATTTTTATATCTTAATTAACAAGTTATTTTACTGGATGAAGGTATTACAGTGAAAATCTTATTCAACCTGGAAAATCGATTCTTTTTATTTCATAATTGGATTATATAAACTAAATTGTATTGGAAAATGGTAAATTTTGAGATTAATTTCAAGGTTTTTAAGTGGGTAAATCAATAGAAAACTCGAGTTCAACGATATTGGGGAAAATGTCATTTCTCGTCGATCGAGAAAGATTTGGTATCGATGTCTTGGCTGAAGATTACTTAGGATTCGAGGGACATGGGAAAATTGGAATCACATTTTCTAGGTGCCGGTGGTGGCCGATTAAGGTGAGGTTAGGGTTTAGCCAATGTATTGGGTCGAGGTTATTTATCTATCAATTTCGGCATCGAGGCGATGGTTAAGGTTGCGGTATGGGGGAAAGGGGATAAGGAGACGATGGCGATGGCGCTGGCAAATTTTTGGAGTTTTCGGTGGCCAGGAAAGGAAGAACGAAGCGATAATGATGGGTTCTTGCTCATGTAAAGGGGTTTCGGGAGTTCGAAATTCAATGCTGGAATCATTGTGGGGTGTTGAGGTGATTACGTGATTTAGGGGGTCGGAGATGGTTTGTGGATAGGGACGGCGACGTGCTCCAGTGAGGTGGAGCTGTGTGCAGGTGCACGCGATTGTGCTCGTGTATGTCAGAGCCGTATTTAGGAGAAGAAGAAAGGTGAAGTCTGGAATCTGAGACGAAGGGGTTACTCGGTGTTCTACTCGAGTAAGTAGCGAGTTGCCTTCGATAGTTCACTAGTATTTTATCAGTTTTAATTTAAAACAAAGTTTAATATAAAATAATGGACTTGTTTTGGGTCTAGGTCGAGTGCTTTCAAATTGATTTCGAGGAAAATTTATACAGTTTTAAAATCCATGTAAAATAAAAATTTTATCAGGTCTAAAATGATCTTAAATAAATTACTTTTATATGTAATCAATGTTTTTGTTTAACTATTGGATTTAGAAGTTGAATAAATATGTTACTAATTTAGTTGATTCTTAAGTTTATTTAAACTTAATTTAAAATATGTTAATAATAAGTGATTTAAGATTTATTAATAAGATCTTAATAATGATTTAGAAGGTAATAAGGATTGAAGAGTTTATCTTATAATAACTGAAAGTCTTGGACAATTATAGATTTAATAAATTAATAAGTGATTAAGAGTAATTAATTAATGATTAAAGAATAGTTAATTAATTTAATTATTATGAGTTAATTAATTAGAGATTAATTAATCCCTAAATAAGGATAAATTTATTAAGTAATTAGAGATTAATTACTTAAAAGATAATTATTTAATGTTAAGAAGATGATTGGAGTAAGTACTCAATAAAGTAATTATAGGAAATTAATTTCTCAGTGTAATTAATTAAGTTAATATGGTTAATTTTAATTAATTAATTAGGTTTAATTAATTGAAGATAATCGTTTGATGTTGGGTTAAGTATATTTACTTAAGGTAATTAATAAGGTGTAATTACTTAGTGAAGTAATTAATGGATAATTACTGGACGTATTTAGTAAAAAGGAAATTACTTGATGGGAAGTAATTAAAGGATAATCACTTTGTGGAAAAAATTAAGTGATAATTACTCAATGTAATTAGAGGATTAATTAATGTAATTAATTAAGGTGTTGATTTAATTGATGAAGAAAGTAAATTATTGATTGTGATTAATCAAGGTTGATTAATGAATGTAACTAAGTTAAAGGTTAATTATTTAATGAAATTTAATAATAATTAACTAATGAAAGTAATTTGAGGATCATTAATTAATGTAATTAATGAAAGTGATCAATCTTGCTTATGGATGATTGAATGATGATAAGTGCCTTGGATTGGTTGATATCTCTGATAGGAATTGCTTTATGATGTGATATGTTTGGGAAACAACGATAATGTGATTATCTACCAATTACGAACTGCTGTGTAAAAGCGTTATCCAATAATTAAAATTGAATTGTATTTAATTGAATAACTTGAGTTACGATAACATTGGACTCGAAGAGACCGGAGTCGGGTATTAGTAAATACCCGAAACCACTTTGATTCTTTATAGATTGATATGTGAAATCAATAGGTTGGAATGGAATGATTTAAGTGAATTGGACCATTTAATCTAAGTTTTGGTACTTAAAAATTGATGTGGGAAATAAATAGTGTATATAACAACTTATGAATTTGTAAATTGATACAAGTTACCCCGGGTTTATATAAGTTGTATGCTTTTGCGTTCCATGTTAGATGGGTTTACTCACACTGGTTTCCAGCCTGACCTGGGTGTTACTTTGATGTAATACTCGGGTCAGACCGAGTATTACAGATTTTCAGGTAAGGACATTCTGAAGCCCAGAAGGCAAGCTAGATGGCAGGAACGTTTGGAGTGCATCCACTGTATTATATAATTGTATATCTAGGACATATTATTTAAAACTGTCCAATGTTGTGTAAATGTTGTAACTCCGATGTATTAAAGTGAAATTTGACAAGTACATTTTTCCTTTGTATAGCTGTTATTATTTGTTATTATATTTATCCCTACGAATGTGAGATGTTGGTGTTTCTGTTCTTCTTTCCTTCCATCTCTTTTTTCTTTTTCACTAACTATCTGGAATTTTCGGGATCGAAAATCCTAGGTCGTTACATTTGGTATCAGAGCGAAGTTAAGCGAGAACCTTGGCTTTGGTGGGATTACTCATTAAGGATTGGGTCAATGGTACCCTAGAATGAGTTGAGTGAATATATATATATATATATATATATATATATATATATATATATGAGAGCGTACTTGTTATTTTCTTATATAAATATTTTAAATGATTTTATATAAGAATATATTTTGATATATAAAGAAATATTTCTTTCCAATAAAAATTAAGGTAATTGGTTGTTAAATTATTAGAATTAAATTAAGTGGTAATAGAAATACAACCAAATTGAAATAAAATAAAGATAAGCTTGAAATGGATTCAAACTGGAATTAAAATCTTGAATTTGGGAAAGAACTTCAGAAAAAGATAATAATGGATTGGTTTCCTTGGTTATTATCATTATTGTGTTGAATAATATAATGTTTATAAATGAGTAAGCAAAATGAAATGTTTTAGGGAAGTAAACATTTAGGCAAGTATGACTTATAAATTGGAACGGAAGGTGATCTAAATTGTGAAGTTTTAAATCTGGGTCCAGAATTTGAAAATTGTTTCAAAGTGATAAAGAAATGTTATTTTATATATTTCAATGAAAGTGTCCTAAATAAGAGTTGTTTGGAAATTTAATGAAATTTGTTTTGAATTAAAAATCAAAGGTGGTCTAAAATTTAAGGATAACTTGGTGTGTAAAGTAATATATTCAAACTATTTTGAATATAGTCTTATTTTAGAATAAGAAGTTGTTTGTAAACTTAAAAAGAAATTGTTTTAAATCAAAACCAAGGGTGGTTTAAATTTTAAAATCCGGCTTGGTGGGACAAGAAGAAAATATGTATATATGTGAGGAATATACATAATATCAAAGATGGTTTTAAATAAACTCTAAATGTTGAGTTTTAAATTTGGAATGAGATGTGAAAACCCAAAGTGATAGGTTTTTGAACTTATAGGTGGGAAAGTATTTTACAATTTGAAGCGGGAATTCAAATTTGAGTAGGGTTGACTGGATTAGGTAAATTGAATTTAACATAGAAGAAGTTAAATAAGTTTGAATGAACAACCTGAATTGGAAATTTCAAGATGGAATTGGGATTTAACTTGGGAAGTTGAAATGGATGATTTGAATGGGGAGTTTGTGTGATCTCAAAATGGGTTTGAGATCTGGAAATTGGAAATGGATGAATGTTTTAAAATAATTTGAATGACACCATCCTGTTGTTATTAATAATCTTTAAGCTAAAATTGGATTTGTTCAAATGAATGAAGAAATGGGTGTTGTAATATATCCATTATTAAGATAAAATGGAATCATTTTGGACTTAAATGTTGAATGTTTAAGATAAAACGTCAAAGGTTTGGTTTCAAAATTGAAATTTGATGATAAATTGAATTTCAAAGATTTAGTTGTTTAAAAAGGATTTGAATTATTATTTGAACTTTAAAATAGGATAAAAATGGAATTTGGATTCAGAATTAAATGGTTTAAAGAACTAAGTTGATTTGATTTAAGGATTAGATCAACATTTAAAAATTTAACTCGAATTTATATAATTCAGGATGGTTTAAATTTGAAATTTGAATTGAATCGGTTCAAATTAAATTTGATTTGAATTAATTAGAATTATGATTGAAGATGGATAAGTTTAAAAATTCAATTGGAAATTTGAATTGGATTAATTTGAAATGAAATTGAAGTTGAATAAGTTCATATTCAAATGGGAATTAGGATTAATTCAAACAGAAATTGATATGAATTGAAATTGGTTGAATTTGAAATTTATTTGAATTAATTGAAATTGTGATTAAAGTTGAATGAGTAAATTCAAATGGAATTTTATTTGAATTTAGAAAAGGAATTGAGGATTAATTCAACTTGAATTTGGGGTTAAGTCAATTTCAATGGAAATTGAAGTTATTTAATTTGGAATTAAGTCAATTTAAATGGAAGTGGAAATTTAAATTGAATTGATTGGAAATGGAGGTTGGGAATTGAACAGTTTGACTCTGGAATATTTTCAAAATAAATTGTTTTAGTGCAAATCTATTTTTCCAGGCTATTTATTATACATACAACCTTTCTTATCGAACCCAAAACTATCCCATACTTATTTTATAACTACTGTTGGAATTATTTAAATATTTTACAACTACTTTATGACTAATTACTATTTTACAATTATTTAAAATTTCTATAATTATTTGACTATGTTTACAACTATTTTGCAATTACTTAACTATTTTTACAGCTATTTTACAAACTAATAATTATTTTTCTACTATTTATCTATTTTAAACTTTTCAAGCTATTTTCTAAATTTAAGCTGAACAGAGTTCAAACAGTTTATGATTTGTTATCACTTGAGATGAGAATTGAAGTGATAATGCAAATGGGATTGAAGCAATTGTGAATTAGTGAATAAAATTAAAGTGAATGTAAATAGAAAGGGAATTCATTTGATTAATAAATTAATAAAGATAAATACGTAGGATGTACGTATATTATTCTATTCGCATAGTGATTTGATCCAGGTTCGAGCACAGAATTTCAAGGTAATTATATCGATCCAAATTGGGATTCTCCACTCGATTTTCGACTGCGAACCTGTATATGGATTGTTGATTGGTTTTGATATTCTCTATCATAGTTAGGCTATGCAAGGAGAATGACGGTTTCTGATCAAGAAAACAGATCTGAGTCCGCACTAGGAAGTAGTGTGGACGATACTAGTTCTGAATTGAAATTGTGTGATCAAGTGAGCGATCAGATTGGTATAACGTACGGATGATATGTGTACATTGTACGGATTTGAATGAAATTTATACTGGGAATTTGTGGATAAGAAATGTGAAATGGTTTTTGAAATGAAAGGTATATTTTGTGAAATATTTGACGAAGTAAAAGTGGAAATTGGATATTTCTATGGTAGGAATTTACTTTATGGAAGTCAGTAAGTGACTTTATAGCGTAATCAAATTTGGATATTTGATTTGGAATAATCAAACTTATATATCTTTGATATATAAGATAAAACTTCCCTTATTGAATCTTTTGTAAGAAGAAAAGGGTTTTAAAGTTTTTGAAGTATAAAAAGGGAATTTATACAAGATTGAAGTGGTCCAAAGATTTTTAAAAGTTATATATATATATTATATATACATGTAAAGTATCTTATGAGAATGATTTTGAGAAAAGGTTTTTGGAACCTATGGATTTGGAAAGGCTTTTGATTTTTGGAGAAAAATCAATTTTGGAATTTGGAAAGCCTTATTGAGAATTATCGATTTTGAGGGAAGAGATTTATATGGATTCATACTAGGTGTATGATTTGGAAGATACTATATGTGTATAGTATAAAGTGTTTTGAAAATAGCTCTGGAGAAAAAGGCGCTCCCTTGAAATGAACTTCTCAGGAGTACCATAGGTTGGTACTACCTTGGGTCTCAAAGAGGGGGAGGCTCTAAAGTTGATCCTGTGAGGAGTCCTGACAAACTAGTTCCTGAGGATTATTGGGTAGCGAAAGTCGAGGGTGCTGATGCCTACAGAGGCATTTGGGTTATGATGTGATGGCAGTATAACTCGATGTCGCTGCGATCTACTGTGTGAACCATAGCGGAAATTGTGTGGAGGTGAGTGTCAACGGTCTACGCTTGATTTTTTCGGAAAGGCAACGTAACATCGGTAGGCTGCGATCTATGGCCAAGTGGAGTGGAGAAGTTTCATTCTTTTGGTAGCGGAATTCAAGGGCGTTGAGGCCTACAGTTAAATGGGTTTTTGTTGTGACAGCAACGTAACCCCGCTTGTAGCTGCGATCTATAGCGGGTTCCATGGCGTAATCGAGAGGCGCGGAGGCCTACAGTTATCTATGGATTTTGCCGGGATGGCAACGTAACCATCGGGTTAACTGCAACCATGGATGGGGGTGATGATTTCCAGAGCATTCTCACCAAAGATATTCCTCTATTTTCAAAATGTTTTCTATATTTTCAATAAAATTATTTCCAAGTATTTTCACTATGTGTTGAAAACGGGTTTACCAAGTACTTGTAGATTTTCAGTCCTACGATTGATCAACGTATGACCGAATTTCTATAAGAACAAGGATGGACTGGTTGAGACATCGAGTTATAAAAAGTAGCTTTATAAAAAACTATTTTATAATATTTTTAAAGTGTTTTAAAAATTTATCAAAGGGTAATTTTTCTGATAATAATCTTTTTAATAAATTCTGGCTTCGTTCCTTTTCGGGGACGAAAAGATTAAAAGGGGGAGGAATGGGATAACCCGGATTTTTGAACATTTGATAGTTGGATAATTATCTGGTTTATAGATTGAAACAGATAAGAATTTTGATAGTAAAAGATATTGGATATGTAAATGAATTTGAAAATATAATAAAGGATATTTGTGATATCCCAGAAAATTTCAAGCAAATTCAAATGTGATAATCTCCTTTATAAATTATTTAAAATTTGTAAAATTTTTGTTTTCAAACAATAATAATAATTGTTTATATATATAGGTGTGAATATATTTTAATCGGATTATTATTTACAAATTGAATTTGTGATTGTTTAAATCTATATATATCTGGAATGATTTCAAATTGGATTTCAAATTAAATTTGAATTTGGATTTAAATTTGAAATTTAAAAAGACTGACATCTTAAAATATTTTTGATCTAAAATACATATGTATGACTTTAGTATAATATAATTTGTTTTGTATTATTTTCTTTAAAAGACTTATTTATATAAATCAAGATGATATTTTTACTTAATAGGAAATATATATATATATATATATAAGTTTTAAAAAAAGAATCATTTAAAACATACTAATTCATGAAATTACAATGTAAGTTAATGTTTAAATAATTATAAATGGAAGCTTGAGAAAATACCTAATGACAAGTGTAAGCCAAAATTTACAAGTGTCTTGATTTTTATTTTTCTCTTTATTTTTAATAATAAAAGATAAAATAAAGTTATTTAAAAAAAATCTCCACTCACTATCTCATTTCTTTTCCATTTTTCCAAAATTCAAAACAAAGAAGATCAAAGCCTAGAAATTATATACAAACCAGAAAATCATTAAATAGCACCCCTTTTAAAAACCTGAATCATCCAAGCAAATCAAGAAATGTAGTTGTAGCAATTTGTAGTTTCTTTTGAAACAAAGCAAGCAAATGTAGATGTGAATTCATCTCAACTAAAGCTAGATTCCAGATCAGTTTAAGCTCGACTAAGAGGATTAAATCAACATCTGGTTCCTGACCCAAAATAAATGCTGTTGCTCTGTGTACAGGTGAGTAAATTAACATTTTAAGCTTGAAATTTGTTAACATTGATTGCATGTGAGGAGCTTAAAGCATGTTGTGGAAAAAAACTGTTTGCAAAGATCTGCTTGCATATATATAAAATGGGATTGATTGAGTTTGAATGTCTGTATATAAATATGTGCCACTGTTCTTATTATCATCAGACCAAAAATCATTTCAAAAATCAATTACTTACTTTCCAATCTGCTATAAGTTATAATCTTTAAAGAAGATTTGGTTCTGATAATCAAACTTGACTTTTAAATTTATTTTTATATCTTAATTAACAAGTTATTTTACTGGATGAAGGAATTACAGTGAAAATTTTATTCAACCTGGAAAATCGATTCTTTTTATTTCATAATTGGATTATATAAACTAAATCGTATTGGAAAATGGTAATTTTGAGATTAATTTCAAGGTTTTTAAGTGGGTAACTCAATAGAAAACTCGAGTTGAACGATATTGGGAAAAATGTCGTTTCTCGTCGACCGAGAAAGATTTGGTCATCGATGTCTTGGCCGAAGATTGCTCGGGATTCGAGGGACATGGGAAAATTGGAATCACATTTTCTGGGTGCCGGTTGTGGTCGATTAAGGCGAGGTTAGGGTTTAGCCAATGTTTTGGGTCGAGGTTATTTATCTATCAATTTCGGCGTCGGGGCAGACGGTTAAGGTTACGGTATAGGGAAAGGGGATAAGGAGATGATGGCGATGGCGCTGGCAAATTTTTGTAGTTTCCGGTGTCCAGGAAAGGAAGAACGAAGCGATAATGATGGGTTCTTGCTCTTATAAAGGGGTTTTGGGATTTCGAAATTCAATGCTGGAATCATTGTGGGTGTTGAGGTGATTAGGTGATTTAGCGGGCCGGAGATGGTTTGTGGATAGGGACGGCGACGTGCTTCAGTGAGGCGGAGCTATGTGCAGGTGCATGCGATTTTGCTAGTGTATGTTAGAGCAGTATTTAGGAGAAGAAGAAAGGTGAAGATGAAGTCTGGAATCTGAGAAGAAGGGGTTACTCGGTGTTCTACTCGAGTCAGTAGCGAGTTGCCTTCGATAGTTCACCAATATTTTATCAGTTTTAATTTAAAACAAAGTTTAATATAAAATGATGGGTTTGTTTTGGATCTAGGTCGAGTGCTTTCGAATTGATTTCGAGGAAAATTTATACAGTTTTAAAATCCATGTAAAATCAAGTTTTTATCAGGTCTAAAATGATCTTAAATAAATTACTTTTATATGTAATCAATGTTTTTGTTTAACTATTGGATTTGGAAGTTGAATATATATGTTATTAATTTAGTTGATTCTTAAGTTTATTTAAACTTAATTTAAAATATGTTAATAATAAGTGATTTAAGATTTATTAATAAGATTTTAATAATGATTTAGAAGGTAATAAGGATTGAAGAGTTTATCTTATAATAACTGAAAGTCTTGGACAATTATAGATTTAATAAATTAATAAGTGATTAAGAGTAATTAATTAATGATTAAAGAATAGTTAATTAATTTAATTATTATGAGTTAATTAATTAGAGATTAATTAATCCCTAAATAAGGATAAATTTATTAAGTAATTAGAGATTAATTACTTAAAAGATAATTATTTAATGTTAAGAAGATGATTGGAGTAAGTACTCAATAAAGTAATTAAAGGAAATTAATTTCTCAGTGTAATTAATTAAGTTAATATGGTTAATTTTAATTAATTAATTAGTTTTAATTAATTAAAGATAATCATTTGATGTTAGGTTAAGTATAATTACTTAAGGTAATTAATGAGGTGTAATTAAAGTAATTAATGAATAATTACTGGATGTATTTAGTAAAAAGGAAATTACTTGATGGGAAGTAATTAAAGAATAATCACTTTGTGGAAGAAATTAAGTGATAGTTACTCGGTGTAACTAAAGGATTAATTAATATAATTAATCAAGGAGTTGAGTTAGTTGATGAAGTAAATAAGGAAAGTAAATTATTGATTGTGATTAATTAAGATTGATTAATGAATGTAATTAAGTTAAAGGTAAATTATTTAATGAAATTCAAGAATAATTAACTAATGAAAGTTATTAGAGGATCGTTAATTAATGTAATTAATGAAAGTGATCAATCTTGCTTATGGATGATTGAATGATGATAAGTGCCTTGGATTGGTTGATATCTCTGATAGGAATTGCTTTGTGATATGATATGTTTGGGAAACAATGATAATGTGATTATCTACCAATTATGAATTGCTATGTAAAAGTGCTATCCAATGATTAAAATTGAACTGTATTTAATTGAATAACTTGGGTTACGATGGCATTGGACTCGAAGAGACCGAAGTCGGGTATTTGTAAATACCCGAAACCACTTCGATTCTTTATAGATTGATATGTGAAATCAATAGGTTGGAATGGAATGATTTAAGTGAACTGGACCATTTAATCTAAGTTTTGGTACTTAGAAATTGATGTGGGAAATAAATAGTGTCTATAACAACTTGTGAAGTTGTAAATTGATACAATTTACCCCGGGGTTTATATAAGTTGTATGCTTTTGTGTTCCATGTTAGATGGGTTTACTCGCGCTGGTTTCCAGCCTGACCCGGATGTTACATTGATGTAATACTCGGGTCAGACCGAGTATTACATATTTTCAGGTAAGGAAATTTTGAAGCTCAGAAGGCGAGCCGGATGGTAGGAATGTTTGGAGTGTTTCTGCTGTATTATATAGTTGTATATCTAGGTCATATTGTTTAAAACTGTCCAATGTTGTGTAAATGTTGTAACTCTGATGTATTAAAGTGAAATTTGACAAGTACAGTTTTCCTTTGTATAACTGTTATTATTTATTATTATATTTTATCCACTGCGAATGTGAGATGTTGGTGTTTCTGTTCTTCATTCCTTCTAACTCTTTCTTCTTTTTCACTAACTATATGGAATTTTCGAGATTGAAAATCCTGGGTCGTTACATTTGTTCTATTTTGTTGCAATTTACCTAGTTTGTATTGGATAGTACCAGCGATATATCGCATATTGGATTTCAATCAATGTTTTCTAAAATATCGATTAACGATATTTTCGTGATATATCCGCAACACCGACAAATATTGAACGCTATATCAGCAAAGCAACATTGACTGGTACATGATGCAACGTTAGGCAAATGTTGTTAAATGTTGTCATTTAATGGAAAACATACATAAATATACTATATTACAATAAAACTTAAGAGTATATATGCAAATTATTTGTATAGATGTATTATCGAAAAATCTATTAACTGTTTAAACTGATTAGAAAGAATATTTACATCTTATATTGTTACCTTTATTTACATAGCATGTTAACCAAGGCTGTCAATGGATGTCCGAAAAATCTGAAATCGGTATTAAAAAAGCTGATGAATATACGATATCCGAAAAAACGGATATGGATGTAAATATAGAGGCATTCACATTCGAAAAATATCTGTCCCATTTTTGGCAAAATTTATGTGTAGTTTAGTACAATGAAATATATTTTTTTTAAATTAAGCTAACATTTTATATTGTATGCATTTAAATCATATTAACTATTCAGAATTATTTGTTATCATAGTATATTTATTGATTTTTTCTATTTTTATAATCAGCATGATTAAATTTTTTCTATGTTCAACCAATTTTTTTTTATTTATGTTTCTTTATTTATTGATTGGATATGATAGTTATTTGATATCCATCATTACACTATCCACATCTGAAACTATCCATTGACATACCTATTACTAACAAACATATCAATATTACATTAAAATTATCCCGATCTTTTCAAACATTGTATATAGATCCTTAGTCGATAATTTACCGGTACACATATTAAATACGTAGGTTGTACGACTTCCTAAATAATCACTGTAGATCTAACCATATAATCATTGTTATCAGAAATCTTAATGTCAATTAAGAATCACTAGTGGTAAAAGTTTAGATTGCCAATTAAGATGTCTGTTGATACGACACCCTTTGGCTTCGATTACTAATTAATAAAAGCTTATGATTCACATTTCGTTTCAAACTGAAGGTCTCGGATTCTCAGACTATGATTCGAACTCAATTAAAATGCTTGAAAAAAAATCAACCAATAAATAACAAATAAAAATCATCAAGATATCCGTTTTAATCTACGATACACGTTTTGTTATTTTCTAAACATAACAGATAAAAAAAAAGAGAAATTGAATTTTAGTTGTAGAAGCTCAGCGATCAAAATCGATTTAAAAATATATGTTATTACCATGGAAAGAATCGATATTTCTACCTCAAATGTTATCGATAGAAAACATAGAGCAAAATTTATATCAACATGTAAAACCGTGAAATGTATAGCTTTTGGATTTAGGATTGATGGTTCAAACACAATTTTGATTTATAGTTTAAAATTCATGATTTAGGATTTAAAATCGCTTTGAAAACTTTGTATAACAACTTGGGTGCAATGTTTTCATAATATGAATTTTAAGCGATTGTAGATCATAGTGTTTTTTGTTGACCTATCAATGTGATATAAATTTTACGTTTGATTATTTGTTTTAGCATGATATATATCATCAAATATTCCGGTGTTTGAGTAGAATCATTTAAATTTTTGCTAATCGAAGAATGATAGAAGTGTAGATGAGACACATAGCATGAGTGATGTGTTGTCTATCCCTTTCCTATTTATATATTCGCATTATATCTTTGTTTTAGATTCAACATCTTAACATATGATCAAAGCCGGTGGTGAAATATAAGTCATCATGGTACACATCTCTTAAATGTTTTGGAAGAAGTTTAATATGGACATTTCGATTGGATAAGGATTGTTAAATTTTTATTCCAAGATATGTACAATTAGGTTAATAAGAAAATTACATTACATTCTCCATGTAACTAGATTATGAAAAACAACTAAATAAACGACAGGTAAGCAAATACACAAACATTTTGTTCTTCTATTAATTTTATAATCTTCTAAATATGATAAGATTTATGTAACCCTAAGAACTATATTACGTTAGTCAACCCTAATAAATTACAGTCGATTGTAGCTACCATATATGTATGTATGTATGTATGTATGTATGTATGTTCTTATGATAACTAGCCCCTAGCTAAATATGTATACACTAGAAAAGTATATTTCTAAATTAAATGTTAACCTAATTTAAAAGGTTGAAAATTGCTAAATATTTATTATACAGCCGACAGTTGCATGTTTTTGGACAAAGGCTTAGTATCAACAATTTGAACCAAACTTTAAACATATTGGTTGCTTTCGAGAGTTCTCGTAATGCTTTCTATTTATCTTTGCTTCTTCCATCGTAGTTCAATACTCTATATATAATGAAAAATTTGGTATCCCATCTTGATACATATATTTGTGAAACCTTCAGTATCTTAAATGCCACTTAACTTTGATTGCCCTCGCATTAATCCAAATAAACCTTAACCTTCAATATAAGGCAAATTTATGTGCATGCCCAACAATCAAGCATGCACTGTGTTAAAAATAGATGATAAACTAATTCAATAGTCATAAAGTTTCAATTTTTTTCATCAAAGTGTCGCATTGTTCAGAGTGCGCAAGCTTTTGAAAAATTTAGCGCTTGCATGGTTTTAATCATGGAAAAAATGCATGGTTGTGCATTAAATGCAATGTGACCCACTTGTACATTTACATGTAAAAACATGGTGGATTTAGTATGAGGTATAAGGTACTTCACTTGCTAATTAATGGGTGAGAGCTTCTTATCGTGTGCTAATGTTACGATTCAAGTTAGAGAGATTGTGCTAATTTTCAACATTTATCAAAGGAAATATTTTTAGGAAATATTTTTTGAAACATTATCAGGGAAAAGCTATTACATAACATGATTTCAAAATTGGTTTTCCAAATTATCTATATAAAATATTTTTTAGTTTTCAAGCTTCAAATCATTTGTTTTGTACATTCAGTGTCTCGATTGAAGTCACTAGGACCTAATGTGGTTGATTAACCAATGATGTGGATTTATTTTGGAGTCAATTCAATGGCCAAGATTTATGGATATAGAGGTGTTGATATAGAGGTGTGTAAACTAATTATTATTTAAATAGAATTTTACGATAAACAAATAGGGTTTAGCATTAATAATTACTTTGTTTCTCTTGTATTCTCTTCCGTAATCTCTAAAATCTCTTCAATTGTGAAGTATAGTACACTATCACGTTGATAGAGGATCCATTCTTAATCCTTAAGTCTTTTATTATCATGATTTTATTATTTCCTTACGTATATTTTGAAAGGTTGTTAAATTTGTAGTGTTTCAAACGAGTTATACATTTTATATTTTGTTTCTCAACATTTTCATCGACTTTATTGAGCTATTTATTTCTATGATTATGTTTGGTCATATTTGTTAACCCTCACATTTGGTATTAATTATTCTAGATTTGAGCATAAGCTGTTTGTGAAAACAATCATTTGTAGGATTGCTTGCGGATTATTACAATGGTTGTTACTTATCCTATGTTGATTCCATGTGTATGCGGATCATTTGTGGCAGTTAGATTACACTTACTATACGAGTGTGGAGCAAAAAATGGATTTGAGAAATGACAAATGAGGCAATTTTATAGCGGAATCAAGTACATTAAGTTGTGTTTGATACACATTTGTTGTCAGCCGATATCGTGGATGTGAGGAAGGAAGAGATGATGGAATGTGCATCCACTACCCTCCAGCTTGTTATGAAGGGTAATGTTATTTTTAAAGTTGATGGCAAGATTAGCACTAAGGGTATATGTGATTAGTTGAAGGAGTTATATGTGAAGAAGTCACTTGTGAATCATTTAATATTATCGTAGACATTCTTTACATTCAAGATGTTCGACGATGGTGCATTTAAAGACACTCGACATATTTCTGATAAAGATGAAGACAATAAAGTCAAGGACCACTACCTTAAGTGGCAAGTGATATGACGTTTTAGACCGATGTTCTAAAGTTTTTGGAATCGATCTCTTGAGACATCAAAATGAGTGTCATTTTTGAATAAAATATCATTCTTGTTCTAAGAAAAAAGACAGACAATAAATTTGAACTTTGCTAAGGAACAAAAAAGTAATATTATATGGATGATATACCTTGATACTTGCTGATATGAAGGTGAAACATTTTGGAAAGGAATTGTAGATCAAAAGAAGGCATTGAGTTATGATAGTGGAGTTAGTAATAGTCAAAACGCCAGGAAAATAAGGAGAATTCTAACTTTAGAAATGCTATGGAAGATAATGCGTCTGTATTTTAAGATACTAGATCGCTAGGAGAATGAATATTTAGAAAACACAAAAGTTGTGGCTTCATCGATTATGATTATGATAAAGGATATTAAAGATGATGCATTAATGTTAATAGTATCAAAAGTTTTGGATTATGCGTTGATACTCAACATAGGAAGCTATTTTATATGACGTTGAATAGTTCTTTTTAAATTATGACAATAGCGAGGATTGCAATTCCTATGGGACTTATAATTTCTTTGGGTGTTAATTTCGAGCGGATTCAAATATTTGGAGTGGTTGCACACTCAACAATGTGCACGATGTTTCAAGGTTTTGTAAATCTTTTATCTGATTAGGTAACTAGCATCATTGGGATTCAAAAGCAATAAAGAGCAATAGCTTCAAGGCTTCACATGAAGCACTTGTATTTATTAAAAGGGGCAATGACTTGAAATTTGTAATTGCGTAAAAGTCTGAGCATTAGTTGTTAATTTAGTATTAGTGTTAAGAGCTAGCAAGATCTAGATACTAATAGATTGTGTCTTCTTAGGCACGTCATATTTTATATAAGTCTAAATATGATCTATGGAGGGAACTTTAAAAAACTTGAGTTTTGCTAAGAATGTATCTTAACTAAGAAAACAAATGTTTATTCGTTGAGGGTAAGCATGATTAGGGAGGTGTTTTCGAGTATGTTCGCATGGATGTATAAGGGTCAATGCTAGTAGTTTCACTTGGGCGGAGCAAGGTATTATATTTTTTGTTAGTATTCTTGTAAGGTGAGGTTGTATCTAATGTAGGTTAAGTTGTAGGCACTTGAAAAATTCATGATGTGGAAGACTTTATGTTGAGATTCTACAATAAAAGTGTTTTTAAAGGTTTCTTGGAGTATTATGGACAACATGGTTTGGATACATATTACTATAGATAGGTTCACTATCAAAAAATGCTACGTGGATGATAAAAAATATTTTGTTAGAGAAGAGACGATGCTTGGATGACATCCAGATCATCAAAATGTGTTTTGCGCTAAAAGCATTATTGACACAGTGCATATTGTTTATCAAACTCCAGGTTTCTCCATTGAAGAAAATTTATGGACAAAGTATGGATGGAGAATATAGATTTATCTTCTTTTTTATAATCTTGTTACTGTACATGACATGGGCACCAAAAAGCTCTAGGTTAGAACCTTCATGGCAGTTATGCTTGGTTACACAGAAGATGTGAAGGGTTATCATATTTGAAACCTAGAGACAAGGAATATTATTAATTCATGTCATGTCACTTTGATGAATCATCTTTGTTCAACTAAAAACACATGCATATAGTTTCTCAGATTTGGTTGGTAACAAAATGAAGATGGAGATTGCTCCTCCATTCCTGTATAATAGTAGAGTAGATAATGTTGTTGATGGAATATTACATGACACTTCTAGTTGTGATAGTGGTGTTCAAAGTGCTATAAAGGGTTTTACTCAAGAGGTAATCAAGCAGGATTTGGTTCAAGGTGTTTGCCACTTAGGCTAATTATTGCATGATAAAGTTGCTTATGAGGTATGATAATTTGATTAATGCACATCTTAACATTAATAATCGATTGAACTATTTATTGCATATAACTAAGATGAACAGATACATCTTGATGATATCATGGTGTCGAGTGATAAGTCAAAATGAATCTCCATTAGGAATAGAGAGACAAATCAAACTCGGGAGTTAATTTTGCTTCTTCAAGGAAGTTGTGCCACACGATGCCGTGATATTTAAGACGAAAGATGGTGAAAAACATAATGCTCGATTGATTGTGAAATGGTGTTTACAAAGAAAATAAGAGTATGATGACATATTTATGTCGGTAGTGCTATGTATTCAAGCTTGATTTTATTGATCATGAGTTGCGATTTAAGATATAGAGTTAGCATACCTAGATGTGAAGGCAATCTTTTTGCATGGTGATTTGACAAAGAAATCTTCATAGAACAAGCATTAGTGTTTGTTGTATAGGGGAAGTTTGAGATGAACTTTCAAATTGATGAAATAAATTTATGGATTGTAGCGCACCTGTACGTAATGATACATGAGACTCAATCATTTTTGTTTGAAATTTGTAAAAGCTTACTAGGAGATCTCTGCAAAAAGATCGCATGTGAGCTCAACAGATGACAAATAAATACTGTAAAAACAAGAATTTTCGGACAATTCTAGAGGACAATAACTCATCATATGCATGGAGCACTACTCAAGACAAGGACATCAAGCAAGTGGACCGATGAAAAGAACAGCGAACGGAGACAACATTAGCCAATGGTTTGATCCCCAGATTCATGATCAGTCTTTGAACGATATGATGGTTTGATAGTCTCTTTCGATCATTGGGGTCCCCCAAAAGAAGTGTCCCGTCTCTCATTTCTAATGGACAATGGAGAGCAACCCCAATAGTTTGCTCCCTTGTATAGTTCACCATATCTCAAACATACCCCTTTACCACAATTATGATGAGGATTTTTGGGTTTGGAAGCCACAAAGTAATGGACAATTTTCAGTTTCATCAGCTTAGGAGATTGTTAGAGGAACGCAGCACATTTGAATGGTGCACACATATTTGAAACACAGCGTGCTGGCCTAAAATGTCACTATGCGCATTACTAGCAGGAACAAACTAGCTAAACACAATATATAAAATATATGTATGAAATCTAGATATCGATCAAAAATATAAATTATGCAAACTAGAAAATGAATCTCGAAACCATTTATTCTTTGGTTGTTCTTACTCTAGAATTCTTTGGTAAAACATTTGATATAAACTCTAACTTACAGCTGCGGCATGAGGTGATATTTGAGCATGATTTTCATACTCCTAATAATAGCAAATCATTCAACAAACTTATGGATATAGCCATAAAAACCTTAATTTGGCACATTTGGTTAGAACGCAACACAAGAATGTTTCAAAACATTGAGTTTCCAATGCAAGTTCGTCTGGAAATGATTTTAAAAGGTTGCAAATAGTTAATGAAACATGCAAGGGTTAGAGAAGAAGACATAATGGGTAGAAACCTTATCTTTAGACAGTTCAATCATGAATACCCCAATCCGCTGGACTGGATGTTGACTTTTGACCTATTATGCCATGACACGACAACTGACAAGGGCATGCACTGCCAGTGCATACATGGAGGTGTCTTACAAACTTGCGACTGCTGGATTTATCGGGCCATTGGAGCCTCGTTTCGAAAGTCAACGGAAAGAGTATGGGAATTTATTCATCGTAATAGATCTGGAAGGTGTATTGATTGAAGTGGACTTAGGATTACAGGAGGGGTTACTGGTGGTTTCCTTAGTCTTTTTAGTAAAGTGAACCGGTGGTTGTTTGAATGATTTTATTGTATTTGTTTGTACTGACTGTTATACGATCAGTATACCAAAACAGAGACCAATATGTTGTAAAATCGTCACACAAGTTTACAAATCATATTTTCACTACTTTGGATTTCTGTTTTAGTTATTTTGAACAATAACTATGTTGTAATTAATTTACAAGAACAAACTATAGCAATCACAATAACAAATTGCTGTATTGAGTTATAGCGATAAACAAGCATTGTACTACTTCGTAGAAACATCACAACGTTGAAATGGAAATATTACAGAATGATGTATATAAATATATAAGTAAACAGAAATCTAACCGGATGAAGAAGGAAATTACATTCGAGGCTTGTCGTAACAATTTCCTTAAGACTTTATTCAAGTCTCTCGAGATACAACAGACGTGATCTGCTCGAGATTTTAATGAGTATGATCTTCCGTGTGATATACAGAAGCATACAGATATGGAGATTAAGAAATCAAGAGGAAGAAGAGAAAACTTTGAATAATCTACTGATCAGGTTTCCTTCTTCTTTTATAGGCTAATTCCAAACGGTTATGTTTGTTGGGAATAGCCGCATCTCTTCGTTTGCAATGGCCAAAAACTATCGCGGTTTGCAACAGTCACCTCTTTTCATTTGCAACGGTCAAGAACTGTCGTGGTGTGCAACGGTCAAGAACTGTCGCAGTGTGCAGCAGTCGTGTCTTTTCATTCGCAATAGCTAAAAACAGCTTTGCAACGCCTACTTTGAAAAGCCGCGTCAAATCCACTAGTCGCTTTTAAACATTAGAAAGCTATTTAAATCTGTGCAGCAAAAACATAAGACGGTCCACTCTTATTGCACCCGCACCCGGCCCGGTTCGGTACTGGAGGGAGAGCGACGCGTGCACGTGTGTTAGTTCATGGCCATATAGGTCCTCTCCCTCGCACAAAATTACCTGACCCTAAGGGCCAATATAAGTATGAGAAAAGTAGTATTAAGCATGAACATTAAATTATTTTTGGCGATGTGGGAAAATATCTCATTCATTATATAAGTGTCCTCTAACAATTCCCACATGAATGATCATATATGTCTTCCCCACACAAAGTGTAATATCACACAGTTCATATGAAAATAATGATATATCGAGGATAAGTTGATATTTCACGTTAAACTTTCCCTAGTTAAAACTTATTGGATATACTTGGCTAATTGGTGATTTATTTCATCTTGAACCATCAGCCGTTTGTGCATAACCAGACAATAAGCTTTACAAAGCATTGTTTCCCTTCACATCCAATCTTTTGGTTGTTTTCATTTTGGTCCTAAACGAATTTGGTTCTGCAAGTGTTTTAGAGAATTTAAGCCTTTAATATTCTCATAGAGCCGACCCAGCTCACACTAACATAGGTGATCACAACCATTAATAGTATTCTACATATACCCCACTTGTTAATTTCAAGATATGGTCATCATTAAAAGGCATAGCTTTATCCTTTTAATACCTCTGTGGGCATGCATTCTATTGTTCACCATAGGAATGAAGTGAGACTAAGTCCAAAATGCATTACTTCTTGAGTTACTTGGAATTGGTTTGCTTATTGATCGTAGTCCATGGGATTTCCAATTGCTAAGATAGGTTTCCGTATAAGATAACTTTTATTGTTTTAGGCTTTTAAACCCATTCCTCCGTTGCGCAGTCAATTTTCTCTCGTGATAATCTTTTAGTAAATGGATCTGCAAGGTTATCAGTAGTTCTCACATAATCAATGGAAATAGTTCCAATTCAGAGTAGTTGCCTAACTGTGTTATGACGTCGACGAATATGTCGTGACTTTCCATTATACACAAAGTTTTGCACTCTGCTGAATGTTGCTTGATTATCACAGTGTATGCATATGGACGATACAAGTTTGGACCAAAATGGAATGTCTTCTAAAAATTGACGATGTCATTCTGCTTCTTCGCCTTGTTTATCTAAAGCGATGAACTCTGATTCCATAGTGGATCGAGCTATGCATGTTTGTTTAGTAGACTTCCATGGCACTGCTGCTCCTGCTAGGGTGAAGACTTAATCACTAGTTGATTTAGATTCCTCTGAATCAGAAATCCAGTTTGCATCACTATATCCTTATAAGACGGCAGGATATTTTTCATAATGTAGGGAAAAGTTCGTGGTACTCTTTAAATATCCCAACCTCTCATTAGTGCTTTCCAGTGTTCCTTCCCTGATTTTCTTGTATACCTGCTCAGTCGACTTACTGCATAAGCTATATCTGGTCTTGTGCAATTCATGAGGTACATTAGACATCTTATTATATGGGAGTATTCCAGTTGCATTACACTCTCTTTAGTGTTTTTGTGCAGTACTTCCGATGGATTAAAAGGCGTTCGTACTCCTTTAATTTCGTAATTTTGGAATTTTTAATCACTTTTTCCATAGAGTTGACCGAGATAGATCAATTCCATTAGGTGTTTTTATTATTTTGATTCTCAAAATAACGTCTGCAACTCCTAAATCTTTCACGTCGAAATTTGTGATTAACATTTTCTCAATGGTCTCTGTCAGTTTACTATTTGGACCAAACATTAGCATATCATCTATATATAAACAAATGATCACGTATGATTGTTCAACTTGTTTATATTAATCACATTTATCACATTCATTTATAAGAAACCATTTTACATCATGACACTATCAAATTTTACGTGCCATTGTTTTGTAACTTGTTTTAATCCGTATAATGATTTTACTAATCTACATACTTTGTTTTCATTTCCTTTGGAAATAAAACCCTCGGGTTGCTCCATATAAATCTCCTCATAAAAATTTCCATTTAAGAATGTTATCTTTGCACTCATTTGATGAATCTCTAGATTATACATGGATGCTATTGCTATTAACATTCTTATAGAGGTTATTTGTGTAACCGGTGAATAAGTATCAAAGAAGTATAAACCTTCCTTTTAACGATATCCATTTGCTCCCAATCTTGCTTTATATTTGTCAATAGAGCCATCTGGTTTCATCTTCTTTTTGAAGATCCATTTGCAACCAATCGGTTTGATTCCAGGTGGAAGATCAACAATTTTTCAAGTTTTATTACTTAGAATTGAATCAATTTCACTTTTGATTGCTCCTTTCCAACATGAAGATTCATAAGATGACATTGCTTCTTTGTATATTTGAGATTCGTGTTCTAACATGTGTTAGAAAATCTAAACCAAACGTCTTGGACATTCTTGCTCTTACGCTTCTTCTTGGTTCAATTTCCTCAATTTCACGTTGAGTTTCATCATCATGTGGCTTGCTTGATTTTTCTCTTGTCCTTTTAAGGACATAATTTTCTTCATTGCCTTTGTATGGAAAGACATCTTCAAAGAATGAAGCATCTCGAGACTCTATGATTGTATTGACATCAATATCAGCTATATCAGACTTGAATACCGAAAATCTGTAGGCACTATTATTTTGAGCTGGCCGTAGATAGTAACAGTATAATTTTTGGTCCACGTTTGACTTTCTTGGGAGGCGGAACTGAAACTTGTGCCAAGCACCCCGTATTTTGAGGTGTTTGAAACTTGGTATGTGTCCTTTCCATTACTCATATGGAATTTTTCCTTTTTAATTGTGAGGAACCTTATTTAATATGTGATTAGATATATTTAAGGCTTCCCTCCACAAGTTCGTCGATAGACCAGAGGTCAATAGCATTGTGTTTATCACATCTTTTAATGTTCTATTCTTTCTTCCGGCAATAGCATTTTGTTGTGGTGAATATGAAGCTATTGTTTGATGAATTATACCAGTATCTGCATAGAATTGTTCAAATGTGATTCATATTCTCTACCTCGATCAGATCTCAATATCTTGATCTTTTTATTTAACTGATTTTCTACTTCAGCCTTATATTTTATAAACGATGTAATTGCTTCATCTTTACTATTCAAAAAATATACAATGTGATATCGTGTATAGTCGTCAATAAAAGTGATAAAGTACTTTTTTCCACCTCTTGTAGGTACTGTTTTAAAATCACATAAATCAGTATGAGCCAAAACTAGTGGTTCTGTACTTCTATCAACGGTATGAAATGGTTTTTTAACCAATTTTGCTTCCACAAATGTCTCGCATTTGTAGTTTTAATCTACTTGGAATTTAGGTATTAATCCCAATTTTTCTAATTTTTTCATTTTTCGAAAATTTATGTGTCCTAATTTATGATGTCATAGTAAAATTTCATGCTCAACCAAATAAGAAACTTCCTTTTTATTAATAGCACAATCAGAATACATAGTTTTATTGCTGACTATGGCTACATTTCCTTAAATAGGCCATCACATAAATAACCCCTTTCTGTATAAATTCCAGCCTTAGACAGAACTACTTTATCTGACTCGAATACCAGAAGGAAGCCTTTCCTTGAGAGCGCAGGTCCAGAGATAAGGTTCTTGCGGACATTCGAAACATAAAGAACTTCACTTAGTGTCACAGTTTTTTCGGATGTAAATTTGAGGACGACTGTGCCGTTACCTTCGATTATGGAAACTACAGAATCACCCATGTAAAAAATTTCTTCCTGATCGTATTTCTTGTAAGTGGAGAACATAGATATATCAAAACAGACATGACGAGTCGTGCCTGTGTCTGTCCACCACTGTGCGGGATTCTGTACTAAGTTGTATTCTGAAACAACTCCGAAAAAGTTCATCTCCTCAATGGTTGAACTCAAATTTTCCACTATATTTGCCACCGATTTGTCATTCGTCTTCTTGTGCATGCAATCTTTAGCTGCGAGCCTAGTCTTTCCGCAGACCCAACATTCGCCTTTGAACTTCTAGGTTTGCTTATCTTTGGATTGATTATCCGGTGTCTTTCTCTTTTTCTTTCTGTTGGTGAAGTGTCCTTTCTTCTTTGACCCTTCTGTAACAAGTGTCTCTTCGTATTTGGGTTGCGTTATTCTGTAATTATCTGCCTCAATTTTTAATCTGACAATGAGATCTTCTAAGGAAATCTTCGTTTTCTTATGTTTCAGATAGATGCGGTATTGTCTCTCAAGGATGGTGGCAAATTTCTTGTTATCGTTTCAATAAATAACAATTTTCCAACTTGACATCCTTTTGCTTCAAGTTCATGAATTATAAGTTGGAGTTCCTGCACTTGACTAGTCATGGATTTGGAATCCACCATTTTGTATTCCATTAATTTATCTACTATGAACTTCTTCAAACTGACATTCTGTGTCCTGTATTTATTTGCAAGTGTAGTCCATAGGGATTTTGCTGTCTGATGTGGTTGATATGCTTTATATAGTACTTTATCCAAACAATTCAGAATGTAATTTCGGCATAACAATTCTGAATGCTTCCATGAGTCAATTCTGAGAAAAAAGCTCCGTCTTTTTCTCTAGTTTGTCCGTCTTTAGGCTTTATTTCATCCTTCTCAATGCACTTCTGCAGCCTTAACGTGGTGAGATAAAACTACATTTGATTCTGCCATGTTATGAAGTCATCACCATCTCCTTTAAATGGATCAGGCCGGTTGTGGGTAGCACTTTTTACTGATAGTTCAACCGTCGCCATCTCTGTTTTAGTGAAAAGAGGAAAGTCTTAAGATGTTATACGATCAGTATACCAAAACAGAGATCAATATGTTATAAACTCGTCACACAAGTTTACAAATCAGATTTCCACTACTTTGTAATTCTGTATTAGTTATTTTGAACAATAACTATATTGTAGTTAATTTACAAGAACAAACTATAGCAATCACAATAACAAATTATTGTATTGAACTATAGCGATAAACAAGCAATGTACTACTTCGTAGAAACAGCACAACGTTGAAATGAAAATATTACAGAATGATGTATATAAATATATAAGTAAATAGAAATCTAACCGGATGAAGAAGGAAATTACGTTCGAGGCTTGTTGTAAAAATTTCCTTAAGACGTTATTAAAGTCTTTCAAGATACAACAGACGTGATCTGCTCGAGATTGTGATGAGTATTGATCTTCTGTGTGATATGCAAAAGCGCACGGATCTGGATTTTAAGAAATGAAGAAGAAGAGAAAAGTTGGAATAATTTACCGATCAAGTTTCCTTCTCCTTTTATAGGCTAGTTCCCAACAGTTATGCTTGTTGGGAACAGCCGCATCTCTTCATCTGCAACGGCTAAAAACTATTGCGGTTTGCAACAGTCGCCTCTCTTTATTTGCAACGGTCAAGAACTGTCACGGTTTGCAACAGTCGTCTCTCTTCAATTGCAACGGCCAAGAATTGTCACGGTTTGCAACAGTCGCGTCTCTTCATTCGCAATGGCTAAAAACCGCTTTGCAACGCCTATTTTGAAAAGTCGCGTCCAATCCACTAGTCGCTTCTATTTGAATTTAAATAGTAGAAAACTGTTTACTTTTGTGTAGCAAAAATATAACACGGTCCACTCTTATTGCACCCGCACCTAGTACGGGACGGGAGGGTGGCGCGCGCGTGTATTAGTCATGGCCATATAGGTCCTCCCCCTCGCACAAAATTACCTAACCTTAAAGGCCAATATAAGTTTGAGGAAAGTAGTGTGTAAGCATGAACATTAACTTATTTTTGGTGATGTGAGACAATATCTCATTCACTATATAAAGGTCCTCTAACATTGACTACAGTAGTTTACTATTGTTGTTGCTGAGCTATTAATGAAAGGTATGGTAATTGTTGAGTAAGAACCTTTTCAATCACTTTCGCCACTATTTGTTCCCTAAATACTCATCTTTGTAACCTTCTATTCAGTAAATAAAGTATTTGTTTCAAAAAAAATTGTTTTGAGAAAAGTGTTAAAGATTTTGCGTTTACTTTAAGTGGTTGAAAACGATGATCGAGTGCATTTGCTCTTGTATATGAATAATATGTTTATTGTTTCGAAAACCAAAGCTAAAATAAAAGTTTGAAAGTATGTTCAAATGCAAAATTTAATGCGAAAGATCTTGACGAGGCAAAGAAAATATTGAGCTCGTAAATTGATAAAAGATATAAAGCGATGCATGTGAACATTGTCTTAGCAGGAATACATTGAGGAAATGCTTGTATGTTTTGAGATTGAAAGAGAAAAGCGATTAGTACACCAATACCATTACATAATAGAGTAAGGGTGTGCATACGTGAGGATTTTGACTTAGTTTATGGGTCTTGATGAGATTTGGATTCAAAAGAGAGCGAAATGTGTAAGATATTATATGTTATGGTGGTTACAAATAGTCACACTTTCTATCATTTAAGATATACAGAAACTTCATAACTCTAGCCTCCATTGGAAAATTGGTAAAAGCCTTGAAGTTGACATTTGGACACTAAGTCCAAGGAGAAGAAGCGATGATTCAAAGAGGAACAACCAACAACCAATGTATCGACAATCGACTAATACAAGGTACATAATACCTCAAATTTAAATATTTATACATGACATGTTTATTTTCAGTGAAAACAAATAAAATTGAAAATAAAATAAAATGACACACACATTCATACGTACATATATACATACATAAATACATACATACATACATTCATACATATATATATATATATATATATATATGCATAGTTACTTATAAACATAACTATATTTAATATAGCTTGTCTAAAAAAATTATTTTTTGTATGCATATATACTCACAGCCAACATATATATATATATATGTATGCATATATATTCAAATGATCTGTTTTTAGATAAAAAATTAATTTTGTTTTCGATATTCATTATTTTATTATTTACTTTTATTCTTGGTTTGAAAAAAATTATTCGGTTTTTAAATTATATATGTATGTATATATTTTATTTTTGGTTTTTATGAAAAAATTATATATAGATATATGTTCGAGTTAGACAGAATCAATAGAAAATTCATATTTTAAATAAGTATGTATATATATACCAGTATATATTAAATGAACATATACATATATATATATATATATTAAATAAATAAATAAATATATATATGTATATATATGAACATAAATAATATTTTGGTTTGCACACACATACACATGCGTACATATAACATAAATTTTAAAATCCAAAAACATTTTTATCATAGGCGAATTAAAAAATTAAAATATTAATAGTATTAATATATGTTTATGTATATATTTTATTAATGAACGAATATATGTATGTGTATATATGTATGTATGTTTATGTGTGTGTAATATCACCACCATCATGAGGTCATTATGTTAAAGACAAATCCTTGATATTGTTCTCTTATTTAAGCATAAATCACAATGGTTATTCTCATATATATGTTCCTTATATTGACTTTTTTACAAAAAATTCTCGACTAGTTTATAATATTTATAACGTTCACATTATTAATGTGAATTCTTAAAAATTAAATATGATAAATCCAAAGTAAAATTGAACTAAAATAATATATAAAAATAAATACGTCCTAATACGCGTGCGTGCACGCGCGCACATGTATTATGACGTATTTATTTTTATATATTATTTTAGTTCGTGCACGCGCGCACACACACAAATGTACATAGAGATAAACTAAATTAAAATAACACAATTTTTTATAATGATCATTAAATATGATTTATGATAAATAAATTATTCAGTTAAACACAAAAATAAGATCTAGTGCAAAAATTAAAAAGACAATTTTTTTTTGAAGCTTTCCTCTTTTGTGTCAATGCACATGATCCAACGTTTTTAAACTATGTACGAAAAAACAAGGCCCATACGGCGAATGTGTCATATGCTAGTTTTGTTGAAGGTTGATGTATGCAACGGTGTGTGCAAGATCAGATGTGGCTCAAGCCGTTTGGGTAGTTATTTGAACTTTGGCAAATTTGATTAAATCGTATAGAAAGTGTAACATCCCAGAATTTTTGACAATATCAATTAATAATCTGTATTAAAAATTAAATTGATATTGATAATTTTGTTAATAATAATTCAAATTGATTTAATAATTTTCCTTTAATAAATATTTAATTGGTAGATTTTATCTTTTAAAAACTAATAAATTGGTTTCTATTTATAATATAAATATATGGTTTATATTGTAAATGGATTAGCTTTGTTTTAAATTTAATAAATAAAGCATATTTTCTAAATCTAATATTTTTAGTAATTTGAGAATTTTTTTTATTTAATTTCAAAGTTATTAAATAAATAATCTTGGTTTAAACTTAATAAATGAATCTTGATTTCAAATTCTAATATATATATATATATATATATATATATTAATAATTTGGAAATTTTGATTTAATTTAATATTAAGTATTTCAAAACTATTTAATAAATAAGTATATGATTTTTAAAATTGTTAGGAAAGATGTTTAAATGTTTAAAATGATTTTGGCTTAAGTTTTAAATTTAAATGAATTAACAAAAAGGTTTGTTTTGTTTTCTTTTTTAAAATATAGCTTAATAAAATAAGTAATTTATTAATTAAGAAATAATTTCTTTTATAATTATTTTAATTTGATAATGAGTTATTTCTAGAAACAATATTAATAGTGCATTGTTTTACAATTGGATTCTTAATAAAAATAGCATTTGTTATTTCAAATTTAATTTGTATATATAACTTGATTTTTAAATATTAGATTTTTGAATATAAAGTTTTTGAATCCAAAGTATAGATTTTAATTATTTTGATTTTTATATGCAGAAGCTTTTATTTATAAGCATAATTTGTTTTTATTCCTTTTAAAAATTTGTATATATATATAAAATACTAATTAACTAATTTGTTTTGCATAACTTATATATTAACATGTAAATTAAATACTAACTACTTTATAAAGACAAGTGTTGTTTTCCTAAGCATCATATAACAAATGTTAAAAGATAACAATTCAAATTTGACAAATGTTAGAATTTTTTACAAGTGTCTTTATTTATTTTCATTTTTCTTTATTTTATTAAATCAACATCCACTTATATAAATGCATTTGCCTCTCATTTCTTTTCCTTTTTCTATTGTAACGACCGCGGATTTTCGTTCTCCGAAAATTCAACATCGATACTCACTTTATCGACTGCCGAGAAATCAAAGGCCGAAAACCGAGATGTTATGGGTTTTTAAAAAGAAAAAGAAAAGAAAGAAGAGAGAAGAGATAGGAAATAGAGAGGAAAGAAGATAGACAATATAGAGAGGAAAGAAAATAGAGAAGAAAATTTTAAAATAGAAGAAAAAGAGAATAGAGGAAAAAGGAGAAAAACAGAAGAAAATAGGACGGGACAGAAAACAACAGAACAACAACAGAATCTCACAATTCGCAGCGGAACAACATATAATAATAAATGAATAATCTTTAAACAAAGAACTATATCAGTTATTACATTTTATACATTACATTACATCATATCATCAGAGTGTACAACATCATACAACAACAAACAGTGCAGCGGAAAAAGAAATACTATATAAGTAATATGCCATGCCATCCATCTTGCCTCCAGCAACTCCAGAATATCCAGAATATCCTGATAAACCTAACTCTTAACTGCCCGTGCGGAAAATTGGTGGGCACCCAGAGTTTAGGAAGGAAAACAATAAACTCCAAGTCAGTCATGTGACTGGTGTGAGAACTCAAAACAGTTTATTTAACTTTAAAATCAAAATAGAGAGATATTTTTAAATCAATTCGCAATGCTTTTAAAAATGAGACTACCATAAGGCCTCCCGCACACACACACATGCAAACGCAGAATCGGAGGAGATTTCTCCTTATGATAGCCAAAGATGCTTGATACGCATTTAAAATAACATTTGATATTATTATTAGTGCATAATGTATAACAAATCATTTCGAAAATAAAGATATAAATCTTAGCCGACATAGACATTTCGAACTATGCCTACTATAGCTACTATCCAAACAGTGGTGACCACCATAAGTGAATAGCAGGTTCTACAACTAATACCGTACAAGTTTCGTATTGGGAATTGGATTTCCAACAAATGGTCAGGCCAAGGAACTTCCCATTGCCACATGAGAATGCCTCTGGATGGACATCCCCGAGAACCAAACCGGATCTCTACCAACACAAGGCCGGGTCACTCCTAACTGAGCAACAACTGACCGAATACGCCATCCCCCGGTCCTTTGGGACCTTTACCGAGCGCTCGTAATCAATTCACACAATCATAAAGTGTTTTCAACATGAGTAAGTATCTGGGCTCCATACCATGATACCACCCTTTTCCAGAAGGAAATGGACACATCCTAAAGGGTGCTACCCCTCATAACCTTGCTGCTTCTTTCCTGTTTTGACCATTCACGGGGTGTGAGGCTCGACGAAGTCACGTCCACAAAAACATACTTTATACAAAAGCCATGCTTTGGGTCAACAAATGATCAACACAATGATCACTAAGATAGACGATCAAATAAATGATCCTATCACAAATAATCAACACAATGATCATTTCAGCATCACTCAGCATGTCACATTACCAAACTGGGAATATATCGCTGATAACTTCAACTATATAACCTTTGAGCTCGTACGTCTCAAAGAAGGGTGTTAAGCAAAGAATAAATTCTCCGCCACCAACAGAAATATATTTGAAAGAAATCGGCTTTATATCTCAACTTGTAATGTCAGGCATACAATCCATACAAGTCTGTTCCGGGCTCGAACAGAACCGAAGGCACTTACAAAGAAGTCCTTGCGATCCGGATATTCACAATCCTGATCGGATTCACCATCACATATGGAGAACTCAATACCGTAGCTACTCGGTGCAGAGTCAATCGACAGGTCATCCTATCGCTTTCGCAAATACCGGTCTTCAACACCGATCTTCAATGCAATTCACAACGACGTATCACATATTCGGAGTGGGTTATACGACCCCATGGTCCTTTCCCGGTTAACCCGAATAGTGAGCGCTTATTCAAAAATAAGTGTGCATTCAAATTCAATCAAATCACATCAAATACCCATTCAAAGGGAAATATTGATAGTCGGCTATTGAACTATCAATGGATATGCACACATCACAAGATTCCAAATAATTTTCCAAATTATTTATTTTCCAAAATATCTTTACAAGATATATATAAAATTTCGACACTTCAAAAATAAATCAATATTTATTTTTTAACCAATTTCACTTTTCACATATAAATTCCATAATGAATTTATATTTCAAAATATTCGTGCATATACGATTTCAATAATTCATTTCCATTTATCCTCCAAAAAGATAAATTCTAATTATTCACTTCATATTGGAAAACATTTCCATACTTATTTATTCATAAGTAATTCACAAATTTCTTTTATTTTCAACACTTAGAAAATATTCAATATACTTAAATCGAATTAAGTATATAATTCATTCTTTAAGGAAATCATTCACTTAACATATTTATTTGGGCCAAAACGAATGTTGCGTAAAACATCGTTACGACAACCCAAAATCACTAGTATAGGGATTCGAAATTAAAATAGATATATAAATCCCAATACTATACAAAACATTTCCTTTCGGAAATCATTTACTATAACAACAGTGTTATAGTCCACCATTTCCTTTTATTTCTCGAAAACGTCTATTTCAACAATAAATGTTGAAATCTATGGTTTCGAATCTCAACACATTTTAAAACATCATTAGATCGTTTTAATTCAATTCAAACATCTCATTTAAAAACAATTTCTTTAACATATCATTCACTATTCAAAAACGTGAATATACTTCTTTAACAAATTCCATCCTTTTATTCATTTTAATTCAAAGGATTATTCACTATTCAAAATGTGAATATAACTCTATTTCTAAGTTATAACAATTAACTTATCAAAATAAGTCGTTTGCGAATTTATAAAACAACGTTTATAAATTCCATTTCTATTTATTTATAAAAACTTCCTTTTTATAAATTCCTTTATTAACATATTTCAGTTTATAACTCAATTATAAACTAAATGTTTATATTATAAGTTAAATACTTATAAAACGATTATTTTATAAAATCGTTCTTTTAAAGACTTTCCAATTTATAAACCTTATAACTTATAAGATTTATTTATTTAATCAATCTATTCTTCAAATAACTTCACAAATTTTATAAACCTTACTATTTATAAATTTCATTTATAACTTCACAGTTTATAATTCTATAAATTTCATTCATTTATGAAATTCATTTTCACTACATTCAAACACTTATAAAAACTCGTTTTATAATGTCCATAATTCAATTTATAAATATCCATTTATAAATCTCTTAATATAAATTAATTTATATTATTCTTCTAAACGTCTTTAAATTCCTTTAAAATTTCACCGTTCTCTTGATTTATAAAATAATCAAATTTTATAAATCTTATATTCAAACTTTTAATAATAAACTCAAAAATCCAGTTTAAACTATTTTATAAAATCATTGATCCATATTTCTCAAAAATCAACTTTTAACCGTATTTCTAAGAATCAGCTTTTTAACTATATTTCACAAAATCATAATTTTTATAACTTTTAAAAATTTTAACGTTTATTTATTTATAATGGATCAATTCCAAAAATATAGTATATTTTCAAAATCACTTTTAAAATCATTTTAAAATCCCAAAATTGGGGTCCAATGATGCCACACATCAAATAGTCAATCACGACTACAACGATATCATATATCGATATGATAATCCATCAAATATCAAAATATCTGAAATCAAATAAAAACTGTTGAGGAATCCTGTTGGATCCCTCCAACCTGTTTTCCTGCATCCAAAAACATTAGCACAATACCAATTTCGCTCCAGTACGAAATTATCGCGGTACATGTTTTTAATAAATATTATCCGCTTACTAACGGCGTAATAGGGTCTCATCCGCTAAACAAAAAATGCGGGAAATCAACAAGTGCAATATATACATATGCCAATATATATATATTGATATTATATATAATACCAATTTCACTGTTTATGAAATATTCGCGGTATATGTTTATATTAAATAACATCCGCTTACTAACGGCGCATAATGTCTATTTTAACAATCAATAATTTACAGTCATCATTCAAACATGCATTCAAATATTTTAAATCTAACTATTTAAAATAAATATCGAAATCTATTCGATTGAGTGAGAAGTTCTCACCTTGGTTTTAAATTCCGTTTTAGCTTTTATTTCGAATAAAATTAAACGCGCGTTTAATTTTACCCGAAATTCTCACTAACTCCAAACGAATCCAAACCAACTCCATCGCGTAGTGCTCGTCCATACGATTCCAACGCAACTGGATTTGCATTTTTTCGACCTCGTATGAAAAAGTTATGCATATTTGAAGATCGTACACGATTTATATAACTATTCACAACATAAATTAAACTTTTATAAACCCACTTTCACATACACCCTTGGATCCTTCAGCAAGCCATCTAGCCCGTCCATCCCTCACCCTCTCTTCTTCGTCCTCATCTCCAGGAGAACAAAATTTTGGCCGAACCCATGAAATCAAATTAGGGTTACAAATTTCAACACTTATACTCGCCAATACCCCATCATACTACCACCACGTCGAAGCCTGACCCAACCCCCATGCTCGGCCCCAAGGAGAGTGAGCTCGGCCATGTCTACAGCCTCGTTTTGCGCGCAAAAACTGTAGAGAACGGCCCCACATATCTTGCTCCACGTTGCTCCGTTTCCGATCATATCCGTATGGAATTAAAGCCCTCGCCTTGCTCTTCAATCTTCGTGTTGAACACCTCGCGTGAATGTGAATGGATTTGGAGAGATTGATGAATGAAGATGGAGCATTTCTGGCCCTTCATTGTGAAGGCGGCGGCTGGCAATAGTTAGGGTTTTAATTTTTTTTTTTTTTTTTTTTTTTTTTGAGAGGGTGGGGGTCTATTTATAAGGAACGAGCGACACTATTCATCCCGGATTTTCCGAAATCCGATTTAGACGCCGTAACCAGCGTACCTAGGGTTTATCCCGCGTTCCGGACACAATGGAACAGGTTTCGGAAGCTAATTCGGAAGTATGTGCGAGTTATGGCTATAAACGCTCAATTTGAATTAAACCGATTTAAGTCGATTTATAGGCGTTTTAATTTGTACCGGACAAACGGTAAATCCAATTGACTTGAAATTTGAAACCTTACAATAATATCACATTACGGATCCGATGAAACTGGTTTCGTCGAAATCCGAGACTTTTTGAAAAATGGCTATTTTGACTCGCCAAATTTAAATTAAAAACGATTCGATGCGTTTCGAGCTGCCACGATCAAACGATAACTCCGATTGACACGAAAATTGAAATCTGGTAATAACTAACTATTACGGATCCAATGAAACTGGTTTCGTTCAATTCTGAGACTGTTCAAAAATTGACTATTTTACAGTCGATTATTAAATATTAAAATATTCAATTTTCACAAATTAACTTTTAATTCGATTTTAAAAGTTCTAAAATATCTTTCTAACTCCAATATGATAAAATAAAATTTTACAAATCATTTTCAATCATTTTTAACTCAATTTTCAATTATTTCCATAATTTAACGTATTAAATTATCGATTTAATTATTCAATTAAATCCAATAATTCAAAATAAAAATTTATTCGACTTATAAATTCACTTATTAATATTTAAAATTAATTAAATATTCAAATTTTAATTTCTAAAAATTCTGGGTCGTTACAATCTTCCCCCTTAAAAGAATTTCGTCCTCGAAATTACAAGTAAGAAAATTACAGAATTTATTTATTTTTCCAAAATTTAAAGTTAAACTGCTTATAAAACTTTAATAAGTTTTTAAATCATACTTAGTTATCATTTCAAAAACAACTACTATTGTTTAACTTTCAACTTCAAATCAAAGTTAAAGTTTTCAAAATTTTCCCATTTTTTCTCAAAATTTTTCTACCGCCTTAAATTTTCAGAAAAATTCGCCATAGTCTCCTTTGCACGGCTCGATCCGAAAAAAAAATGACAGTATATATATCACAAATATACATCTCATCAAGTAATGAGGCATCCCGAAGGGAAAAAAGTATAAAAGTGCGATATTTAATCCGAGATATGTGCCTTATATTTTATTAGCAAGCATATACGGCTAATATAGCGCTAAAGCGAACTCCAAATGCGAAGCAAACGCGATCCGCACCTACTAAACTCAACAAACAACATGAGAAACATTCATATATGACAATAGTATCGATATACAACATATAGCAACATGATGACTATATATGTCACATAGCAATGCAACAATAGCAATATATATTCAACCATCATCCAATTACCATTCAACAAATTCATAACCAATATATTCATTCATATTTTCATTCATATACAATGAATTGGTTTTCACTTTAAATCACATTTGATTTGTTTACATTGGATTTACTAACATTCATTCTCAATTCTAATTAGTTTCAATTTGTTAACATTCACTAATTAAATCCCATTCACATTCAATTCTATTCAAATTTATTTACTTCTAATTTGAATTCAATTTCATAGTTTTCAATTTCATTAACTCTTAATGACTTTTATACAATCATATAACAATCATATAACAACCAATTTATATTAATTACAACCAAATTTCTTCGCTTCACTTACATTCATTTTGGTTTTATTAAATTGACTTTCATTCAAGTATTCAACTTCCAATAACATTAGAATTTAATGAATTAACACTTATATTCATTATTCCATATCAATTTAATTCACATTTAATCGATTAACATTCAATTCATCCATTCAATTACAAAAGTTGAATTTCTATTCACATAACTTAAGTTCATTTCCATCACTTAACTTAATTAATTTAGTTTGATACCAATATCAACTTCATTTACATTACTTAAGTTATATTTCATTTAATCTTGAAATTCACTTTTATTTACAACTCATATTCATATAATTTTACTTCTTATATATGTAAGTTTATTTCACAATTGTAAATCACTTTAATTATAACTCAATTCTTATAATTCTTTTGCTTATACAATTATTCTTTTATTTAGATTATTCAAACAACTTATTCAACAATCAACTTATATACACTTTAATAATTTTGAAAAATTATTCTTTTATATTCAAAATATAATCAAGGCAAAATTATTTCATTTACCCAATTAAAACAATATTGTGTCGAATTGTTCTATTCAAGTGTTTAGAAACCCCTTCGGCTCAGTTTCGAGGCTGTGCTGACGAAAGTTCATATGCCACTCAATAAACCAATCATCACAATATAAAACAATTTTTATATTCACTAACAAATACGCTCTCATAGCTATTATTACACTCAAACTCATTCTAGAGTACTGCTGACTCTATCTCTAATGAATTAATACCCAACAGAACCATGGTTGTCGCTTAACCATCAGCTCCGATACCAAATGTAACGACCGCGGATTTTCATTCTCCGAAAATTCAACATCGATACTCACTTTATCGACTGCCGAGAAATCAAAGGCCGAAAACCGAGATGTTATTGGTTTTAAAAAGAAAAAGAAAAGAAAGAAGAGAGAAGAGATAGAAAATAGAGAGGAAAGAAGATAGACAATATAGAGAGGAAAGAAAATAGAGAAGAAAATTTTAAAATAGAAGAAAAAGAGAATAGAGGAAAAAGGAGAAAAACAGAAGAAAATAGGACGGGACAGAAAACAACAGAACAACAACAGAATCTCACAATTCGCAGCGGAACAACATATAATAATAAATGAATAATCTTTAAACAAAGAACTATATCAGTTATTACATTTTATACATTACATTACATCATATCATCAGAGTGTACAACATCATACAACAACAAACAGTGCAGCGGAAAAAGAAATACTATATAAGTAATATGCCATGCCATCCATCTTGCCTCCAGCAACTCCAGAATATCCAGAATATCCTGATAAACCTAACTCTTAACTGCCCGTGCGGAAAATTGGTGGGCACCCAGAGTTTAGGAAGGAAAACAATAAACTCCAAGTCAGTCATGTGACTGGTGTGAGAACTCAAAACAGTTTATTTAACTTTAAAATCAAAATAGAGAGATATTTTTAAATCAATTCGCAATGCTTTTAAAAATGAGACTACCATAAGGCCTCCCGCACACACACACATGCAAACGCAGAATCGGAGGAGATTTCTCCTTATGATAGCCAAAGATGCTTGATACGCATTTAAAATAACATTTGATATTATTATTAGTGCATAATGTATAACAAATCATTTCGAAAATAAAGATATAAATCTTAGCCGACATAGACATTTCGAACTATGCCTACTATAGCTACTATCCAAACAGTGGTGACCACCATAAGTGAATAGCAGGTTCTACAACTAATACCATACAAGTTTCGTATTGGGAATTGGATTTCCAACAAATGGTCAGGCCAAGGAACTTCCCATTGCCACATGAGAATGCCTCTGGATGGACATCCCCGAGAACCAAACCGGATCTCTACCAACACAAGGCCGGGTTACTCCTAACTGAGCAACAACTGACCGAATATGCCATCCCCCGGTCCTTTGGGACCTTTACCGAGCGCTCGTAATCAATTCACACAATCATAAAGTGTTTTCAACATGAGTAAGTATCTGGGCTCCATACCATGATACCACCCTTTTCCAGAAGGAAATGGACACATCCTAAAGGGTGCTACCCCTCATAACCTTGCTGCTTCTTTCCTGTTTTGACCATTCACGGGGTGTGAGGCTCGACGAAGTCACGTCCACAAAAACATACTTTATACAAAAGCCATGCTTTGGGTCAACAAATGATCAACACAATGATCACTAAGATAGACGATCAAATAAATGATCCTATCACAAATAATCAACACAATGATCATTTCAGCATCACTCAGCATGTCACATTACCAAACTGGGAATATATCGCTGATAACTTCAACTATATAACCTTTGAGCTCGTACGTCTCAAAGAAGGGTGTTAAGCAAAGAATAAATTCTCCGCCACCAACAGAAATATATTTGAAAGAAATCGGCTTTATATCTCAACTTGTAATGTCAGGCATACAATCCATACAAGTCTGTTCCGGGCTCGAACAGAACCGAAGGCACTTATAAAGAAGTCCTTGCAATCCGGATATTCACAATCCTGATCGGATTCACCATCACATATGGAGAACTCAATACCGTAGCTACTCGGTGCAGAGTCAATCGACAGGTCATCCTATCGCTTTCGCAAATACCGGTCTTCAACACCGATCTTCAATGCAATTCACAACGACGTATCACATATTCGGAGTGGGTTATACGACCCCATGGTCCTTTCCCGGTTAACCCGAATAGTGAGCGCTTATTCAAAAATAAGTGTGCATTCAAATTCAATCAAATCACATCAAATACCCATTCAAAGAGAAATATTGATAGTCGGCTATTGAACTATCAATGGATATGCACACATCACCAGATTCCAAATAATTTTCCAAATTATTTATTTTCCAAAATATCTTTACAAGATATATATAAAATTTCGACACTTCAAAAATAAATCAATATTTATTTTTTAACCAATTTCACTTTTCATATATAAATTCCATAATGAATTTATATTTCAAAATATTCGTGCATATACGATTTCAATAATTCATTTCCATTTATCCTCCAAAAAGATAAATTCTAATTATTCACTTCATATTGGAAAACATTTCCATACTTATTTATTAATAAGTAATTCACAAATTTCTTTTATTTTCAACACTTAGAAAATATTCAATATACTTAAATCGAATTAAGTATATAATTCATTCTTTAAGGAAATCATTCACTTAACATATTTATTTGGGCCAAAACGAATGTTGCGTAAAACATCGTTACGACAACCCAAAATCACTAGTATAGGGATTCGAAATTAAAATAGATATATAAATCCCAATACTATACAAAACATTTCCTTTCGGAAATCATTTACTATAACAAAAGTGTTATAGTCCACCATTTCCTTTTATTTCTCGAAAACGTCTATTTCAACAATAAATGTTGAAATCTATGGTTTCGAATCTCAACACATTTTAAAACATCATTAGATCGTTTTAATTCAATTCAAACATCTCATTTAAAAACAATTTCTTTAACATATCATTCACTATTCAAAAACGTGAATATACTTCTTTAACAAATTCCATCCTTTTATTCATTTTAATTCAAAGGATTATTCACTATTCAAAATGTGAATATAACTCTATTTCTAAGTTATAACAATTAACTTATCAAAATAAGTCGTTTGCGAATTTATAAAACAACGTTTATAAATTCCATTTCTATTTATTTATAAAAACTTCCTTTTTATAAATTCCTTTATTAACATATTTCAGTTTATAACTCAATTATAAACTAAATGTTTATATTATAAGTTAAATACTTATAAAACGATTATTTTATAAAATCGTTCTTTTAAAGACTTTCCAATTTATAAACCTTATAACTTATAAGATTTATTTATTTAATCAATCTATTCTTCAAATAACTTCACAAATTTTATAAACCTTACTATTTATAAATTTCATTTATAACTTCACAGTTTATAATTCTATAAATTTCATTCATTTATGAAATTCATTTTCACTACATTCAAACACTTATAAAAACTCGTTTTATAATGTCCATAATTCAATTTATAAATATCCATTTATAAATCTCTTAATATAAATTAATTTATATTATTCTTCTAAACGTCTTTAAATTCCTTTAAAATTTCACCGTTCTCTTGATTTATAAAATAATCAAATTTTATAAATCTTATATTCAAACTTTTAATAATAAACTCAAAAATCCAGTTTAAACTATTTTATAAAATCATTGATCCATATTTCTCAAAAATCAACTTTTAACCGTATTTCTAAGAATCAGCTTTTTAACTATATTTCACAAAATCATAATTTTTATAACTTTTAAAAATTTTAACGTTTATTTATTTATAATGGATCAATTCCAAAAATATAGTATATTTTCAAAATCACTTTTAAAATCATTTTAAAATCCCAAAATTGGGGTCCAATGATGCCACACATCAAATAGTCAATCACGACTACAACGATATCATATATCGATATGATAATCCATCAAATATCAAAATATCTGAAATCAAATAAAAACTGTTGAGGAATCCTGTTGGATCCCTCCAACCTGTTTTCCTGCATCCAAAAACATTAGCACAATACCAATTTCGCTCCAGTACGAAATTATCGCGGTACATGTTTTTAATAAATATTATCCGCTTACTAACGGCGTAATAGGGTCTCATCCGCTAAACAAAAAATGCGGGAAATCAACAAGTGCAATATATACATATGCCAATATATATATATTGATATTATATATAATACCAATTTCACTGTTTATGAAATATTCGCGGTATATGTTTATATTAAATAACATCCGCTTACTAACGGCGCATAATGTCTATTTTAACAATCAATAATTTACAGTCATCATTCAAACATGCATTCAAATATTTTAAATCTAACTATTTAAAATAAATATCGAAATCTATTCGATTGAGTGAGAAGTTCTCACCTTGGTTTTAAATTCCGTTTTAGCTTTTATTTCGAATAAAATTAAACGCGCGTTTAATTTTACCCGAAATTCTCACTAACTCCAAACGAATCCAAACCAACTCCATCGCGTAGTGCTCGTCCATACGATTCCAACGCAACTGGATTTGCATTTTTTCGACCTCGTATGAAAAAGTTATGCATATTTGAAGATCGTACACGATTTATATAACTATTCACAACATAAATTAAACTTTTATAAACCCACTTTCACATACACCCTTGGATCCTTCAGCAAGCCATCTAGCCCGTCCATCCCTCACCCTCTCTTCTTCGTCCTCATCTCCAGGAGAACAAAATTTTGGCCGAACCCATGAAATCAAATTAGGGTTACAAATTTCAACACTTATACTCGCCAATACCCCATCATACTACCACCACGTCGAAGCCTGACCCAACCCCCATGCTCGGCCCCAAGGAGAGTGAGCTCGGCCATGTCTACAGCCTCGTTTTGCGCGCAAAAACTGTAGAGAACGGCCCCACATATCTTGCTCCACGTTGCTCCGTTTCCGATCATATCCGTATGGAATTAAAGCCCTCGCCTTGCTCTTCAATCTTCGTGTTGAACACCTCGCGTGAATGTGAATGGATTTGGAGAGATTGATGAATGAAGATGGAGCATTTCTGGCCCTTCATTGTGAAGGTGGCGGCTGGCAATAGTTAGGGTTTTAAATTTTTTTATTTTTTTATTTTTTTGAGAGGGTGGGGGTCTATTTATAAGGAACGAGCGACACTATTCATCCCGGATTTTCCGAACTCCGATTTAGACGCCGTAACCAGCGTACCTAGGGTTTATCCCGCGTTCCGGACACAATGGAACAGGTTTCGGAAGCTAATTCGGAAGTATGTGCGAGTTATGGCTATAAACGCTCAATTTGAATTAAACCGATTTAAGTCGATTTATAGGCGTTTTAATTTGTACCGGACAAACGGTAAATCCAATTGACTTGAAATTTGAAACCTTACAATAATATCACATTACGGATCCGATGAAACTGGTTTCGTCGAAATCCGAGACTTTTTGAAAAATGGCTATTTTGACTCGCCAAATTTAAATTAAAAACGATTCGATGCGTTTCGAGCTGCCACGATCAAACGATAACTCCGATTGACACGAAAATTGAAATCCGGTAATAACTAACTATTACGGATCCAATGAAACTAGTTTCGTTCAATTCTGAGACTGTTCAAAAATTGACTATTTTACAGTCGATTATTAAATATTAAAATATTCAATTTTCACAAATTAACTTTTAATTCGATTTTAAAAGTTCTAAAATATCTTTCTAACTCCAATATGATAAAATAAAATTTTACAAATCATTTTCAATCATTTTTAACTCAATTTTCAATTATTTCCATAATTTAACGTATTAAATTATCGATTTAATTATTCAATTAAATCCAATAATTCAAAATAAAAATTTATTCGACTTATAAATTCACTTATTAATATTTAAAATTAATTAAATATTCAAATTTTAATTTCTAAAAATTCTGGGTCGTTACATCTATCTTCATAATTCAAAAGTTAAGAAAAACAAATCTGAAAACATGAAAACCATTTTCAAATTCGAAATCTGTGATCAAGTAAATCTGTAATCCTCTTCAACTCCCTGAAAATCACTTCCTTATAAACAAATCTGAGCATAACCTATACCATTTCCAAAATCAGTAATTCCCCTCATTTATCAAATCTGAAACCACTTCCCTGTAAACTGCTCTTCAAACAAAACCAAAAATCCTGAATCTTGCTCAAATAAATTAGTAATTCTCTTCACTTCAAAAAAAAAAATCTGCACATTTTCAAACCAAAACTGCATTTTCAAAGCAATATAAATCCCTGTACATATCATTAGCCTATACATTTCAAACAAAAAGTAAATCTACATTTTTATAAAATCTGGAAATTTGATGCTGCATGCAAATCTGCACATCTTCAAACCAAGTCTGCATCTTTAAATCAATGCACCTGCATTTTCAAAGCAAACTTCATTTTCAAGCACACAAGCTTTTATAGAAGCATGTCAGTTTAAAGGAGTTCAAAGTATCGAAAGGGGCAACTGCAGTTTTAAAAGTATCAAAGGCATTTCAGATGTAGGCTCTGTCTTCTTCAGAAATAGGTGAGTTACTTTTTAAAATTTAAAAATTGGTTGCATGCTAGTATATTGAAATGAATAAGTATTGCCTGTGTTTATAAGTAAATGTTTGATGTGAAAATGTAGTTGTGTGCATGCTGTTTTAATTGCCCTGTTCTGTTTTATTTTCCAGGAACAAATTTTTATTTAAATCCTTATCTTTTAATTACTTCTGATAGAATGCAATTTAAAAATCAAAGTTGTTTGATTTATCTTAGGTTAATCTTTAAAAAAAATTAAGTAAGTCAAAAATGAAGCTTGATGCCCTCTGGGAGTATTAAAAATCAGTATATGTTGAAATAAATCAAAATTCAAACTATATAATTTATCAATTGAGTATTATAAATCTAAAACATCAACTAAATCATGATTTTTAAATCAAGAATCATTGTTTATAATTTAGGGATGAATGCACAATTCCTATTTGAACTAAAAATGAACTTTTAGCATTTTCTGGTGATCTATGTATCTTGAGGGCTCGGGGCGCTTCCAGATGATGGAGGAGGGTTAGGAGTTGATGGGAAAAATTCTGGAAGGTGTTGAAATTCATTGTGGAAGTTGCCGTAGTGAGAGTTTTGCTGGAACCTTAGTTTTTAACCAAGAATGATGAATCGATCACCACGACAGATTGGGTTGATCGAGTGCAGTAAGGCTTTGAAGGACGATAGTTTGGTCGTAGTCGAGATCAGGGTTGGAGTTGTAGAAACTACGGTGGTCGGAAGAACGAATGTGAAGCATTTCCAGGTTTTGGGTTCGAGTAGTTTTGTGGTTCCAGGTTTAGATTGAAACTCGAATTCAAATTCGAGTTGGGTTGGAGGATATCTGATGATCGAGTTGGGGTGATGGAGTGATTTTGGATATGGAACGATCATCACTGATGATCGGAGGTGACCGGGGGCGATGTGCATGTGCACAGAGCCTGTTTTCTGATGAAGTTTGTTGAGGTGTTAGTTTTGTACTCGAGTAAATCTCCGAGTTGCTCGAAGCAGTAGGGTGGTTTGCTAGGGGAGATTGAGCATTAAACTCGAAGTAAAAAGGATGGTGTCTCGGGTTTATCATATGTTACAGGTTTTATCTAAAACCTGTAATGTTTGTTTAACTTTTTTTAAAACTGCAGTTTTTAAATGAAAGCTAGTGTTTAAAACTAAGTTTTAGATTCATGATTGAAATCTAGAGTTCAAGTTTAAGATTTAATCTTAGTTTAAAAAAAAAAGTTTTAAACTTGAACATGTTAAACTACTTTATAATGGTAAGTAGTTTGAAAATTTAAAACTGTGTGAGTAAGTTTTAAAGTTAAGTTTAAATCCGAAAATCAAAGATTTAAATGTGAATTTCAGTTTGAAATAAAAGAAGTTTTAAATTTGAAAGATTTAAACAACCTTGCATGTTAAGTGAAAATTTAAATTATTTGAACTTAAAAATGAATTTGGTATAAACTCCTATAAATTTTCTTTTATAAGACAAGTACTTCTTTGCCATATAATTTAAAAAGGTTTTTAAATTGTTTAAACTAGGTTATGTTAAATTATATTCATTTTAAATCTTATATTTGAAATGAAATTTTTAAAGTAAGTTCAAAGTAAATTTGTTTTCAAATAAATTTGTTAATGACAATTTAAACATAATTAAGAAATGTTTTATCTTAAAATTTAATTAAGATTTAATATTTTGAAATTAATTTAATTAATGAAGTAATTGTGGAATAATTAATTAATTTTATTGATTAGGGATTAATAAATAATTGATTAAGGGTTAATCAATTGGTAATTAAGATCATTAATTAGATAATTTAAGATTTTTAAGTAATGATTAAAGTTTTTTTAAATTAAGCAATTAAGTTATTATCAAGGTTATATAATTAAATAATTAAGGATTAATTTAGTTACAGTTAACACTTAATTAATTAGATAAATAAGGATTAATTAATAGATAATTAAAGATAAATTAATTTGTAATTAATAATGGTTAATCTAAGTTAATTACTTAAGGAAGTAATTAAAGAATGGTTAATGAAGGTCATTAACTATGATTATTTAATAATTAATTAATGTGATTAATTTTAATAATTAATTAGATTAATTAATTTAAAGATAATCATTTGTAAATTGTTTAAGAATAATTACTTCATGGAAGTAATTAAGGAATTAATTACTAAATGTAATTAATTTAGTTTAGCGTGATTGTTTAAATTGATTAATTAAGTTTAAATAATTTTAAACACTGAATGATTTGATGATAATTACTTAATGTAATTAATGGATTGGAATTACTTAGTGAAGTAATTAATTGGTAATTACAAGATGTAATTAATTAAAGATGATTCAGGAATGGAAGTAATTTGAGTATAATTACTTAGTAATTAATCAAGAGATTAATTAAGAATAATTAATTAGGAATAATTAATTTATTTAATGAAGTAATTAAGATTTGTTAATTACTGAATGTGATTATTTTGGAATAATTAATAATTGTGGTTAATTACTTATTGTAATTAATTTAAATAAAGTAATTAATTAAAATATAATTAGGGATCATTAATTAATGTAATAATGATGTAATTAAGGGTTAATTAAGTAAGATTAATTAATCAATGTTAAGTGATTAAAGAATAATTAATTAATTAACTAAGGATTAATTATAGTTAATTAATTAATTTAAGTAATTAAAGGTTAATTACTGTTTTTGGTTAAGGATAATTAATTTGTGAAATTAATTAAAGGATAACTACATGAATGTAATTAAAGGATAATTAATAAAGGGTGATTAATTAAGGTGATTAATTTGAATGCTTAATTAATTGACTTGTAATTAATTAATGGTTAGATAAGCAAGATTTAAAATGATGAACTAATTAATTTAATTCATTTTAAATTAATTAAAGGTAAAGTAATTAATTTAATTCACTTTAAATTAATTAGAGATGGGAATAATTAATTTAATTCATTTTAGATTAATTATACTGTGATTAAGTAAATCTTTGCTTATGTATGAATGAATGATATTGATTGCCTTGAATGGTTGTGATCTCAGAAATGAGGTAAGTAATGCTATGTGGTATGAATGCTTTGGTTGCAATGTGATGATATGGATTATCTATTTTGTTGATAGTTGGATTATCTGTTTATAATGATAATTTGGATCACCTGTTTATTATGATAATGTTGATTATCTATTGCGATTTGTGAGTTTATCTATCTGTGTGTATATAGATAATTGAATTGTTTTAAAACTTTAAAACAACTTGGCTTTAAAAGACACGTTTTGGATTTCGATGAGACCGGGATCGGGTTTCCATATTTGGATACCCGAAAAACACATCGATCTAAATTAACGATAGGTCATGAATCTCAAGTGAAGATGAAGATTCAGAGTGCAAGGGTTATTGTCATTAACTTTGAGGGTGATTCCAAAATGAGCGTAACGAGATTATGCCTTCGGTTTCGTTCGAACCCGGAACGAACTTGTATGGATTGAATGCTTTCAGAACATCGTCAGGTGGACGATGAGCATTCTAAGTGATGTGTTCTATAAAGGTGAACGTATTCTCAGGCCTCTTCAATCGGGAATGGACAAAATAGGGGAGGTGCGGCAAGGCTAAGTGGGTCATGCCCAAGTAGGACGAGATTTTCACCTGTCTAGAGGTCCCTTTTTATTTCGGCTGTGTGGACAGTTGTGAGCTCCAACTGTCGGGGTTGTCTTGTTCGGGACTGTCCAGTAAGGGATGGTTCGGCCTTGTGTTGCAGGGGAGTTAGGGTGGCTCCTCGGTACGTTGATCTAGGCCACATACTGTGACGGGCGGTACCCCGGTAGCCCTGCCATTGTATGGAATCCAAAATCCAATAAGTGCCATCGGTTTTGATTGTATTACCCACTTTTGTGGCTAGTAGCTGGAATTTAATCATGTAACAATTTCGTCTATTTCATATTTATTTGAAAACCCTAGACACTATTATAATATCACTGGATTTCCTACCAAATGTTTTGGTTAGCGTAAGGTAAAAACTTTTCCATGTTTATGTGTGGGAAGTCTTACGTGATACCTTTCTTTTCAAAAGGTTTTTGAAAGTTAAGCAACCTTAACCTGTTACTCACACCAGAACCATGTTGACTCGGAGTTTATCTTCTGTTTTCTTAAACTCTTGGGTACTTAAATTTTTACGAGTAGCCAAGGGATTCAGGTTAGCTTTGACGAATTGTGGAGGAGCAATGAAGCAGGAGGCTTCTGCGTTATAGTTATATATAGTGTTCCGCTGTGTTGATTTCTCTAAGTAGTTTTCTTGTATTGTATTGAGTTGTATAACTAGACAGGTGTTTATAACTGTCTAGTATGTGATGTATAATCTGTGTAACTTTGATAATGGTTGTAAACTATGTAATATTTATGTCATTAATATAATTTATTCGTTCCGCTGTTGAGATTCTGATGTTGTTTCTTCTTTTTTCTCTTTTCTATCCCTTTCTTTCTTCAAGATGATGCGATTTTCTATGGTAAGAAAGTCGGATCGTCACAGAAAGTCATGTAAGTCATATTGAGATATCTTAGATAACTGCATGACTTTTTTTTGACGTGACATTGATATGGATTGCGAATTAGTTGGTTCTTATGATCCGAATAATGTCAAGATAGTGACCCGGGGAGGAAGTCACCTCGGATCAAGTATCCACTCTTGGAAGAACAATCATTAGTTGGAGGATTATGTTGCTATTATACTTGCATTATTTGCTATGGAGTAGGAATTGATAACCATGGAGCATGCCGTTAAAGAGATGCTGAGGTGTTTGGTGTGATTTTAAGTTTGAGCAAGAAAGTGTCATAGTGAATGGTGATAGCCGAAAACACAATTTACTTTATGGAAGTTTTGATGTTTAGCTCTTTGCACAGAAATATTGAGGTGAAAGAGTCATTCTTGATACCATGCATGGATGAAGGCAAAACAATTTTAATTTAAAATATTCACAGACAATGCAACAACATTGTATATGATGTCTTTATGGAATGAAGAGTTCGAACATTGCTCAAACTTGGTTTGCTCCTTAATGCGCTAGGTTCCACTAGGTGATACGGTTGGGGGAAGCTGTTCTATTTGGCGTATTTTGAAGAGGATAGTTTTTTATGAAATTGAGCTTTTGTTTATTTCTATTTGGAAACCTGCAACAATCCATTAATGGATGATTGCTATGTTAAATCTCATTAACAAAGTACTGTAGTCTTTTGGAGTGATGGGTTATCAGATAGAGGTCGAGGTCTATTGTGGCGTGTATGTAGGCCTGTTAAACGGGTTGGGTTGGGTCATAATGGGTTGGCTTGAGTTTGACCCAACCCATTTATGACCCGTTCTCTTTTATCCATTTATGACCCAACCCATTTATGACCCAACCCACTTAATAAGCGGGTTACCCATTTAACCCATTTAAAGATTAAAATTTAATTTGACTAATAAAAGTCAAATAAATATAAAATAATTCTAATTTTTATGTTTTGAGATCCGATAAAAATTTAAAATTGTAATTATTGTTTTCATCAAAATTCAAATATGGGGATGCGGTAACTTATTATTTAAGTACAGCTGCCAGTCCTCTTGGAAACTACAGTGTGCGTTCACACGATAAAGTATTCGAGTGTTCCATACTATCCGTAATTTAGGTGGTAGTTAATCGATCGAAGTCCCGCCTGATTCTGAGGTAGAACGAATGAGTTACTACAGTCTGAATAAAGAAATAGCGGCTTCTGCACTAGGCGGAGTTCATATACATGGATGAGGTAGCATGTTATTTTCCAAGTACACATGTCAGTCTCCTTGGAGAACTATAATGTGCGTTAACACAATAAAGCATCCGAGTGTTCCATGGCATTATTTGGCATTAAGGGACACTGAACCAGGAACACCACGGAATCACTTAAAATAGGTCGTCAAGTGTGGATTGCGCTTGTCAAGAACCCAGAGAGGTTACAGATTTGGATACTGGCTATGAACAGCTAAGGATTCGAGCATGGACCCGGAACGGACCAGGATTTGGACATTGACCATGAGTGGTCATGGACGTGGTTATTGGTTGTTGGATATGGGTGGATTAGAACTCTGTTATCGAGTTCAGAAGGATATGGATTTGGCTAAGGACGTCGACTCAGAGTAGTCATGGACTCAGATAAGGATACGACGATAGCATTTGGATAAAATGGGTTGGATTATGAGTCGGAAAGTATGGATGTAACTAACATACATACTTCTGATATCGGACTTGAGGCTATTCAAAACACATATTCCAACAGCAAGGCATGTTTTGGGGGGCAAATGTTAGCCCGCCTTTCGACAAGGCCACTGACAGGCGGATTTAACAATGTCGACTTCACGATTATGAGGTTGAAATATGATGGATTCGGTTTAGAGGGACGAAATTCAACTAGACATGCCGCTCAGCATTGTGGTGAGGATATGACGCTCGGCATTGAGTTGTGGTTATGCCGCTTGGCATGGAGGTGAGGTTATGCCGCTCGGTATTGAGTTGAGGTAATGCCGCTCGGCATGAAGTTGAGGTTATGCCGCTCGACATCGAGGTGAGGTTATGCCGCTCGGCATGGAGTTGAGGTTATGCCGCTCAGCATTGAGGTGAGGTTATGCCCCTTGGCATTGAGTTGAGGTTATGCTGCTCGGCATCGAGGTGAGGTTATGCCGCTCGACATCCAGACGAGGCTATGCCGCTCTGCATTGGTGAGGTCAGGGTCGTTCGGCATGGGACGAATGTGGCTTAGTGGAAGGTCGTTCGGCATGGAACGAATATGGCTTGGTGGAAGGTCGTTCGGCCTTGGAGGTATATGGTTCGATGGAAGGTCTTGATGGGCCTATACCATTCAAAAGCCCAACAACTAAGGATTTCCTATAAATACTGCATGTGGAGATTCAGAAAAGGGATCTTCCTTCGACTCTCGGACTTTCTCTTCTCTAAGGCTAGGACACTTAGCTGTTCTCAAACTTTGGATTGTAACTGTAATCGATTATTACAGCAATAAAAATGAAATTTCTATTGTGGACGTAGACCGGAGTTAGCCAAACCACTATAAAATCTATTGTTCTTTACTGCTTTCGTTTTAATTTTTACCGTTCTTTACATTTATTCTCTCTACATACAATCTATATGTGAGCTGTGACTGGTGCTTGATGCTTTCTTCTGGATTTGGGTGTTAGTGACCAATTTTGACGCTAACAATAATTTTCTTATGATTACAAATCCTTGCAATTATTATCATATAACATATTATTTAAGGGTTTTCTATTTCAATACGCTTTAAATTAGTTTACTTAATTAATTATATCATCATACAACAAAGTATATAATAGAAATCAAATACCGTTATTACGAATAATATTGGTTATAAAGTTAAATGTATTATTAAATTATATAATTGCTCATAGAACATACCCTATACTTTCTTAATTTTTAATATATGAATTAGTACACAAGTGCTATAAAATGAAGAAAGTAGAAGCCATAAAATGAAGAAAATAGAAGTCATTAGAGAGAGACAAAAGAAATATTATTCATTTCAGAGAATGGACATATATTTACATTACATGGTCTCCTTTATATATAAGCTTCAAAGTAAAGGGTTTAACTTATTCCACGATGTGGGACTAAACAAAAAAACGTAAAACATATTCAATTCATGATTTACATATATTGTAACACTTCCCCTTGAATATGTGTCTTCAAAATCTTGAATGCTCTGATAATTTGAAATTTTCACTTTTGAAACGTGTATCATGGTTGCTCCCCCTTCCCTCATTATTATCTAGCTTGCATTTATCTATTCAATCGATATGGATAATGTTCGTTGCCTCATTAAAAACCTCTGTAAGGAAAACCCAATGGGAAAAACCTTAAAAGAGGAAAAGAGTGCAACTTGTAAAATCATAGATATCATACTAAAAATGATATTCATTCTAAGAGTTTGATACTTCGGTATCAAAAAATGTCTCATTAAACCCTTACTGAGAAAAACCCTATGGGAAAAATGTTAGTGAAGAAAAAAAAGAGTACAGTGACATATCTTATTTTCTCATTTTTTCAAATGAAGTTTGATACTTCTAGATCAAACTAATGCCTCATTAAAACCGTACTAAGAAAAACCCAATGGAAAAAATATTAATGATGGAATAAGAGTACAATATAGTATGACATATTTCAATAATTTACCGAATTAAATAGAGTTTGATATTTCTGGATCAATATAATACTTCATTAAAAACCTTACAAAGGAAATCCTAATGGGAAAAATCTTAGTCAAGGACAAGAATACAATTTAAATACATATTTGAGATATTATTTATTGAAAAGACGTTTGATTCTTCTAGATCAAGATAATGTCTCGTTAATACCATCGTAAGAAAAACCCAGAGGGAAATATCTTAAATAAGGAAAAAGAGTACATTGTAACTTATTTTCAAATGTTACTGGGGGGTTGATACTTCTTGATCAAGATAATGCCTCATTAAAACCTTACTAACAAAAACCTAGTGGGAAAAATCTTAGTTAAGGAAAAAGAGCGTATTATAAAATACTTATGTGATGACCCGACTTCCTAACCCCAGGAAATCGCATCATCTTGAAGAAAGAAAGGGATAGAAGAAGAAAAAAAGAGAAAGAAGAAACACAACAACAACAGAGAACTCACAGCAGAACGAAGGAAATATAATATATCACATAAAATATTACAAAGTATCTTATTACATCAGAGTACACAATAAACACACAGACTATAAGACAGTTATTAACTTCTGTCTAACTACACAACTCAAGTACAACAGAAACAGATACAAAACAAACACAGCGGAACCAATATATATCTACACGTGGAAGCCTCCCGCTCCATATCTCCTCCAGAATTCATCAAGCAAACCTGAATCACTTGACTACTCGTATATAATATGAGTACCCAAGAGTTTAATAAAATAGAAAATAAACACTCGGGTCAGACAAGGGTCTGGTGTGAGTAAACGGGTTAAAATTGCTTAACTTTGCAAAACCTTTTGAAAAGAAAGGGTATCACGTAAGACTTCCCACACATAAACATGGAAAAAAAATTACCTTAAGCTAACCAAAACATTTGATAGGAAATCCAGTGATATTATAATAGTGTCTAGGGTTTTCAAGTAAACAAGAAATAGCCGAAATTGTTACATTTATTAAATTCCAACTACTAGCTACAAAAGTGGGTAATACAATCAAAACCGTAGGGTCTCGTAGGAAGAATGAGTTTCCATCAATGGCAGGGCTACTGGGGTACCGCCCGTCACAGTACGTGGCCTAGATAAACGTACTGAGGAGTACGCCCGCTCCCCTGCAACATACGGTCGGAACCATTCCTTACTGAACAGTCCCGAACAAGACCACCCCGTAGTTGGCGCGACCAACCACACACTAAGCCGAAACAGAAAGGGACCTCTAGACAGGGTAAATCTCACTCTCAAGTGGGGGATACCCACAAAGCCTTGCTGCACCTCCCCTGTTTTAGCCATTCCCGATCGATGAGGCTTGAGGCTACGATTACCTTTATAGAACACATCTATCTTAGAATGCTTATCGTCCACCTGACGATGTTCTGAAAGCATTCAATCCATACAAGGTCGTTCCGGGTTCGAACGAAACCGAAGGCACTATCTCGTTGCATTCATTTTTGAAATCACCCTCAGAGTCAACGACCATAGCCCTTGCACTCTGATTCACCATCTCGAATCTATAAGTACTATTCCGTCAAACTCATTACGGAATCACCCATAGAGTTATATTGACGTGTAGCCCTTACACCTCGAGTCTTCACTTGCTCTACTTGGATTCACGTCCTAACGTTTAATTGGAATCGATGTGGTTTTCGGATTCCAAATATGGAAACTTGATCGCGGTCTCACCGAAACCAAACACCAATTTAATGTCCAAGTTGTACTTAAGGGTGTTAAACAGTTTAACTTATATTCAGGATGATATAAACAAATAGATGAATCACGTTATCACAACAGATAATTCATATCAAACATTCATCTCATACAGCAGCATATCACATATCATAGATATCCAAATCATCCAGTATCAACCAATCAACCCAATATCAATCATCCAATATAAACCAATCATCCAATATCAACCATTCATCCATAACAAAATTGATTAACTTTAAACCAATTGGATTACCTAAATCCTTCTTTATTTATTTATTTCAAATAAATAGATTAATCATCTCTAATGATCTTCTTTAATTAATCTTCCTTGATTAATTATCTTTAATTACATTGAAGTAATTATCCTTAACCATATTCAGTAATTAAATCTTTAATTACTATCATTAATTACAATAATTAATGATCATTCATTTACTTCTATTAATTAACTATAATTAATTGCATTATTCCTCAATTAATTACAATAGTTAATCACCCTTAAATTAATTACTTATATTAATCAACCTTGATTAATATCATTAATCACATTAATTAATGATCCTTATTAATTAATAATACTTTAATTAGTTAACTAATTAACTTATAATTAATCAACTCATTAATCATAACTAGTAATTAACAATTTGTAATTACTTGTCTTAATTAATTAACTTCTTAATTAATTAATTTCTAATTTAATTTATTAATCCTTGATTAATTAATTCAATTAATTAATCTTTAATTACTTCATTAAGTAATTATTAAACAATTAAATTAATAAATAATCTTTAATTAATTACTTTATTAATTAATTACATTTTAAAATTAATTACACTTAGTAATTAATCTTAACTTAATCACATTCATTAATTAATTAATCATATTAATTAATAAATTAAAATTAACTAAGTAATTAACTCTTAATTACTTACATAAGTAATTATCTCCTAATTACTGCCATTAATAAACCTAAATTACTTTCTTAATTAATCACTCCACAGATAATTAATTCCATCATTAAATAATTCATAATTCATTAATTAATTAATTACTCCATAATTAATTAACTTCTAAACAATTCATTTAATTAATCCTTAATTAATAACATTATGTGATTATCCATTAATCACTTCCACTTTAATTACTCCCATGAGTAACTTCTCTAATTACTTCCATAAGTAATTACCATTCTAATTATATTCAATTATTAACCATTGATTACTTTATTAAGTAATTACACTTAATTAATCCATAATTAAGTGATTATTTAAAAATTAAATATATAATTAACTAATTATTTAAAATTAAATAAACAATTAATTAATTAACTTCTATTATTTCAAAACCCTTAATTAATTAAGATAGCATTAACCTTTACTTATATCTAATTAAGTATCCTTAAATTCCCATCAAATAATTATCTATCTTCATAAATAAATTATTTGAATTAATTCAATTTTAATATCTTTAAACAAATTATTCAATTTTGGTTTTCAAAATCATATCAATAACCTTATTTTAAAATAAGGTATTTAGAAATCAATTTCAAAATTCAAAATACTTTAAAGTCTCTAATTCTAAATTTATTCAATTTAAATAAAATCATTACTTAAAAATTACTTTAAACTTAGATTCAATGCTTTGAATTCAAAACATTCTTCTTTAAATTTAAAATTAAATTAAATTACACTCAAAGGAAATCACCTCAAACATTTTAAATTGAAATGTAAATTCGATTTACATTTTAAAGTTCGATTAACTGAATTTCAATACAACATGTATTAATTTTATTCATCTGTCTCTTTTATAAAACTTGTTTATAGTTTGAAGCCTGATTTCATTTACTCCATCAATAAGTTTTAATCTGCACTTCTATTCACACAGAACTTAACTAAAGGCTCTCAACTAAAAATACTCGAGTACAAGTCCTAATCTACACGAGCATGCCCTGAAGACAATCCTAGCCGTCTTCACTTCGAGTCACGTTCGAGAAAACGTGGAACCTCCTTTAGGTTTCAATCGTCTTCCCCAACTAATATGCCCAGAACCCAAAACCGTGCACAACATCAACACTCGTGCACATCTCCAAACACCTCCGACCAAACTGGGTTGTCGCGACCATCGATGAAGGCCACACTACCACTCGCGAGCCACAAGATGCACCCAGATCCATCAAAACAAACTCGAAACAAAATTCGACCTTCACATCGAAATCTGCAGTAACTCGAACCCAAAAACTCCATCGTCGCGGACCATCTCGTCGCCGTTCGACTTCGCCGATCACACCATAGAGACACCACATCCATGAACTTCGTCTTCACCAAAAATGAACGAACTCGAATCATCATTCATGTCGCAAATGACATTACAGTCAAGTCGAACAGAAACTTACTTAAAACCCTAGTTTGCTTAATTCTGAAAGATTCACACAATAGAAAATTCCAATTGTATTTTTCCCTCAATCTACAACATTCACGCAAGCTTCAATCCAATTATCAACTCCAATTAATACGTATATCATCTGCAGTTCTTAACAATTCCCAACATGTTCAAACTCGAAATTCGACTTAATTACTCAATTAAAAATTGTGATTCAAACTTTAAAAATCCTAACTTCCCAATTATAATTCGTTTATAAATTCAAAACTAGAAATTGAAACTATAAAATTTTGTCCCCACTTGATTTTTCACTGTAATTATGAAATTTCTGAACAAATATTTCATTTTAAAAACTTATAATCATTTTTAGATGAAAAGTTATATAATTACAAACATCTTCTATTTATAAATCAAAAGCCAATTCGAATTCAAAATCTAGTTATTAAATTTACTATGGCAATGGAAACTGTTATAAATATACAGAGCATATATTTTATGATTACAGGCATCTCAATATCATCATTCACTCAAACTCCAACATACATCAAGTAAATCCAAAAATCCAGACACATCATCATGATTTCATCACAAGAAAAACATAAAAATCCAGGATTAAAACTGTTTTTAAAATTTCATTTACTCACCTTTCTTTGAAGAGGCAGAGCATGTTGCAGAGAACAGGTATTAGAATTTATTTCCCAGGCTTTAACAACATTAATGTGAAAAATGCTTTTGCTTTGCTTGCTGTAGTTGATTCCTTTGCATGCTTTTAATTTTTTTTTCAGGCTTTTGAATTAATTTCTGGTTGCCATCAGTTTTGAAAGAATGAAGAAAAGAAAACAAAGAAGGAAAGTGTTTGAGAAAAAATTAGTTTTCTTCTTTAATCATTTATTAAAAATTAAAATGAATATGCCACTTGTCTTCAAGAGTTTACATTTGTTATTTACACTACTTAATTGTTTTACATGTGATTTAAGAGGTGTTAATATGTTTACATTTGTCTTTAAGTGTTTTTTTAATTAAATTTTCATTTAGTTTAAATGTAATATAAACTTACATATTAAATTTTACTTTATAAATGAGTACTTACATATGTAAATATAAACTTCTTTTTAAAGAAAATATTCTAAAACTAAATATAACACAAATATATTTTCTTATACATGTTGTTAAAAATCTAAAACATTCATATATACATTTATAACCATTTAAATCAAACACTTTAAAGAAAACAAAAATAAAACATTGATTAATTTCTTTATAAACTATCATATTTATAATAAACCATTATCTTATAATTTGAAATAAAGCTTTAAATTATAATTCATACCTATATAAATGATCAAAAGATTTAAATTAAATTTCAAAACAATATCAAATTATAACATATACATACATATATATTACACTTTGCAAATTTAATCTTTATTTAAACAAAAGATATTCTTATTCACAATATATATCAAATGTATATTATAAATAGAATTAAAATTTCGTTAGCTTTGAAAAACAAATCTTATCCATTTTAAATTGTTAAAAAGATATTAACCACAATTATCAGACTAAATATTTATTAACCTTTAAAAAAATTATCAGTTTAAATTAAAACTATAGAGAAAAATTATCAAACCTGTTAAATTATTTATACAGATTATTAAATTGATATTGCCCAAAATTCCGGGTCGTTACAATCCTCCCCCCTTAAAAGAATTTCGTCCCCGAAATTTAAAAGCAAAGGTAATTTAATAATCCAGTACAGATTTTACTTTAAATCAGCAAAGCATTCCTAACAACCAGTTACTAACAACCATATCAATCAAATAAACAAACAAACCTAACTAATTATTCTGACACAAATCAGGATAAATCTCTAATACTATCTCGAGTTTCCCAAGATAAATCAACGGGAGACTCGCTCTACAAAAGCCAACAAACTAACTACACTACCAAAATCCCGAGCTCCTCTCATATCCAGGTCCATCAATCTGAACAGAACATCAGATTATACTCAAGTCCAGCTCAACTTCCAAATCCAATTGAACTACAGATTCAACAACCAACGATGAATCATACACGTACTCCCTCAGAGATACGTGAAATACAATGAATTCCAGCTATCCAAACTGGCAATTCAATCTCATCCTATCAAACAGATAAGAAATCTCAAATGCCCCAGCACTAACCAACCAATCTTATCCAATTTCAGCTTTCTTAACCAGAGAATTTTAACAACACTGAAGTCTCCAACTTTGATTTTCAAACTCCTTATCTCTATCTGTATAACTCAACAGGCAATCCTGGGCTGCCAATCTTTTCCTAATCAGCTCAACATATGCTGATAATCCTAGAAACAACTAGACCAAAGCAAACAGTTCCTAGATCCTATTCAACAAAAAGTCTTACAAAATCCGTCGAAATCTAGAACACAAGCTCTACTACTCAAGCAATAGCAAACAGAACTTGCTTCCTTCCTTGCACAGCTGCTACCTCGCTTCCACTGCACAACTCTGATTCTGAAATAGATGAGAGTACTGCTGATGAACACGAATACGAACTTACCCAATATATCTGGGAAACTTTGTTCATCAAATCCATAAAAATCTGAGTGACTCATCTGACTCAGTCACAACCTTACTGTAGAATCCAACTCAAAACAAGATCTGACCAAATCCAAATTCAAAAATTTCTGAGCTGCTACACCAACTCTCCTTCTCCAAGAACCATCCTACTACCAGGCTAACCACCAATATCGCTTCTGGAACCTAAACAATATGGAACTCAACTCCAGATGCAGACAAACTTCTGATCACCTCAGTAGCTTCTACTTTCACATGAGAATCCTCAGTCTCAAACAAAAGTTTGTTCAAGGAAAATTTCCAAACTAATTGCAAGTCACTTTTGCGATCCTACCTAGTTCGGATTTCAAAGAAATTGTCCTCTCTTTACCAATTAGAACCGCTTTTAGCTTTTCCAAACAAGGTTAACCTTCCAAGAAAACTTTTACCAACTGCCCGGGCTGCTGAAAGAAGAACCACAAATTTCTGAACCATTGGAGAAACAAGCCACACAGCTGCTTCCAAACTCTACCTCGATGATACTGCAAAGCTAAAAGATCTCTTGGACAGCATACCGAACACTTCGAGCTGCAACAGCTACCACAACTAACCCATAACTCTAATCCAAAGGTTTCTCCAAAACCAAAACCATCAACAAACCACGCAACGGACCTCCGAGATGGCAGACAACCTCTCAAGAAACTTGGACTCCAAACCAAGCATCCACATCTCACTCTCCTTAAAGAATGACAATGAGACTATGCCGAAGCAAAACAACTTATAGACCTTAGTCTCATATCCCAGAACAGCCAACCTCCATGTTAAAGATCCAGACAACTTCTACACAGACGAGTCTTCCCTGTGGCAGGTAAAGACTGCTCCACAACTACAACTAAAAATGCTTCAAGAGAAAACATCTCCGAAAAAATCCATGGATACTGCATCTCATCACGCAGTTACCAAGATATGATCACGTACTTCTGCACTTCCGACAGATCCAAACTCAAGAAAAATTCGCTCACCCGAGCGAAATCCAAACTTACACCTCAAAGATGAACTCTGAATCTTCAAAAGATTCCATTCGGATATATGAGAAATCCTTACTCCAAACTACAAATCTCACTCGAGATAGTATTAGGTCTACAGTCTCGACAAATACACTTCCAATCTCAAACATATGGACCTCTTCCATCAGTGGTAGTTGTGTTACACACACACCACTACTCCATCCACCTCTAAAACTTATGTTGGAAAATCCGAACAGATAACCCAACAGATCAGATAGATATAAATATTTATATATAAAAGTTACAAGTACGCTCTCTCAAGGAAGACACCACTATAGAGCCTAGGTATTCACTCAGCCTAATGCTCTGATACCAAATGAGACGACCCGACTTCCTAACCCCAGGAAATCGTATCATCTTGAAGAAAGAAAGGGATAGAAGAAGAAAAGAAAGAGAAAGAAGAAACACAACAACAACAGAGAACTCACAGCGGAACGAAGGAAATATAATATATCACATAAATTATTACAAAGTATCTTATTACATCAGAGTACACAATAAACAACACAGATTATTAGACAGTTATAAACTTCTGTTTAACTACACAACTCAAGTACAAAAGAAACAGATACAAAACAAACACAGCGGAACCAATATATATCTACACATGGAAGCCTCCTGCTCCATATCTCCTCCAGAATTCGTCAAGCAAACCTGAATCACTTGACTACTCATATATAATATAAGTACCCAAGAGTTTAATAAAACAGAAAATAAACACTCGGATCAGACAGGGGTCTGGTGTGAGTAAACGGGTTAAAATTGCTTAACTTTGGAAAACCTTTCGAAAAGAAAGGTTATCACATAAGACTTCCCACACATAAACATGGAAAAGTTTTTACATTACGCTAACCAAAACATTTGATTGGAAATCCAGTGATATTATAATAGTGTCTAGGGTTTTCAAGTAAATAAGAAATAGCCGAAATTGTTACATTTATTAAATTCCAGCTACTAGCCACAAAAGTGGGTAATACAATCAAAACCGTAAGGTCTCGTAGGAAGAATGGGTTTCCATCAATGGCAGGGCTACTGGGGTACCGCCCGTCACAGTACGTGGCATAGATCAACTTATCGAGGAGTACGTGTAACGACCCGCTATTTTGGACTACTCGCATCCGCACATATCGGACTTGAATAATACAAAATACCGAATTGTTAATTTAAATTTTGGCAAAACTCAGATATACAGTAAATAAATAGTCACAGAATCACAGACACAGAGTAATAATATGCAGCGGAAGTAAAATGAATAGTAGTTCATGAAGTTACTATGTAAATATCTAAGATACATCAGAGTTTACAACAGAAGAGCAATACGATACATCAAGTACAAATCAGAATACATCATTGGAATCATCGAATACTGAAAGCGGAATAGATGGCTGGATCTTCAAGCAAAGCTCCAACTCCAAAGGTGAGTCTCAAAAGCTGAACCACTCAATCTGACCCGAGCGTAAAGAAAATACAAAACACTCGAGTCAGGATTAATATTCTCATATCAATAAATCCAACTAAAGTGAAATAGCAATCGAAATACAAGTAACTCAAAGGATGTTGGAATCACCATCCTCTAAGGATCCGTTAAACTATCTACTATGTAGTAGTGTACGCTAAATAGATAATGTCTATCAATAATATAAAGTATCAAAATAGTGTTAAGGCGTTACCATTATCCCCCTTAACACATTTTTATATCGATGTCATAGTCTATACAGCACTGTAAACTCCACCGTAAACTGGTGGGATATCAGGGAGTACTCCATAGGTATAACACAAAACAAAGTCGTAGTGGCCGCGTATATAGGGATACAAGTATGACAAGGCACATGAGGCAATACCCAAGGTAGCGAAACTACCGTTCGCCTGATCCAGACTGGTGAGAACGCATCGCCGCAGCGATCGCAACACCGCGAAACAAAACTCCTGAATTTCCGAGGGTGCACCAATCAATCACAAGTAATGAGTAGTAGTTACGAAGAAGTGTGTCCGCTCGAGGTGGCTAACCCCATTTGGCCCGGCACGGCTCCTGATTTTAGTCATTTCCAATTTGACACAAGTGTCAAGGCTATCCATTATCGTTCTCTTTCTTCAGTCAACACGGACATCATTCCAACCACTTCATTCTGGATCATCGCTCCGCGTATAGTTATTAAAGTGGTTTTCGGTTTAGATAGAGAGTATATCCATAACCGATTCCGGTCTCTTTAATAACTTCCGTAATTATTACACCGATTGGTCGTTTAATATATTTCAAACCAAATCAATTTCAATTTCAATTAGAATTTATAACCAACATTTCAATAGTCTTTCACTATAAAATTCCAAAATTTACGTTACAAACTTCCAAATAACCATTTCAAAATCTTACAATTCAATTTCAACTTTTATTTAAACAATTCAAATATTGATTCAGGTTCGTATATAAGTTTCATTCCGAAATCACTTGATTAATTTAATTTACATTCAAATAAATTTAAATTCATTTATCGATCTCATTCAATATTCATTTAGTAAAATTTGTCATTCAAAACAATTCTATTTGATTTCCAACTCATTAATCAATTGCTTAAGTTCAACTTTATTGTATCAAAACTTCAAATTTGAATTACATTAGATTCGTCAATCAAGTTCTTTAACTTACAAGACTTACATTTATTCCAATAAAATCATGTTTTATTTCTTGTTAAAGGAATTCAATTTCCTTTATTTATTTACTTAGTTACAAATTTCAAAACTCGATTAATAAAGAAACTCAATTTCACATATTCAAGAAGTTCAATTTCACTTATTAACTTACTTAAACAAATTTCCAAAACTTAATAAATAAAGAAACCAAATTTCATTTATTAACGAAGTTCAAATCCACTTATTCAAAAGTTCAATTTTTCTTATCAAAGAATTCAATTTTTATTCAATTATCAATTAATTAAATCTTATTCAATTATTAAATAATTTAAATCTTAATTATTAATAATTTCAAAATTTTATAATTACAACTTGATTATAAATTCAAACATAATTATTAGATTATTTCCAATTAATTGTGAATTCAAACTTAATTATCAAATCATTTCAACTTAATTATAAATTCAACTTAATAATTTCAAACTTAATTACAATTTCAAACTTAATTACAATTTCAAACTTAATTATTATTTCAAACTTAATTATAATTTCAAATTTAATTATTAAATGCTTTCAAACTTAATAATTTCAAAACTCAATTATTACTAATTCCAAATTATTTATTAATAATTCCAAATTTAATTATTAAATAATTAAATTTCAAACAACGTTCTTTAATCAATTACTAGGTTAATATTTGCTTCATATTTCAATCTTTACATTTCCTTTCAAAATTCAAATTCCAACTTCATTTCAAAACTTATTCTTTATTCGAATAAAATCATTATTTTATTTTTAAATCAAATTATTGACCAATCGGATTTTTTTTAATTCTCTATGCTAGGTCAATTTCATTTGGGTATTTATCATTTCAACCCGATTCCAATTCAATTCAAAATCAAAGCATACAAATAGAACTTGCAGTGTGATAGCTGGGATGGTGTCAAAGCAAATAAACAAGCAATAGCATCCATACATAAAAATTCAACAATTTATTTAAATAATCCCGAAATAATCGTACTAATTTACATTTTTTTATTTATGCATATTAATATAATTATTCCTAGAATCTACACTATCATTTCATGTAGATTAAAGATTAATACATTACGGTTTTTCACTTGTCGTTCAATTTCAGTTTCATCAATTTAAACAACATACACTCAATGGTTCAAGGTGTAATTAATCAAATCCTACGTGTCCATTAATTTAACCTTTAAAGGGGTCATATTTTACAGATTTAACTAATCTAATTCAACACATATGTCGTTTCAAATTTAACTATCCTACGTCAATTTCAATTTATTTATCACTTACTACATTAACAATTCAACGTCCAATTTTAACATCAAACAATCAATCATTTATCAGTCAAACTAGATTATCATTGCATAAATAACAGATAATGGTGTCAGATGTCAAAGGTGAACTGATACATAAATAATAGTGCAATAAACAACAACAGCATATTTCAATTGTCGTTTCAATTGAAATTAAATTTAATAAATAAAAGAATATTAATCGTGAGTGATTGCTCACCTTTCGAGGCTAGAGAAAATAGAAGATGGCACGGATACGCACACTGATACGGACACTGAAATGGAGTTACGAATCCAAGCATGATTCTCAGAGCAAAGTAAGATTGGCACGAATCGACGAGCAAAACTGTTAAATAGGAATTGCCGAAATCAATCAAAATATTCAACATAGCAACAATTACAAAACATGTCCTACGTCAAAGTTTAACAATATAATTCTATGTGCTACCGAGATCGAAATGGTCTGAAATTTGGTATGGATAAAGATCAAAACTTGTATTTCAAAACTGCAAAAAAAATCACTTGATTCCGAAGTAAGACGGAAAAGATACGATGCGTCAAACATGAACTCAGGTCGTGTTTGCAGCAGTGTAAAATAATTTCTAAGTACAAAGGAATATCTGCCTGGGTCTAACTTCCAGATCCTCGACCACAAATCAAACGATGTCGGATTTTGCTGGAATTTGACATGTATAAACTACGTAGCTTAAACTCCTTTTTAAAAATAGAATCAACCCATTCCGATAAAACGGGAGTGAGATATGATGCGTCAAACATGAGGTCTAACTGCTGTTCAGAAAAATAAAATAAACAAATATAAACTTGTATTTCAAAACCCGCATATATATATACATACAATACAATAGTAATGTACAGGTTCGAACATATTAATACATATCGTACTTTTTAAACTTTCGTTATTAAAACTAACGTAACATATACCTTTAAATACATATATCGACCGCTTTTATACAACTTAGTATAACTTATACAATATAAAATGAAAGTATTATAAACTTAATTAAAGCAAGCCTATATGAACCGCCTATATAAAATTTTAGAACAAAGTGCAGGTTTTATCAATTTAAATGAATACAGGCTTTTATTACTGATGCAAAATTTACTTTTGTGATGTGATATTTCATTAGAACGAAAACTGAAGACTATACTTGGGTATGGCTCACGTGTCCATTGTAACAAGATAATTAATCCACTTGATAAATTAGTTGCCTGCCTAAGTAGATGAACCACTATTGATGTATTATCATATACTAACTCCTTTATAGAATATATATAACTATAATATGGAAATCAAGTATCCAAATATATGACACTATATGTATATATATATACTAACCTAACAAGCAGAAGGTAACTGAGATATATATACATACTAGATATATACATACAAGGAGAAGCCGAAGGTAACTCGGCATCAGGCAGGTCGGAGCCGCCGCTTGCGTGTCCATCGGGTGGAAGAGGCAGAGGGTTGGTAGGTAGTCTGGGCGAGGTGGATGCACGTGGAGATGGTGGCCGCGTGCTAGGTGCTCGGCTGTAGTGTGGCACGGGTGTGAGTGCGAGGAGGGTGGCCCGGTTGCACGGCTATGCTTGAGGTCAGGGAGGAGGAGCGGTCGGCAATGAAGTCGGCCAGCTGCATGGTGGGGCCGAGACAGGCTTCGGGGTGGTCGGTCTTGGGCACAGGCGCGGCGGAGATAGGCGTTCAAACATGGAGGGGTCGGGTTAAGCTCGGTTGCGTTGGTGGTTTTTATTTTTATTTTTATTTTATTTTTGAGAGAAGATGAGAAGTAGAAGGAGATGATGGAGAAGTGGGAATGGAAGGGAGTTTGTACAGTGAGAATATGAAAGTGCGTTTTTTTTCTTTTCTCTGAAAGTGGAAAATGCAAAGCTACATGCATGAGGGCACCAAAATAAAAGTCATAGCATATTACCAAGCGGAAGAGAAAAAGGCATGCGGTGATTTCAAGATAGAATAGTAGAGGTCAGATGTTACTATTAGGAATAGAAAAGGAAAAAGGCTGAAAGGCCACGGGAAATCAAAATGTACAAACCGGTACCGATACGATTAATTGGTTCACCGATTCTGTCGTGCATCGGATGTCAAAACACATATATGAGTATGCCGTAGAGATCAGCACGACGAGACGGTCACAACGGTATAAAAATATCAGTGGTACGGTCTAATTATAAAAATTCGAATTTTCAACTAGCGGAAAATGCATAAAAACGCAGAAAAATAAGATCGACGGAGTCAAAGATGTCCGAATTTAGAAAAACGACCAACTGACAACTTGCTCAAAAGATCGTTTAGAATTTTTCTGTGTAAAATATTTTGATTTTGAAACGTTTTGTTTTCAACGCTTTTTAACTGATTAAATTGAAGTAAATTTACGCGCGAAATAAACTTTCATATTTTCGAACGAAAATTTAACGGTTGCTATGTTTAACTGGACGTATTCCAAATATCAAGTTTATATTTCAGAATTTTTCGTTTATATTATTTTTCTTTTTCACATAAAAACGGTTAACTAAATTAAATAAAATCGTTAAAATATCCGGATTGTTACACTCTCCCCCACTCAAAAATTTTCGTCCCCGAAAAGGAAGGAAGTAGGAGAATGGAAATAATCAAAAGAAAATAGACTTGAATTACATTATAAACAATTAGTTTAAACCATGTGAATTTCCATTTAAATAAATTTATATTCGCAATTTGTTTTTAAATTCAAGATTTCATTAAATTGATTTGATTTCACATTTATTAATGTTAGGTAAAAAGATTCCTTTCAAATGAAATTCTATTTAAATTCAATTTATTCAAGATGTCTCATTAAGTTGATTTAATTCAATTTATTAACTTTCACAACAAATTTTCTTCTATTAATCACACCTGTTATTTATTTAACTTATTATTCCATTCATCTCCATAAACATTTTATAATTAAAATTTAAGTGAATAATATTTATTATACGCACTCACATTTTATTTATAAAGATAATTTATATTATATATTATCCAATTTTCTTTAATTAACAATTTCAAAGATCATAAGTTGAATAGTCATTTTTCAATAATCGTACTTTATTTGACAAATTCAATTCTTCTTTATTTCAAATTATTATTGAATTTATTCTACTTGATATATCTTATCACATATATATTAAGTCTATTTACATTTACTATAACTACTCAAATTTATTTAAAAATTCCTTTGATAACCTTTATATTGTATAATATTCAATTACATAATCAACTTTTGAAAATTTAGGTAAGTTATATTTGGAATGCAATTTGGTATTATACCAATAAAATTTCACAATTCAGTTATTCCAAGTTGAATATTTTTTTTCAAAATCTTTGCCTCAATTTAAATTCGAAATCATCTTTAATTATAAATTTAAGAATTAATTTTTTTTTTTTTTTGAGTACTTCAAGTTTATTTAGAGATAAATAAATAAATATATAATATATCAAATCAGATTTAAATCATATCAATATATATTATAAATCAAATCATACTTTAAGAAATTCAAATCAATTTATTTTTCAAAACAAACCGTAGCAAAGCTACAGAATAGTCTCTCCACTTCGAAACTCGAAAATGAATGTCGATGACGCGGCCGTCATCACCGAAATTATTTTCCAGCGACAAAAGAGAAGAGCTCTAATTTAATCATTTATTTTTTTTTTATTTTTTTTTATTTATTTATTTTATTTTTTTTGAAACGGTTCTATTTGAAAATATTTCAAAACTATACAGTTTAAAACATTCAAATCAATCTTTGAAATTACCGGAAATTAAAATTTCAAATTTAAATAAATACATTTCAAATTCCAAATCAAATTATAACCAAACTTTACAGATTCATTTATTTATTTTACGAAAAAGTCAATAATTTATATAAAACTATAAATGGAAACCAAATATTATCATTTCTGGCAATAAATTCATTTACAATTTTAATTTTGGAAAACTTTATTTATATACAATATAATCATACAAAGCTATTTACTACATTTGAAAAATAATATTGTGTCAGTTTTCTCTGCTCAAGCGTTTTGGAAATCCTATCGATGGCGTTGATCAGACGAATCGATCGAAAATCCAAATCAACATCAACAACTCAAACAACACAATATATTAAACATTTTAATATTAATTCATAAATACACTTCCTCGCTCGACGATACAAGGATGGATTTCAAAATAAGTATAGAGATTTAAATTTGATGGAAATCAAATCAAAGAGAATTTTGATTCGATAATAGGTCCGAAACAGAAGATAAGATAATTCAATTTACAGAACCGGGAGATGGACACTTATTTAATTCACGGGCAACCTTAAACGGGTCGACCGTAACTTCAAGAATAAGATCGATGCAGAATTCCAAGGTAAATCAACATTCGATCTCAAGAGATGGAATTCAGGTATGCAAGAAATAAATAGAATCGTAAACCGAGGATACAGAAATCTTCGGTAAATCGATGTCTATTATAAGGAGTTTCACCCCTTTACAAATAATTTGAGATTGGCGAGGCCGCCGATCTATTATAGATATCATTTGAAATGGAGTTATGAGATACTCCAGAATTTAAAAGAAGACGAATAGCGAGGGACAAGAATGAATTTTGGAACAGAGGGACGTTCCGAAAATTCAAAGGAATTTGAGTTAAAGGAAGAGATTGAAACTCGAATGAGAGTGATTCTGTAATAAATTCACCATATATACTAAGTTTTGCCTAGAGCTACCAAAAGCTCTGATACCAACTGTAACGACTCGCTATTTTGGACTACTCGCATCCGCACATATCGGACTTGAATAATACAAAATACCGAATTGTTAATTTAAATTTTGGCAAAACTCAGATATACAGTAAATAAATAGTCACAGAATCACAGACACAGAGTAATAATATGCAGCGGAAGTAAAATGAATAGTAGTTCATGAAGTTACTATGTAAATATCTAAGATACATCAGAGTTTACAACAGAAGAGCAATACGATACATCAAGTACAAATCAGAATACATCATTGGAATCATCGAATACTGAAAGCAGAATAAATGGCTGGATCTTCAAGCAAAGCTCCAACTCCAAAGGTGAGTCTCAAAAGCTGAACCACTCAATCCGACCCGAGCGTAAAGAAAATACAAAACACTCGAGTCAGGATTAATATTCTCATATCAATAAATCCAACTAAAGTGAAATAGCAATCGAAATACAAGTAACTCAAAGGATGTTGGAATCACCATCCTCTAAGGATCCGTTAAACTATCTACTATGTAGTAGTGTACGCTAAATAGATAATGTCTATCAGTAATATAAAGTATCAAAATAGTGTTAAGGCGTTACCATTATCCCCCTTAACACATTTTTATATCGATGTCATAGTCTATACAGCACTGTAAACTCCACCGTAAACTGGTGGGATATCAGGGAGTACTCCATAGGTATAACACAAAACAAAGTCGTAGTGGTCGCGTATATAGGGATACAAATATGACAAGGCACATGAGGCAATACCCAAGGTAGCGAAACTACCGTTCGCCTGATCCAGACTGGTGAGAACGCATCGCCGCAGCGATCGCAACACCGCGAAACAAAACTCCTGAATTTCCGAGGGTGCACCAATCAATCACAAGTAATGAGTAGTAGTTACGAAAAAGTGTGTCCGCTCGAGGTGGCTAACCCCATTTGGCCCGGCACGGCTCCTGATTTTAGTCATTTCCAATTTGACACAAGTGTCAAGGCTATCCATTATCGTTCTCTTTCTTCAGTCAACACGGACATCATTCCAACCACTTCATTCTGGATCATCGCTCCGCGTATAGTTATTAAAGTGGTTTTCGGTTTAGATAGAGAGTATATCCATAACCGATTCCGGTCTCTTTAATAACTTCCGTAATTATTACACCGATTGGTCGTTTAATATATTTCAAACCAAATCAATTTCAATTTCAATTAGAATTTATAACCAACATTTCAATAGTCTTTCACTATAAAATTCCAAAATTTACGTTACAAACTTCCAAATAACCATTTCAAAATCTTACAATTCAATTTCAACTTTTATTTAAACAATTCAAATATTGATTCAGGTTCGTATATAAGTTTCATTCCGAAATCACTTGATTAATTTAATTTACATTCAAATAAATTTAAATTCATTTATCGATCTCATTCAATATTCATTTAGTAAAATTTGTCATTCAAAACAATTCTATTTGATTTCCAACTCATTAATCAATTGCTTAAGTTCAACTTTATTGTATCAAAACTTCAAATTTGAATTACATTAGATTCGTCAATCAAGTTCTTTAACTTACAAGACTTACATTTATTCCAATAAAATCATGTTTTATTTCTTGTTAAAGGAATTCAATTTCCTTTATTTATTTACTTAGTTACAAATTTCAAAACTCGATTAATAAAGAAACTCAATTTCACATATTCAAGAAGTTCAATTTCACTTATTAACTTACTTAAACAAATTTCCAAAACTTAATAAATAAAGAAACCAAATTTCATTTATTAACGAAGTTCAAATCCACTTATTCAAAAGTTCAATTTTTCTTATCAAAGAATTCAATTTTTATTCAATTATCAATTAATTAAATCTTATTCAATTATTAAATAATTTAAATCTTAATTATTAATAATTTCAAAATTTTATAATTACAACTTGATTATAAATTCAAACATAATTATTAGATTATTTCCAATTAATTGTGAATTCAAACTTAATTATCAAATCATTTCAACTTAATTATAAATTCAACTTAATAATTTCAAACTTAATTACAATTTCAAACTTAATTACAATTTCAAACTTAATTATTATTTCAAACTTAATTATAATTTCAAATTTAATTATTAAATGCTTTCAAACTTAATAATTTCAAAACTCAATTATTACTAATTCCAAATTATTTATTAATAATTCCAAATTTAATTATTAAATAATTAAATTTCAAACAACGTTCTTTAATCAATTACTAGGTTAATATTTGCTTCATATTTCAATCTTTACATTTCCTTTCAAAATTCAAATTCCAACTTCATTTCAAAACTTATTCTTTATTCGAATAAAATCATTATTTTATTTTTAAATCAAATTATTGACCAATCGGATTTTTTTTAATTCTCTATGCTAGGTCAATTTCATTTGGGTATTTATCATTTCAACCCGATTCCAATTCAATTCAAAATCAAAGCATACAAATAGAACTTGCAGTGTGATAGCTGGGATGGTGTCAAAGCAAATAAACAAGCAATAGCATCCATACATAACAATTCAACAATTTATTTAAATAATCCCGAAATAATCGTACTAATTTACATTTTTTTATTTATGCATATTAATATAATTATTCCTAGAATCTACACTATCATTTCATGTAGATTAAAGATTAATACATTACGGTTTTTCACTTGTCGTTCAATTTCAGTTTCATCAATTTAAACAACATACACTCAATGGTTCAAGGTGTAATTAATCAAATCCTACGTGTCCATTAATTTAACCTTTAAAGGGGTCATATTTTACAGATTTAACTAATCTAATTCAACACATATGTCGTTTCAAATTTAACTATCCTACGTCAATTTCAATTTATTTATCACTTACTACATTAACAATTCAACGTCCAATTTTAACATCAAACAATCAATCATTTATCAGTCAAACTAGATTATCATTGCATAAATAACAGATAATGGTGTCAGATGTCAAAGGTGAACTGATACATAAATAATAGTGCAATAAACAACAACAGCATATTTCAATTGTCGTTTCAATTGAAATTAAATTTAATAAATAAAAGAATATTAATCGTGAGTGATTGCTCACCTTTCGAGGCTAGAGAAAATAGAAGATGGCACGGATACGCACACTGATACGGACACTGAAATGGAGTTACGAATCCAAGCATGATTCTCAGAGCAAAGTAAGATTGGCACGAATCGACGAGCAAAACTGTTAAATAGGAATTGCCGAAATCAATCAAAATATTCAACATAGCAACAATTACAAAACATGTCCTACGTCAAAGTTTAACAATATAATTCTATGTGCTACCGAGATCGAAATGGTCTGAAATTTGGTATGGATAAAGATCAAAACTTGTATTTCAAAACTGCAAAAAAAATCACTTGATTCCGAAGTAAGACGGAAAAGATACGATGCGTCAAACATGAACTCAGGTCGTGTTTGCAGCAGTGTAAAATAATTTCTAAGTACAAAGGAATATCTGCCTGGGTCTAACTTCCAGATCCTCGACCACAAATCAAACGATGTCGGATTTTGCTGGAATTTGACATGTATAAACTACGTAGCTTAAACTCCTTTTTAAAAATAGAATCAACCCATTCCGATAAAACGGGAGTGAGATATGATGCGTCAAACATGAGGTCTAACTGCTGTTCAGAAAAATAAAATAAACAAATATAAACTTGTATTTCAAAACCCGCATATATATATACATACAATACAATAGTAATGTACAGGTTCGAACATATTAATACATATCGTACTTTTTAAACTTTCGTTATTAAAACTAACGTAACATATACCTTTAAATACATATATCGACCGCTTTTATACAACTTAGTATAACTTATACAATAAAAAATGAAAGTATTATAAACTTAATTAAAGCAAGCCTATATGAACCGCCTATATAAAATTTTAGAACAAAGTGCAGGTTTTATCAATTTAAATGAATACAGGCTTTTATTACTGATGCAAAATTTACTTTTGTGATGTGATATTTCATTAGAACGAAAACTGAAGACTATACTTGGGTATGGCTCACGTGTCCATTGTAACAAGATAATTAATCCACTTGATAAATTAGTTGCCTGCCTAAGTAGATGAACCACTATTGATGTATTATCATATACTAACTCCTTTATAGAATATATATAACTATAATATGGAAATCAAGTATCCAAATATATGACACTATATGTATATATATATACTAACCTAACAAGCAGAAGGTAACTGAGATATATATACATACTAGATATATACATACAAGGAGAAGCCGAAGGTAACTCGGCATCAGGCAGGTCGGAGCCGCCGCTTGCGTGTCCATCGGGTGGAAGAGGCAGAGGGTTGGTAGGTAGTCTGGGCGAGGTGGATGCACGTGGAGATGGTGGCCGCGTGCTAGGTGCTCGGCTGTAGTGTGGCACGGGTGTGAGTGCGAGGAGGGTGGCCCGGTTGCACGGCTATGCTTGAGGTCAGGGAGGAGGAGCGGTCGGCAATGAAGTCGGCCAGCTGCATGGTGGGGCCGAGACAGGCTTCGGGGTGGTCGGTCTTGGGCACAGGCGCGGCGGAGATAGGCGTTCAAACATGGAGGGGTCGGGTTAAGCTCGGTTGCGTTGGTGGTTTTTATTTTTATTTTTATTTTATTTTTGAGAGAAGATGAGAAGTAGAAGGAGATGATGGAGAAGTGGGAATGGAAGGGAGTTTGTACAGTGAGAATATGAAAGTGCGTTTTTTTTCTTTTCTCTGAAAGTGGAAAATGCAAAGCTACATGCATGAGGGCACCAAAATAAAAGTCATAGCATATTACCAAGCGGAAGAGAAAAAGGCATGCGGTGATTTCAAGATAGAATAGTAGAGGTCAGATGTTACTATTAGGAATAGAAAAGGAAAAAGGCTGAAAGGCCACGGGAAATCAAAATGTACAAACCGGTACCGATACGATTAATTGGTTCACCGATTCTGTCGTGCATCGGATGTCAAAACACATATATGAGTATGCCGTAGAGATCAGCACGACGAGACGGTCACAACGGTATAAAAATATCAGTGGTACGGTCTAATTATAAAAATTCGAATTTTCAACTAGCGGAAAATGCATAAAAACGCAGAAAAATAAGATCGACGGAGTCAAAGATGTCCGAATTTAGAAAAACGACCAACTGACAACTTGCTCAAAAGATCGTTTAGAATTTTTCTGTGTAAAATATTTTGATTTTGAAACGTTTTGTTTTCAACGCTTTTTAACTGATTAAATTGAAGTAAATTTACGCGCGAAATAAACTTTCATATTTTCGAACGAAAATTTAACGGTTTCTATGTTTAACTGGACGTATTCCAAATATCAAGTTTATATTTCAGAATTTTTCGTTTATATTATTTTTCTTTTTCACATAAAAACGGTTAACTAAATTAAATAAAATCGTTAAAATATCCGGATTGTTACAGTACGCCCGCTCCCCTACAACACAAGGCTGGAACCATTCCTTACTGAACAGTCCCGAACAAGACCACCCCGTAGTTGGCGCGACCAACCACAAACTAAGCCGAAATAGAAAGGGACCTCTAGACATGGGTAAATCTCACTCTCAAGTGGGGGCTACTCACGAAGCCTTGCTGCACCTCCCCTGTTTTAGCCATTCCCGGTTGATGAGGCTTGAGGCTACGATTACCTTTATAGAACACATCTATCTTAGAATGCTCCGTCCACCTGACGATGTTCTGAAAGCATTCAATCCATACAAGTTCGTTCCGGGTTCGAACGAAACCGAAGGCACTATCTCGTTGCACTCATTTTTGGAATCACCCTCAGAGTCAACGACCATAGCCCTTGCACTCTGATTCACCATCTCGAATCTATAAGTACTATTCCGTTAAACTCATTACGGAATCACCCAAAGAGTTATACTGGCATGTAGCCCTTACACCTCGAGTTTTCACTTGATCCACTTGGATTCACGTCCTAACGTTTAATTGGAGTCGATGTGGTTTTCGGATTCCAAATATGGAAACCCGATCCCGGTCTCACCGAAACCAAACGCCATTTTAATGTCCAAGTTGTACTTAAGGGTGTTAAACAGTTTAACTTATATTCAGGATGATATAAACAAATAGATGAATCACATTATCACAACAGATAATTCATATCAAACATTCATCTCATACAGCAGCGTATCACATATCATAGATATCCAAATCATCCAGTATCAACCAATCAACCCAATATCAATCATCCAATATAAACCAATCATCCAATATCAACCATTCATCCATAATAAGATTGATTAACTTTAAACCAATTGGATTACCTAAATCCTTCTTTATTTATTTATTTCAAATAAATAGATTAATCGTCTCTAATGATCTTCTTTAATTAATCTTCCTTGATTAATTATCTTTAATTACATTCAAGTAATTATCCTTAACCATATTCGGTAATTAAATCTTTAATTACAATCATTAATTACAATAATTAATGATCATTCATTTACTTCTATTAATTAACTATAATTAATTGCATTATTCCTCAATTAATTACAATAGTTAATCACCCTTAAATTAATTACTTATATTAATCAACCTTGATTAATATCATTAATCACATTAATTAATGATCCTTCTTAATTAATAATACTTTAATTAATTAACTAATTAACTTATAATTAATCAACTCATTAATCATAACTAGTAATTAACAATTTGTAATTACTTGTCTTAATTAATTAACTTCTTAATTAATTAATTTCTAATTTAATTATATTAATCCTTGATTAATTAATTCAACTAATTAATCTTTAATTACTTCGTTACGTAATTATTAAACAATTAAATTAATAAATAATCCTTAATTAATTACTTTATTAATTAATTACATTTTAAAATTAATTACACTTAGTAATTAATCTTAACTTAATCATATTAATTAATTAATTAATCATATTAATTAATAAATTAAAATTAACTAAGTAATTAACTCTAAATTACTTACATAAGTAATTATCTCCTAATTACTCCATTAATAAACCTAAATTACTTTCTTAATTAATCACTACACAAATAATTAATTCCATTATTAAATAATTCATAATTCATTAATTAATTAATTACTCCATAATTAATTAACTTCTAATCAATTAATTTAATTAATCCTTAATTAATAACATTATGTGATTATCCATTAATCACTTCCACTTTAATTACTCCCATGAGTAACTTCTTTAATTACTTCCATAAGTAATTACCATTCTAATTATATTCAATTATTAACCATTGATTACTTTATTAAGTAATTACACTTAATTAATCCATAATGAAGTAATTATTTAAAAATTAAATAAATAATTAACTAATTATTTAAAATTAATTAAACAATTAATTAATTAACTTCTATTATTTCAAAACCCTTAATTAATTAAGATAACCTTAACCTTTACTTATATCTAATTAAGTATCCTTAAATTCCCATCAAATAATTATCTATCTTCATAAATAAATTATTTGAATTAATTCAATTTTAATATCTTAAAACAAATTATTCAATTTTGGTTTTCAAAATAATATCAATAACCTTATTTTAAAATAAGGTATTTAGAAATCAATTTCAAAATTCAAAATACTTTAAAGTATCTAATTCTAAATTTATTCAATTTAAATAAAATCATTACTTAAAAATTACTTTAAACTTAGATTCAATGCTTTGAATTCAAAACATTCTTCTTTAAATTTAAAATTAAATTAAATTACACTCAAAGGAAATCACCTCAAACATTTTAAATTGAAATGTAAATTCGATTTACATTTTAAAGTTCAATTAACTGAATTTCAAAACAACAAGTATTAATTTTATTCATCTGTCTCTTTTATAAAACTTGTTTATAGTTTGAAGCCTGATTTCATTTACTCCATCAATAAGTTTTAATCTGCACTTCTATTCACACAGAACTTAACTAAAGGCTCTCAACTAAAAATACTCGAGTACAAGTCCTTATCTATACGAGCATGCCCTGAAGACAATCCCAGCCGTCTTCACTTTGAGTCACGTTCGAGAAAACGCGGAAGCTCTTTCGGGTTTCAATCGTCTTCCCCAACTAATATGCCCAGAAACCAAAACCGTGCACAACATCAACACTCGTGCACATCTCCAAACACCTCCGACCAAACTGGGTTATCGCGACCATCGACGACGGCCACACTACCACTCGCGAGCCACAAAATACACCTAGATCCATCAAAACAAACTCGAAACAAAATTCGACCTTCACATCAAAATATGCAGTAACTCGAACCAAAAAACTCCATCGTCGCCGACCATCTCGTCGCCGTTCGACCTCGCCGATCACACCATAGAGACACCACATCCATGAACTTCATCTTCACCAAAAATGAACGAACTCGAATCATCATTCATGTCGCAAATGACATTACAGTCAAGTCGAACAGAAACTTACTTAAAACCCTAGTTTGCTTAATTCTGAAAGATTCACACAATAGAAAATTCCAATTGTATTTTTCCCTCAATCTACAACATTCACGCAAGCTTCAATCCAATTATCAACTCCAATTAATACGTATATCATCTGCAGTTCTTAAAAATTTCCCAACATGTTCAAATTCGAAATTCGACTTAATTACTCAATTACAAATTGTGATTCAAACTTTAAAAATCCTAACTTTCCAATTGTAATTCGTTTACAAATTCAAAACTAGAAATTGAAACTATAAAATTTTGTCCCCACTTGATTTTTCACTGTAATTATGAAATTTCTGAACAAATATTTCATTTTGAAAACTTATAATCATTTTTAGATGAAAAGTTATATAATTACAAACATCTTCTATTTATAAATCAAAAGCCAATTCGAATACAAAATCTAGTTACTAAATTTACTATGGCAATGGAAACTGTTATAAATATACAAAGCATTTATTTTATGATTACAGGCATCTCAATATCATCATTCACTCAAACACCAACATACATCAAGCAAATCCAAAAATCCAGACACATCATCATGATTTCATCACAAGAACAACATAAAAATCCAGGATTAAAACTGTTTTTAAAATTTCATTTACTCACCTTTCTTTGAAGAGGCAGAGCACGTTGCAGAGAACAGGTATTAGAATTTATTTCCTAGGCTTTAACAACATTAATGTGAAAAATGCTTTTGCTTTGCTTGCTGTAGTTGATTCCTTTGCATGCTTTTAATTATTTTTTCTGGCTTTTGAATTAATTTCTGGTTGCCATCAGTTTTGAAAGAATGAAGAAAAGAAAACAAAGAAGGAAAGTGTTTGAGAAAAAATTAGTTTTCTTCTTTAATCATTTATTAAAAATTAAACTGAATATGCCACTTGTCTTCAAGAGTTTACATTTGTTATTTACACTACTTAATTGTTTTACATGTGTTTTAAGAGGTGTTAATATGTTTACATTTGTCTTTAAGTGTTTTTTTAATTAAATTTTCATTTAGTTTAAATGTAATATAAACTTACATATTAAATTTTACTTTATAAATGAGTACTTACATATGTAAATATAAACTTCTTTTTAAAGAAAATATTCTAAAACTAAATATAACACAAATATATTTTCTTATGCATGTTGTTAAAAATCTAAAACATTCATATATACATTTATAACCAATTAAATCAAACACTTTAAAGAAAACAAAAATAAAACATTGATTAATATCTTTATAAACTATCATATTTATAATAAACCATTATCTTATAATTTGAAATAAAGCTTTTAATTACAATTCATACCTATATAAATTATCAATAGATTTAAATTAAATTTCAAAACAATATTAAATTATAACATATACATACATATATATTACACTTTGCAAATTTAATCTTTATTTAAACAAAAGATATTCTTATTCACAATATATATCAAATATATATATTATAAATAGAATTAAAATTTCGTTAGCTTTGAAAAACAAATCTTATCCATTTTAAATTGTTAAAAAGATATTAACCACAATTATCAGACTAAATATTTATTAACCTTTAAAAAAAAATTATCAGTTTAAATTAAAACTATAGAGAAAAATTATCAAACCTGTTAAAATATTTATACATATTATTAAATTGATATTGCCCAAAATTCCGGGTCGTTACAACTTATAGATGCTCCCCCTGATTTAAAGTTTCCCCTGAGTTCATATTCGTCTTTCAATAACTTAAATTGGTTATAGATACATCTAGATCCATAAATATGTATCTCATAATAATACAATTTATTAATAGTTTCCTTCGATACAATCAAAATTTCCAATCCAAATATGATTTGCATTTTATGTATTTTGTTTACTACCTTTATGAAAAACACATCATGTGTTTTCATTTTTATGCTTCAAATCAGTTTTGCATATTGCAACTACATCTTTGATGAGTATTAAAAGTTCTTTTACAACAATACTTAAAAGCAGGAAGTAATCTACTCATCTTAAAGTGCATCAAGATTTTCATTACAACGATACTTAGAAGAAGGTTGTAGTCTATATTTCATGTTCTTTGCATTCTTTATAATCATCAAAGTTATTTGTATACTTCAGGAATAATTTTTGCATATCACAACTAACATTTCAATGTATATTAAAAGTTTCATTACAACCATGCTTAAAAATAGGAAGTAATCTACTCATCATGAATTATATCAAGATTTTCGTTACAACAGTACTCAAAAGTAGGTTGTAATCTACGCTTCTTGTTCTTTGCATTCTTTATAACCACAAAAGTTATTTATATTCTTCAGGAATTTGTATACTTTCATCGTTTAATATGATTTAAACCATATTAATACCTTCGGGGTATATTAAGCATTTCAAGTACTTTCGCTACTTCGTGGACTATATGCCCATATTTCTCCATTGGTAAGGGATTCATGATGGCCAGTCATGTTTCCCCTAATTCAAGATCCTTAATCTATTTGTTAACATAAGCCCTTTTTTCATCAATGATTATTTCTTGTTAGTTCTAGACATGATTTATTAAGATCTCTTTAATCATCATGTTTTAGGAACCCAAACCACTTTTAGGGTAATTTGAAAATCATGTCATTAGTCTCTTCAAGAGAACCCCTAAGTGTTTCTTCAAGAACACTCATCTCTTTTATTTGGCATCTCTATTACTCACTCCAAAAGTGTTTCAAACTGATTTTTGTACCATATTTCAGATGTGGTTTACACATTTTAATCCTTCAGGGACTCAAATCTATATTGGAGAAAGTCTACTAGGGATATTATTAATATTTATTCAAGTGACTTAATATTTTGTATCATTATACATGCTAACAAATATTTGACACTGATGATCAAAATGAACTTGTATCGCTTTGTCCTCCCCCTCAATGTTGACAAACATTGTCACATCAAATAATAATCATCTTTGGATTCTCATTTTGATCCATTATCATATTGCAACTAGCAAATACACCATACATAATAATGATAGGTGGATAATTCTTTTATCAATTGATAAGATGCATTCAAGTGACATTTGTGAGCTTCTGGCTCAAGTTTAAATATGAGATTCAATTATACCAAATTTCATGAAATATAATCCAGTTGAAATTGCAAAATTTTTTTTTTGAAATAAGCTTCTGTCTTTCAATTTTAGAAATAACGCAAAGATACTCTTTGGCGTTTTCATTATAGTTCCAATATGGTAGCCATTCATTAATGTATCCTCAAAACTCAACAAGTTTCTTTTAAATTTGCTTGAGTATAATGTATATTGAATCAATATATATGTACCATTTGGTAATACTATATGGGCTCTTCCAGACCCTTCAATTATATTAGCAAATTTGCTATGGTTGAAATTTTTATCAACATATTTTCAGATAGTTTGGAGAAAAAACTTATGGTTTTTCAAAATAATGTGAGTAGTTGACAATCTAGTAGGCATATATTATCACTCAAATAATGATGGTTCATATCTTAAGAACTAAAGACAATATAGTCAGTCAACTACTAAATTTTTAAGCATAAATAAATGCTGCTACTTTCCAAAAATTTAAAATAGACTACTATTTAAAGCCAACATTATCGGTACATTATTTCAATTAGTTATGAAACGAAAAACATGCAAGCACCAACTTCCAACTGATTTATTGAACTGAAATAAAATAAAATCCACATAGCAGACTTCAAGCTGCTGCTATTGATCAGTTCGACCATATCATTTATCATTGCACTTAGATTTTCATCACTAATGAAGTTTCTGTCATCAACTTCGAAGAAATGATCTAACTTCAGGTTTGTATTACTAGAAAATCCTTTTACATAATTTTAATTTAGAAGTAATCCTAAATATAGAGGAATTGTATTTCCTAACAGATTTAAAGACTTAAAACTTCAAGTCCAACCACTCGTGTCTAGTGTGTAGAAGTGTGACCATATTTTGGTGGTCATAAAGCTCCTTCAGGGAGTTCCATAGGTATAGATGATCTTTTTTCGTTAAATGTTTTATTTTAAGTTTGTCATGGATATGACACCTAAAAAATATAAGAGCCATTATTTTATCCTATTGGATTGTCATTTTTATGGCATTTTCTAAGCAACGAGATTGTAATTGGATGTCAACATCCAATATATATGACAAAAGGTTATCTTCTAATAAGTCCAAAGCTTTGAATTCAAGCATGGCTGTGTTTAATTTATTACCAACTATAAGTGGAAATAAAAATGCATAAGTATCAAAATATTGTTCATGGGTATATAATCAATGTAGTTCATAAAATAAGAAACCATATCTGATAGTAGTTACTGTGAAAGAATAAAAACATTAATGAAAAATAGTAAAAGACAACCAAATATAATATATAAAAGTGACTATAATTTCTTATTTACATCCTTTTGATAGCTCTAGATCCAATCTCATTAATTGCATTCATTACTTTCCTTGAAAATGCAAAACTACCGTTGAAAATATGGAAAGCCCTTTATATGGATTGATGGGTGGAGAAGGGATGAATTATAATCAAAGATTGTGTTGACTTGATTATGTTTACTTTCATAATATAGGAAAATTTAAGAATATGAATATGTAGTATTAAATACCATTTATTAATTCATAACAACTGCAATAATGAGAAACATGAATATATTACATGTATATACGTTATGATTCTTGTCAACAATAAGACATATAAAAGAAGAATAAATTTATGAAGTATTCATACGCATCTTTGTTGGAACATTCTCATTAATCAATTAATTTTATTTAATGATTTATTAATTGCTACTGATTAATATATGCGGTTATTTACATATTGTAAGCTAAATAGAGAGAGGAAATTTGTACATCACATAGTGTATGAATAATATCATGAAAAACATAATAGTTTGACTTGGCAACTAAAAAGTATGTTGTATGAGTTACAGCTATTGATAACATCAATAAGTATATTTTTGTGACATGACAATAATAGGTAAAAGATTATGCATATAAAATAGTAAACACTGGAACAGCTCTTTGCTGAAAGAGGAAAAATGAATGAGTTTTATATATAATACAACATAATTGATGTGTGTATAAATATTAACATTCATTTTATGAAGAATCCAAAATACTCACTTGATGAGCTAAAGGAAAAAAACTTGATCTATTATATTTACCTTTTGAAAGACATGATTGGATGCATGGAAGAAGGAAAAAAATTAGGAAATAAACTTCATATTAGAATACCTTATTTTCTACTAAAAAGAAAGAGAGTAGGAAAGTAGATATGTTTCTATGTACTTATGACTTATGAGTAATGCTATTGTTGCTATAGTCTATAGTAGTTTACCTACCCGTAATGCTATTGCTACTAGAAAGGTATTATTGAAACAAGAACAATATACTGGATGTTAGTTGCCTATAAGTATACTGGGTTCATACCGGACCTCTCTTACTAAGATACTGGGGTCGCCCGGTCTAATATACTGGGCTCCCGGAGGTCGCCTTATGTTGGAAACAAAGGATGCTGTCGGATGGATCAGAGACTTCAAATGGGACTAGCCGGATTCCTCGGCATAGATTCTATGTCTATCTTTCCCACTGGTCGAAGTATTTGGTTTAGTAAAAGCACCAAATATATCAACAAATCTATTCTGGAGATTATTATTATTAGTAGTACTACTGCTGCTACTACTACTACTACTAGTGCGAACCCATGCTTCGCATACGGACCGCACTCAACCTCTTATCATCATAACATGTTTAAATGATTTATATGGTTCATTGATTTACAAATAATGTTCTTTTTTTATCAATTTTCAAATAAGTTTGCATTTTGTCTAAAACTGTGTATAAATCTTTGAAAACAGTAATGCAGATAGTACTGGTGCTTGATAAACAATTGCAAAATATCGAGCAAAAATGATTTCAAAGATAAAATTTCCATAAAATACACATATAAATTATACACATATAAATTTATTGTGTGCATCAGTTGTATTATATGTAACTTCATTAGATGAGATAACTTTATCAATCATTTCCTTTAATACTTGATGTCGTTGATTCCATTTGCTACTTCAGTAATAACTATCTACAAGAGCAGTGCAGGTAACATCATTTGGTTTACACTTGACCATTGATCCAAAAATGCCAAAAGCAACGTTGACATGATTCATGAGAACGCAAGTGTTGATGATGATCCCATAACTGACTATATCTAGGAACACATTATGCAGCATCATATTATTGTAGAATGATAAGATTAAAGGATAAAGAGATTTATTTCTGTTTTAAATGATTCTTGTGAAAAATATGCTAAATCTAAAGCATACATATTTTATGTCTGAAGTGTTGGTACTAACAACCATTATTCAACAATATTTATTTTAAGGTGAAGAATATCATTTTATTTCTTTTACAGTCAAAGCATATTCAATATAATAAGAAGCATAGAATTTTATTAATGCTTTTGAGCTTTCTGATTCCATTTCTAATTCCATCTAACATTGTTGTTGCATTTTGGTAATGTTGGATTTCACCAAACATGACTGCAATTTGTGAAAGTACAATCAAAGGTTGGAAATTTTCAAAACAATCAATGACATAGATTAGTTAAAATAAATAAAGTCAAACAGATTTAATAACTTTAATAATATGAATAATCCAAAAAACTATGATTATAAAAAAAAATATTTTTTAGCCATCAACAATGGATATTATTGGAAAGCATATTAAATTTGAGATTTAATAGTGAAATCGATTCTTAAATCCAATTAATGTAGAAAAGTTATCACATTTCAAAATTTGAAATAGAAAGAAATTAAAAACGTGACAGTTCATTTCCCAAAATATGAAGGAAGCCTGTGTGCTCTTGAAATCCAACTAACTAATAATATTATAGTATAGATTATTATTATTATCACCTCTTCTGAAGTGAACAAATTTGTGTACATTTATTTGGTTTAGTAGTTAATACCATTGGTAAATATTTTTAGAACTTCCGATTCCAATTTTACTTTAAAATAAAGTCTTTGTTTAGTACTTTAGATCCTAAATGGTACAACTTGATTTTCATTATCAAACTTCAGGTTTGATTGCAATTGGAATTTACCATAATATGAATTAGCTTCTCTAATAATTCAAAGCTTCACATCTCAAATTTATATATTTGAGTTTTGATATATAAACTCTTTTTTTTAGGAATGCAAACTTATGTGCATAATTTTTATTTGAGAACTCCGTGTCCCAAATACAATGAAACAAGAGGACTCTTCATAATTGTACTCGCACATGGGAATCATAATACTATTTCTCTTCGAGGAAATAGTATTTACCACATTTGTAATGTTATTTCAACATATTATTTTTATGTTATGTCTTCTGGACATATCAATATCTTCTTCTGGAATTGCTCGCTTTTTTTCATGGCTTTATTTCAGCTTATGAAAACTTTAATCTTTCACCTTCGCACATATGAACTTCATGTTCTTATTCTTTCATATAGAATTGATACGATCTTCTAGATACGTATTATCCTTATATTTGTTTCTTTAAGAAACAGTGAAATATTTCTTCTAGAAATATAAATCATGTGGCAAAATTATTTCTACAGTTCTCATTCAAACCGAAATCCAAATAAAAAATTTCAAAATGAAAACCTTTTTTCCACTAAACAATGGAATGAGATCTAAAGTTTAGATCTACAACAAAATGAGATCTAAAACGATAAGATTAATAGAGCAAGATCTATGAGGTAAGATGTGTATATATATACATATAAGTATGTATGTATGTATGTATGTATATGTATATAATGAAATCTAGAAAATTAGATCTATGATAGAAAAGATCTAAAAAGAAAATTAACAGAATAAGGTTAGAAATTACATTTTAGTTAATGGAACAACTTTAGTCTCAGATCAAATTTAAAATTGTCACAAAAAATAGATATACATGAATGACAATTTAATAAGAGATCCGATGATTAATATCTACTGATCTAAAAAATTTATCATATGAACATTATAGTAAAATCTACAAGAGATCTGAAAAATTAGAATTAAAAAAATAAGATCTACAACAAAACAAGATCTGAAATACATGGACAAAAAAATGAGATGTACAAATATAATCAGATCCGAGTAATTAGATTAATGATACAATGAGATCTAAAAGAAAAAAAATTAATGGAATGAGATCTGAAAGATTTGATCAATTAGATCAGAAAGATAGCTTACCGTTTAGAAGATTTATAAGAGCTTCGTGCTGATAACGTGTTATAAAATGAAGAAAGCTGTAACAACTCGGGATTTTGGAGATTACCATTAATATTAAATTATAATGCAAATTATAAATTAATATTGTGTTTAAAAATGAATTGGATAATTAAATGAGGGACTATATTTTTTATTTTATATAAACAATATCGTGATGAATATAATTTAGGATTTGAATTTTAAATAAGTCATATTATTTTATTTGAAGCCTATTTCAACATTTGATGGCTGAAAAAAAGTGTAAATGAATGAAGTAAAGTTTGAAAAACTTTATTTTTGGATTTGGATTAAAAGTAAATAATTATGATGGTTTAATTTTAGTTAATTAGTAATATTGGAAATTTATTCCAATGTTAGCCTTTTATTGTAAAATAAAAGGAATAATATGAAGAAAATAAAATTTAGAAGTGTAATTAGGCTTGGAATGATGTATTAATATTATAAAAATGTTAAAACATTGTAATACACTTCATTAGACTTAAAAATAAATTGGTTGAAATGGATGAAAACAGTGATTTTTCACTAAAATGGGAATATTGTTAAAAAATTGTGTTATATGGAGAAAATAATATTTTTAATTGGAAAAAATATTTTGATGATTAAAAATTCTAGAATGATTTATTGCAATTTATTTGACATAAAAGAAATTTTTGTTTAAGTTGTTGCATTAAAAATAGTGTTTTTACACTAAAATGGTGTAATTTGTAAAATATTGTCAAAGATAGGGTTTTATTTATAAAAATAACTATTTATTGTCGAAACAAAATTAATTTTTTTATACAATGACAATTTTGTTGCAAAGAATTTGTTGTAGATATTTTATTTGGTTAAAAATGAGAAAACTAGTGTATAAATTGATTGAATAGTTTAAATATGTATATAACATAGGAATTTCTCTAAGTATGTCTTGGGCTTATTTGGATAAGGTTTGAATCCATTAACTCCCTCTGTAACCATCTTGAAAGAGGAAACATGTATACGTACCTTTTTTCTCATCTTCCTCTCCAAAACAAAAGACACATTAAATAGAGAGAAAGAAAAACAATGGCTTTCCCTAATTAAATTTCAATTTCGTTGTTATTCAAGAAGAACTTCACCAAAATAAGAATAGAGAAAGGATTTCACCTTCAAGCTCCAATCTTTCTTCACAAATTTGGGAGTTTTCTATGTAAAATCAAAGGTGAGTTTAAAACTCACAATTTCTAGCTTTGATTGAGATTTCAAGGTAAGAAATCTCAATTTTGTTTGTTGCATGTTTATTTGTGAAATTGCCATCAGTAAATTAGGTAGATCTCTTTCGTTTTAAGTCGGAATTACATAACTTTAGATTTTATGGAAAGCATAGACATAGATCTACAAGTTTCGTGTTTTGAGTTTTCTAAAATTTTGAAGTTTTCTTGATCAAAATCGTGCTTGTTTGTTGCCGTCTCAAGAGAAAATTGGCAGCACCAACAATCATAGGCCAGAGAAGTGTTTTAGCCATAAGTTTTTCATTTCTTATCCAATTTAGGTCAAATTTTTTTTTCTGGAAGGTATATTCAATAAGGAGTAATTTATCTTCAGGTTTCATTTTGATATTTTACTATTTGACTGACCTAAAACATATTTGTGGCAGAAGTATAGTTATGTCTTTGACAGAATTTCCTGAGTTTGAATCTGATATTTTTTGAGCTATATCTTTCTCGATTTTGATCGGAATTCGACAATTTTAATTTTTTCGAAAGCACAATTCATGTACTACAACTTTCATTCATTGAGTTTTCTATAATTTTGAGGTTAACTATGTCAAAATTGAATTTTTTTACTGCTATCCCGAGAGCAAAACTATTATTTGCTCTGTGTTTGAAACTGAAATGAAATTAGCTTTAACTTCTTTGTTTCTTATCCGAATTTGATAATTTTGATGTTATGGAACGATTAGATCATGAGCTATAAGTCTAATTCATTGTATTTTCTATAATTTTGAAGTTTGCTTGGTCGAAATTATGGTTGTATGTTAATGTCCTGAGAGCAAAATGATAGCAACAACAATCGTTGACCTTAGAATTGTATTAGCTCGTTTTTGCTCTCATTCTCTTCGGTTTTGATGATGTTTTTGAGATATTTTTAGAGCTATGATGCCTATCAGTAGGCTAGCTATATTTGGAGAATTTGAAATTCAAATTTAAATGGAATTTGAATTGATTTTGGGTTAAATTTGAATTGAGTTCATATTGAATTCAAGTTATCCGTTTTGAGATATCCCTTTTAGTTTTTCGTTGCTTTCGAGAACTGTTTTCACTAAACTATTTTTGAAATACACGGAAATTTCAAATTATTATTACATAGTATTTTTTTAAATTATTTTTCTAAATAATGATAGATTTATTTCCTATAATAAAGAAAATTCAAATATTGGTTTTAATAATCGTTTTTGGAAAATCATTTTAAATTTCTGTTTTCTCTAATAAAATTATTTTATAAATAAAATTACTTATTTTTATCAATTAAATGGTAAAGTAATGTGGTATGGGACACATGGATTTGCTTCATTGCTTAATATCAGACTTATACGATCGAAACCCTTTCGATGAACTATTTGAGATGATTTTAAGATGTTATTAAATTTTGGGTAGATTATATGGTTCGAGAACTCCAATTTAGGAGTACATTCAATGAAGCATCATTTTAAGATGTGTTTCTTTTTCGCCGCTGAAATAAGGTGAATTAAGAGCTAGAAATTCCTAATTCGAACTATGGTTATAAATAACCATCTAGATGTTATTTTTACTTGCCGATGTGATGATGTAAGCTTCTTTATGATGATTTTACGATGTTGAGATGCGTTACGAAATTTTTTACTTGTCAATGAGATGAGACAAGTCACGATGCTACTAGTACTCGGCAATGAGATGAGTCGAGCATGGTATTGTATTTACTCACCAATGAGATAGGGTCGAGTAAATTTTCATGATGTTTATGATGTTTTACTAGTGTGTCACCAACTAACGGCTAGTAAACCATTGGGTTTTATATTTCATTGAATGATCCTTAGGATGTGCCAATGAGATGACGCATATCCATATGCGTTTTATTCTATGCATAAAGGATATGTACCTTTGATGTATTGTTATATTGACAACCACTCATAGTTGAATCATTTGAAGCCATTATCCATATTCCTTTATACCGCCGATGATATGAGGCAAAAGCGATGTTTATCAAGTCTTATTATTAAAACTTTGCTCGCCGATGTTGCATTTGCTTAAGTGTTAGTTATGCCACCTAAGTATGACTTTAACATTATTATCTCTTCTACTTGCCAAGAAGAGATGTTGTCCTTTCTTATGATGTTGAAACCCTGTTTAGGGCATGGCATCCTTTAAGAAAATGGATACCATAGATTTCACCTACTCATCCTTACCGATTATTCTGTTTAATTGATGATTTTAGCTAGCCTGAACCGTGTGTTCTCACTCGGGTCAGACCGAATTGTTTCAGGTATCATCTATTGGACTTAGCTTGAAGTTGATGTTGGATATCAGCTCTTCATTCGCTTCAGTAGTTTATTTCTTCCACATACTCTGATGTTTTCACATTTGATTTGATGTATGTGGTGTGGTCGTGTACTACCTTTATTGTATTTATATTGTATTGTACGGAACGTGTATTAGTGTATATGTATATATATGATGTTGATTATTATTCTGTGATGTGATTTACATTCAGCTATTGTATTTTGTTCGGATAGATCTGTTAGCCAACTATAGTTTTGGATTAAGCATTTATTGGGTATGTCGATCCACATGAGTTGGAAAAAAAATTATATTGCATTTATCGACCTATTCAATAGATGTTTAAGACAAAATTATAGATGGTCGCCCTTAACCAGCCTTATTCTCCGCTTTAGTAGATAGAATTACTTGTTAATTCTCTTTGCTAAGGTCGGTCTCGGGGTGAGGCACTACAGCTTGGTATTAGAGCTGTGGTTAGAACAAAGTAGAATAAACACAGAACAGTATGTATATCATGATACATCGAAGTACAATATAGGTGAATCATTGTCCTTTATTCAAGCTTGTTTTTGAATCGAGCCTTGATTCTTTTTTGAGTTTTGGGATTGTTAAGATGGAATATGTCAAGGAATATAGATAAATTGCATCCCGTAGTATTCCATAATAGATTTTGATGTCATCTTATCTTATATAAAATCTTATTTGGGATTACTAGATTCTTATTTTTGTTGATACAAGTGAGTTCGTATCGATGGAGCTGATTGTTTTCTTTGGGGATTCTTGTTGCATTCCTTTGAGAGTTGTGAATCCTATTGAAGGGATCCACAACGATTGGCTTGTTGTGAGCATTCTGAGTCATTTATTTGTTGCTGTTTTAGTGAGTATTTGTTTAATACTCACCATTTTGAGATGTATCTGATTTGAGATGGATTGACTTATTTGATGTAAAGTCTGATCCTTTTGTTGTTATAGGATCCTATATTTATTTAGGCATCCTAATTTGATTGGTTTATTATTTCTATCACTTTGGGATGTTAATGGTGATTTTGAAGTTTCTATTTTCGCTCTTGAGTATTGATATGTTGATGACATATCTCAAATTCCAGTCATGGTGACTTTGAAGAGTTTCTTAGAGTCTGTTTAGATTAGACATCCAATTGGGCAATCGAGTGCTGAGGTAACCTTATTCCTGGCTCTTAGCTCTTCGGTTATCCTTCCACGAGGATATCCACTAAGGAATGGGTGATTTTCAGGATTGTTCGAGTTTGATTAAGTTTATCATTCAGTTTCATTGAGTTATCCTTTCGGATACTCAATCGGTGTTATTTTTTTGTAGCATTACTTTTTTTGAGGTAATGATTTGTTGTTTGTGTGCTTCTTCTCCTTCGAGAAGAATATCTTGCTTATCCTATATCTTGATGATTTTTGGGAGTGGCTCATGACATCGTAAGATTGACGAACACACTATCTCCTTCTGTTGATTTTGAGAATCGAGTATTCCAAGAATATCTTGATGCATTCTCTTAATGTTCTTTGGTTTGAGTTTTGAAGCTATACAAATATGAGTTTTAAAGAGAAATTTGAGCTTTGAGATATTTAAAAAAAATCAAAGAATATTTTGAGAATATATTTACATGAGTAGTATTTCTTTTATATAAATAATTTGAGAGTGTTGGGTTGTCCATCGAGTAGTTAAGAGTTCTGGTCGATACGCCCGATCAACGTTATCGAAAGGAATCTCCTAAATGACATGATGAGGCAATCAGACACGATGGTTTGTGTTTTAAAATTAAGCTTTTGAAAATAATATTTGAGATTAAATTTTAAATTTATTTTTGAATGTTAATTGCAGCCATTGATTTTAGAGACGAGTAATATAGTGGCGAGGCAGTTTTGATTGTTCGGTCAACTCTGCAGCCAACAAATATATTTATTTATTAGAGACTCAATGGCGAGGCAATGCCATTTATTTAATTTTAAATTATAAAGATGAGAATACATATAAGATTGTTTTTGAGCTGTGCTTTATTGGAAGTGTATTTTGAGATTTTAGAATCTATATTATATACAATGGATGTTTAAGAGAAGAGTTATAAGAGAATTCGAAAATTGTTTTTCAACTATTTAAGTGGTTTAACAAAAAGAGTAAAGAGAATTCAAACCCTTAATTAATTTTGAGGAATATTATTATGGATTTACAAATTTCTTTGGAAATTAATTTTGAAGTAAGAGAAGAAATTTGGACTTTTAGTTTGAGTTTTAAATAACTTACTAAGTAATATAGTAAAAAGTTTGAAATTTTTCAAATGTTGAAAATTGAGATTTAAAATTTAAAAGATGTTGAGATTTAAAAATTCTAAATATCTTGGATTAAAAGATAATTCGAGTTTATATCCTTGTTTTTGAGTATATTCTATCTTTGAGCTATTATTAATGACAGGCACTTGTCGCGGTCGTTCGAGTTGGTCGCCTTGTGAGAAGCCATCTTGTGATTTATCTATCTTGCCTATTGTGTCTACTTTGTTGTGAGGATGTTCTTTCCGTATATTTATACGGAAAATCCTATTGATGATCTTCTTTATTGCTTAGAGTTTGGGGTTTAAGTGAGTTGGATCCCAACTCTATTCGTAAATTTTTGTGAAATCAATCATTTTCGATTGATTAATTACTTAGCATCTTATTGAGTTTGATTCGAAGACGGGATATCTTCTAAATACTTTCGAGTTACTTAGAAAATTCGATGGTTTGCTAATCACTATATTAGAATTTGATGGGCCATTGGATTAACCAAGTGAGTTTTTCCTTATTTATCTCTACCATTCTATGTTGAGAGTATGAATGGTTTGAGGTTCGATCTTGCCTTTTATCTTTTGAATTTTTGTGTTGTTTACATCCTTTTTCCACTAGAAATTACGAGGACGCAATTTTGTTAAGGGGGGAGTTTGTAACAACCCGTGATTTTGGAGATTACCGTTAATATTAAATTATAAAGCAAATTATAATTTAATATTGTGTTTAAAAATGAATTGGATAATAAAATAAGGGATTATATTATTTATTTTATATAAACAATATCTTGATGAATATAATTTGGGGTTTGAATTTTAAACAAGTCATGTTATTCTATTTGAAGCCTATTTCAACATTTGATGGTTGAAAAAAGTGTAAATGAATGAAATAAAGTTTGAAAAACTTTATTTTTGGATTTGGATTGAAAGTAAATAATCATGATGGTTTAATTTTAGTTAATTAGTAATATTGAAAATTTATTCCAATGTTAGCCTTCTATTATAAAATAAAAGGAATAGTATGAAGAAAATAAAATTTAGAAGTGTAATTACGCTTGGAATGATGTATTAATATTATAAAAATGTTAAAACATTGTAATACACTTCATTAGACTTAAAAATAAATTGGTTGAAATGATGAAAATAGTGATTTTTCACTAAAAATGGAAATATTGGTAAATATTGTTAAAAAATTGTGTTATATGGAGAAAATAATATTTTTAATTGGGAAAAAATATGTTAATGATCATAAGTGTTATAATGATTTATTACAATTTATTTGACATGAAATAAATTTTTGTTTAAGTTATTGCATTAAAAATAGTGTTTTACACTAAAATGGTGTAATTTGTAAAATACTGTCAAAAATAGGGTTTTATTTACAAAAATAACTTTTTATTGTCGAAATAAATTTTATTTTTTTATATAATAACAATTTTGTTGCAAACAATTTGTTGTAGATATTTTATTTGGTTAAAAATGAGAAAACTAGTGTATAAATTGATTGAATAGGTTAAATATGTATATAACATAGGAATTTCTTTAAGTATATTAGTCCAGGGCTTATTTGGATAAGGTTTGAATCTATTAACTCCCTCTAGAACCATCTAGAAAAGAGGAAACAGGTACACGTACCTTTTTTTCTCATCTTCCTCCCCAAAACAAAAGACACAGTAATAGAGAGAAAGAAAAATAATGGCTTTCCCTAATTAAATCTCAATTCCACTCAATTTCGTTGTTATTCAAGAAGAACTTCACCAAAATAAGAATAGAGAAAAGATTTCAACATAAAGCTCCAATCTTTCTTTACAAATTTGGGTGTTTGCTGTCTAAAATCAAAGGTGAGTTCAAAACTCACAATTTCTAGCTTTGATTGAGATTTCAAGGTAAGAAATCTCAAATTTTTTTGTTACATGTTTATTTGTGAAATTGCCGTCTGTAAATTGGGCAGATTTCTTTCGTTTTAAGTCAGAGTTCGATAATTTTAGTTGTTCTAGAAAGCATAGACATAGATCTATAAGTTTCATGTTTTGAGTTTTCTAGATTTTGCAATTTTCTTGATCAAAATCATGCTTGTTTGTTGCTGACTCGAGAGCAAATTGACGGCAACAACAATCATAGGCCAGAGAAGTGTTTTAGCCATAAGTTTTTCTTTCTTATCCAATTTAGGTCAAATTTTTATTTTTTGGCAAATATGTTCAATAAGGAGTAATTTGTCTTCAGGTTTTATTTCCATATTTTACTATTTGACTGACCTAAAACATATTTGTAAACAGAAGTATAGTTATATCTTTGACAAAATTTCCTAAGTTTGAATATAATATTGTTTGAGCTATATCTTTCTCGATTTTGATCGGAATTCAATAATTTTTAATTTTTCGAAAAGCATAATTCATGTACTGCAACTTTATTTGATTGAGTTTTCTGTAATTTTGAGGTTAACTATGTCAAAATTGAATTTTTTTACTGCTATCCTGAAGCAAAACTATTATTTGCTCTGTGTTTGAAACTGAAACGAAATTAGCTTTAACTTCTTTGTTTCTAATCCGAATTTGATAATTTTAATGTTCTGGAAAGATTAGATGATGAGCTATAAGTTTCATTCATTGCATTTTCTGTAATTTTGAAGTTTTCTTGGTCGAAATTATGGTCGTATGTTGCTGTCCTGAGAGAAAAATGATAGCAACAACAATCGTTGACCTTACAATTGTATTAGCTCATTTTTGCTCTGATTCTCTTCGGTTTTGATGATGTTTTTGAGATATTGTAACAGCCCGCAAATCTGTACCCCTTGAGTGAACCCTATTCTACATCAATCAACTCAAGTTGCACAGAAATACGAACCATTTGGGTTTAAGAAGAAGAGGTAGAAGAAGAGGAAACAAAACCAACATCAGAATCTAACCATCGCAGCGGAATAAAATATAATAGATAGTAAATAATCTTTACTTAAAATCAAATATATCTGTTTACATATATTACATCATCAGAGTACATCAATCACAGCTCACATCAATAACATACAACTGAATACACAGCTACACAACACAGCGGAATATATATATATAAACAAGTACGAGAATACGTATCGTCATCCTACCCGTCTCCTGAGCTCCACAGCATCATGTCCTGTATCCTATAATACTCAGTCTGACCCGAGCATTATAGTTAAATAATACCCGAGTCAGTCTGGAATACCAGCGTGAGAAAAGCACACCCAATTGATTATTAAAGTTTCAAAAATCCTTTGAAAACAAAAGCATCTCGTAAGAGCTCGCCACAAATAAACATGTCGGGATTTTATCTTACGATAGCTAAAACAATTTTTATAGAAATCCTCTGATATTATAATAAGGTCTATATACAAATACTTATAAAATAGCCGTAATTGTTACATCTATTGAATTCCAGCTACTAGCCACAAAAGTGGGTAATACAAACAAAACTCGTACAAGGCTCGTAGGGAGAATGGATTTCCAACTAATGACTAGGCACTGGGGTACCACCTGTCACAGTATGGGGCCTAGATCACCGTACCGAGGAGTACGCCCGCTCCCCTGCAACACAAGGCCGGAACCATCCCTTACTGGACAGTCCCGAGTGAGATCACCCCGCGGTTGGGATCGGCAACCGCCCACTAAGCTGAAAAATAAAAAGGGACATCTAGACTGGAATGACCTCATCCTGCTTGGGTGCTACCCAACTAGCCTTGCTGCATAACCCCTGATTTTCAGTCATTCCCATTTGACGAGGCTCGAGGCTAAGCGTTACCTTTATAGAACATATCCCTTAGAATGCCCATCGTCCACCTGACGATGTTTCGCAAGCATTCATCCATACAAGTCCGTCCCGGGTTCGAACGGAATCGAAGGCACTATTCCTACTACATCCATTTTGGAAATATCCTTAGGATTAGTAGCGACTAGCCCTTGTACTTCACCTCTCCATCTTCGAATCCAAAAATCGTTTTCACGAAACGTACAAACCGGATTGAAGTGGTTATCGAGAAATAAATCTCAATCCCGGTCTCTTCGAAACGATCAACGCATTGTCCAATATTGATAGTCGGTTGTTTAACTATCAATTAATATACACAAACAACAATCCAACCAATAAATAATTTCCCAAATTATTTATTTTTCTCAAAATATCTTTACCAGGTATATTCTCATTTTCAAATCCTTTTGAAAACAGTTTTCAAACTACCTTCCCTTTTTCTCAGAATAAATTCCGAGCATTTCATTTCCACTAGAATCACCAAGCACAAGATTTTAGAATTTAAAATAATTTCAAAACACTTTAATTGTAAAGTATGGTTAATATTTAATTTAGAAAATCTTTCTTTAGTACTTAATTTGAAATAATGCTTTTAACAACATACCAAGTCATTCTTTATATAATTATTACGATAATAGATAAAACAAAAATTCTGACTTTGCAATTTACCTTTAAATACTTAAGTTACGACTACTTTAATAATTCACTAAAATACATACTCTATAAACATTTGAAAACAAAGCTACTTAATAAAATGTGAAACTAGATTTCTACTTTTAAAAACCAAAATACTAAGTTACTTCTTAATAATTACTGCTAGAATAGATTAAAGGAAATACTTACTTTAAATATTAGAAATAATAAATTTTACAAAACTTGCTTCTTTAAACAACTTTAATAACATTTAATTTATATTTGCAAATTTACTTTTAAAACATGTACTTGGTCATCTAGAGAAAATCCAAACTTCGATCACTTAAATCAATTTTCCCCAAATTGATTTCGAATCTATTTTATTTGGAATAAATTCTTTTACTTATCAGTTCATTTCTAAATTCAGTAGTTATAGTCTTTATTATTATCATTATTATCTTCTTCAGTTTCTTCTTTACTCTTTCAATAATTCAAATCTTAAATTCTAAATAAATGTTTGTTCCTTTTTAATTAATAATACTGCATTTTAAACTTCATTAATTTTCTGTTTATTCAAATTTCCCTTCCATTCTCAGGATTCATTTATTAAAATTTAAAGTCACTTTATTCCTTTTTTCCAAGTTATTCTTGAATATTCTATAATTATTTTACTTGCAATTTGACTTCTTTTATTTTCATTTCCAAAATCAAATTTATATTTTTAATAATTCATTATACCCAATTATATCAGCCAAGCCATAGCATTCAATATTTCCACATAATTCATTATAGAATATCAAATAATCAGAACAGAGGATATTAAAAAAAAATTACATAAAAGTTGAGGGGTCCAGTTGGATCCCTCCAACCTGTTTTCCCTGCATCCACAGATGTTAGCACAATATAATATGCCAATTGCAAAATATCCCATACTATAATACATCAACCAATCCAATCATTCAAACATTTATTTAAATTCAGTCATTTAAATTAAAATTAAAATTTAACAGAGTGAGATTAACTCACCTTTGGGTTTAAATTTGCAGTCCACTTCCATATTGCCTTGGTTTTCCCTTTTATTGACCTTGAATAAACAATTTATATGATTTATTAATATTTGAATTGATCGAACTATTTATTATTATTTATTCATTTAATTTAAACCGACAAATGTTCTTTAAAATAATAGTTTAATTTTAACTTAATTTCCATTATATCTACATATACTAGAATAACCTATATATATCTATATATTTAAATATCTACCTGTTTATAAATCTTACAACCTTTCAAAAACCCTATTATATTTTAAACTGTATATGTATGTATTTCTGTATATAAACAAAAATGAATAATTTACTTATTGTAATTTCATTATCGAAATTGAAAAAAAACAATACCTCACAACGTGTTTGAGTCTGAACCAAACTCCTCATCGACCCACGCGTGAACAATCGAGGCCGAACCCCCTCGAGAGAACGTCTCCCCATCACGGAAACCCTACCCAAAATCGCGATTTGCCTCGCCTACCAGAACAACTCGACATCGCGGCAGGCCTTCTACCTACTTCGAGAACTTCACCCTCCCACACTCCAAAATCGACCCTTATCGTGATACTCTACGATGCTGAGGAAGACTAAAAGTGGATTTGTACGACTCGAGAACGAGAGTGAGGTGCTATAGGAATTGAATTCGATTCGAAGGTTGTCGCGTGCGCCCCACGACTGAGTTAGATTGGCTTCGATCTGTTGAATAAATTTTTGATTTTGATTTAAACCGATCGATTCGTTACTTCCCTTCGAATTGCTGATTAGATTTTTTTTTCTTCGAAAATGAACTGGAAGGTAGAGGAGATAAGGAGAAGCTCGGCCTTGTTCGTTCGTTAATTTAGTTTCTTTTTTTTTCGATTTTGCGTTTGAGAAATTGGAAGGAATTGAGAAGAAGGGAGGGTCTCGTGTTCGAAAAGAAACAGCGTAAGGGAAGGTGTGTTCAAGAAGGCAAAGGAGACGTGCTGAGGAATGGATAAGGATGGCGTATAGAGGAAGCTTAATTAATTAAATTAAATTTTATTAGGTTATTATCAATTAAATTCCTAGCACGTTAATATTTCGTACACTCACACACTAATTCCGATCAAAACGAAATTTGAAACCCGCTAATAATACAATATTACGGATCCAATAGAACTGGTTTCATCGAATTCCGAGACTGTGCCTCGGAAGGCTATTTTTTTAAATTCAATTCAAACAATGAAATTTCAAAACTGAAAAAATCACTGTTAAATTCAAATTTTAAAACTTCCATTATCTTCAGTACTATCAATATAAATTTTACAAGCCTTCAAATTATTTTTAATAGGCTTAAAATTTCAGATTCAACAATTTACCCAACTTCACTTATTTAATTTAATAATTTAATTATCAAATAAATTGTAGTATTCGTTATTCAAGTTAAAATTACTCTATTGAATACTTAAAATCAATTAAATATTCCGATTTTTAAATGCTTGAAAATTCCGGGTCGTCACATTCCTTCCCCCTTAAAAGAATTTCGTCCCCAAAATTACTAATTAGGAAGAATGGTCCAATACCCGTTTATTATTTTCCTAAAACCAAACAGTTTCTAACAATTCAACATCTCTCCAACTATCTTCGTAGAAAAAAACACATTATTATTCTTATTAACTTTCCAAACCTTTCCAAAACCTTCTATACTTTTCAAGTAATTACTTGTTCCACTATTTAAATTATAATTCAAAACTAAATTTTGAATTATCAAAATTTTCTCAAAATTTTTCTAACTCTCTAAATTCCCGAAAAATTTCGCCAGCGTCTCCTTTGCGCGGCTAGTTCGGTACTGCTACAAAATGGCTCTACGGCCTCCCAAATCAAAAAGAAAACAAAAAGGCCAAGTGGCTCAATCCAAATTCCAATCCAATTTCACACCAAATTTAAATACATACCTTTTTGTCGAGTATTTCAAATTTATCTTCTTGAAATCAAAAACCAATTCTCTTTTCCCTTTTATAATACCTGCACATCCTGCTTAGTACTAATATCCAAACACAACATTCCAGAAACATTTTATCGACTCCCTTACCAAATGCCAATATTCATCCAAATATCAACTTAGAATACATTTACAATATTCAATTTTCAACTAAGAATTGACCATTCCTTTCTAAGTTAACATAAGCATTTTATATGTTTCTTTATTTATTTCCGTCTTACCACTTCAATTTATATCCATTTATATTCACATTGATTTATCTCCATTTCTATATGAATTCAATTTTTTTTTAACTCTGAATATATAAATTTTATTTGTCATTTATTGCTAATTCATATCATTATTTTCATTAGTTTCATATACTAACTTATTTTAGTTTCCAATTTGAATTTGTTTGTCGTTAACAAAAATTTTCAAAAATTTTCTAACTCCCAAAATTTCTGAAATTTTTTGGCAGAGTCCCCTTTGTACGGAGGAGCTTTTGCAATTTGACAAAAGAGATAAATATATATACATCGACCCACACGGTCGGAAAAACCAAAAACAGTTCATATTTCCTATTTTTATTGCATAGGCGTACCTTATTTAGCCTTTTTTAGCAAAGCTAGCCGGCTTTATAGTGGACGGTGCCACTGTATATAAAAATGTGAGAACATGTACTCTGTACATGCACAGAGCAACTTAGATGGAGAATAGAAAGAAAAAATAAAGAACAGGAGTTAGATAGAAAAGCCTAAACTACTAATAAAACAGAACTATTCTTCCTTAGAGGAGGAAGAAATTCGCCGTCCATCAACCGTAGATGGACCAATAACATGCGAATACCCAGCGAAGAGAGCAGCCAAATGAGGATCATAACCAACTGAACTAGGCGAGTAAAGAAATTTCCTATCCCAAGTGACATCGTAAAAATGACTTATGTTCTCCTCCCCTAACTCACCATCTGTAATGAGGCACAATCCTTCTCCAACAATATGATACATAAGATATCGACTCTCGCCACCAGTCTCACTAATAAAGGCATAAAAAATGTCCCTCTCAGGCGAATATCTCATGTCAAAAGGAGAGTGAACCCAAGCACGCTCATCCGAGTAACAGGAAATCATATCAGTAGCGGAAGCAGAAGGTTCCACCTCAAGGGAAGTAGGAGGAGAAATAGAGGCTGGGGCTAAAGCAGGCACAGACCTAGAAAGAGCAACTCTTGCCAATGGGACAGCAAGAGGATCCACAATAGGGGGGACTATATCAGGAGCAAGAGGCTCAACAGCTAAAGGTTCAGAAGGGGCAGGATCAGCAAACTTCCTAACCCAAGTCCGGACAGAAGGTCGAGGAAGAGGCATTCGGTCATCATAGGGGACAACCAGACTAGGACAGGCCACCGCACAATGACCAAAAGACTGACAGGAATCACAAATCTCAGGTTTCCAACTATAGCGAACTCTGACTTCAGCAACATGTCTCTCATCTAGTTTGACCTTTAAAACCATAGGCAAGGGTTTGTCAGGAGTGATCTCAATAAGAGCTTTGGCATAAACAAGCTTCTTTCTTGCTACAGTATTAGTATCGTAACATATCACCTTACCAACCAGACCGGCAAGCCAGTCAATCCCAATATGTGGCTGGAGAATAGAAGGAATATGAGAAAAATGGGCCCAGACAGGAATAGATAATACTCGTTCCTTCGCACGATCCACTGAAGGACTCCACGTAGTGATAATGAACGGTTTACCATCTATAAGGAGAGGGTTAGCTTCCAGAATACGTTGCCTTTCATCACTACGCGCAAACTTAAAAAAGAACATTTCATTATCATAGTGAACAGACAACCCACCTCTAGGCTTCCACACCATATTGCACTTCAACTTAACTACGTGATAGGGAGGATTAGAATCAAGAAAGAACCCAACCAAATGGTCTTTCCAATAATCCACGCCGGCCTCAATTACTTCCACGGGTGGAACCATAACTCCCTCGTGCTCAACTAATTCAAAACGACGAGGAGAGTGAAAACCTGCGTTTCTTGGCAGCTTGGTAAACAAAGAAGACCAACTAGTAGCAGGCAGAGACAGAGTAGGGACATTCGCATCATGAGATACAACTGTCATGGGTCCATTGGCATTGTCAATACAACAAACGTTTGATGTGCCACCCAATTTAACTCCAGTTCCAAACCCAGCATCAACACTGGTGTCGGTTTCAACAACACAATCTGTAGACACCGAAGTATAACATGTATTGTTCGCAATTACAACGGCCGGCTCCACCCCCTTATCCAACTTACAGCCAGGAATATCAGGTGATACAATACCATCTACCAAACCAGAGTCAAATGGAAGACTCACGGCCAAAGACGACCAAGCGTTCGAAGGTGAAGCAGCTAAAAACGTTGACAAGTAGGACTTACCAGAATTAGGAACGGGACCAAGCACCGAAGGTAAGGACGACACCGGAGATGAGATTTCTGGCATTATACCAGACAACGACCTCGTGAAACATGCTCAGCTAGAGGCAATTCAGGAACTCGAATCGGAGGAGCAGCACCCAATGGCTCGCCAGAACCTCGAGCCAGATCTGATAACAAAATCGAAGTACGCGAAGACTCGTTCGACGGCATGGAATGAGGAAGGGGCGAAGAGGGAAGGGAGGACGGAAGATAAGAGAATGAAAGGAGGAAGCGGCGGCGAACAAAGACAGATGGAAGGGAGGTTACAGTGGAGACGCAATCGCCATCGCTTGTTGCGGCATTATTATCTACTTTTTGAAATTGCATTTTTAAGCAAGCAGCTTATTTTTTTAGCAGCTAATGCAACCCAAATCCAGCCATACGGCTTCCAAGTTCCTGTACTTACTCAATTTAAACATGTAAGTGCCAAATATATGCAGTTTAACTATATTTCACTTATTAGCAATAGTTAAAACATATGAATACTAAAAGAAATGCACATCAAATATTTTCCGTAAGCAATTTTTATAGTTTCCAAGCTAATTCAACTGTTTCAATTAATTCATAAACCATTTTCTTTCCATTCGAAGGGTTTTCAATCCGTTCATATACAACCTCATCAATTTTAAATGGTTTAAAACTCAATCGCTTACATTTAATTTATTCTTAAGCAAACTGAACTCATATTTAATTCAATTGCTTTCAAAACCAATTTATTTTACTCCTATCAATCCATAGAATTTTTTATTACTTCCATTTACATCAAATGACAATTTATTCTATGCAATTTGACAAGATTTATGTGAATAAATAAGTATTTATGTTTATAACCAATTTAAATTGACTCCAACTCAATTTATACTTAATTCTATTCCATTTCGGATTTATTCACAATCCATATATTCTCAGCTTCATTGCATTTCAATTTTATTAACAAGATTAGTTCATTCAAAACCATTAACAACTTAGGTTCCATCTCGATTACCAATTAAATTTCCTTTTTATTCTAATCCATTCACAACCATTTATTTAGCTCGAAGACAATTCAAGCTATTTCATTCAATAACCATTTCTCAACTTTTTTTAACCATACTTCCTTTGGTTCTTATTTATCCCATCCATTCACTTATTCAATATAATTAGTTTATCCACATTCACTTAAACCATTCTAATAAACTTGAAACATTCTATTTTTCTTATTGCCTCAAGTTATTTCAATTCCTTAATAATTTTAAATGGTCTACAATTATTTATTCTAGAATTTCATTCCACTAATATTATTTATAACTCACCGAATTTTAATTCAATTAAGATTTATTTTTACTTGATTTAAATCCAATTCACTATTATTAATCTAAATTTTAAGTTGAATTCAATCTAACTCCTTCCATCCTCTAGCTTAAGTTTATTCATGCCAATTTTATACTTAAGCTCATTTCATTTTGCTAATAAATTTCTCATTTCAATTTAACTTGATTCTATTTTAATCCAATCCCATTTCAAACTACAAATTTATTTAATCAATTATTATACATTTTACCCTTTTTAAATTCAGCTCATTTAATTTATTACAAGGCCATTTCCAATTTATTTCCACTTATTTGGATTTTGTTTGCAATTCATACCATTACTATTTAATCCATTTACATTTTTTTATTCGATACATTTCAATTATACCTGATTTAATACCACTTCACACTAAAATTTAATTAATAACTCAAGTTCTGAATCCATTATCCATTTTCAATTTATCACCAAATTTCATGAACTCACAATTTAGTTACATTTACTTTACTGACAATTCAAGTCGAATTCAATTTATAACCTGAGTTTTATTTCCAATTTTTATCATAAATTCACAATTCAGCTTCTATTAAACAGCACTACTTCCCCATTTACACATTTCATTAACTAATTTATTATACAATTAGTTCTCTGCTATTTATAGTTCAATACTTGATTTTTAATTTCAAATACCACTTCATTTAATTCTCTTAAGTTCAATTTATTATGTACTTCAAGCTTGGATTCCCGTTCCATTATCCAAAAGATCAAACAATATTTATTTTGGAATTTTCTATTCCATTTTCAAAGATTTATAAGTCACAACTTATTATTTACACAATTCCATTCATTATAGGCTTGAATATATTATTCTTTTATTTTTAACTCAAGCCTTATGCTTATTTATAACCCAAGCATATTTTTATTCCTATGGATTTTTAATTTCTCTTATAAATTATTCTGATTTATTTATTTCAATGCAATCCTTATCCAACTCATTCCCCAGTAATTCAAATAAGAATCTAATTCCATCCAATAATTCAGTTGAATTCTCATTCCAACTAAATCTTATTTTAATTCAGTTTTACTTAACTCAATTCGATTCCAACTTGATTCGAATACAACTGGATATTATTTTCAGCCTATTCAATCAATTTCAATCCAGTTAAATTTTATTCCCCAATCCAAGTTAATTTCATTTTTACCTTTTCACTTTAAATTTAAATTCCCAGCATTCAAAGCTTATATTTCCTTCCTGATTTTTAAAAATCATCCCAATTTATAAGCTTACAACTATCTCATCAGGATTTTTAAACACTCGGCTTTGGCTTCAAATTGTTTTGAAATCTCCAACATTTCAAAATCACATTTCCCAAAAATTTAATCCAACCCTGGTTTTATTCCCAACAAACTTCCTTTGAGATTTCAAAAACAAACATGTTTCCTGAACAAATCAATTTGGTAGCAATCTGTCACTCAGAAATTCGAAAATGAAAACTGATGATGCGGCCGTCATCATCAGAATTATTTTCCAATATTCCAAGTGATTTCAATGCTATTTCACTTTCAAAATCTATATAAAACAAATTCCATTCAAAAATAACCCAAAAACAACAATAATACTATTTACCTCCAAAATACATCCAAAATCTCCGGGGTTTTAAAGTTTTCAAATTCTATTTTAATTCAATTTTTAACTAAAATGCATTTGTATAGTTCAGGCTTATACAAATTCCCAATTAATTATATTTCAATTTATAATTTACATCTATAATTCATATTTATAAATTTCATTCTATAATGAATTTATCCCTTAAATTTTTAATTATATTTAAATTTCTAGTTAAATTTTCACATAGCAATGATAATACTTTAATATCATCATTTCTAACATCCAAGCATCCATACATTAGCTAAAATAGTTTACAAAACTATTCTTTATATCAAAATATGTTTTTGGGTAAAATTATTTCATTTACCCATATTTAAAACAATACCGTGTCGATTGCTCTATTCAAATGTTTAGAAACCCCCTTCAATACAGTTGCGCAGACTGTGTCGACGAAGGTTCATATGCCACTCAACAAATCAATCAACACAATATTAAAACAATTTATATTCACTAATAAATATGCACTCATATCTAATAATACGCTCAAACTCATTCTAGAGTACTATAGACTCTATTTTAAATGAGTAATTCCCACCAGAGCCAAGGTTATCTCCAACCTATGCTCTGATACCAATTGTAACAGCCCGCAAATCCGTACCCCTTGAGTCAACCCTATTCTTCATCAATCAACTCAAGTTGCACAGAAATACGAACCATTTGGGTTTAAGAAGAAGAGGTAGAAGAAGAGGAAACAAAATCAACATCAGAATCTAACCATCGTAGAGGAATAAAATATAATAGATAGTAAATAATCTTTACTCAAAATCAAATATATCTGTTTACATATATTACATCATCAGAGTACATCAATCACAGCTCACATCAATAACATACAACTGAATACACAGCTACACAACATAGCGGAATATATATATAAACAACTACGAGAATACGTATCATCATCCTGCCCGTCTCCTGAGCTCCACAGCATCATGTCCTGTATCCTATAATACTCGGTCGGATCCGAGCATTATAGTTAAATAATACCCGAGTCAGTTTGGAATACCAGCGTGAGAAAATCACACCCAATTGATTATTAAAGTTTCAAAAATCCTTTGAAAACAAAAGCATCTCGTAAGACCGCGCCACAAATAAACATGTCGGGTTTTTACCTTACGATAGCTAAAACAATTTTTATAGAAATCCTCTGATATTATAATAGGGTCTATATACAAATACTTATAAAATAGCCGAAATTTTACATCTATTAAATTCCAGCTACTAGCCACAAAAGTGGGTAATACAAACAAAACTCATACAAGGCTCGTAGGGAGAATGGATTTCCAACTAATGACTAGGCACTGGGGTATCACCTGTCACAGTACGGGGCCTAGATCACCGTACCGAGGAGTACGCCCGCTCCCCTGCAACACAAGGCCGGAACCATCCCTTACTGGACAGTCCCGAGTGAGATCACCCCGCGGTTGGGATCGGCAACCGCCCACTAAGCCGAAAAATAAAAAGGGTCATCTAGACTGGAATGACCTCACCCTGCTTGGGTGCTACCCACCTAGCCTTGCTGCATAACCCCTGATTTTCAGTCATTCCCATTCGACGAGGCTTGAGGCTAAGCGTTACCTTTATAGAACATATCCCTTAGAATGCCCATCGTCCACCTGACGATGTTTCGCAAGCATTCATCCATACAAGTCCGTCCCGGGTTCGAACGAAACCGAAGGCACTATTCCTACTACATCCATTTTGGAAATATCCTCAGGATTAGTAGCGACTAGCCCTTGTACTTCACCGCTCCATCTTCGAATCCAAAAATCGTTTTCATGAAACGTACAAACCGGATTGAAGTGGTTTTCGAGAAATAGATCTCGATCAACGCATTGTCCAATATTGATAGTCGGTTGTTTAACTATCAATTAATATACACAAAAAACCATCCAACCAATAAATAATTTCCCAAATTATTTATTTATCTCAAAATATCTTTACCAGGTATATTCTCATTTTCAAATCCTTTTGAAAACAGTTTTCAAACTACCTTCCCTTTTTCTCAGAATAAATTCCGAGTATTTCATTTCCACTAGAAATCACCAAGCACAAGATTTTAGAATTTAAAATAATTTCAAAACACTTTAATTGTAAAGTATGGTTAATATTTAATTTAGAAAATCTTTCTTTAGTACTTAATTTAAAATAATGCTTTTAACAACATACCAAGTCATTCTTTATATAATTATTACGATAATAGATAAAACAAAAATTCTTACTTTGGAATTTACCTTTAAATACTTAAGTTACGACTACTTTAATAATTCAGTAAAATACATACTATATAAACATTTGAAAATAAAGCTACTTAATAAAATGTGAAACTAGATTTCTACTTTTAATAACCAAAATACTAAGTTACTTCTTAATAATTACTACTGGAATAGATTAAAGGAAATACTTACTTTAAGTATTAGAAATAATAAATTTTACAAAACTTGCTTCTTTAAACAACTTTAAAACATTTAATTTATATTTGCAAATTTACTTTTAAAACATGTACTTGGTCATCCAGAGAAAATCCAAACTTCGATCACTTAAATCAATTTTCCCCAAATTGATTTTGAATCTATTTTATTTGGAATAAATTATTTTACTTATCAGTTCATTTCTAAATTCAGTAGTTATCGTCTTTATTATTATCATTATTATCTTCTTCAGTTTCTTCTTTACTCATTCAACAATTCAAATCTTAAATTATAAATAAACATTTGTTCCTTTTTAATTAATAATACTGCATTTTAAACTTCATTAATTTTCTGTTTATTCAAATTTCCCTTCCGTTCTCAGGATTCATTTATTAAAATTTAAAGTCACTTTATTCCTTTTTTCCAAGTTATTCTTGAATATATTCTATAATTATTTTACTTGCAATTTCACTTCTTTTATTTTCATTTCCAAAACCAAATTTATATTTTTAATAATTCATTATACCCAATTATATCAACCAAGCCATAGCATTCAATATTTCCACATAATTCATTATAGAATATCAAATAATCAGAACAGAGGATATTAAAAAAAATTACATAAAAGTTGAGGGGTCCTGTTGGAACCCTCCAACCTGTTTTCCCTGCATCCACAGATGTTAGCACGATATAATATGCCAATTGCAAAATATCCCATACTATAATACATCAATCAATCCAATCATTCAAACAATTATTTAAATTCAGTCATTTAAATTTAAATTAAATTTAACTGAGTGAGATTAACTCACCTTTGGGTTTGAATTTGCAGTCCACTTCCATATTGCCTTGGTTTTCCCGTTTATTGACCTTGAATAAACAATTTATATGATTTATTAATATTTGAATTGATCGAACTATTTATTATTATTTATTCATTTAATTTAAACCGACAAATGTTATTTTAAACTAATAGTTTAATTTTAACTTAATTTCCTTTATATCTACATACTCTAGAATAACCTATATATATCTATATATTTAAATATCTACCTGTTTATAAATCTTACAACATTTCAAAAACCCTATTATATTTTAAACTGTATATGTATGTATTTCTGTATATAATCAAAAATGAATAATTTACTTACTGTAATTTCATTATCAAAATTGAAAAAAAACAATACCTCACAACGTGTTTGAGTCTGAACCAAACTCCTCATCGACCCACGCGTGAACAATTGAGGTCGAACCCCCTCGAGAGAACGTCTCCCCATCACGGAAACCCTACCCAAAATCGCGATTTGCCTCGCCTACCAGAACAACTCGACATCGCGGCAGGCCTTCTACCTGCTTCGAGAACTGCACCCTCCCATACTCCAAAATCGACCCTTATCGTGATACTCTACGATGCTGAGGAAGACTAACAGTGGATTTGTACGACTCGAGAATGAGAGTGAGATGCTATAGGAATTGAATTCGATTCAAAGGTTGTCGCGTGCGTCCCACGACTGAGTTAGATTGGCTTCGATCTGTTGAATAAATTTTTGATTTTGATTTAAACCGATCGATTCGTTGCTTCCCTTCGAATTGCTGATTCGATTTTTTTTTCTTCGAAAACGAACTGGAAGGTAGAGGAGATAAGGAGAAGCTCGGCCTTGTTCGTTCGTTAATTTAGTTTCCTTTTTTTTCGATTTTGCGTTTGAGAAAATGGAAGGAATTGAGCAGAAGAGAGGGTCTCGTGTTCAAAAAGAAACAGCGTAAGGGAAGGTGTGTTCGAGAAGGCAAAGGAGACGTGCTGAGGAATGGATAAGGATGGCGTATAGAGGAAGCTTAATTAATTAAATTAAATTTTATTAGGTTATTATCAATTAAATTCCTAGCACGTTAATATTTCGTACACTCACACACTAATTCCGATCAAAACGAAATTTGAAACCCGCTAATAATACAATATTACGGATCCAATAGACTTGGTTTCATCGAATTCCGAGACTGTGCCTCGGAAGGCTATTTATTTAAATTCAATTCAAACAATGAAATTTCAAAACTGAACAAATCACTGTTAAATTCAAATTTTAAAACTTCTGTTATCTTCAGTACTATTAGTATAAATTTTACAAGCCTTCAAATTATTTTTAATAGGCTTAAAATTTCAGATTCAACAATTTACCCAACTTCACTTATTTAATTTATTAATTTAATTATCAAATAAATTGTAGTATTCGTTAATCAAGGTAAAATTACTCTATTGAATACTTAAAATCAATTAAATATTCCAATTTTTAAATGCTTGAAAATTCCGAGTCGTCACAGATATTTTTAGAGCTATGATGCCTATCAGTAGGCTAGCTATATTTGGAGAATTTGAAATTCGAATATAAATGGAATTTGAATTGATTTTGGGTTAAATTCGTATTGACTTCAAGTTATCGGTTTTGAGATATCCCTCTTTGTTTATCGTTGCTTTTGAGAACGGTTTTCACTAAACTATTTTTGAAATACATGGAAATTTCAGATTATTATTACATAGTATTTTTTAAATTACTTTTCTAAATAAAGATAGATTTATTTCCTATAATAAAGGAATTTCAAATATTGGTTTTAATAATCGTTTTCGGAAAATCGTTTTAAATTTATATTTTCTCTAATAAAATTATTTTATAAATAAAATTACTTATTTTTATGAATTTCATACATATAAGAAAGACAATTAAATGGTAAAGTAAAACATGTGGTATGGGACACATGGATTTGCTTTATCGCTTAATATCGAACTTATAAGATCGAAACCCTTTCGATGAACTGTTTGAGATGATTTTAAGATGTTATTAAATTTTTGGTAGATTATATGGTTCGAGAACTCTAATTTAGGAGTACATTCGATGAAGGATCATTTTAAGATGTGTTTCTTAATCGCCGCTGAAATGAGGTGAATTAAGAGCTAGAAATTTCTAATTCGAATTATGGTTGTAAATAACCATCTAGATGTTATTTTTACTTGCCGATAAGATAATGTAAGCTTCTTTATGATGATTTTACGATGTTGTGATGCATTATGAAAATTTTTACTTGTCAATGAGATGAGACAAGTCACGATGCTACTAGTACTCGTCAATGAGATGAGACGAGCACGGTATTGTATTTACTCGCCAATGAGATGAGGCTGAGTAAATTTTCATGACGTTTATGATGTTTTACTAGTGTGGTACCAACTAAGGGCTAGTAAACCATTAGGTGCAAACGTATGGTATGGGACGTACGTTAACACCTATTGGGTTCCTATCCGAGAAGTTGAGGCACATTCAGGATGTCTACTAGTACTACAGACCACGTGTACTCGATTGGAGTCATCACGATGTAGTTGCTACTCCGATCATCACGATGTTATTAACTCAGGTCTTTGTGGCTGGGAGTCATTATGATGTTATAGACTATAGTCATTCATGATGTTCAAGATGTTAAGATGTTATTTGACTCCAGTCATCACGAAGTTTATGGTACCAAATAGTAGTACTAATCACGATGTAGCGCGCGTAGCATTGCTTCGGCATGCAATCGAGGATTTGGCCAACCCGGGATTTCTTTGAGTTTTGATGTTTTAGACTTCACTGTCTTTAGATGATTATTACATTTATAGCCTAGTGCCAGAGGAGATATAAGCATATATAGTGAAATCATTTATGATGTTATTCTTCGATTGAGTTATTTGCATTATGGATTGATGATTTGATGGTTTTATAGACTACTGGATGTTAAGATGGAGTTGAGTTGTATTTGTAAATTTATACCAATGAGATGAGGTATAAATGATTATGAAGAATCTTTTATGATGAGTTTTAGTGATGGATTTGAGATGTATCTATATTCATACCAATGAGACGAGGTATGAATAAGTATAATGCTTCTTTTATAATTGGGTTTTATATTTCCTTGAATGATCCTTAGGATGTTCCAATGAGATGAGGCACATCCATATGCGTTTTATTCTATGTATAAAGGATATGCACCTTTGATGTATTGTTATATTGACAACCACTCATAGTTGAATCATTTGAAGTCATCATCCATATTCCTTTATACCACTGATGATATGAGGCAAAAGCGATGTTTATTAAGTCTTATCTTTAAAACTTTGCTCGCCGATATTCCATTTGCTTAAGTGTCAGTTATGCCACTTAAGCATGACTTTATCATTATTATCTCTTCTACTTGCCAAGAAGAGATGTTATCCTTTCTTATGATGTTGAAACCCTGTTTAGGGCATGGCATCCTTCAAGAAAAAGGATACCATAGCTTTCACCTACTCATCATTATCGATTGTTCTGTTTAACTGATGATTTTAGCTAGCCTGACCTGTGTGTTTTCACTCGGGTCAGACCGAGTTGTTTCAGGTATCATCTATTGGACTTAGTTTAAAGTTGATGTTGGATATCGGCTCTTCATTCACTTGAGTAGTTTATTTCTTCCGCATACTCTGATGTTTTTACATTTGATTTGGTGTATATGGTGTGGTTGTGTACCACCTTTATTGTATTCATATTGTATTGTGTTGAACGTGTATTAGTGTATATGTATATATATGATGTTGATTACTATTCTATGATGTGATTTACATTCAGCTATTGTATTTTGTTCTGATAGATCTGTTAGCCACCTATAGTTTTGGATTAAGCACTTATTGGGTATGTTGATCCACATGAGTTGGAAAAAAATTATATTGCATTTATCGACGTATTCAATAGATGTTTAAGACAAAATTATAGATGGTCGCCCTTAACCAGCCCTATTCTCTGCTTTAGTAGATAGAATTACTTGTTAATTCTCTTTGCTAAGGCGGGTCTCGGGGTGGGGAGTTACAAAAGTAAAAGCCATAAAATGAAGAAAATAGAAGCCATTAGAGAGAGAAAAAAGATATATTATTCATTTCAGAGAATAGACATATGTTTACGTTACATAGTCTTCTTTATATGAAGGCTTCAGAGCAAAGGGTTTAACTTATTCCACGACGTGGGACTAAATAAAACAACGTAAAAGCATATTCATTTCATGATTTACATATATTGTAACAACAAGTATATTTGACAACGTTTGTCATTAATTTAAGAGACGCTATAAATAGTCGGACATCTCCCTTTTAAGGTAAAAAAGGTGAAATAATTAGTTGACTTAAGGAGTACATGTGAATTGAGCTGAAAATGAATATGCTAATAGAATACAAACAGTCAAAACTTTAAGTTCTTATAGAATAAAACAGAGTGTACAATGCATGTTCAATGCTTAATGATATGTACTTATTATCATTTTGATTTTTCTTTTATAATCTATGAAAACAAAACATTTTACATTGAACATTATTTTTTTATTTATGCTTTTATATTTATCAATTGTTCGCGGACATGATAATATTTGATATGCATCCGTTATCCTTGGATGTGGACATCCAATACTAGAAAGTGACTTCGAATGCGGATGAGAGTATAACACTACACATATCCAAAAGTATAGGTTGACAATCGTATCAGTGACATATCCATATATGTAGCATATTTTGAAGCAAATACACGAATGCATTTGTTTTTATTTTGAGTTTTGCGTTTTGCGCACACAATGTTCATGACAAATATAAAGAGAGGGGAGTAGAAGATTTAAAATTATAAGTCATTAAGACAATTTAATTATGCACCATAGACATAAATAAAGTTTATCTGCACTTTTTCTGTCCGATTCTTGCTCAAACCCCCTGTGACGACCCGGAATTTTGAGCAATATCAATTTAATAATCTTTGATAAAAATTAAATTGATTTGATCATTTTATATTATAAATTGACAAGTTAAATTTATATTAAAAATAAATGATAATAATTTGTTAATATCTATTAATATTTTTCTTTGCAATATGAATTGGCAAATTTAATTCTTTTGAAAGCTAATAATAATTTGATTTTGAAATATTTATTTTGATAAATAAGAAGTTTTAATGTAATAAAAACTTTAGATTCAAATTGTAATATATATGAATGTATATATTGTGATTTGAGATTTGTTTTAAAATTCAATTTGGAAATTAATAAATTTAATGTTAGAATGTTTCTATTTGAAATGTGTATATATATTTGTATATATATATTTGAAATAGGAAAATTATTAAATTGAATTTAATAAGAATTTTCAAACTTGAATATATTTAGTTTTGAATTTAAAATGATAATTTGATTTAATGACTTTAAATTGATAATTGAGATTTAAATTTTAAAATAACAAAGTTAATTCCTTATTTATGATAAATATGTACCTTAAGCTTTTAAATAAGATTTAAATTAAAATAGATGTTTCAAACATATAAACATTTAATTGAATTAAAATGTAAGCTACTTGTTTCATATGAATATCTATTAAAAATAAGTATGTACATTTTATATTACATAAATATATGTATATAAGGATTTAATAAATTATTAAAGATAAATACATTTAAAAGAAAAACATTAATAAAACAAGTATAACACTTGTAAGTATATTAAATTATGTAAATTACATTTGTAAGAATATAAACCTTTAAAGGGACACATGGCACTCTCTTGTAAATATAATTAAAAATTTAACTTGTAAATATAAAATATGAGTTTTATTTTCAGCTGAAATATTTTCTTTGAACTCAAAACTGTAAACTTAATACAAAAGAAAAATGCAAATCAAAACAAAGATCAAAATACAAACAAATCAAAGATGAGAACAAATCTGAAATCCAGGAAACCAAAAGGAAGTAAAATCTGGAAAATACAACAAAGCAGAAATTCAGATTTTCAACAGCTACAAGATTTTTAAATTCAAATTACATGCAAGCTCATTTTCAAGAACAACTCAGTAATCATGCATTAGGATGTACATCTTCAACATGCATACTGGAAATAAAATCATCACTTCAACTTGCAAAGGGAATTGGAAGTCTGGAAACATACAGCTTCTGTTTTCTGGAAAATTGTACAGGTGAGTAAATGAGCTTTTAAAAACAGTTTTAAACCTGAATTCTACCTTGTTATTGTGAATGAATATCTGATGGTTTTCTGAATGTTTGAATTAAAAAGTTATGCATGTTTGAATGTTAAGCATTTTGATGACTGTGATGATGAAATGACTCTGTTTGTTATAAACAGGTTTCACCTTCTTCATATAATTCAATAATTCAATTTTAAATCCAAACTAGCTTATGATTTGAAAATAAAGTTTGTTAGAAAACATGTAGTCTCCTTCTAAAAATAATTATAGGATTTTGTAATGGATATTTAGTTCAAAGTTGAAAAATTTACAGTAAATCTTAATTTGGGTCAAAAACTAATTGAATCAATTTTGAATTTGATTTATATAATTGAATTCCTAGGGAAAAATCATGATTTTTAAGATTTGTATCATGGTTTATAGATTAGAAATTAAAGAGGATTTTCGTGTTAATGGTTTTGGGGTTTTTGGCCGATTTTTGATGAACGGTGATGAACTGGGTTTCGGGATTGAGCATGAAGATGAAGGGGGCCATGGGGATCATAGGAAAAATGAGATTTGATTTTATTTTGGATCGAGTTGATCAGGAATTGAAGGATTAGGGTTTATCACCTGTTTTTTTTGCCGTTGTGTTCATCTTGACTTCGCGACTTCGAGGGTGTTCTGGAGGTTATCGCGAGCGTGGCCAAGGATACAGGGGATTGTGGGGAAGCTATAGAGGTGGTGGCATAACCTCCGGTGGAGGGGATGGTTGGCGGTGGTCGGAATTGATGATGGGTTCTCTGAGCAGTTTTGGAATGGAGGGCTTTATTTCGATTTTCAATCGGAACAATTTTTCTGGGATTTGTACGTTGATGTCGAAGTCGAAGTCGACTTGGGGATGATCGGAAAAGAGTTCGCCAGCGACCAACGTGGGTGTGCACGTTAATGTGCACGGATCTGAGTTTTAGGGGGGGTTCTGGGAAGAAGAAGATGGAAACTCGAAGAAGGCTCCGCGTTTTTGATGGACTGGCTCGAAGCAGTGGGAGTAGGAAGGGAACTCGGGGTAATCACTGGGTCTTTGGGTAGTTTACTCGGGTTTTTGGTCAGGGATTAGAACTAGTTGGGTAGGTCGCTAATGCAAAGAATATTTGTTTTAGAAATTTAGTCTTTAAATCAAAGGTTGAGCAAGTTTCAAATTTGTTTCAAATTATGTTTTAAACAAGTTTATATATTTTAAAATATGGAAGTTTTTAAATATAATAAGTGGATTTAAATTTAAGTTTATATTAAACTTTAATAAATAAATTTGGGAAAGATTTTAAAAGATTTCGAAGTTCAATTTATAATATGTTTAAATTATGTTTGATTTCTAAATCATTGTATTTTATTTAAATAAAGTTAATGATTTAGAATTTGATAATCAACTGTAATAAAAACTATCTTTAGTTATCTTGAATTTGATTTATTTAAAGATAATTAAATTTGTAAAGATAATTGAGATAATTAAATTATTTTTAATTATCAAGTTTTAATTATGAATAAATGATTTAATTAAGATAAGGTTTCTTAATTAAGAATCTTTTAATATAATAAGTTAAGAATCATTTAATTAATTTTAATGATTAAGTAAAATAATTTATTAAATGATTAATTTGTGATTAGTTAAGATAATCACTTTGGATTAATCTAATATAATTACTTAGGGAAGTAATTAAAGTAATTAAGTAGTTAATTACTAAAGGTAATTAAGTAAAAGTTAATTACTTTATGAAAAGTAATTAAGTAATGTGAATAAGGGTTAATCACTTTAGTTATTAATTAGAGACTTAATTAATAATTGATTAAAGGTTTAAATTATGTGATTAATGATTGATTAATTAAAGAATTAAGAGTTATTAATTACTTGTAAAAGTAATTAATTAAGATAGAATTTAATTAATGATGTAATCATTAATTAATGAAATTAATTAATTAATTGCTAATTAATAATTTAAGAATAATTAATTAATAATTTAGTTTTAATTACTAAATGTAATTAGAGTAATTAATCAAAGGTGACTAATTAAAAGTAATTAATTTAATATGATTTATTAAAAGTAATTAATCAATGTGATTAATTAAAAGTGATTAATCAGGTGTAACTGATTAAAGGATAATTAAGAAATAATTATCAGGATAATTAAAGAATAATTAATCAAGGATTGATTAATTTTGAAAGGTAATTAAGAGGGAATTACTGGGTATAATTTGGAATTAATTAATCAGGATGATTAATTAATATGGTAATTAAGTAATAATTACTTAAGTAATTAAGTGATAATTAATCAGGGAAGATTAATTGAAGTGGATAATCAAATGATGTTAATTAATTAATTTGTAATTAATTAATGAATAAGAAGTTGGATTGAGGATAATCCAAGTGATTTATTAAGGATTAATTTAATTTAAGGATTAATTAAATTAATCAAGTTTAAATCAAACTTGTTTATGAATGGTTAATGATTGGATGATATATGTATCATTGAATGAGTTAATGATATTGGTTGTTGTTGGATGGCATTGATTGATGGATGATGATATGTATATGCTATATCTGATTGTGATATATATGCTGCTTTGTGATATGTATAGATGCATGTGATAATAGATGCTTATCTATCTGTGTAATATGATACATTCATTTGTGTTAAGTGATATTTTCTAAATATCTATTGTCTAAAATCCCTTAAGTACAACTTGGATATTAAAATGGCGTTTGGTTTCGATGAGACCGGGATCAGGTTTCCATATTTGGAATCCGAAAACCACATCGATTCCAATTAAACGTTAGGTCGTTAATCCAAGTGGAGCAAGTGAAGACTCGAGGTGTAAGGGCTATACGTCAGTATAACTCTGTGGGTGATTCCGTAATGAGTTTGACGGAATAGTGCTTATAGATTCGAGATGGTGAATTAGAGTGCAAGGGCTATGGTCGTTGACTCTGAGGGTGATTCCAAAATGAGTGCAACGAGATAGTGCCTTCGGTTTCGTTCGAACCCGGAACGAACTTGTATGGATTGAATGCTTTCAGCACATCGTCAGGCGGACGATGAGCATTCTAAGATAATTGGTCCTATAAAGGTAATCGCAGCCTCAAGCCTCATCAACCGGGAATGGCTAAAACAGGGGAGGTGCAGCAAGGCTTCGTGGGTCGCGCCCACTGGAGGGCAAGATACATCCCTGTCTAGAGGTCCCTTTATATTTCGGCTTTGTGGGCGGTTGGAACTGCAGCCAACTGCGGGGTGGTCTTGTTCGGGACTGTTCAGTAAGGAATGGTCCCGGTCTTGTGTTGCAGGGGATGAAGGGAGTAATCCTCGGTACGGTGATCTAGGCCACGTACTGTGACGGGCGGTACCCCAGTAGCCCTGCCATTGTTGGAAACCCATTTTCCCTACGAGACCCTACGGTTTTGTTTGTATTACCCACTTTTGTGGCTAGTAGCTGGAATTTAATGAATGTAACAATTTCGGCTATTTCTTATAAAACCCTAGACACTATTATAATATCACTGGATTTCCTATCAAATGTTTTGGTTAGCGTAAGGTAAAAACTTTTCCATGTTTATGTGTGGGAAGTCTTACGTGATACCTTTTGTTTTCAAAGGATTTCTAAAGTTAAGCAATCTTAAACCGTTTACTCACACCAGACCCCTGTCTGACCCGAGTGTTTATTTTCTGTTTTATTAAACTCTTGGGTACTCATATTATATATGAGTAGTCAAGTGATTCAGGTTATCTCTTGACGAATTCTGGAGGAGCTTTGGAGCAGGAGGCTTCAGCGTGTAGATATGATTAGAGTTTCCGCTGTGTTGTTGTCTGTATGATGTCTTGTATTGTATTAGACAGAAATGATATAACTGTCTAAATTGAGATGTTTAGTTGTGTACTCTGATGTATATGATACTCTGTATATGTTCTATATTATATTTAAATCGTTCCGCTGTGAGATTCTGATGTGTTGTTTTCTCTTTCTTCTCTTTCTTTTCTTCTTCTATCCCTTTCTTTCTTAATTAGTGATGCGATTTTACGGGAGTGGAAAGTCGGGTCGCTACAGCTGGTATCAGAGCGTTAGGTTGAGTAAATACCTAGGCTCTGAAGTGGTGTCTATCTTGAGAGAGCGTACTTGTAATTTTTATATATATATTTATATAACTACCTAATCTGTTGGGTTATCTGTTCGGATTTGCCAACATAGGTTATAAAGGTAGATAAGGTAGAAGTGTGTGGAACACGACTACCACTTTTGGTTGAGGCTTATATGTTGTGGTTAGAGGTGTTTATCGAGATTGTAGACCATATACTGTCTCGAATAAGTTTTGTGGATTGTAGAAAGGATTTCTTTGAGTCCAGAGGAAGTCTTTTTCCAAGAATTGGAATATATTCTTGAAGTGTGAGGTTGATTTGCTCTCGAGTGAGCGGAATTTCCTTGAGTTGAGTTGTCAGCTGAGCCGAAGCTAGTGGTGGTATCTTGATGACTTCAAGAGGGAATAGCTGTGTGGTGAGATGAGATGCAGTATCCATAGATGGTTCTAAAGATGTTTCTTTTGGAGCCAGATTTAGATGGTGTTGGAAGAGCATTGATGTCTGCTGCAGGGAAGGTTCAGATGTTTAGAGATTTTCTGGATCTCAAGTAAGGATGTCTTATCCTTATTGAAGTAGGAGACTAAGGTCGATGAGTTACCTCATTTCGGACATGGTCTCAATTGTTTTCTTAAGAAGATAAGTAGCTGGTGTTTGATTTGGAGCCGAGTTTCTTGAGGAGATGCTTACTCATCTCAAGGATTTTTAATGAGATTTGATGATAGTTTTGAGTTTCAGGAGATTGTGGTTAAGGAAGACCTTTGGTTTAGCTGTATCATTGAAGTAAAGTTTGGAAGTAGCAGCATGGATCTGTTTCTTCGATGATTCTGAAATCTTTGGAATTCTACTATCGGCAGACTAGGCAGATAGTGAAGGCTTATTCTTTCTTTGGATGGCTCAGCAGAGCGAGATATTTGTTGGAAGTGATCTATCAGTTTCTGATAGTAAGCCATTCTGGAAAGATTGATCTTGATGGGAAAAGCTGTTCTAGTTGGGGAGACAGTTCTTTGAAATCAGAACTGAGTAGGATCGCAAAAGTGACTTGCGATTAGCTTGGGAAGCTTGGAGTATTCTTTGGTTTGAGATTGAGGCATCTCAAATAGAGGTGAAAGATATGGAAGCTATGGAAGTAGTCAGAGATCTCCAGATGTTTTTGAGGAAAGCTGAGGTATACCTGAATCGGAGATTGAGATTTCTTATCAACTTGGATTTCTAGGAGCAGTATTGATGGTCTAACCATATAGTGGGATGACTCTAGGAGCTAGGTGAGTTTGGTGAGGCAGCTCAGGATTCTTTGGAATTGATCATCTTATTCCGAGTTAAGATTCTGCTAAGATGTTTTGACCAAGTGGAATGGTCACTGAGATTTTTATGAGTCGGATGAACTGTGTATGGAAAAAGATTTTTGCTTGTGTTCTTCGATAGCATTCTTATCTGCTCTAGATCAGAGTTGTGCAGCGGAAGCAAGTTGGGAATTATTCTAGTATAGAACAACCGGATGTTGCAGTAAAGGAATTTCTACTGGAAATTTAAGTATGAAGGAATTTTCTAAATTTGAAGGCAAGGTTGTCAAGTACAACTGTTGGCTATTCCAGATAGGAGAGGTATGTTTGAAGTCCATTGATGATTGTGGTATAGAATTGTGGATTGGATTTTGGCGAATTATTTTTGGGTAAGCCATTTTGTTGAGTAGGATCTGGAGATTTGATTTGAGTTGGTGTTGTTGTTTCATGGAGCAATCAGCAAGGGTTAGGCTGATCAGGAATATTGGAGGTGACTCAGAGCATCTGAAGAATTGTGCAGTTAAGTATTGAGAAATTTTGGAATGTGCAGTTAGAGTTTGGAATTGATTTGGTTTTATCCAATCAAAGGAGATATAAGGTTTGGTAAAACTGGAGAGTTGGCTCCGGAGGTATTTGGAGTTTATCTGTGATCTCTAGGGATTTGATTTTGATCTACAGGATTGAATTGCCAGTTTGGATAGCTGGAATTCATTGTATTTCACATATCTCTGAGAAATATGTGTATGATTCTTCGAGTGATAGAATCAGCAGTTCAGAAGGAATCTGGTAGTTGAGTTGGTTTTGGGATTAGTCTGGTATCTTGTTCAGATTTGTAGAATCAGATGAGGGAGTTCTTGGTTTTAGTAGTGTAGTTAGTTAAGATTTGTAGAGTGAGTATTCCAGTATAGGTATCTGGAAACTCTAGATAATATTAGGAAGTTCTATTCAGAATTTTTCTGAATAGATAAATTGTTTGTTTGAATTGGTTGCTATGATTGATTGTTTGATGGCTGATAGGAATTTAAATTCTTTAACTGGGTTATTAAATTATCTTTGCTTTTAAATTTCGGGGACGAAATTCTTTTAAGGGGGGAGGAATGTGACGACCCGGAATTTTGAGCAATATCAATTTAATAATCTTTGATAAAAATTAAATTGATTTGATCATTTTATATTATAAATTGACAAGTTAAATTTATATTAAAAATAAATGATAATAATTTGTTAATATCTATTAATATTTTTCTTTGCAATATGAATTGGCAAATTTAATTCTTTTGAAAGCTAATAATAATTTGATTTTGAAATATTTATTTTGATAAATAAGAAGTTTTAATGTAATAAAAACTTTAGATTCAAATTGTAATATATATGAATGTATATATTGTGATTTGAGATTTGTTTTAAAATTCAATTTGGAAATTAATAAATTTAATGTTAGAATGTTTCTATTTGAAATGTGTATATATATTTGTATATATATATTTGAAATAGGAAAATTATTAAATTGAATTTAATAAGAATTTTCAAACTTGAATATATTTAGTTTTGAATTTAAAATGATAATTTGATTTAATGACTTTAAATTGATAATTGAGATTTAAATTTTAAAATAACAAAGTTAATTCCTTATTTATGATAAATATGTACCTTAAGCTTTTAAATAAGATTTAAATTAAAATAGATGTTTCAAACATATAAACATTTAATTGAATTAAAATGTAAGCTACTTGTTTCATATGAATATCTATTAAAAATAAGTATGTACATTTTATATTACATAAATATATGTATATAAGGATTTAATAAATTATTAAAGATAAATACATTTAAAAGAAAAACATTAATAAAACAAGTATAACACTTGTAAGTATATTAAATTATGTAAATTACATTTGTAAGAATATAAACCTTTAAAGGGACACATGGCACTCTCTTGTAAATATAATTAAAAATTTAACTTGTAAATATAAAATATGAGTTTTATTTTCAGCTGAAATATTTTCTTTGAACTCAAAACTGTAAACTTAATACAAAAGAAAAATGCAAATCAAAACAAAGATCAAAATACAAACAAATCAAAGATGAGAACAAATCTGAAATCCAGGAAACCAAAAGGAAGTAAAATCTGGAAAATACAACAAAGCAGAAATTCAGATTTTCAACAGCTACAAGATTTTTAAATTCAAATTACATGCAAGCTCATTTTCAAGAACAACTCAGTAATCATGCATTAGGATGTACATCTTCAACATGCATACTGGAAATAAAATCATCACTTCAACTTGCAAAGGGAATTGGAAGTCTGGAAACATACAGCTTCTGTTTTCTGGAAAATTGTACAGGTGAGTAAATGAGCTTTTAAAAACAGTTTTAAACCTGAATTCTACCTTGTTATTGTGAATGAATATCTGATGGTTTTCTGAATGTTTGAATTAAAAATTTATGCATGTTTGAATGTTAAGCATTTTGATGACTGTGATGATGAAATGACTCTGTTTGTTATAAACAGGTTTCACCTTCTTCATATAATTCAATAATTCAATTTTAAATCCAAACTAGCTTATGATTTGAAAATAAAGTTTGTTAGAAAACATGTAGTCTCCTTCTAAAAATAATTATAGGATTTTGTAATGGATATTTAGTTCAAAGTTGAAAAATTTACAGTAAATCTTAATTTGGGTCAAAAACTAATTGAATCAATTTTGAATTTGATTTATATAATTGAATTCCTAGGGAAAAATCATGATTTTTAAGATTTGTATCATGGTTTATAGATTAGAAATTAAAGAGGATTTTCGTGTTAATGGTTTTGGGGTTTTTGGCCGATTTTTGATGAACGGTGATGAACTGGGTTTCGGGATTGAGCATGAAGATGAAGGGGGCCATGGGGATCATAGGAAAAATGAGATTTGATTTTATTTTGGATCGAGTTGATCAGGAATTGAAGGATTAGGGTTTATCACCTGTTTTTTTTGCCGTTGTGTTCATCTTGACTTCGCGACTTCGAGGGTGTTCTGGAGGTTATCGCGAGCGTGGCCAAGGATACAGGGGATTGTGGGGAAGCTATAGAGGTGGTGGCATAACCTCCGGTGGAGGGGATGGTTGGCGGTGGTCGGAATTGATGATGGGTTCTCTGAGCAGTTTTGGAATGGAGGGCTTTATTTCGATTTTCAATCGGAACAATTTTTCTGGGATTTGTACGTTGATGTCGAAGTCGAAGTCGACTTGGGGATGATCGGAAAAGAGTTCGCCAGCGACCAACGTGGGTGTGCACGTTAATGTGCACGGATCTGAGTTTTAGGGGGGGTTCTGGGAAGAAGAAGATGGAAACTCGAAGAAGGCTCCGCGTTTTTGATGGACTGGCTCGAAGCAGTGGGAGTAGGAAGGGAACTCGGGGTAATCACTGGGTCTTTGGGTAGTTTACTCGGGTTTTTGGTCAGGGATTAGAACTAGTTGGGTAGGTCGCTAATGCAAAGAATATTTGTTTTAGAAATTTAGTCTTTAAATCAAAGGTTGAGCAAGTTTCAAATTTGTTTCAAATTATGTTTTAAACAAGTTTATATATTTTAAAATATGGAAGTTTTTAAATATAATAAGTGGATTTAAATTTAAGTTTATATTAAACTTTAATAAATAAATTTGGGAAAGATTTTAAAAGATTTCGAAGTTCAATTTATAATATGTTTAAATTATGTTTGATTTCTAAATCATTGTATTTTATTTAAATAAAGTTAATGATTTAGAATTTGATAATCAACTGTAATAAAAACTATCTTTAGTTATCTTGAATTTGATTTATTTAAAGATAATTAAATTTGTAAAGATAATTGAGATAATTAAATTATTTTTAATTATCAAGTTTTAATTATGAATAAATGATTTAATTAAGATAAGGTTTCTTAATTAAGAATCTTTTAATATAATAAGTTAAGAATCATTTAATTAATTTTAATGATTAAGTAAAATAATTTATTAAATGATTAATTTGTGATTAGTTAAGATAATCACTTTGGATTAATCTAATATAATTACTTAGGGAAGTAATTAAAGTAATTAAGTAGTTAATTACTAAAGGTAATTAAGTAAAAGTTAATTACTTTATGAAAAGTAATTAAGTAATGTGAATAAGGGTTAATCACTTTAGTTATTAATTAGAGACTTAATTAATAATTGATTAAAGGTTTAAATTATGTGATTAATGATTGATTAATTAAAGAATTAAGAGTTATTAATTACTTGTAAAAGTAATTAATTAAGATAGAATTTAATTAATGATGTAATCATTAATTAATGAAAATAATTAATTAATTGCTAATTAATAATTTAAGAATAATTAATTAATAATTTAGTTTTAATTACTAAATGTAATTAGAGTAATTAATCAAAGGTGACTAATTAAAAGTAATTAATTTAATATGATTAATTAAAAGTAATTAATCAATGTGATTAATTAAAAGTGATTAATCAGGTGTAACTGATTAAAGGATAATTAAGAAATAATTATCAGGATAATTAAAGAATAATTAATCAAGGATTGATTAATTTTGAAAGGTAATTAAGAGGGAATTACTGGGTATAATTTGGAATTAATTAATCAGGATGATTAATTAATATGGTAATTAAGTAATAATTACTTAAGTAATTAAGTGATAATTAATCAGGGAAGATTAATTGAAGTGGATAATGAAATGATGTTAATTAATTAATTTGTAATTAATTAATGAATAAGAAGTTGGATTGAGGATAATCCAAGTGATTTATTAAGGATTAATTTAATTTAAGGATTAATTAAATTAATCAAGTTTAAATCAAACTTGTTTATGAATGGTTAATGATTGGATGATATATGTATCATTGAATGAGTTAATGATATTGGTTGTTGTTGGATGGCATTGATTGATGGATGATGATATGTATATGCTATATCTGATTGTGATATATATGCTGCTTTGTGATATGTATAGATGCATGTGATAATAGATGCTTATCTATCTGTGTAATATGATACATTCATTTGTGTTAAGTGATATTTTCTAAATATCTATTGTCTAAAATCCCTTAAGTACAACTTGGACATTAAAATGGCGTTTGGTTTCGATGAGACCGGGATCGGGTTTCCATATTTGGAATCCGAAAACCACATCGATTCCAATTAAACGTTAGGTCGTTAATCCAAGTGGAGCAAGTGAAGACTCGAGGTGTAAGGCTATACGTCAGTATAACTCTGTGGGTGATTCCGTAATGAGTTTGACGGAATAGTGCTTATAGATTCGAGATGGTGAATTAGAGTGCAAGGGCTATGGTCGTTGACTCTGAGGGTGATTCCAAAATGAGTGCAACGAGATAGTGCCTTCGGTTTCGTTCGAACCCGGAACGAACTTGTATGGATTGAATGCTTTCAGCACATCGTCAGGCGGACGATGAGCATTCTAAGATAATTGGTCCTATAAAGGTAATCGCAGCCTCAAGCCTCATCAACCGGGAATGGCTAAAACAGGGGAGGTGCAGCAAGGCTTCGTGGGTCGCGCCCACTGGAGGGCAAGATACATCCCTGTCTAGAGGTCCCTTTATATTTCGGCTTTGTGGGCGGTTGGAACTGCAGCCAACTGCGGGGTGGTCTTGTTCGGGACTGTTCAGTAAGGAATGGTCCCGGTCTTGTGTTGCAGGGGATGAAGGGAGTAATCCTCGGTACGGTGATCTAGGCCACGTACTGTGACGGGCGGTACCCCAGTAGCCCTGCCATTGTTGGAAACCCATTTTCCCTACGAGACCCTACGGTTTTGTTTGTATTACCCACTTTTGTGGCTAGTAGCTGGAATTTAATGAATGTAACAATTTCGGCTATTTCTTATTTACTTGAAAACCCTAGACACTATTATAATATCACTGGATTTCCTATCAAATGTTTTGGTTAGCGTAAGGTAAAAACTTTTCCATGTTTATGTGTGGGAAGTCTTACGTGATACCTTTTGTTTTCAAAGGATTTCTAAAGTTAAGCAATCTTAAACCGTTTACTCACACCAGACCCCTGTCTGACCCGAGTGTTTATTTTCTGTTTTATTAAACTCTTGGGTACTCATATTATATATGAGTAGTCAAGTGATTCAGGTTATCTCTTGACGAATTCTGGAGGAGCTTTGGAGCAGGAGGCTTCAGCGTGTAGATATGATTAGAGTTTCCGCTGTGTTGTTGTCTGTATGATGTCTTGTATTGTATTAGACAGAAATGATATAACTGTCTAAATTGAGATGTTTAGTTGTGTACTCTGATGTATATGATACTCTGTATATGTTCTATATTATATTTAAATCGTTCCGCCGTGAGATTCTGATGTGTTGTTTTCTCTTTCTTCTCTTTCTTTTCTTCTTCTATCCCTTTCTTTCTTAATTAGTGATGCGATTTTACGGGAGTGGAAAGTCGGGTCGCTACAGCTGCTCTGATACCAAAATGTCACAACCCGACTTTCCACTCCCGGAAAATCGCATCATGAATAAAGAAAGAAAGGGATAGAAGAAGAAAAGAAAGAAGAGAAAGAACCAAACAACATCAGAATCTCACAGCGGAACGAATAAATTATATTATATCACATAAAACCATTACATAGTATCATATACATCAGAGTTATACAGCTAATACAACACAGACAAGACAGTTATAAACATCTGTCTAGTTATTACAATTCAAGTACAACACAGATACAGATACAACTCAAACACAGCGGAATCACTATATATATATATCTACACGTCGAAGCCACCTGCTCCATATCTCCTCCAGAACTCGTCAAGAATAACCTGAATCACTTGTCTACTCATACATAATATGAGTACCCAAGAGTTTAATAAAACAGAAAATAAACACTCGGGTCAGACAGGGGTCTGGTGTGAGTAAACGATTTAAGATTGCTTAACGTTTAGAAAAACCTTTTGAAAGAAAAGGTATCACGTAAGACTTCCCACACATAAACATGGAAAAGTTTTTACCTTACGCTAACCAAAACATTTGATAGGAAATCCGATGATATTATAATAGTGTCTAGGGTTTTCAAATAAATATGAAATAGCCGAAATTGTTACATTCATTAAATTCCAGCTACTAGCCACAAAAGTGGGTAATACAATCAAAACCGTTGGCACTTATTGGATTTTGGATTCCATACAATGGCAGGGCTACTGGGGTACCGCCCGTCACAGTACATGGCCTAGATCAACGTACCGAGGATTACTCCCTTCATCCCCTGCAACACAAAGCCGGACCCGTTCCTTACTGAACAGTTCCAAATAAGACAACCCCGACGGTTGTCATGATCAACCGTCCCACACAGCCGAAATATAAAGGGACCTCTAGACAGGGGTAAATCTTACTCTCAAGTGGGGGCTACCCACGAAGCTTTGCTGCACCTCCCCTGTTTTAGCCATTCCCGGTTGATGAGGCTTGAGGTTACGATTTACCTTTATAGGACATATCACTTAGAATGCTCATCGTCCACCTGACGATGTTCTGAAAGCATTCAATCCATACAAGTTCGTTCCGGGTTCGAACGAAACCGAAGGCATTATCTCGTTACACTCATTTTGGAATCACCCTCAGAGTTAACGACAATAACCCTTGCACTCTGATTCACCATCTCGAATCTATAAGACCTATTCCGTCAAACTCGTTACGGAATCACCCACAGAGTTATACTGACGTATAGCTCTTACACCTCGAGTCTTCACTTGCTCCACTAAGATTCACGACCTAACGTTAATTGGAATCGATGTGGTTTTCGGAATTCCAAATATGGAAACCCGATCCCGGTCTCATCGAAATCCAAAGCGTGTCTTTTAGGTCCAAGTTGTTTTAAGTTTAAAACAATTCAATTCATTATCTAAATACAGATAGATAATTCACAATACAATAGATAATCAACCTTATCATTATCAACAGATAATTCATATCATAATCAGATAATCCATATTATCATCCAAAAGCAACCAATGCATCCATATCGCATACACAACTCATCTCATAACTGAGATTACAAACCATACCAGGCAACCAATACCATTCAACTAACATAAGCAATGATCTAATGATCACACAATTTATAATTAATTTAGAATGAATTAAATTAATTACTCAATCTCTAATTAATTTAAAATGAATTAAATTAATTACTTCATCATTAAAATTCTGCTTAACTTAATCATCTATTGATTTCAAATCAATTTATAAATAACCATCTCAATATTTATTTCAATTAATCATTATTGATTAATCATCTCTAATTACAATAAGTAATTAGCTTATAAGATTATTTACACAAGTTAATTATATTAAACTCCTACATTTATATTAATCACCCTTGATTAATAACCATTCAGTAATTAACTACATTAATTGCTCAACCCATAAATTAATTATTCTTAATTAATTATTTAAATTAATCCCTTTGATTAATTTCAAAGTAATTTAAATCCAAATTAATTCTAAAATAAATATCCTTAATTACATTCTATAATTATTAATTAATTACTTCCTTAAGTAATTACAAATTCATTAATTACATAAGTAATTATCAACAATTCAACAAATGTTTAAATCAATTAAACTTAATTAATTAATCTAAACAAATCATATTAACCTTAATTAATTACATTAAGTAATTAATTCACTCATTACTCTCTTAAGTAATTTAATCTAACAATTGATTATTAATTAATTAATCTAATCAATTATCAAAAATTAATCACATTAATTAATTGTTAATTAATCTTGAGTTAATGACTTCATTAACATTCTTAATTACTTAATAACTAATGATGATTAATTAAAATTGAAATACAACTTCTAAACTCATTCTAGTTTAATTCTTTAAAACTCTTTCTATAATTTACACCTTCAATTCAATGCCAATCATTTAAAACAGTTTAAATTTAAATCTTTATTTTAAAACTGAAGTTTAAATTTGAATCCAGATTTTAAAACCGAAGGCATTATCTCGTTACACTCATTTTGGAATCACCCTCAGAGTTAACGACAATAACCCTTGCACTCTAATTCATCATCTCGAATCTATAAGGACTAATTCCGTCAACTCATTACGGAATCACCCACAGAGTTATAATGACTCATAGTCCTTACACCTCGAGTCTTCACAAAGCTCCACTTTGATTCACGCCCCTCCCCCCCCCCCCCCCCCCCCGTCTACTCAAAACCCTTTAATCCTTTTACTCTTCTACCAAAGTGGTAAGTTCAATAATTACTTTTTCCTCAATTTTTAATCACGCTTTGGTATCTATTATTACAATTTTAGACGCTGCTGGCTCCATCAATCCGTGACGTAACTGGTGATGTGCGTTAAATCGTAGGTTTGTTTTTCATGACACTGTTATGTGGTAAATGTTGTAGTTGGATCCCTATTATAGTATCCAGTCTGAAATTGCACCTTTGAATTAAATTCTATACCCGATTTTGTATTGCCTCTAAACATTTTTCAACGGTCAAAATCATTAGGCGGTTGTGACCAGAATACCAATTGCTATGGTCAATAATTAGTTTGATAGTAATTGCAGTTTAAACTTGCTAATTTTAGGTGCATATTACTTATTTATTCATCTATAGTTTGATGTGTAATTATTAGGGTAAGTCCAATGTGGGAAGATGATGTAACATGTGCAGTAAACATGTATTTTAAGACTTTATAGGGAAGATGAAGGAAAATAATTAGGGATGGAACTGAAATGGTAGGGATGTTAGGAAGTTGGACTATGTGCATGCTGCAATAAGAAATAATGTGATTATGTGATAGAAATGTTACTGATCTTGTTGTAAGGAAGAAGATTAAAAAAGAGAAGAACGTCAACAGCAGGGTTCGAACCTACGTGGGCAAAGCCCAATAGATTTCTAGTCTATCTCCTTAACCACTCGGACATATCGACATTGTTGTTTCTTCAATGCATCTAAAATAAACAAAACAATAGTCATGGTTAAGAAGGTGCAAAATCTTCCTCGTGCCTTGGCGTATGCTGCAACAAATGATGTGTCCTTTTAATTTAATACATATGCATTATAAAAGTAGATGTTTATTGAAAATTATAATCAATTAAACATGATGAATATAGATTATATTTTTTTACTAGTGTTTTTTAAAAAGATTTTTTTAATCATTTCACACAATATCATCAAACATAATATCATCATATGCATAAAATTTCTTTAATTATATAATTTCATTCAACGTTTTAATCATTTTTTAGAAGTGAAGTTTCAGGTTAAGCTTATATTTATTGTTTAGTAATTAAATTTCAAGCCTTGCCACTATAAACTGCAATATTGAATGATTACATGTCGTCAATATTCTTATTGGAAAGCTATGACACTTCACTCAAACATGTCGTCGCATATACATTAAATGTTGGTTTATTCATTCTCAATATAAAATACAACAAGCACATACAACAAGAGGAAAATGCTGATGTTGTGACTATACATGGAAAGCTAACCTTTCTAAACTTTATTTCATCTCAAATGAAGCAAAAATAGATTGCAATGGAAAATAATGATCTTAATTGCTTTCAACTTTCATTTAATGTCCTTCTTAATGCCGTCAATGTACTTATTGGAAAGCTATGACATTTCACTCAAACATGTCATCGCATATACATTAAATGTTGGTTTATTTGAGCTCAATATAAAATACAACAAGCACATACAACAAGAGGAAAATGCTGATGTTGTATACACGGAAAGCTAACCTTTCTAAACTTTATTTCATCCCAAATAAAGCAAAAATAGATTGCAATGGAAAATACTGAGCTTAATTCCTTTCAACTTTCATTTAATGTCCTTCGTAAGCAAAAAGTCAAAACACTGAGAACTGCAACAACTGAGTTCAAGCCTACATGGGCAAAGCATAGAAAGTTTCATGTCTATCTTTCAAACAATTTAAATATATTGACATTACATATTTGGTTGATGCACAAAGCCAAACAATCCATTGCCTTTACTGTAGTTTTCATTTAAATGCTGATTGACATTCAACGAATGATTTCAAAACCTCTAGATACATACTCTACAAGCCTTGTCATTATATCATGAACGTCCTTAAATTAATTATGCCATTAATGCACTCATTGAAAAGTTTTAATAGACATGACAATTTAGTACATCGATAGAGATGTGTAATGTTATATTATTTTCTCCAGCATCATTTTCTCAATGGATAGACGCTTCAGCTTTGATCATGAGGTCATAGGTATGCATGATTCGAACTACTAATACATGTTGACTTTATAATATAACTATGTACTACCATCTAAGTACCGAACTAAAAAATTGTTATCTTATTCGATCTCAATAAAAAATATAGCAAACACGTATCATAAGTATGAAGTGCTCTAGTGTTGAATGAAGCAAAAAGGTCCTACCGGGATTCGAACACAGGTCGCCAGATTCAAAGTCTGGAGTGCTAGCCACTACACCATGGAACCATTCTATGTTAAAACATCTCACTTTTTCTAAATATTTAGAATACGTGCTACGAGATTGATGCTTATTTCAAAGTTGGAGGGCCAAACACTACACCATAGAACCAACAAATGCTATAATATTATTTCTTCTACATATTTAGAATGCGCTATGACATGATGCTCATTTCTTAAATGTTTACAGATAATGTTCAATTTAAAATTGTGTGACGACCCGACTTTCTTACCATAGAAAATCGCATCATCTTGAAGAAAGAAAGGGATAGAAAAGAGAAAAGAAAGAGAAGAAAGAAGAAACAACATCAGAATCTCAACAGCGGAATGAATAAGTTATATTAATAACATAATATTACATAGTATACAACACTAATCAGAGTTACAAAGAATATACATCACATACTAGAAAGTTATAAACATCTGTCTAGTTATACAACTCAATACAATACAAGAAAAAGATACCAACACAGAAAACACACAGCGGAACTATATATCTAACGCCGAAGTCCGCTGCTCCATTGCTCCTCCATAATTCATCAAAAGTTAACCTGAATCCCTTGGCTACTCGTAAAAATTTGAGTATCCAAGAGTTTAAGAAAAGAGAAGATAAACTCTGGGTCAGACATGGGTCTGGTGGGAGGAACAGGTTAAAGTTGCTTAACTTTGAAAAACCTTTGAAAATAAAGGTATCATGTAAGACTTCCCACACATAAACATGGAAAAGTTTTTACCTTACGCAAACCAAAACATTTGATAGGAAATCCAGTGATATTATAATAGGTCTATGGTTTTCAAGTAAATATGATATAGCCGAAATTGTTACACGATCAAATTCCAGCTACTAGCCACAAAAGTGGGTAATACAATCAAAATGGCACTTATTGGATTTTGGATTCCATCAATTGCAGTATGTGGCCTAGATCAACGTACCGAGGATCACTCCCAATCCCCTGTAACAAAAGACCGGAACCATCCCTTACTGGACAATCCCGAACAAGACAGCCCCGCAGTTGGCTTATGTTCCAACCACCCACACAGCCGAAATAAAAAGGGACTTCTAGACAGGGGGAAATCTCGTCCTACTTGGGCATGAACCACTTAGCCTTGCTGCACCTCCCCTGTTTTAGCCATTCTGGGTTGATGAGGCTTGAGGCTACGATTACCTTTAGAGAACACATCTCTTAGAATGCTCATCGTCCACCTGACGATGTTCTGAAAGCATTCAATCCATACAAGTTCGTTCCGGGTTCGAACGAAACCGAAGGAATCATCTCGTTACACTCATTTTGGAATCACCCTCAGAGTTAACGACGATAACCCTTGCACTCTAAATCTTTATCTCGAATATAAAAGTACTGCCCCGTCAAACTCATCTCGGAATCACCCTCAGAGTTATAATGACGCATAATCCTTACACCTCGAGTATTCACTCTTCACAAGAGATTCACGACCTATCGTTAATTTGGATCGATGTGGTTTTCGGATATCCAAATATGGAAACCCGATCTCGGTCTCATCGAAATCCAAAGCGTGTCTTTTAAGGCCAAGTTGTTTTAAAGGTTTAAAACAATTCAATTATCTACATACACAGATAGATAAATCACAGATTCACGATAGATAATCAACATTATTATCACAACAGATAATCCATATTATTATCAAAAGATAATCCAAATCATCATCACAATGCATCCATATCACTCAATCATTACTTATCTCATCTTTGAGATTCAAACCATCCAAGGCAAACAACATCATTCATCCATATAAGCAATGATTAATAATCACACCAAATATAATTAATTTAAAATGAATTAAATTAATTACACCATTTCTAATTAATTTAAAGTGAATTAAATTAATTACTTCACCAATATAAATCTTGGTTACGTCACTATTAATTAATTATGAATCAATTAATTAATCATCAATCAATTATTCATTTTAATTAATCATTCCTGATTAATTAACCTTTAATTACATTCAAGTAATTATCCATTAATTAATTTCTCAAATTAATTATACTTAACCAAATACAGTAATTACTCTTTTAATTACTTCTTAATTAATTAACCATAAATTAATTACATTACTTCTTAATTAAGTATGTTAATTAATCCCTTCATTGATTGATTATTTCAAAATAAATCCATTCTTAATTACATCATTAATTATAATAATTAATGATCTCTAATTTCATTTCCTATTTAAATTAATTACATTAAGTAATTAATTCTTAATTTAAACCATAAATGTTAATCACCCTTGATTAAATCCATTCAGTAATTAACTACCCTTAATTACTTCACCAAAAAAATTAATTGCTCCTTAATTAATTATCTCAAATTAATCCCTTGATTAATTCGCAAAGTAATTATGCTCAAATTACTTCCATCAACAAATCACCTTCATTTAATTACATACAGTAGTTACCCATTAATTACTTTCCTAAGTAATTACTCTTCATTAAATTACATTTAGTAATCATACTTCACAAATCACCAAATGATTATTCTAAATTAATTAAGCTGAATTAATTAACTTATCTAATCGAATTAAACTCAATTAATTACAATTAGTAATTAATTCCTTAATTACTTCCATAAGTAATTATACTTAACAATTTACTGAAATGATTATCTTTAAATTAATTAATCAAAATAATTATTAAAATTAATCATATTATTTAATTATTAAACAATCCTTAGTTAATAACCTTTATTAATTATTAACAATTCATTAATTATTTTTCAAAAATAATTAACTTGTTTCAATCATTATTAATTACAAATTAATTAACCATTAATAGCTCATTAATTAACCCTTAATTATTCAATCAATTAAGTGTTAACTATAACTTAATTAATCTTTTATCACTTGATTAATTAATTATTAATCATAAATTAAAAATCATATCTTATTTAATTAATGATTCTTAAATTACAAGTTAATTATTCTTAGAATAATTAATCTTAAACCTTTAAGATTAAACCCTTAATTACTTTGAGTAATTATTCATTTTACTAATTTATAAAATAAATAAATTATCCATTTAATTACCCTAATATTAAATGCATAACAAATCATTAAATTTTAATTTAACTTCAACAAGTTTTTAAAATCAATTTAAAACCTTTAAATTTACATGATAAATAATACTTTTCTTATAAAAGAAATTTTACAAAAGTTTTAAAACAAATTCCTTTTTAAATTCAAACATTTAAATTTTACTTTATCATTCAAAATTGTTAAACACTTACATTTATAAAATTTAAATTTATTTTTAAAACCAATTTAAAAACTCATTCATTTCCATCTTAATATTCAAATTAAACTTGAATCCATAATTTAAAAATTAGATTTAAAACTTATTTTAAATCTTTGCTTAGTATTTTAAATTTCAGTTTAAAATTTTGAAACATGACAAATTCTAAACTGCAACAAATTAGCTCGAGCAAAACTCAAAACTACTCGAGTAACTCGAGTATCATTTTCATCTTGAAAATCATTCAAACTAAAACTGACAGGTTTTACATAAACCTGTATCAACCAAAATCCTGAGTTCACTCAACAAAAACTTCGAGACAAATAACCCCATGCTTCGAGCAACTCACAAAAGAACCCGAACCAAACACGAGAAAATCAATTCTTCCTCAAACCAGCTGACATAACACGATCACCGTGCACCTGCACCACCATTGCCGTCACCTCCGACCTCTCGCGACCACTAGCACAAGTCAGCCATCATCACCAAACACCAATTCGACCTTCAAACCAACTGCAGAAACTAGAAATCAAAATCGAGCTTCGAGCTCAAAATCTGGAAGCAATGTCGAGCTACAATTCGCCTCAAACTCCAAAATCTTATCACCAGAGAAGCTACGCCTTCTGCCACTACTTCATCCACACCCCATCTATCACCAACTCAAATCAGGGCAAGCTCGATCACTTATATAGGTCGCGGTGATCAATTCTTCTGATCATAGAAAAACTAGGGTTAAATATTTCAATCCCTAATTACTACAGCCTCAATGCTTTAATCCATCATCTACCATTTTTCCCTGAATACTTGATCATCACTTCATCACCAAAGAAAAACATGGCCACCCCGACCTTCTATGTTGACAGTTCCAACCCAAAACATTATTTCTGGTTAAACCAGAAATTCTTAATCAAATACAAACTAAAAATTCTAATTTTAGTTTTAAAATTCATGTCTTTGTTTATGTAAACTGTTGATAATCTTAAATCAAAGAATCTAGATGATTACATTCTTACTTATATAAGGATTGTTCTGTATTTATTTTGTTTCCAGTGAAAATACAGAATTTTCTTATACTAAATAAAATTTAACTTAACTTATATTACATGATCACATATTGTTTAAATCTTAAACTTTAACAAGGATTTGAATATGAGATTATGATTTTTGATCAGGATTTCAACCTGGAATTATAGAACAGGCAAGATCATATTTTCAACAGCAAGCATATATTCATGCATCTAATAGTAATGAACTTGTAAATTTGCATGCAAACACACTTATTTCTAGATTAAACAAGCAACTAACTTATACTTAAGTTTATTTAGTATAAAATGTTACTCATAGTAATTTATGAGCAGAGCCTTTGTTTTTGAAAAGCTTGAAACTGAAAGTTGATTTGAACTTGAAAACTTCAAATTGCTTCTTGTTTTGCTTATGAATTTAAACTATAGTTTGCCTTAAAAACATTCATCTTGTTTATGCTGAAATGCTCTGCTTCTTGATGCATGCTTCCAGATTTTCAATTGCATGCTTGTTTCCAAAGAAAGAAAAAATGCAGGCTTGTGAATTTTGCAGAGATCTTCAGTTGCATGCAAGCTTTTAGAGTTGCAATTTAATTTTCTCAGGTTAATGAATTGCAGAATTTGATGATCAGGTTAATACTTGCATTTCAGGTTTTTCAGATGGTTTTGGTTTTGAGGGGAATTTTACAGATTTTGTTTGAACAAATTTTGTTTTGAAGAAGAAGTTTGCAGATTTTCTTATTTTAGCTGAAAACCTTAAGTTTTGAAGAAGAATAGAAAGGAAAAATGATTTTAGAGGAGATGTATTTAAGTAAGTAGATTTTGATTTTAATAAAAATAAAAGAAAAAGAAAACTAAAAAGGACACTTGGTTTAAGTTTAACATTTGTCACTTGATTAATTTATGATTCAACACATGTCATTAAGGTGTTTTAAGAAACTTACACTTGTAATTTTAAGTATTATTATTGTTATTTTAATTTTAATTTAAATTGTTTATAAAAGCTTTAAATCTTAATTTACTATTTTTATGTATATAAACAAATCTCTCCCCTTTTTAATTAAAGAGAAATGAAACAAACAAATACAAATATAAGCTAATTCAAATATTTTTAAACATTTATTCTTTTGAATTTCCCAACATCAAATTCAAATTTAAATTAAATTATAAAACCTAATTTAAAAATCAAGTTATATATATATATATGCATATATAACTCTTATTAAAATTCAAAAATAACAAAACCTATTTCTTACAAAATTTATTTATGTTCTGAGAACTAAGTATTATAATTATTATTTGAAAATAACAAATTTAAATAATTTATAAAAGAGATTATAAATTACACCTATTTCTCAATATAATAAGATCATTTTGTAAATTGTATTTTAATTTCTTATACATAATTTCAAGCACTATTTTGAAAAAAAGAAAATGAACTAAGCTTTTATGTTAATCTAATTTAAATTCATATTAAGCTGATTAAATATAATTTAAAAACAAATGATATTTATCATAAGTATAAACAATATAATTATTTATTAAATTGTTCTGAAAAGATAAATGTTAATTTAAATCAAAATTTCCAATTTACCAAAAATAAATTAAAATTAGAAAATTCATTCATTTACTAAGTTCCAAACCAAAGTTTATATATTTACAATATATACAATTATATATTATAAAAAGAAAATAATTTATTAGTTTTAAAAAGATAAGATCTACCAATTTAAATATTTATTAAAAGATGATTATTAGATCAATTCAAAATTTTATTATCAAAAATTATCAAATCAATTTAATTTCTAACACAGATTATTAAATTTATATTGCCAAATTTTCGGGATATCACATTCCTCCCCCCTTAAAAGAATTTCATCCCCGAAATTTAAGAGCAGAGGTAATTTAATAATCTATCTTAAGATTTTATTTTAAAACACAAGCATATATTATCATATGCTAACAATCATAACAACCAATTCATTCAAACAAACAAATCTAGTTATTCAGAAAAATTATGGATAGAACATCCCTGAGTTTCCCAAGTATATACATACCGGGATACTCGCTCTACAGAATTCAAACAATCAATACTACAAAGCTACAGAGCTCCTATCCAACTAGATCTACAAAACTAAACAGGATATCAGACTACAGACAAGTCTGACTCAACAATCACATTCTCATGAACTGCTGGTTCCACAACCAGAGACGAAACATACACGTACTCCCTCAGAGATACGTAAAACGCATCGAATCCCAGTTATCCAAACTGACAATTCAGCCTTGAAAATCAAACACCAATCCTCACAAGGACACAAAAAAGATCCAAAACACCTCGGAGCTGACTTACCCAGTCTTACTCAATCTTATAGCTCCTTAGATCGGATAAAACTTACCCAAAATCAAATCTCCGATTCTGGAATCCAAATTCCTTCGTCTCTTATCCACCAAACACTTCTGACGATCCTGGGCTGCCTTCATCTCTCCCGATCAGCACAACCTTCGCCGATGTCTCTAGAAACAAACTGGACCAAAACAACCCAAGAGAATGATCTCCTCAAGATCAATCCAAAACCAAGAACACCAACTCTACTCCACAAACATCAGAAGACTAACTTACTTCTCCTTATCAGGAAAAGATAAAACAAAAGCACTTCCAAATTGCTTCCGCTGCACAACTCTGATCTAGAGTAGAAGAAAATGTTGACGAAGAACGCGAGCACAAACTGGACAACACATCTCAGAAATATGGTTCAACAGATCCAATAAAGAAAACTCAGATGCCCCACCTGATTCTAAGCCGAACCACCGGTAGCACTCCTGGAATCTATTCGATAAGAAAACTCAATCTCCAGTGCGGACAAACCCCTGATAACTCAAGAGAACACTCAAACTATCGCAAGTCACTTTTTCAATCAACCAGTCCAATATCCAAAGAAAACTATTAACCAGAAGACTTCTTGCTAGCACAGAACACTCCGAGCTGCACTGCTGACACCGACGCCAAATATTTCCTAATCCAAAACTCTTCGAGAAACTCGGATCTCAAACCAGGCAGAAACATCCTGCTGAACCTAGCCACAACATAGAATCAGACATACTTCCTAAACTTGTTCCAAAGAAAAATCTTCGGAGACATCCATAGTCACTGCGTCTCATCACACAGCTACTAATTCCTGAGGTATCAAGATACCATTATTTTCTTCTGCCTAACCGACAGATCCAAATTCAACTCATCCAACTTCAAAGATGAACTCCAAACCTTTACAGGTTACCTTCAGAGATCTATGAAATCTCTGTACTCAAACTCCAACCATTGGTAGTAGTCATGTTACACACCGTACTACCTTATCTACCTTTATAACCTATATTGGAAAACCTGAACAGGTAACCCAACAAATAGGTAGAAGTAAATACATATAAATATATTTAAAATTACAAATACGCTCTCTCAAGAAAAAAAATCACTTCAAAGCCTAGGTATTCACTCAACCTAGCGCTCTGATACCACCTGTGACGACCCGACTTTCTTACCACGGAAAATCGCATCATCTTAAAGAAAGAAAGGGACAGAGAAGAGAAAAGAAAGAGAAGAAAGAAGAAACAACATCATAATCTCAATAACGGAATGAATAAATAATATTAATAACATAATATTACATATTATACAACACTAATCAGTGTTACACAGAATATACATCACATACTAGACAGTTATAAACACCTTTCTAGTTATACAACTCAATACAATACAAGAAAAAGATACCAACACAGAGAACACACAGCGGAACTATATATCTAATGCCGAAGCCTTCTGCTCCATTGCTCCTCCATAATTCGTCAAAAGTTAACCTAAATCCCTTGGCTACTCGTAAAAATTTGAGTACCCAAGAGTTTAAGAAAACAGAAGATAAACTCTGGGTCAGACATGGGTCTGGTGTGAGTAATAGGTTAAAGTTGCTTAACTTTGAAAAACCTTTGAAAAGAAAGGTATCACGTAAGACTTCCCACACATAAACATGGAAAAGTTTTTACCTTACACTAACCAAAACATTTGATAGGAAATCGAATGATATTATAATAGGTCTAGGGTTTTCAAGTAAATATGAAATAGCCGAAATTGTTACATGATTAAATTCCAGCTACTAGCCACAAAAATGGGCAATATAATCAAAAACGTTGGCACTTATTGGATTTTGGATTCCATCAATGGCAGGGCTACCGGGGTACCGCCCATCACAATACGTGGCCTAGATCAACGTACCGAGGATCACTCCCAATCCCCTACAACACAAGAACGGAACCATCCCTTACTGGACAATCCTGAACAAGACAACCCCGCAGTTGGCTTACGTTCCAACCGCCCACACAGCCGAAAATAAAAAGGGACTTCTAGACAGGGGGAAATCTCATCCTACTTGGGCATGACCCACTTAGCCTTGCTGCACCTCCTCTGTTTTATCCATTCCCGGTTGATGAGGCTTGCGGCTACGATTACCTTTAGAGAACACATCACTTAGAATGCTCATCGTCCACCTGACGATGTTCTGAAAGCATTCAATCCATACAAGTTCGTTCCGGGTTCGAACGAAACCGAAGGCATTGTCTCGTTACACTCATTTTGGAATCACCCTTAGAGTTAACGACGATAACCCTTGCACTCTAAATCTTTATCTCGAATCTAAAAGTACTACCCCGTCAAACTCATCTCGGAAACACCCTCAGAGTTATACTGATGCATAGTCCTTACACCTCGAGTCTTCACTCTTCACAAGAGATTCACGACTTACCGTTAATTTGGATCGATGTGGTTTTCGGATATCCAAATATGGAAACCCGATACCGGTCTCATCGAAACCCAAAGCGTGTCTTTTAAGACCAAGTTGTTTTAAAGGTTTAAAACAATTCAATTATCTATATACACAGATAGATAAATCACAGATTCGCAATAGATAATCAACATTATTATCACAACAGATAGTCCGTATTATCATTATCAAAAGATAATCCAAATCATCATCACAATGCATCCATATCACTCAATCATTACTTATCTCATCTCTGAGATTCAAACCATCCATGGCAAACAACATCATTCATCCATATAAGCAATGATTAATAATCACACCAAATATAATTAATTTAAAATGAATTAAATTAATTACATCATTTCTAATTAATTTAAAGTGAACTAAATTAATTACTTCACCAATATAAATCTTGCTTACATCACTATTAATTAATTATGAATCAATTAATTAATCATCAATCAATTATTCATTTTAATTAATCATTCCTGATTAATTAACCTTTAATTACATTCAAGTAATTATCCATTAATAAATTTCTCAAATTAATTATACTTAACCAAATACAGTAATTACTCTTTTAATTACTTTCTTAATTAATTAACTATAAATTAATTACATTACTTCTTAATTAATTACATTATTCAATCCCTTCATTTATTAATTATTTCTATATAAAACCATTCTTAATTACATCATTAATTATAATAATTAATGATCTCTAATTTCATTTTCTATTTAAATTAATTACATTAAGTAATTAATTCTTAATTTAAACCATAAATGTTAATCACCCTTGATTAACTCCATTCAGTAATTAACTACCCTTAACTACTTCACCAAATAAATTAATTACTCCTTAGTTAATTATCTCAAATTAATCCCTTAATTAATTCACAAAGTAATCATGCTCAAATTACTTCCACCAACAAATCACCTTCATTTAATTACATACAGTAGTTACCCATTAATTACTTTCCTAAGTAATTACTCTTCATTAAATTACATTTAGTAATCATACTTCACAAATCACCAAATGATTATTCTAAATTAATTAAACTGAATTAATTAACTTATCTAATCAAATTAAACTCAATTAATTACAATTGGTAATTAATTCCTTAATTACTTCCATAAGTAATTATACTTAACAATTTACTCAAATGATTATCTTTAAATTAATTAATCAAATTAATTATTAAAATTAATCATATTAACTGATTATTAAATAATCCTTAGTTAATAACCTTTATTAATTAAAACAATTCCTTAATTATTTTCCTAAAATAATTAACTGTTTCAATCATTATTAATTACAAATTAATTAACCATTAATAGCTCATTAATTAACCCTTAATTATTCAATCAATTAAGTGTTAACTATAACTTAATTAATCTTTTATCACTTGATTAATTAATTATTAATCATAAATTAAAAATCATATCTTATTTAATTAATGATTCTTAAATTACAAGTTAATTATTCTAAGAATAATTAATCTTAAACCTTTAAGATTAAACCCTTAATTACTTTGAGTAATTATTCATTTTACTAATTTATAAAATAAATAAATTATCCATTTAATTACCCTAATATTAAATGCATAACAAATCATTAAATTTTAATTTAACTTCAACAAGTTTTTAAAATCAATTTAAAACTTTTAAATTTACATGATAAATAATACTTTTCTTATAAAAGAAATTTTACAAAAGTTATAAAACAAATTCCTTTTTAAATTCAAACATTTAAATTTTACTTTATCATTCAAAATTGTTAAACACTTAAATTTATAAAATTTAAATTTATTTTTAAAACAAATTTAAAAACTCATTCATTTCCATCTTAATATTCAAATTAAACTTGAATCCATAATTTAAAAATTAGATTTAAAACTTATTTTAAATCTTTGCTTAGTATTTTAAATTTCAGTTTAAAATTTTGAAACATGATAAATTCTAAACTGCAACAAACTAGCTCGAGCAAAACTCAAAACCACTCGAGTAACTCGAGTATCATTTTCATCCTGAAAAACATTCAAACTAAAACTGACATGTTTTACACAAACATGTATCAACCAAACACCCGAGTTCACTCAACAACAACTTCGAGACAAATAACCTCATGCTTCGAGCAACTCATGAAAGAACCCGAACCAAACACGAGAAAGTCAATTCTTCCCCAAACCAGCTGACATAACATGATCACCTTGCATCTGCACCACCGTTGCCGTCACCTCCGACCTCTCGCGACCACTAGTGCATGTCAGCGATCATCACCAAACACCAATTCGACCTTTAAACCAACTGCAGAAACTAGAAATCAAAATCGAGCTTCGAGCTCGAAAACTGGAAGCAATGTCGAACTGCAATTCGCCTCAAACTCCAAAATCTGATCACCAGAGAAGCTACGCCTTCGGCCATTACTTCATCCACACCCCATCTATCACCAACTCAAATCAGGGCAAGCTCGATCACTTATATAGGTCGCGGTGATCAATTCTTCTGATCACAGAAAAACTAGGGTTAAATATTTCAATCCCTAATTACTACTGCCTCAATGCTTTAATCCATCATCTACCATTTTTCCCTGAATACTTGATCATCACTTCATCACCAAAGAAAACCATGGCCACCCCGACCTTCTAGGTTGACAGTTCCAACCGAAAACACAATTTCTGGTTAAACCAGAAATTCTTAATCAAATACAAACTAAAAATTCTAATTTTAGTTTTAAAATTCATGTCTTTGTTTATGTAACCTGTTGATAATCTTAAATCAAAGAATCTAGATGATTAAATTCTTACTTATATAAGGATTGTTCTATATTTATTTTGTTTCCAGTGAAAATACAGAATTTTCTTATATTAAATAAAATTTAAACTTAAATTATATTACATAATCATATATTGTTTAAATCTTAAACTTTAGCAAGGATTTGAATATGAGATTATGATTTTTGATCAGGATTTCAACTTGGAATTATAGAACAGGCAAGATCATATTTTCAACAGCAAGCATATATTCATACATCTACCAGTAATGAACATGTAAATTTGCATGCAAACACACTTATTTCTAGAGTAAACAAGCAACTAATTTATACTTAAGTTTATTTAGTGTAAAATGTTACTCACGGTAATTTATGAGCAGAGCCTTTGTTTTTGAAAAGCTTGAAACTGAAAGTTGCTTTGAACTTGAAGACTTCAAATTGCTTCTTGTTTTGCTTATGAATTTAAACTGTAGTTTGCCTTTAAAGACATTCATCTTGTTTATGCTGAAATGCTCTGCTCCTTGCTGCATGCTTCCAGATTTTCAATTGCATGCTTGTTTCCAGAGAAAGAAAAAATGCAGGCTTGTGAATTTTGCAGAGATCTTCAGTTGCATGCAAGATTTTAGAGTTGCAATTTGATTTTCTCAGGTTAATGAATTGCAGAATTTGATGATCAGGTTAATACTTGCATTTCAGGTTGAAAATGGTTTCAGATGGTTTTGGTTTTGATTGGAATTTTACAGATTTTGTTTGAACAGGTTTTGTTTTGAAGAAAAAGTTTGTAGATTTTCTTATTTTAGTTGAAAACCTTAAGTTTTGAAAAAGAAGAATAGAAAGGAAAAATGATTTTAGAGCAGATGTATTTATGTAAGTAGATTTTGATTTTAATAAAAATAAAAGAAAACTAAAAAGGACACTTGGTTTAAGTTTAACATTTATCACTTGATTAATTTATGATTCAACACATGTCATTAAGGTGTTTTACGCTTACACTTTTAATTTTAAGTATTATTATTGTCTTTTTAATTTAAATTTAAATTGTTTATAAAAGCTTTAAATCTTAATTTACTATTTTTGTGTATATAAATAAATCTCTCCCCCTTTTTAATTAAAGAGAAATAAAACAAACAAATATAAATATAAGCTTATTCAAATATTTTTAAACATTTATTCTTTTGAATTTCCCAACATCAAATTCAAATTCAAATTAAATTATAAAACCTAATTTAAAAATCAAGTTATATATATATATATATATATATGCATATGTAACTCTTATTAAAATTTAAACAAAACCTATTTCTTATAAAATTTATTTATGTTCATAAGAACTAACTATTATAATTATTATTTGAAAATAACAAATTTAACAATTTTAAATAATTTATGAGAGAGATTATAAATTACACCTATTTCTCAATATAATAAGATCATTTTGTAAATTGTATTTTAATTTCTTATATATAATTTCAAGCAATATTTAAAAAAAGAAAATGAACTAAACATTTATGTTAATCTAATTTAAATTCATATTAAGCTAATTAAATATAATTTAGAAACAAATAAGATTTATCATAAGTATAAACCATATAATTATTTATTAACTTGTTCTGAAAAGCTAAATGTTAATTTAAATCAAAATTTCCAATTTACCAAAAATAAATTAAAATTAGAAAATTCATTCATCTAATAAGTTCCAGACCAAGGCTTATATATTTACAATATATACAATTACATATATTATAAACAAAAAACAATTTATTAGCTTTAAAAAGATAAGATCTACCAATTTAAATATTTGTTAAAAGATGATTATTAGATCAATTCAAAATTTTATTACCAAAAATTATTCAATTTAATTTCTAACACAGATTATTAAATTTATATTTCCAAATTTCCGAGATATCTCAAGTTGATTATTTCATCCAACTCGGAGTTCTAATGCAGTTCTATTTTGTTGCAAGTTACGTAGTTTGTATTGGATAGTACCAGCAATATATCGCATATCGGATTTCAATCAATGTTTTCTAAAATATCGATTAACGATATTTTCATCATATGTCCACAACACCGACAAGTATTGAACGCTATATCAGCAAAGCAACATTGACTGGTATATGATGCAACGATAGGCAAAAGTTTTTAAATGTTGTCATTTAATAGAAAACATACATAAATATACTATATTACAATAAAACTTAAGAGTATATATGCAAATTATTTGTATAGATGTATTATCGAAAAATCTTTTAACTGTTTAAACTGATTAGAAAAAGAATATTTAAATCTTATATTGTTACCTTTATTTACATAGCATGTTAACCAAGGCTGTCAATGGATATCCGAAAAATTTGAAATCGGTATTTAAAAAGCTGACGAATATCCGATATCCGATATCTGAAAAGACGGATATGGAAGTAAATATAGAGGCATTCACATTCGAAAAATATCTGTGTCATTTTCGAAAAAATTTATGTGTGGTTCAGTGCAATGAAATATATGTATTTTTTTAAATTAAGCTAACAGTTTATATTGTATGCATTTAAATCGTATTAACTGTTCAGAATTATTTGTTATCATAATATATTTATTGATTTTTTATATTTTTATAATCAGCATGATTAATTTTTTCTATGTTCAACCAATTTTTTTTATTTATGTTTCTTGATTTATTGATCGGATATGATAGTTATTTGATATCCATCATTATCCATGGATGCAGATATGACACTATCCACATCTGAAACTATCCATTGGCATACCTATTACTAACAAACATATCAATATTACACCAAAATTATCCCGATCATTTCAAACATTGTATATCGATCCTTAGACGATAATTTACCAGTACACATATTAAAAACATAGGTTGTACAACTTCCTAAATAATCACAGCAGATCTAACCATATAATCATTGTTATCAGAAATCTTAATGTCAATTAAGAATCACGAGTGGTAAAAGTTTAGATTGTCAATTAAGATGTCTACTCATCGGACACCCTTTGGCTTCGATTACTAATTAATAAAAGCTTATGATTCAATTTTGTTTCAAACTGAAGGTCACGGATTCTCAAGTTATGATTTTGAACTCAATTAAAATGCTTGAAAAAAGTCAACCAACAAAATAACAAACAAAAATCATCAAGATATCCGTTTTAATCTACGATACATGTTTTGTTGTTTTCTAAACATAACAGATAAAATAAGAGAGAAATTGAATTTAAGTTTAGTTGTAGTAGCTCAACGATCAAAATCGATTTAAAAAATATATGTTATTACCATGGAAAGAATCGATATTTCTACACTCAAATGTTGTTGATAAAAAACATAGAGCAAAATTTATATCAACATGTAAATCGTGAAATGTATAGCTTTTGGATTTAGGATTAATGGTTCAAACGCAATTTTGATTTATAGTTTAAAATTTATGATTTAGGATTTAAACTCGCTTTGAAAACTTTGTATAACAACTTAGGTGCAATGTTTTCATAATATGAATTTTAAGAAATTGTAGATCATAGTGTTTTTTGTTGACCTATCAATGTGATATAAATTTTACGTTTAATTATTTGTTTTAGCATGATATATATCATCAAGTATTCCGGTGTTTGAGTAGAATCATTTAAATTTTTCCCAATCGAAGAATGATAGAAGTTTAGATGTGACACATAGTATGAGTGATGTGTTGTCTATCCCTTTCCTATTTATATATTCACATTATGTCTTTGTTTAAGATTCAACATCTTAACATGTGATCAAAGCCGATGGTGAAATCTAAGTCATCATGGTACACATCTCTTAAATATTTTAGAAGAAGGTTTATATGGGCATTTCGATTGGATAAGGATTGTTAAATTTTTGTTCCAAGATCCGTGCAATTAGATTAATAAGAAAACTACACTACATTCTCCATGTAACTAAATTATGAAAAACAACTAAATAAACGACAGGTAAGAAAATACACAAACATTTTGTTCTTCTATTAATTTTATAATTCTCTAAATATGATAAGATTTATGTAACCCTAAGAACTATATTATGTTGGTCAACCCTAATAAATTACTAGTTGATTATAGCTATCGCATACATACATACATACATACATACATGCATACATACATACATACATACATACATACATACATATATATATATATATATATATATGTTCTTATAATAACTAGCCCCTGGCTAAATATATATACACCAAAGAAGTATATTTCTAAATTAAATGTTAACCTAATTGAAAAGGTTAAAAATTGCTAAATATTTATTATACAGCCGACAGTTGCATGTTTTTGGACAAAGGCTTAGTATCAATAATTTGAACCAAACTTTAGACATATTGGTTGCTTTCGAGAGTTCTCGTAATTCTTTCTATTTTCTCTTTGCTTCTTCCATCGTAGTTCAATACTCTATATATAATGAAAAATTTGATATCCCATCTTGATACGGATATTTGTGAAACCTTTTAGTATCTTAAATGCCACTTAACTTTGATTGCCCTCACATTTACCCAAATAAACCTTAACCTTCAATAGATGGAAAATTTATGTGCATGCCCAACAATCAAGCATGCATCGTGTTAAAAATAGAAGATAAACTAATTCATTAGTCATAAAGTTTCAATTTTTTTTCATCAAAGTGTCGCATGGTTCAGAGTGCGCAAGCTTTTGAAAAATTTAGCACTTGCATGGTTTTAATAATGAAAAAATGCATGGTTGTGCATTAAATGCAATGTGACCCACTTGTACATTTACATGTAAAAACATGGTGGTTGTGGTATGAGGTATAAGGTATATTCACTTGCTAATTAATGGGTGACAGCTTCTTATCGTGTACTAATGTTACGATTCAAGTTAGAGAGATTGCGTTAATTTTCAACAGTTATCATAGAAAATATTTTTCGGAAATATTTTTTGAAACATTATCAGGGAAAATCTATTACATAACATGATTTCAAAATTGGTTTTCCAAATTAGCTGTATAAAATATTTTTTAGTTTTCAAGCTTCTAATCATTTATTTTGTACATTCAGTGTCTCGATTGAAGACATTAGGACCTAATGTGGTTGATTAACCAAGGATGTGGATTTATTTTAGAGTCAATTCAATGGCCAAGATTTATGGCTATGGAGGTGTTGATATAGAGGTGTGTAATCTAATTATTATTTAAATAGAGTTTTACGATAAAAAAATAGGGTCTATCATTAATAATTATTTTGTTTCTCTTGTAATCTCTTCCGTAATCTCTAAAATCTCTTCAATTATGAATTATAGTACACTATCACGTTGATATAGGATCCATTCTTAATCCTTATGTCTTTTATTATTATGATTTTATTGTTTCCTTCTGTATATTTTGAAAGGTTGTTAAATTTGTAGTGTTTCAAACGAGTTATACATTTTGTATATTGTTTCTCGACATTTTCATCGACTTTATTGAGCTATTTATTTCTATGATTGTGTTTGGTCATATTTGTTAACCCTCACATTTGGTATTAATCATTCAAGGTTTGCACATAAGCTATTTGTGAAAATGATCATTTGTAGGATTGCTTGCGGATTATTACAATGGTTGTTACTTATCCTATGTTGATTCCATGTGCATGCGGATCATTCGTGGCAGTTAGATTACACTTAATATATAAGTGTGGAACAAAAAAGGGATTTGAGAAATGACAAATGAGGAAATTTTACAGCGGAATCAAGTACATTAAGTTGTGTTTGATACACATTTGTTGTCAGCCGATATCGTGGATGTGAGGAAGAAAGAGATGATGGAATGTGCATCCACAACCCTCCAGCTTGTTATAAAGGACAATGTTATTTTTAAAGTTGATGGCAAGATTAGCACTAAGGGTACATGTGATTAGTTGAAGGAGTTATATGTGAAGAATTCACTTGTGAATCATTTAATATTATCGTAGACATTCTTTACATGCAAGATGTTCGGCGTTGGTGCATTTAAAGACACTCGACATATTTCTAATGAAGATGAAGACAATAAAGTCAAGGACCACTACCTTAAGTGTCAAGTGATATGACGTTTTAGACCAGGTTCTAAAGGTTTTGGAATCGATCTCTTGAGACATCAAAATGAGTGTCATTTTTGCGTAAAATATCATTCTTGTTCTAAGAAAAAAGACAGACAATAAATTTGAGCATCGCTAAGGAACAAAAAAGTAATATTATATGGATGATACACCTTGTACTTGCTGATATGAAGGTGAAACATTTTGAAAAGGAATTGTAGATCAAAAGAAGGCGTTGAGTTATGATAGTGGAGTTAGTAATAGTCAAAACGCCAGGAAAATAGGGAGAATTCTAACTTTAGAAATGCTTTGGCAGATAATGCGTTTGTATTTTAAGATACTAGATCACTAGGAGAATGAACGTTTAGAAAACACAAAAGTTATGGCTTCATCGATTATGATTATGGTAAAGGATATTAAAGATGATGAATTAATGCCGATAATATCAAAAGTTTTGGATTATGGGTTGATACTCAACATAGGAAGATGTTTTATATGACATTGAATAGTTCTTTTTAACTTATGGCAATAGCGAGGATTGCAATTCCTATGGGACTTATAATTTCTTTGGGTGTTAATTTCGAGCGGATTCAAATATTTAGAGTGGTTGCACACTCATCGATGTGCACGATGTTTCAAGAATTTGTAAATCTTTTATCATATTAGGTAACTAGCATCATTGTGATGCAAAAGCAATAAAGAGCAATAGCTTCAAGGTTTCACATGAAGCACTTGTATTTATTAAAAGCGGCAATGACTTGAAATTTGTAATTGCGTAAAAGTCTGAGCATTAGTTGTTAATCTAGTATTAGTGTTAAGAGCTAGCAAGATCTGGATAATAATAGATTGTGTCTTCTTAGGCACGTCATATTTTAGATAAATCTAAATGTGATCTATGGAGAGAACTTTAAAAAACTTGAGTTTTGCTAGGAATGTATCTTAACTACGAAAACAAATGTTTATTCGTTGAGGGTAAGCATGATTAGGGAGGTGTTTTCGAGTATGTTCGCATGGATGTATAAGGGTCAATGATATTAGTTTCACTTGGGCGGAGCAAGGTATTATATTTTTTATTAGTATTCTTGTAAGGTGTGGTTGTATCTAATGTAGGTTAAGTTGTAGGCGCTTGAAAAATTCATGATGTGGAAGACTTTATGTTGAGATTCTACAATAAAAGTGTTTTTAAAGGTTTCTTGGAGTATTATAGACAACATGATTTGGATACATATTACTATAGATAGGTTCACTATCAAAAAACGATGCATGGATGATAAAACGTATTTTGTTGGAGAAGAGACGATGCTTGAGATGACATCCAGATCATCAAAATGTGTTTTGCGCTAAAAGCATTATTGACACAGTGCGTATTGTTTATCAAACTCCAGGTTTCTCCATTGAAGAAAATTTATGGAGAAAGTATGGATGGAGAATATAGATTTTATCTTCTTTTTTATAATCCTGTTACTGTACATGACTTGGGCGCGAAAAAGCTCCAGGTTAGAACCTTCATGGTAGTTATGCTTGGTTACAGGGAAGATGTGAATGGTTATCATATTTGAAATCTAGATACAAGGAAGATTATTAATTTATATCATGTCACTTTAATGAATTAAATTTGTTCAACTAAAAAACACATTCACATAATTTCTTAGATTTGGTGGGTAACAAAAAGAAGATGGAGATTGCTCCTCCATTCCTGTATAATAGTAGAGTGGATAATGTTGTTGATGGTATGTTACATGACACTTCTAGGGGTGATAGTGGTGTTCAAAGTGCCATAAAGGGTTTTACTCAAGAGGTAATCAAGCAGCATTTGGCTCAAGGTGTTTGCCACTTAGGCTAATTATTGCATGATAAAGTTGCTTATGAGGTATAATAATTTGATTAATGCACATCTTAACATTTATAATCGATCGAACTATTTTTTGCGTATAATTAAGATGAACAGATGCATCTTGATGATATCATGGTGTCGAGTGATAAGTCAAAATGAATCTCCATTAGAAAGAGAGAGACAAACCAAACTTGGGAGTTAATTTTGCTTCTTTAAGGAAGTTGTGCCACACGATGCAGTGATATTTAAGATGAAAGATGGTGAAAGACATAATGCTCGATTGATTGTGGAATGGTGTTTACAAAGAAAAGAAGAGTATGATGATATATTTATGTCGGTAGTGCTACGTACTTCAAGCTTGATTTTGTTGATCATGAGTTGCGATTTAAGATATAGAGTTAGCATACCTAGATGTGAAGACCATCTTTTTGTATGGTGATATGACAAAGAAATCTACATAGAACAAGCATTAGTGTTTGTTGTATAGGGGAAGTTTGAGATGAACTTTCAAATTGAAGAAATCAATTTATGGATTTTAGCGCACCTGTATGTAATGATACATGAGACTCAATCATTTTTGTTTGAAATTTGTAAAAGCTTACTAGGAGATCTCTGCAAAAAGATCGCATGTGAGCTCAATGGATGACAAATAAATACTGTAAAAACAAGAATTTTCGGACAATTCTGGAGGAAAATAACTCATCATATGCATAGAACACTACTCAATACAAGGACATCAAGCAAGTGGACCGATGAAAAGAATAGCGAACGGGGACAACACCGGCCGATGGTTTAAATCCCCCTATCCACTGGACAAGATGTTGACTTTCGACTGATTATGCCATGACACGACAACTGACAAGGGCATGCACCGCCAGAGCTTAGATGGAGGTGTCTTACAAACTAGCGACTGTTGGATTTACCGGGCCTTTGGAGCCTCGTTTCAAAAGTCAACTGAAAGAGTATGGGAATTTATTCGTCGTAATAAATCTAGAAGGTGTATTGACTGAAGTGGACTTAGGATTGCAGGAGGAGTTAACTGGTGGTTTCCTTAGTTTCTTTAGTAAAGTGAACGGCGGTTGTTTGAATGATTTTATTGTTTTTGTTTGTACTGACTGTTATACGATCAGTATACCAAAACAAAGACCAATATGTTATAAACTCGTCACACAAGTTTACAAATCAGATTTTCACCACTTTGGAATTATGTATTAGTTATTTTGAACAATAACTATGTTGTATTTAATTTACAAGAACAAACTATAGCAGTCACAATAACAAATTGCTGTATTGAGCTATAGCGATAAACAAGCGTTGTACTACTTCACTGAAAATCACAACGTTGAAACAGAAATATTACAGAATGATGTATATAAATATATAAGTAAACAGAAATCTAACCGGATGAAGAAGGAAATTACATCCGAGGCTTGTCATAACAATTTCCTTAAGACTTTATTCAAGTCTCTCGAGATACAACAAACGTGATCTGCTCGAGATTGTGATGAGTATGATCTTCTGTGTGATATGCAGAAGCATACGGATCTGGAGATTAAGAAATGAAGAGGAAGAAGAGAAAATTTTGACTAATCTACCGATCAGGTTTCCTTCTCCTTTTATAGGCTAATTCCCAACGGTTATGTTTGTTGGGAACAACCGCATCTCTTCGTCTGCAATGGCCAAAAACTGTCGCGGTTTGTAACGGTCGTCTCTTTTCATTTGCAACGGTCAAGAACTGTCGCTGTGTGCAACAGTCGCGTCTTTTCATTCACAATAGCTAAAAACAGCTTTGCAACGCCAATTTTGAAAAGTCGCGTCCAATCCACTAGTCACTTTTAAACAGTAGAAAGTTGTTTACTTCTGTTCAACAAAAATATAACATGGTCCACTCTTAATGCACCCGCACCCGGCCCGGTTCGGAACTGGACGGGAGGGCGACGCGTGCACGTGTGTTAGTTCATGGCCATATAGGTCCTCCCCCTCGCACAAAATTACCTGACCCTAAGGGCCAATATAGGTTTGAGAATAGTAGTATTAAGCATGAACATTAACTTTTTTTTTGGCGACGTGGGACAATATCTCATTCATTATATAAGGGTCCTCTAACAATCCCCACATGAATGATGATATATGTCTTCCCCACACAAAGTGTAATATCACACGGTTCATATGAAAATAATGCTATATCGAGGATAAGTTGATATTTCACTTTGAACTTTCCCTAGTTAAAACTTATCACATATACTTCGCTAATTGGTGAGTTATTTCATCTTAAACCATCAGTCGTTTGTGCATAACCAGACAATAAGCTTTACAAAGCATTGTTTCCCTTCACATCCAATCTTTTGGTTATGTTCATTTTGGTCCTGAACAAATTTGGTTCTGCGAGTGTTTTAAAGAATTTAAGCCTTTAATATTCTCATAGAGTCGACCCAGCTTACACTAACATAGATGATCGCAACCATTAATAGTATTCTACATATACCCCACTTGTTAATTTCTAGATATGGTCATCATTAAAAAGCATAGCTATATCCTTTTAATACTTCTGTAGGCATGCATTCTATTGTTCACCATAGGAATGAAGTAAGACTAAGTCCAAAATGCATTACTTCTTGAGTTACTCGGAATTGATTTGCCTATTGATCGTAGTCCGTGGGATTTCTAGTCGCTAAGATAGGTTTCCGTATAAGATAACTTTTGTTGTTTTAGGCTTTTAAACCCATTCCCCCCGTTGCACAGTCAATTTTCTCTCTTGATAATCTTTTAGTAAATGGATCTGCAAGGTCATAGGTAGTTCTTACATAATCAATGGAAATAGCTCCAATTCAGAGTAGTTGCCTAACTGTGTTATGATGTCGACGAATATCTCGTGACTTTCCATTATACACAAATCTTTGTGCTCTGCTTAACGTTGCTTGATTATCACAGTGTATGCATATGAACAATACAGGTTTAGGTTAAAATTGAATGTCTTCTAACAATTGACGAAGTCATTCTTCTTCTTCGCCTAGTTTATCTAAAGTGGTGAACTCTGATTCCATAGTGGATCGAGCTATGCACGTTTGTTTAGTAGACTTCCATGGCACTACTGCTCCTGCTAGGGTGAAGACATAACCACTGGTTGATTTAGATTCCTCTGAATCAGAAATCCAGTTTGCATCACTATATCCTTCTAAGACGGCATGATATTTTTCGTAATGTAGGGAAAAGTTTGTGGTACTCTTTAAATATACCAACACTCTTATTAGTGCTTTCCAGTATTCCTTTCCTAATTTGCTTGTATACCTGCTCAGTCAACTTACTGCATAAGCTATATCTGGTCTTGTGCAATTCATGAGCTACATTAGACATCTTATTATATAGGAGTATTCCAGTTGCATTACACTCCCTTTAGTGTTTTTGTGCAGTGCTTCCAATGGATTAAAAGGCGTTCTTACTCTAATTTCATAATTTTGGAATTTTTCAATCACTTTTTCCACATAGTGTGACTGAGATAGATCAATTCCATTAGGTTTTTTTATTATTTTGATTCCCAAAATAACGTCTACAACTCCTAAATCTTTCATCTCGAAATTGTTGATAAACATTTTCTCTATGGTCTCTGTCACTTTACTATTTGGACCAAAGATTAGCATATCATCTATATATAAACAAATCATCACGTATGATTGTTCAACTTGTTTATAATAATCACATTTATTTATAAGAAACCATTTTTCATCATGACACTATCAAATTTTACGTGCCATTGTTTTGTAGCTTGTTTTAATCCGTATAATGATTTTACTAATCTACATACTTTGTTTTCATTTCCTTTGGAAATAAAACCCTCAGGTTGTTTCATGTAAATCTCCTCATCAAATTTCCATTTAAGAATGCTGCCTTTACATTCATTTGATGAATCTCTAGATTATATATGGATGCAATTGCTATTAACATTCTTATAGAGGTTATTCGTGTAACCGGTGAATAAGTATCAAAAAAGTCTAAACCTTCCTTTTAACGATATCCTTTTGCTACCAATCTTGATTTATATATGTCGATAGAGCCATCTGGTTTCATCTTCTTTTTGAAGATCCATTTGCAACCAATCGGTTTTATTCCAGGTGGAAGATCAACTATTTTTCAAGTTTATTACTTAGAATTGAATCAATTTCACTTTTGATTGCTTCTTTCCAACATGAAGATTCAGAAGATGACATTGCTTCTTTGTATATTTGAGGTTTGTGTTCTAACATGTGTTAGAAAATCTAAACCAAACGCCTTGGACGTTCTTGCTCTAACGCTTCTTCTTGGTTCAACTTCCTCAATTTCACGATGAGTTTCATCGTCATGTGGCTTGCTTGATTTTTCTCTTGTCCTTTTAAGGACATAATTTCCTTCATTCCTTTTGTGTGGAAACACATCTTCAAAGAATGAAGCATCTCAAGACTCTATGATTATATTGAAATTAATATCAGCTATATCAGACTTGAATACCAAAAATCTGTAGGCATTATTATTTTGGGCTGGCCCTAGATAGTAATAGTATAGTTTTTTGTCCAAGTTTGACTTTCTTGGGAGGCAGAACTGGAACTTTCGCCAAGCACCCCATACTTTGAGGTATTTGAAACTTGGTATGTGTCCTTTCCATTATTCATGGAATTGTTCCTATTTTATTGTGAGGAACCTTATTTAATATGTGATTAGACATATTTAAGGCTTCCCTCCACAAGTTCGTCGATAGACCAGAGGTCAATAGCATTGTATTTATCACATCTTTTAATGTTCTGTTCTTTCTTCCGGCAATAGCATTTTGTTGTGGTGAATATGGAGCTGTTGTTTGATAAATTATACCAGTATCTGCACAGAATTGTTCAAATGTGATTCATATTCTCTACCTCGATCAGATCTCAATATCTTGATCTTTTTATTTAACTGATTTTCTACTTCAGCCTTATATTTTATAAACGATGTAATTGCTTCATCTTTACTATTCAAAAAATATACATAGTAATATCGTGTATAGTCGTCAATAAAAGTGATAAAGTACCTTTCCCACCTCTTGTAGGTAATGATTTAAAATCACATAAATCAGTGTGAGCCAAAACTAGTGGTTCTGTACTTCTATCAACAGTATGAAATGGTTTTTTAACCAACTTTGCTTCTACACAGGTCTCGCATTTGTAGTTTTAATCTACTTGGAATTTAGGTATTAATCCCAATTTTGCTAATTTTTTCTTTTTTCGAAAATTTATATGTCCTAATTTATCATGTCATAGTAAAATTTCATGCTGAACCAAATAAGAAACTTCCTTTTTATTAATAGCACAACCAGAACAGATAGTTTTATTGCCGACTATGGCTACATTGCCTTAAATAGGCCATTGCATAAATAACCCCTTTCTATATAAATTCCAGCCTTAGACAGAACTACTTTATCTGACTCGAATACGAGACAGAAGCCTTTCCTTAAGAGCACAGGTCCAGAGATCATGTTCTTGCGGATATCCGGAACATAAAGAACTTCACTTAGTGTCACAGTTTTTCCGGATGTAAATTTGAGGACGACTGTGCCGTTTCCTTCAATCATGGAAACTGCAAAATTACCCATGTAAAGTTTTTCTTCCTGATCGTATTTCTTGTAAGCGGAGAACATAGATATATCGAAACATACATGGCGAGTAGCACCTGCGTCTATCCACCACTGTGCCAGATTCTGTACAAAGTTGTATTTTGAAACAACTGCTGAAAAGTTCGTCTCCTTAATGGTTGAACTCAAATTTTCCACTATATTTGCCACCGATTTGTCAATTGTCTTCTTGTGCATGCAATCTTTAGCCGTGCGCCCAGTCTTTCCGCAGACCCAACATTCGCCTTTGAACTTCTTGGTTTGCTTATCTTTGAATTGATTATTCGGTTTCTTTCTCTTTTTCTTTTTGTTGGTGAAGTGTCCTTTCTTCTTTGACCCTTCTGTAACAAGTGTCTCTTCGTCTTTGGGTTGTGTTATTTCGCAATTATCTGCCTCAATTTTTAATCTGACGATGAGATCTTCAAAGTAAATCTTCTTTTTCTTATGTTTCAGATAGTTGAGGTATAGTCTCTCAAGGACGGTGGTAAATTTCTTGTTATTGCTTCAACAAAGAACGATTTTCCAACTTGATATCCTTCTGCTTCAAGTTCATGAATTATAAGTTGGAGTTCCTTCACTTGACTAGTCATGGATTTGGAATCCACCATTTTGTATTCCATAAATTTGTCTACTATGAACTTCTTCAAACTGACATTCTGTGTCCTGTATTTATTTGCAAGTGTAGTCCATAGGGATTTTGCTGTCTGGTGTGGCTGATATACTTTATATAGTACTTTATCCAAACAGTTCAGAATGAAATTTCGGCACAAGAAGTCCGAATGCTTCCATGAGTCAATTCTGAGAAAAAACCTGCATCTTTTTCTCTAGTTTGTCCATCTTTAGGCTTTAAATCATCCTTCTCAATGCACTTCTGCAGCCATAACGTGGTGAGATAAAACAACATTCGATTCGGCCATGTTATGAAGTCATCACAATTTCCTTTAAACGGATCAGGCTTGTTGTGGGTAGCACATTTTGCTGATAGTTCAACTGTCGCCATCTCTGTTTTAGTGAAAACAGGATAGTCTTAAGATGTTATATGATCAGTATACAGAAATAGAGACCAATATGTTATAAACCCGTCATACAAGTTTACAAATCTGATTTCCACTACTTTGAAATTCTGTATTAGTTATTTTGAACAATAACTATGTTGTAATTAATTTACAAGAACAAACTATAGCAATCACAACAACAAATTATTATATTGAACTATATCGATAAACAAGCATTGTACTACTTCGTAAAAACAACACAATGTTGAAATGAAAATATTACAAAATGATATATATATATATATAAATATAAATAAATGGAAATCTAACCGAATGAAGAAGGAAATTACGTTCGAGGCTTGTTGTAAGAATTTCCTTAAGACTTTATTAAAGTCTTCCAAGATACAACAGACGTGATCTGCTCGAGATTGTGATGAGTATGATCTTCTGTGTGATATGCAGAAGCGCACGGATCTAGAGATTAAGAAATGAAGAAGAAGAGAAAAGTTTGAATAATCTACCGATCAGGTTTCCTTCTCCTTTTATAGGCTAATTCCCAACAGTTATGCTTGTTGGGAACAGCCGCATCTCTTCGTCTACAACGGCCAAAAACTGTCGCGGTTTGCAACAGTCGCCACTCTTTATTTGCAACGGTCAAGAATTGTCATGGTTTGCAACAGTCGTCTCTCTTCATTTGCAACGGCCAAGAACTATCGCGGTTTGCAACAGTCGCGTCTCTTCATTCGCAATGGCTAACAACAGCTTTGCAACGTCTATTTTGAAAAGCCGCGTCCAATCCACTAGTCGCTTCTATTTGAATTTAAATAGTATTATGTACTTTTGTGTAGCAACAATATAACACGGTCCACTCTTATTGCACCCGCACCCGCACCCAGTATGGGACGGGCGGGTGGCGCACGCGTGTGTTAGTTCATGGCCATATAGGTCCTCCCCTTCACACAAAATTACCTAACCCTAAAGGCCAATATAAATTTGAGGAAAGTAGTGTATAAGCATGAACATTAACTTATTTTTGGTGATGTGAGACAATATCTCATTCGCTATATAAAGGTCCTCTAACACTGACTACGGTAGTTTACTATTGTTGTTGGTGAGCTATTAATGGATATGGTGATTGTTGAGTAAGAACCTTTTCGATCACTTTCGCCACTATTTATTCCCTAAATACTCAACTTTGTAATCTTCTATTCAGTAAATAAAGTATTTGTTTAAAAAAATTGTTTTGAGAAAAGTGTTAAAGATTTTGCGTTTACTTTTAAGTGTTTGAAATGATGATCGAGTGTATTTGCTCTTGTACGTTAATAATATGTTTATTGTTTCGAAAACCAAAGCTAAAATAAAAAGTTGAAATTATGTTCAAATGCAAAATTCAATGCGAAAGATCTTGACGAGGCAAAGAAAATATTGAGCTCGAAAACTGATAAAAGATCTAAAGCGATGCATGTGAACATTGTCTTAGCAGGAATACATTGAGGAAATGCTTGTATATTTTGAGATTGAAAGAGAATAGCGATTAGTACACCAATACCATTACGTAATAGAGTAAGGGTGTGCATACGTGAGGATTTTGACTTGGTTTATGGGTCTTGATGAGATTTGCATTCAAAAGAGAGCGAAACGTGTAAGATTGCAACGACCCGAAATTTTCGCACTCGAAAATTCCAGATAGTTAAGAAAAAGTAGAAAGAGGAAGAAGAAGAAGAAGAACAGAATCACCAAACATCTCACATTCGTAGCGGATAAAATATAATAAATAATAACAGTTTACAAAAGAATACTATATCTGTCGGTTACATTAATATACATCAGAGTTTTACATGTATACAGTCACTGAATATATATACAATTATCATGTCTCAGCTTAACAATAATATATATACAGCGGAAATATTCTATACGCTATTGCCATCCAGCTCGCCTCCTGAGCTCCAAAACGTACCTACCTGAAAATCTGTAATACTCGGTCTGACCCGAGCATTACATCAAAGTAGCACCCGGGTCAGGCTGGAAACCAGCGTGAGTAAACTCAACTAAATGGAATACTAAGGCAAACAACATATATAAAACCGGGGTAACTCGATTCAATTCACAAAGCCAAGTTGGTTATAGATATCATTAATTCCACACATCCATATCCTAAGTACCAATGCTTAGATTTAAATGGTCCAATTTCCTTTAAATCACTTCACTCCAGCATATAGATTTCACATATAAATCTATAAATTTTCGAAAGGGGTTTCGGGTATTCCTAATACCCGACCCCAGCCTCTTCGAGACTTGCGTCATCCTAACCCACATTTCAAAATGAAGTACACAACATTTCATATCAGGAATATCATCTCATTCAAGCATCCAAAACCATTTAATCATTCATAGCAAATTTGATCACCTCGAAATTAATTCAATTGATCCTAATTGAATTTCTAACCTTAATCACTTAAATTCCTTTATTCAACATTAATTAATTCCAAATCAATTAATTAGTCAATCCTTCATTATTCACCTTAATTAATCACCTTGGGTTAGTTATCCTTCAATTTCATTCAAGAAATTATCATTAATTAACATCAAAATATTTATTATTCTTAATCAAATTAAATAAGTAATCTTAGTTACCTCATAAATTAATTAATTAATTCATAAATTAATTATCTATATTAATTACATTAATTTTTAATTACTTTAGTAATTAATTTCTCTTAAGTCATTGTTTACTGAATTGATTTAGTCTTAATTAATCAATTTCTAATTACATCGATGATTTTCTGAATTAATGATTCCCAATTATATTTTAATTTGTCCTAATCTAAATTAATTACTTTTGTTAACCACAATATTAATCATTCTCGATTTATCTCAACCTGCATTTAAGTATCCTTTTATTTACTTCATTAAATAAATTAATTACTCGTTTTATAATGGATACTTAAAAGAATTTAAAACCAAATTTATTTTTAAATTCAAATCAACTTGCAATTGCTCTTTACATTCAAATTGTTAAAACACTTAATATTTAAGAACTATATTTGTTAAATTTAACTTTGATTTAGAACTTGTTTTAAAACTCTACTCACAAATTAAAACTTCGTTTTTTTTTAAATACCACTTCCATTTCTTTCCTATTCATTCTTGTTTTTATTCTATAATTATTTCACTTTCAAAATTCACCCTTATGTTATTTTCAATAAAATCCAATTTATATACTTCGATAACTCAGTGTACCGAAATATTTCAAGCAAACCACGGCATCCATCATTTCAATTACCAAAACTATTCATCACAGGACATCATTCATTCCAGTATATATTATATATTATTATATAATATAGCACAACCATTCAATTTCAACCATTCAACCAATCATTTAAATTTAATAATTTAAATAAAACAAAATCCAGGAACGTGAAGTTTACTCACCTTTGATTTCCAATTTGCAATCCATTCTCATCACGATTAATGTATTTTGGACCATCTCCAACGAGCTTGAAGCCTCGCCCTAAAATCAACGCAGCAGCCCCCCATCCCCCTAATCCACGAACTCACCCTCCTCCAGTCATCACTGAAAATCAATGCTCTAGCGTGGCCCTGCCAAAGGCCATCAAGCATCATTCGAGTTGCCCAGAGCATTCCTTGCCTTCGCCCGAGCCTACGAGCCAAAAACCCACTTCGTTTGGTCAACCACCGCAGCCCCACCATCAAGAACCCACATCGAAAGGCCGCCGACCTTCCACTACAGAAACCGACTCTCGAAATTCCACGCTCGATCAAAAATCGATCGCCTCCTTCACCTTGCTAGATCGCACGGTAAGACGCAGGCCCCTCCGTCCCTTCCACCCAAAAGTGATTGTCGTCCCAACCATTTCACGCTCGCGAGCTACAGAGGAATAGGGATTGAAGTCAAAAGCCTCTCGAATTAATTCTGAGGTTTCGTTCGCTGTTGAAGAAAAGGGAGGGGAAGATTTCGCGTTTCCTGATGCAAGCGACTTCGAATTCTTTCTTATTCAATTTTTCAGAGTGAGGACGAGTTAGATTGATTAAGCATCGCCATTAATTTTAATTTTTTTCGGCCTCGTTTTGATTTTTGCTGAAGAAGCCAAGAGAGGACGGGGGATTATAGATGGAAGGAAGCGTCCCGAGTACGCGTTGATTAATAATAATTAAATATAGCAAATATCTCGAGTTGCATAACGCAAAATCCCGAACCCAAAATAAGACATGCCGACAAACGATTACAGGGTTTTACCGCGTTCCAAATATAATGGAACGTGTTTCGGAGGCTAATTCGATCATATGTGCGTGTTACGAAAATAAACGATCAATATTAAATTAAATCGATTAAAATAGTTCGAAGCGTTTTGAGCTGCCAGGGTCAAACGACAACTCCGATTGCTACGAAAATTGAAATCCGATAATAACTAACTATTATGGATCCAATGGAACTGGTTTCGTCAAATTCCGAGACTGTGCCTCGGAAGGCTATTTTTAAATATCGTTTTAAACGGTATATTATTAAAACTGAACAAATTATATTTAAATTAGATTCAAATCATTCTATTATCTCCAGTATTATCATTATAAATTTCATAAGCCTTCAAATTATTTAAACAGGCTTAGAAATTTCAGATTCAACAATTTACCCAATTTTCAATTATTAAATTCAATATTTAAACTATACAATTCAATGGTTTCATTATGAAGTAAATATGATATCTTGAATTCAAGTTAAAATTAACTTTTAAATAGTTTAAAATCAATTAATTATTCCAATTTAATTTTTCAAAATTTCCGGGTCGTCACAAACATATTATATGTTATGGTGGTTATAAATAGTCACACCTTCTATCATTTAAGATATACAGAAACTTCATAACTCTAGCCTCCAATGGAAAACTGGCAAAAGCCTTGAAGCTGAGATTTGCACACTAAGTCCAAGGAGAAGAGGCGATGATTCAAAGAGGAACAACTAACAACCAATGTATCGACCATCGACTGATATAAGGTACACAGTACCTCAAATTTAAATATTTATACATGACATGTTTATTTTCATTGAAAACAAATAAAATTGAAAATAAAATAATATTACACACACATTCATACATATACATATACATATATATATATATGTGTATGTATGTATGCATAGTTAATTATAAACATAACTATATTTAATATAGCTTGTCCAAAAAAATTATTTTTTGTATGCATATATACTCACAGCCAATATATATGTATGTATATAGGTATGTATGTATATTCAAATGATCTGTTTTTAGACAAAAAATTAATTTTGTTTTCGGTGTTCGTTATTTTATTGTTTACATTTATTCTTGGTTTGAAAAAATTATTTGGTTTTTAAATTATATATGTATGTATATATATTATTTTTGGTTTTTATGAAAAAATTATATATAGATATATGTTTGAATTAGTCAAAATCAATATAAAATTCATATTTTAAATAAGTATGTATATATATATATATCAGCATATAATAAATAAACATATATACATATATATATATATATATATTAAATAAATAAATAAATGTATATATACGAACATAAATAATATTTTGGTTTACACACACATACACATGTGTACAAATAACATAAATTTTAAAATCCAAAAATATTTTTTTATCATAGCCGAATGAAAAAATTAAAATATTAATAGTATTGATATATATTTATGTATATATTTAATTAATGAATGAATATATATATACATATATGTATCTCTGTGTGTGTGTGTGTGTATGTATGTATGTTTATGTGTGTGTAATATCACCATCACCTTGAGGTCATTATGTTAAAGACAAATCCTTGATATTGTTCTCTTATTTAAGCATAAGTCGCAATGGTTATTCTCATATATATGTTCCTTATATTGACTTTTTTTAAAAAATTTCTCGACTAGTTTATAATATTTACAACGTTCACATTATTAATGTGAATTCTTAAAAATTAAATATGATAAATCCAAACTAAAATTGAATTAAAATAATATATAAAAATAAATACGTCATAATACGCGTGCGTGCACGCGTGCACACACACAAATATACATAGAGATAAACTAAATTAAAACAGCACACTGTTTTTTTAATGATCATTAAATATGATTTATGATAAATAAATTATTTAGTTAAAGACAAAAATAAGACATAGTGCAAAAATTAATAAGACAATTTTATTTTCAAGCTTTCCTCTTTTGTATCAATGCACATGATCCAATGTTTTTATATTATCTAAGAAAAAACAAGGTCCATATGACGAATGTGTCATATGCTAGTTTTGTTGAAGGTTGATGTATGCAATGGTGTATGCAAGATCAGACGTGGCTCAAGCCGTTTGGGTAGTTATTTGAAATCTGGCTAATTTGATTAAATCGTATAGAAAGTCATGAAAGTCATATTGAGATATCTTAGAGAACTACATGACTTTTTTTTGACGACGAAATTGATATGGATTGTGAATTAGTTGGTTCTTATGATCCGAATAATGTCAAGATAGTGACCGCGGGATTAAGTCACCTCGGATCAAGTATCCACTCTTCGAAGAACAATCATTAGTTGGAGGATGATGTTGCTATTATACTTGCATTATTTGCTATGGAGTAGGAATTGATGACCATGGAGCATGCCGTTAAAGAGATGCTGAGGTGTTTGGTGTGATTTTAAGTTTGAGCAAGAAAGTGTCATAGTGAATGGCGATAGCCGAAAACACAATTTACTTTGTGGAAGTTTTGATGTTTAGCTCTTTGCACGGAAACATTGAGGTGAAAGAGTCATTCTTGATGCCATCCATGGATGAAGGAAAAACAATTTTAATTTAAAATATTCACAGAACATGCAACGACATTGTATATGATGTCTTTATGGATTGAAGAGTTCGAACATTGCTCAAACTTGGTTTGCTCCTTAATGCGCTAGGTTCCACAAGGTGATATGGTTGGGGAAGCCGTTCTATTTGGCGTATTTTGAAGAGGATAGTTATTTTGTGAAATTGAGCTTTTGTTCAATTCTATTTGGAAACCGGCAACAATCCATTAATGGATGATTGCTATGTTAAATCTCATTAACAAAGTACTGTAGTATTTTGGAGAGACGGGTTATGTTTTGGAGAGACGGGTTATGTTTGATTTAAATTTATTTTGACTAATAAAAAACAAATAAATATAAAAGAACTCTGATTTTTATGTTTTGAGATCCGATAAAAATTGAAAATTGTAATTATAGTTTTCATCCAAATTCAAATATAGGGATGCGGTAACTTATTATTTAAGTACAACTGCCAGTCCTCTTGGAGAACTACAGTGTGCGTTCACACAATAAAGTATCCGAGTGTTCCATACTATCTGTAATTTAGGTGCTAGTTAATCGGTCGAAGCCCCGCCTGATTCTGGGGTAGAACAAATGAGTTATTGCAGTCTGAATAAAAAAACAGCGGCTTCTGCACTAGGCGGAGTTCATATACATGGATGCGGTAGCATGTTATTTTCCTAGTACACATGTCAGTCTCCTTAGACAACTATAATGTGCGTTAACACAATAAAGTATCCGAGTGTTCCATGGCATTATTTGGCATTAAGGGAAACTGAATCAGGAACACCATGGAATCACTTAAAATAGGTCGTCAAGTGTGGATTGCGCTTGTCAAGAACCCGGAGAGGTTACGGATTTGGATACTGGCTATGAACAGCTAAGGATTCGGGCATGGACCCGGACGGTCCAGGATTTGGACATTGACCATGAGTGGTCATGGACGTGGTTATTGGTTGTTGGATATGGGTGGATTAGAACTCTGTTATCAAGTTCAGATGGATATGGATTTGGCTAAGAATTTGGTTATTGGATTCGGAATCGGATGTCGACTCATAGTAGTCGTAGACTCGAATAAGGATACAACGATGGCGTTTGGATAAAATGGGTTGGATTATGAGTCGAAAAGTATGGATGTAACTAACATGCATACTTCAGATATCGGAGTTGAGGCTATTCAAAACACACATTCCAACAGTAAAGCATGTTTTGAGGGGCAAATGTTAACCCACCTTTTGACAAGGCCACGGACAGGCGGATTTAACTAAGTCGACTTCATGATTATGAGGTTGAAATATGATGGATTCGGTTTAGAGGGATGAAATTCACCTAGATATGCCGCTCAGCATTGAGGTGAGGATATGATGCTCGGCATTGAGTTGTGGTTATGCCGCTTGGCATTGAGTTGAGTTTATGCGGCTCGGCATGGAGTTGAGGTTATGCCGCTCGGCATCGAGGTGAGGTTATGCAGCTCGACATCGAGGTGAGGTTATGCCGCTCGGCATGGAGTTGAGGTTATTCCGCTCGGCATTTAGGTGAGGTTATGCCCCTTGGCATTGAGTTGAGGTTATGCCGCTCGGAATCGAGGTGAGGTTATGCCGTTCGGAATCGTGGTGAGGTTATGCCGCTCGGCATGGAGTTGAGGTTGTGCCGCTCGGCATTGAGATGAGGTTATGCCCCTTGGCATTGAGTTGAGGTTATGCCACTCGACATTGTGGTGAGGTTATGCCGCTCGGCATCGAGTTGAGGTTATGCCGCTCGGCATTGTGGTGAGGTTATGCCGCTCGGCATCGAGTTGAGGCTACGCCGCTCGGCATTTGGGAGGTCAGGGTCGTTCGGCATGGGACGAATGTGGCTCAGTGGAAGGTCGTTCGGCATGGGACGAATATGGCTCGGTGGAAGGTCGTTCAACCTTGGAGGTATATGGTTCGGTGGAAGGTTTTGATGGGCCTATACCGTTTAGAAAGCCCAACAACTCAGGATTTCCTATAAATACAGCATGTGGAGGTTCAGAAAAGGGATCTTCCTTCGACTCTCGAACTTTCTCTTCTCTAAGGCTAGGACACTTAGCTGTTGTCAAACTTTGGATTGTAACTGTAATCGATTATTACAACAGTAAAAATGAAATTTCTAGAGTGGACGTAAATCGGAGTTAGCCGAACCACTATAAAACCTATTGTTCTTTACTACTATTGTTTTAATTTTTATTGTTCTTCACATTTATACTCTCTACATACAATATATCTGTAAGTTGTGACTGGTACTTGGTGCTTTCTTCTGGATTTGGGTGTTAGTGACCAATTTTGACGCTAACAATAATTTTCTTATGACTACAAATTTTTGCAATTATTATCATATAACATATTATTTAAGGGTTTTCTATTTCAATACGCTTTAAATTAGTTTACTTAATTAATTATATCATCATACAATAAAGTATATAATAGATATCAAATACCGTTTATTACGAATAATATTGGTTATAAAGTTAAATGTATTATTAAATTATATAATTTCTCATAGAACATACCCTATACTATCTTAATTTCTAATATATGAGATTAGTACACAAGTGCTATAAAATAAAGAAAGTAGAAGCCACAAAATGAAGAAAATAGAAGCCATTAGAGAGAGACAAAAGATATATTATTCATTTCAGAGAATAGACATATATTTACATTACATGGTCTCCTTTATATAAAGACTTCAGAGTAAAGGGTTTAACTTATTCAAAGATGTGGGACTAAACAAAACAACGTAAAAGCATATTCATTTCATGATTTACATATATTGTAACACTCCCCCTTGAATATGTGTCATCAAAATCTTTAATGCTCTAATAACTTGAAATTTTCCCCTTTGAAACGTGTATCATGATTGCTCCCCCTCCCCCTCATTATTATCTTGCTTGCATTTATCTATTCAGTCGATATGGATAGTGTCCATTGCCTCATTAAAAACCTTTGTAAGGAAAACCCAATGGAAAAAACCTTAAAAGAGGAAAAGAGTGCAACTTGTGAAATCTTTGATATCATACTTAAAATTATATTCATTCTAAGAGTTTGATACTTCGGGATTAAAAAAATGTCTCATTAAACCCTTACTAAGAAAACCCAATGGGAAAAATCTTAATGAAGAAAAAAAAAGAGTACAATGGCATATATTATTTTCTCATTTCTTCAAATGAAGTTGATACTTTTGGATCAAAGTAATGCCTCATTAAAACTGTACTAAGAAAAACCCTGTGGGAAAAATCTTAATGAAGGAATAAGAGTACAATATAGTATGACATATTTTAATAATTTACAGAATTAAATAGAGTTTGATATTTCTGGATCAATATAATACTTCATTAAAAACCTTACAAAGGAAATCCCAATGGAAAAACCTTAGTCAAGGATAAAAATACAATTTAAATAACATATTTGAGATGTTATTTATTGAAAAGACGTTTGATTCTTCTAGATCAAGATAATGTCTCGTTAAAACTTTAGTAAGAAAAACCAAGTGGGAAATATCTTAAATAAGGAAAAAGAGTACATTGTAACTTATTTTCAAATGTTACTGGGGACTTGATACTTCTGGATCAAGATAATGCCTCATTAAAATCTTACTAATAAAAACCTAGTGGGAAAAATCTTAGTTAAGGAAAAAGAGTGCATTATAAAATACTTATAGATGCTCCCCTTTATTTAAGTTTCCTTTGAATTCATATTCGTCTTTCGATAACTTAAATTGGTCATAGATACATCTGGATCCATAAATATGTATCTCATTAATAATACAATTTATTAATAGTTTTCTTCGACACAATCAAAATTTCCAATCCAAATATGATTTGCATTTTATGTATTTTGTTTGCTACCTTTATGAAAAACACACCATATGTTTTCATTTTTATGCTTCAAATCAGTTTTGCATATTGCAACTACATCTTTGATGAGTATTAAAATTTCTTTTACAACAATACTTAAAAGCAGGAAGTAATCTATTCATCTTAAAGTGCATCAAGATTTTCATTACAACGATACTTAAAAGAAGGTTGTAGTGTACATTCCAAGTTCTTTGCATTCTTTATAATCATCAAAGTTATTTATATTCTTCAGGAATAATTTTTGCATATCGCAACTAACATTTCAATGTATGTTAAAAGTTTCATTACAACGATACTTAAAAATAGGAGGAAATCTACTCATCATGAATTATACCAAGATTTTCATTACAACAATACTCAAAAGTAGGTTGTAATCTACGCTTCTTGTTCTTTACATTCTTTATAACCACAAAAGTTATTTATATTCTTCAGGAATTTGTATACTTTCATCATTTAATATGATTTAAACCACATTTATACCTTCGGGGTATATTAAGCATTTCAAGTATTTTCTCTACTTTGCGGACCATATGTCCATATTTCTCTGTTGGTAAGGGATTCATGATGACCAGTCATGTTTCCCCTAATTCAAGATCCTTAATCTATTTATAAACATAAGCCATTTTTTTATCATCAATGATTATTTCTTGTCAGTTCTAGACATGATTTATTGATATCTCTTTAATCATCATGTTTTAGGTACCTAAACCACGTTTAGGGTAATTTTAAAATCATGTCATTAGTCTCTTCAAGAACACCCATAAGTTTTTCTTCAAGAACACTCATCTCTTTTATTTGGCATCTCTGTTACTCACTCCAAAAGTATTTCAACTGACTTTTGTACCATATTTCTGATGTGGTTTACACTTTTTAATCCTTCAGGGATTCAAATCTATATTGGAGAAAATCTATTGGGGATATTACAAATATTTATTCAAGTGACTTAATATTTCGTATCATTATACATGTTAACAAATATTTGACACTGATGATCAAAATGAACTTGTATCTTTTTATCCTCCCCCTCAATATTGGCAAACATTGTCACATTAAATAATAATCATCGATGGATTCTCATTTTGATCCATTATCATATTGCTACTAGCAAATACACCATACATATTAATAATAGGTGGATAATTCTTTCATCAATTGAAAAGATGCATTCAAGTGACATTTGTGAGCTTTTGGCTCAAGTTTAAATATGGGATTCAATTATACCAAATTTCGTGAAATATAATCCAGTTGAAATTGCAACAAATTTTTTTAAAATAAGCTTTTGTCTTTCAATTTTAGAAATAATGCAAAGATTTTCTTTGGCGTTTTCATTATAGTTCCAATATGGTAGCCATTCATTAATGTATCCTCAAAACTCAACAAATTTCTTTTAAATTTGCTTGAGTATAATGTATTTTGAATCAATATATATGTACCATTTGGTAATACTATATGGGCTCTTCCGGACCCTTCAATTATACTAGCAAATTTGCTATGGTTGAAATTTTTATTAACATATTTTCAGATAGTTCGGAGAAAAAATTTTTGGTTTTTCAAAATAATGTGAGTAGTTGCACAATCTAGTAGGCATACATTATCACTCAAATATTGGTTGTCCATATCTTAAGAACTAAAGACAATATAGTTAGTCAACTACTAAATTTATAAGCTTAAATAAATCCTACTACTTTCCAAAAATTTAAAATAGACTACTGATTAAAGCCAACATTATCGGTATATTATTTCAATTAGTTATGAAAGGAAAAACATGCAAGCACCAACTTCCAATTGATTTATTGAACTAAAATAAAATAAAATCCACATAACAGACTTCAAGCTACAACTATTGATCAATTCGACCATATCATTTATCATTGCACTTAGATTTTCATCATTAATGAAGATTTCTATCATTAACTTCGAAGAAATGACCTAACTTCAGGTTTGTATTTCCAGACAATCCTTTCACATAATTTTAGTTTAGAAGTAATCCTAAATATAGAGGAATTGTATTTCCTAACAGATTTAAAGACTTGAAACTTCAAGTTCAACCATTCGTGTCTAGTTTTTAGAAGTGTGACCATATTTTGGTGCTCATAACGCTCCATCAAAGAGTTCCATAGGTAAAGATGATCTTTTTCAGTTAAATGTTTTATTTGATGTAACATCCCGAAAATTATGAATTTAAATTTTAGTAATATATTTGAACTTTTTGAAATAAAAATTGAAAAGTTATAAAGAAATAAAATATGAACAAAATTTGGTGTTTTTAGTTAAAACTTTTAATAGAATTAAAGCAAATATTGTAATAAAATCACATAGTCATTTAATATTAATAACTAAAACCACTTTTCTTTTTAACAAAGTAAAATAATAAATTGTGATAGGTGATCTTTTAATAGAAATAAAAAAATTGTTAATATAAGTTATGATAAAATTTTAAAATTTAAATCGCATCATTATAATTTAACATGTAAACAAATAAACATGTTAATAAATCAAATCAGGTAAGTCTAAGAAACTAAAACAAAACATAATATGCTGAAATTAGCAAAGTAACTACAAACCAGTAAACTAAAATATGTAAGCAAAAGAAAATAAAATAAAATAAAAACAAACACTTTCATTTAGTAAAATAAAAGTAAATTAGTCTTGCAACAAAAATAGTAATAAGACAAAACAGCCACCATTTAGATAAAGATAAGAATAAGATGTACTTATAATAATCAAATCAAACAAGATAACACTTATTAAAAATATAAAACATATAAACTATACATATAAAAGAAAATCTAAAATAACACTATGCTGTAAGTATAGAAAGAAGCAAAGGAGCATTGTATACATGCTTCCATTTAATGCTTCATTTAATGCCATTACTCTAGTAACAATCAAGTAAGACATTGACTGTAGATACATGCTTGTATTAAATGTTTACTCTTCAGCCTCCCTTGAAGAAAGGAGGAAAACATGTAAAGTACAAAAGCCTGTATAAAGCCACTATGCAAAATAAATGTTTCAGTACTTTGGTTAAAAACTTGCCTACCTCCCTTACTTTGTATACTTCTATATATATCAACCTATACATCATCTCGTTTAAAACTTCTTATTGAAAGAAAAAAATTTAGCAAAGAAGAATAGAAATTAAAAAGAAGAGAAGAATCAAAAAGAAAAAGAAAAACCTGCAGATTTCAAAACAAAACAAAAGTATCCCCTGTTTTCAAATATTTCCAAGTGAGTACACATTTTTCTTTTAGTCTAAAACTTGTGTATTGCTTTACAATGATATATGCTTGCTGAATAATTTTGAGATAAAAAAAAAACAACTCTCTGTGAATATCCATAGGATTACAGACCCTGTTTTGTTTTTTTTGTTTTCCTGGTTTCAGAGTGAAATAAACTGTATAAAATTCAATACCTCTGCATCCAATTACTATTAGGCTTAAATTCTTAAACAAACCTGGTTGTTAAAACATAGAACAAGAGCTAAAGCTTGGTTTTAAAGGGGTTGGTGAAATATTACAGTAAGAAACATTGTTTACAGAGCAAAATGATATAAAGTGCCAAATTCAAATGTCACGAAACCTTGATTCGCTTATATAACTTGAATCCACACTGCAAGAAATGATTTTTAAAACGAAAATGAAGATTTTTAGTTTGTATTTAAGGGACAGTTTGAATATGAACAAAAATGGCAATTTGATCATTATCTGGTGATAGAATCGAAATCGTATGCTAAGATTTTGGTTAAAGCAAGATTGATCATCGTTGAGTTCGAAAAAAATGTTGAAATTTTTTTCTATTGCATAAATCTTGAATTCGAATCCAAACTAGGGTTTAAGGACTGTTTCCAGTACGCGTTGTAAATGGGATCGCCGCTCCACCTATGGGTGATCGGAATTCACGTCTCCGGTGCCAGTCGAGGCGTCACATCTTGATAAAGCTTCAGTAAGATTTTTGTGGCTTCTAATGGCCATACGTGGGAAGACGAGATGATTTAGTGGTGATGTGCCGTTGGGTTTGTTCGATTGAACCACCTGAAGTTGAACCACGGTAGTATCTGAATTTCTGGGTGGTCGGCTAGGTTGAGTTAGTCATCATCGACTTGCTGATGGTCGCGAGGAAGGTCGGAGCGTCACCGTTCAGGCGTACACGTATACGCGTATCATTGCGTATCTGAACAAATGTGGGTTGTGGAAGAAGAAGTGGCATGGAGGAAGACTCGAAGTAATTCTCGGGGGAACTGGGGTTAGACTCGAAGGGGGAATCGAGTTGCTTTAGGGTTTTGTCGTGACAAAATTGGGACTTAACAAAATTTGCAAAAATTTTAATTACTCGGGTAGCTTTGGGATGAAACTCGAAGCAGGAAGTGTTTGAACTCGAGCGTGACCCGGGGGAGACTCGGGTTGGCCACCTGAAACAGCATGTCCAGTTGAGGCTTGTCGAAAACTTAAGTTTAAACAATTTTTATAAGCATTGTTTATAAAAATGAAGATCGTTTGTAAATGGAATGTGAAGTTAAGTAATTAATGATTAAATAATTTATGATTTAAAAATTACTTTGTAATTAATAATAATAAATAAATAAAAGCAATTAAAATTAAAGTTGTAAATTAAAAAAAATCGTTAAGTTGATAATTTAAGTTGATTGATTCAAAATTGATAGTTACATTAAGATAATTTATTAAGGAATAATAAATTAATATAGTCAATTGAGATTTAATTTAATTGTAATTATAAATAATAAATCATCGTTTTAAAGTAATCAAGAAAAAAAAAATTTATATGGTTAATTTATTAAATCCAGATACATTATTTTACAAAATTGTTTAATAAATAAATAATGTAGTTTAAAATGATAATTAAGGTAATTAAATTGATTTATAAACAATTAAGTGTTTAAATAAATTTGTAAGTAAGAATTTGTAAATTTTGAAACAATAAATTGAGTAATCAAAATTTAGTTTATTTATCCAAATTCTCATCATTAAATTAAATTAATTTAGTGGTAAATTTATTTAAATCACATTGGGAAGTAATTAACTATTGCTGTTAACTATTGAATGTAAATTCTGTATGATGTAATTGCCATGTTATTGCACTGTGATTATGATTTGTTCTGTATTGATGTAAAAACCCTGTTGTCCGTAAAACGGCATTTAAACTTCGATGCGACAGGGAATCGGATTTCAGTTTTGTTATCCGAAACCACATCGACTCTGTGAATATTTGTGAATGACATCCACATGTTTTAAAATTTGACATTCACTATTTGAATTAGCCGGGAAAGGACCTTTGTGTCATATAACCCATTTCGAATATGTGATTCGACGTTATGGATAGCAATTGAAGACCGGTGTTGAAGACCGGGTATTTGCGAGAGCGATAGGATGATCTGTCGATTGACTCTGCACCGAGTTGCTCCGGTATAGAATTCTCCATATGTGATGGGGAATCCGATCAGGATTGTGAATACCCGGATTGCAAGGGCTTCGTGAGAAGTGCCTTCGGTTCTGTTCGAGCCCGGAACAGACTTGTATGGATAGTATGTCTGACATTACAAATTGAGATATAAAGCCGATTTCTTTCAAATATATTTCTGTTGGTGGCGGAGAATTTATTCTTTTAGCTTAACACCCTTCTCTGAGACGTACGAGCTCAGAGGTTATGTAGTTGAAGGTTATCAGCGATATGTTCCCAATTTGGTAATGTGACATGCTGAGTGTTGCTGTGAAATGATTATTGTGTTGATTATTTGTGATAGGATCATTTGTTTGATCGTCTATCTTTGTGATCATTTCTATGATCATTTGTTGACCCAAAGCATGACTTTGTATAAAGCGTGTTTTTGTGGACGTGACTTCGTCGGACCTCACACCCCGAAATGGTCGAAACAGGAAAGATGCAGCAAGGTTATTGGGGGTAGCACCCCTTAGGGTATGTGCATTTCCTTCTGGATAGAAGTGGTATCATGGTATGGAGCCCAGATACTTAACTTATGTTGATATCGCAGATATATATATATGATTTTGTGATTTGTTGCTGGGGCCCCGGTTAAAGGTTGGTTACGACCGGGAGATGGCATACTCGTGTCAGTAGTTACCCAGTTAGGGGTAACCCGGCCTTGTGTTGGTAGAGATCCGGTTTGGTTCTCGGGGACGTCCTTCCAGAGGCGTTCTCATGTGGCAATGGGAAGTTCCTTGGCCTGACCATTTGTTGGAAATCCAAAGAAACAATACGAGCCCTGTACGGTTTTAGTTGTAGAACCTGCCATTTAATATGGTAGCTATAGTAGGCATAATATAATGGTACCTATGCTGGCTAAGATTAATATTCTACTTTTGAAATGTTTTCTATCACTATGCACTAGTAATAATATCAAAGAATTCTTTTCTCGTATCAAGCATATTTAACTATCATAGGAAGAAATCTCCTCCAATTCTGCGTTTGCATTGTGTGTGTGGCGGGAGGTCTTATGGTAGTTCCATTTTTAAAAGCATACCGAAAATTCTTTTATAAACATCATTTTATTTAAATGCAACTGTTTTTGTTTACTCATACCAGTCCCATGACTGATCCGGAGTTTATTGTTTTCTTTCCTAAACTCTGGGTGCCCATTATTTCCACACGGGCAGCCTAGTAGCAGGTTTCTATATTTTGGAGTAGCAGTATTTTGGAGCTCTTATCTTGGAGATATCTTAGGAGCTATTGGAGAGTTCAGGTGTTAGCTTTTGGGAGTTCGTTATCATCTCTCTCATTTGAGAACTTTTGGATATATGTTCACTGTTGTATTATCATGATGTTGTATTTGGAGTTGTAGTGTATGTACTATGTACTCTGTTGCAGTATGGATATTATGTTGATGTTGTAACGGTGATGTTATTTATGATATTGATTCTGTTCCGCTATTTTATATTCATCTAATTGTTGTTATAAACTCCGGCGATGCGAATTTGATGTCGTTTATTGGACATCGAGTTTGGGTCGTCACAAAGTGGTATCGGAGCTGTTGGTTGAGTAAGAACTTTAGCTACGGAGTATAACACATTAGATGGCTCATTATAGATAGGGTGAAGTATACCCTAGAATGAGTATAATCAAAAATTGAAACTTTGAAATTTCTTAGTCTGTTTCATTTTACTGCTGATATTCCTTAAGATATTTCGTCTGCATATCTAAATCAATTTTCTTACTAATCTCAGATAGTGAAAATGAGTGGACGCAGAGGAAGAATAAGGGGTCAAGGCAATGCTGCAGCACCAAATCAAATTCCCGCAGCCGCAGAAGCAGTAATAGAAATTCAGCAGCAGCCGGACTTGGCTGAATTATATAAGAAATTTGAAAGGCTTGGTGGAAAACCATTCATTGGCAAGGAGTCAATTATTGACGCTCAAGCTTGGGTAAGATCGTGTGAAAAGATTTTTAAAGGGCTAAAATTGCAAGATGAGCAGAAAAGACTTATAGCTTCTTGGCAACTCCAAGGAGAAGCTTCAGCTTGGTGGGAAACCATCATTATAGATGAACCCGAGGAAGAATTTACTTGGGATCGTTTTTAAAGAAGTGTTTGAGAAACGTTACATGCCATCGGCGGGAGTTTCCAGAATGTATCAGGAATTTCTGGATTTGAAGCAAGGAAGTTTGTCGTTTGAAGAATACTTGAATAAATTCAGCGAACTATCTCGGTTTGGCCCGGAATTGCTAAATACACCTCTGAAGAAAAACGAAAGGTTTATCCGGGGAATGAACCAGAAATATCATGGAAGAATGACAGGTCATGTTAAAGAATCTTTTTCAGATTTAGTAGATATGGGGTACAGGTACGCTACTCTTGATATACAAGAAGCAACTATGGAGAAAGGTAATTCAGGTAGTCAGAATTATAAAAAGCGAAAATTCGGAGGCAAGAAACCTTGGCAAGGCAATGAGAAGAAGAGGAGCATTCAAGGAAGCGCAACAGAAAATGTCACTTGTTACAACTGCAAAGAGAAAGGCCACTATTCAAATGACTGCCCAAAACCGAAGAAGCCAGCTAGAGAATGTTACAATTGTCATAAACCGGGACATTTAGTTAAAGATTGCCCAGTGATGAAGCCAGCGCAGGTGGCAAAAGTTTACACGATAAAGGAGGACCCCTCATCTTCAAAAGCTGACAAAGGGAAAGGTGTTTTGGAAGGTAACCTTACTATTAATAATAGAACTGTTAGAGTTTTATTTGATACAGGAGCTTCACATAGCTTTATCTCCCAACAAACCGTAAATGAATTGGGACTTGAAACTAAATTTGCTGACGATCTTATTTGCGTGAAAAATCCGGTTGGAGGTCCCGCAAATCTTAGTTCGTATTGTAAGAGAGTTCCTATTTCATATGCTAGCTATAAATTTCCTATCAACCTATATGTCCTCGAATTTGACGAATTTGAAATCTTACTCGGTATGAACTGGTTATCGAGATACGATGCTATATTGGAGTGTAGTAATCGGACAGTTTTAATCAAAACAAGCCTTGGAAATTTTATTGAAATCTCTTGTGAGAATCCAAGTCCAAGGAGCGACAGATTGATATATACTTTGGGAAGTCTTGAACCCACTTTGCAGTCTATACCTGTTGTTCGGGATTTTTCCGACGTATTTGAAGAAGTGAAATCTTTACCTCCTCATCGGGAAATAGAATTTCGAATTGATCTTGTACCTAATACTCGTCCTGTGGTTCACGCAAGTCGTAGGATGGCACCCAGGGAAAAGATTGAATTGGTTCATCAAACGGATGAGCTACTAGCAAAAGGATTAATTCGACCCAGTGTTTCTGAATGGGGTTCAGCCGTCGTATTTGTTGCCAAATCAGACGGATCTTTGAGATTGTGTGTAGATTACCGTGATCTAAATAAACAAACTCTCAAGAATAAATTTCCACTGCCCAGAATTGATGATCTATTCGACCAACTTCATGGCGCTCGTTTCTTTTCAAAAATGGATCGAGCCCAAGGATTCCATCAATTACGAATCGCCGAAGATTGTGTACATCTGACTGCTTTCAGAGGTCCTAATATGTTCTATGAATGGTTAGTTATGCCTTTCGGGCTAACCAATGCTCCAGCATACTTCGTAGATCTTATGACTCGCGTGTTTCGGGAAGTTTTGAATAAATTTGTGCTTGTATTCATTGATGATATTTTGATCTATTCTAAGACTAAAGAAGAACATGCCGAACATCTTAAAATCGTATTGGAAATATTGAGGAGAAATGTTCTATTTGCAAAATTTTCCAAATGCCACTTCTGGGTCAATGAAGTCAAATTCCTTGGCCATATTGTTAATGAAGAAGGAATTTCAGTAGATCCTAGCAAAATTTCCGCTATTCTTGATTGGAAACAACCCACTACTCCAAGAGAAGTTCGAAGCTTTTTGGGTTTAGCAGGCTATTATCGGAAATTCGTTCAAGATTTTTCTAAGTTGGCTAGTCCGCTGACTAAGCTGACAATGAAGAATGCAAAGTTCATTTGGACTTCAAGATGTGAGGAAGTTTTTCAAGGGTTGAAAAAGAGATTGACCACTGCTCCTGTTCTCACTATTGTTAACGGGAACCGAGGCCTATCTGTCTATACTGATGCATGTGGTGAAGGGGTAGGTGTAGTATTAATGCAAAATGGAAAGGTGGTTGCCTACGCAAGTAGACAATTACGTCCGCATGAGAAGAACTACCCAACGCACGATTTGGAACTTTTAGCTGTTGTTTTCGCTTTGAAAATATGGCGACACTATCTTCTGGGTAAGAATCTTTTCAGCTTTCCTAACGATTTATGAAACTATTTTGACTAAAGAAATATACCTAATAAACTCTCTTTGTTTTAGGTGAAAAATTCGAATTATTCACCGATCATAAAAACTTGAAATATCTTTTCACCCAGAAGGATCTGAATCTGCGACAACAACGTTGGTTGGAATTTCTAGCATCATATGACTTAGATATTCTGTATACACCCGGAAAGGCCAATGTAGTTGCAGACGCTTTGAGCAGAAGTTATGTTGTTCTTGCTTATCTTGTTATCACTCCTACTCTTCTTGAGAAAGTCGCCAGTAAACAAAAAGAGGACCAGTTTCTTCAAGAAATATATGGGAGGATTCGTCGGGGTGAAGATTCCAGTTTTGCAATTGATGATAAGGGGGTTATAAGTTTAAAAGGCAGGATTTGTGTCCCTGACATTCCAGAACTGAAACGTGAAGTATTGGATGAATGCCACAAGTCCAAATTCAGCATCCATCCAGGAGTCAACAAAATGTATCGAGATGTTAAAAGAACATTCTGATGGAAAATGATGAAGAGAGACATATCTATTTATGTGAGTCGCTGTGCTACTTGTCAGCAAATAAAGAGCGACCAAAAGAAAGTGGCCGGTTTACTTCAACCTTTAGAAGTACCGAAATGGAAGTGGGATCAGGTATCGATGGATTTCATTGATGGATTGCCTCGTACCAAGAAAGGCAATGAAGCGATTTGGGTTATTGTGGATCGCCTAACCAAAAATGCTCATTTCATTCCAGTTAAATCCACTCGTACTGCGGCAAGCTTGGCAGGTATTTATATAAAGGAAATTGTTCGCCTCCATGGTATTCCCAGTAGTATAGTGAGTGATCGTGACCTGATCTTCACTAGTAGATTTTGGGAAGCGTTTCAGGATGCATTGGGAACGAAATTAAATTTCAGTACTGCTTATCACCCACAATCTGATGGACAGACTGAGAGAGTTAACCGAATTTTAGAAGACCTACTGCGTGCTTGTGTTCATGATTTTGGTGGTTCTTGGGAGGACCATTTGCATCTGGTTGAATTCTCTTATAATAACAGTTATCAGGCCAGTTTAGAAATGGCTCCTTTCGAAGCTTTATATGGTCGTCCGTGTCGATCACCTACATGCTGGATCAAATCAGGTGACAGACTTGTTCTTGGACCGGATATGATAAAAGAAGCCACTGAGAAGGTAAATTTTATTCGAAAGAAGTTATTAACTGCCCAAAGCCGTCAGAAGAGCTACTATGACCGTCGAAGGAGAAATTTGGAATTTCAAGTTGGAGATTATGTATTTCTGAAAGTATCTCCGATGCGGGGTGTGTTGAGATTCGGGAAAACTGGAAAGTTGGCACCGCGTTATATTGGTCCTTTTCCTATTCTGGAAAGGATTGGTTCTCTAGCATATAGAGTGCAGTTACCCAGCTGGTTGTCTGGCGTACATAATGTGTTCCATATTTCTAACCTTCGGAAATATGTGCATGATCCAGATGATATTATTGAAGAAGCTGCTCAGCAGGATCTTGAAATCACTCCCAACTTGGCAGTTAGAAGGGAACCGATGAAAATTATTGATCGTGATGAGAAGCGATTGAGGAACAAAATTGTGAAATTGGTCAAAGTTAAATGGAGTGGGGATCCAAAGGACTGTACTTGGGAGACTAAAGAGAACATGAAGAAGTCATATCCCAAATGCAGAATTGACATCTCGACTTAAAACTGTAAGTCATTTCCTTGTTTCCGAATTCGTATATTATTTGTTTACGTTTCTCTCTCTTTCAATTTCGAGGACGAAATATTCTTAAGGAGGGGATATTGTAACATCCCGAAAATTATGAATTTAAATTTTAGTAATATATTTGAACTTTTTGAAATAAAAATTGAAAAGTTATAAAGAAATAAAATATGAACAAAATTTGGTGTTTTTAGTTAAAACTTTTAATAGAATTAAAGCAAATATTGTAATAAAATCACATAGTCATTTAATATTAATAACTAAAACCACTTTTCTTTTTAACAAAGTAAAATAATAAATTGTGATAGGTGATCTTTTAATAGAAATAAAAAAATTGTTAATATAAGTTATGATAAAATTTTAAAATTTAAATCGCATCATTATAATTTAACATGTAAACAAATAAACATGTTAATAAATCAAATCAGGTAAGTCTAAGAAACTAAAACAAAACATAATATGCTGAAATTAGCAAAGTAACTACAAACCAGTAAACTAAAATATGTAAGCAAAAGAAAATAAAATAAAAACAAACACTTTCATTTAGTAAAACAAAAGTAAATTAGTCTTGCAACAAAAATAGTAATAAGACAAAACAGCCACCATTTAGATAAAGATAAGAATAAGATGTACTTATAATAATCAAATCAAACAAGATAACACTTATTAAAAATATAAAACATATAAACTATACATATAAAAGAAAATCTAAAATAACACTATGCTGTAAGTATAGAAAGAGGCAAAGGAGCATTGTATACATGCTTCCATTTAATGCTTCATTTAATGCCATTACTCTAGTAACAATCAAGTAAGACATTGAGGGTAAATACATGCTTGTATTAAATGTTTACTCTTCAGCCTCCCTTGAAGAAAGGAGGAAAACATGTAAAGTACAAAAGCCTGTATAAAGCCACTATGCAAAATAAATGTTTCAGTACTTTGGTTAAAAACTTGCCTACCTCCCTTACTTTGTATACTTCTATATATATCAACCTATACATCATCTCGTTTAAAAACTTCTTATTGAAAGAAAAAAATTTAGCAAAGAAGAATAGAAATTAAAAAGAAGAGAAGAATAAAAAAGAAAAAGAAAAACCTGCAGATTTCAAAACAAAACAAAAGTATCCCCTGTTTTCAAATATTTCCAAGTGAGTACACATTTTTCTTTTAGTCTAAAACTTGTGTATTGCTTTACAATGATATATGCTTGCTGAATAATTTTGAGATAAAAAAAAAACAACTCTCTGTGAATATCCATAGGATTACAGACCCTGTTTTGTTTTTTTTGTTTTCCTGGTTTCAGAGTGAAATAAACTGTATAAAATTCAATACCTCTGCATTCAATTACTATTAGGCTTAAATTCTTAAACAAACCTGGTTGTTAAAACATAGAACAAGAGCTAAAGCTTGGTTTTAAAGGGGTTGGTGAAATATTACAGTAAGAAACATTGTTTACAGAGCAAAATGATATAAAGTGCCAAATTCAAATGTCACGAAACCTTGATTCGCTTATATAACTTGAATCCACACTGCAAGAAATGATTTTTAAAACGAAAATGAAGATTTTTAGTTTGTATTTAAGGGACAGTTTGAATATGAACAAAAATGGCAATTTGATCATTATCTGGTGATAGAATCGAAATCGTATGCTAAGATTTTGGTTAAAGCAAGATTGATCATCGTTGAGTTCGAAAAAAATGTTGAAATTTTTTTCTATTGCATAAATCTTGAATTCGAATCCAAACTAGGGTTTAAGGACTGTTTCCAGTTCGCGTTGTAAATGGGATCGCCGCTCCACCTATGGGTGATCGGAATTCACGTCTCCGGTGCCAGTCGAGGCGTCACATCATGATGAAGCTTCAGTAAGATTTTTGTGGCTTCTAATGGCCATACGTAGGAAGACGAGATGATTTAGTGGTGATGTGCCGTTGGGTTTGTTCGATTGAACCACATGAAGTTGAACCACGGTAGTATCTGAATTTCTGGGTGGTCGGCTAGGTTGAGTTAGTCATCATCGACTTACTGATGGTCACGAGGAAGGTCGGAGCGTCACCGTTCAGGCGTACACGTATACGCGTATCATTGCGTATCTGAACAAATGTGGGTTGTGGAAGAAGAAGTGGCATGGAGGAAGACTCGAAGTAATTCTCGGGGGAACTGGGGTTAGACTCGAAGGGGGAATCGAGTTGCTTCAGGGTTTTGTCGTGACAAAATTGGGACTTAACAAAATTTGCAAAAATTTTAATTACTCGGGTAGCTTTGGGATGAAACTCGAAGCAGGAAGTGTTTGAACTCGAGCGTGACTCGGGGGAGACTCGGGTTGGCCACCTGAAACAGCATGTTCAGTTGAGACTTGTCGAAAACTTAAGTTTAAACAATTTTTATAAGATTGTTTATAAAATGAAGATCGTTTGTAAATGGAATGTGAAGTTAATTAATTAATGATTAAATAATTTATGATTTAAAAATTACTTTGTAATTAATAATAATAAATAAATAAAAGCAATTAAAATTAAAGTTGTAAATTAAAAAAATCGTTAAGTTGATAATTTAAGTTGATTGATTCAAAATTGATAGTTACATTAAGATAATTTATTAAGGAATAATAAATTAATATAGTCAGTTGAGATTTAATTTAATTGTAATTATAAATAATAAATCATCGTTTTAAAGTAATCAAGAAAAAAAAATATTTATATGGTTAATTTATTAAATCCAGATACATTATTTTACGAAATTGTTTAATAAATAAATAATGTAGTTTAAAATGATAATTGAGGTAATTAAATTGATTTATAAACAATTATGTGTTTAAATAAATTTGTAAGTAAGAATTTGTAAATTTTGAAACAATAAATTGAGTAATCAAAATTTAGTTTATTTATCCAAATTCTCATCATTAAATTAAATTAATTTGGTGGTAAATTTATTTAAATCACATTGGGAAGTAATTAACTATTGTTTTTAACTATTGAATGTAAATTCTGTATGATGTAATTGCCATGTTGTTGCACTGTGATTATGATTTGTTCTGTATTGATGTGAAAACCCTGTTGTCCGTAAAACGGCATTTAAACTTCGATGCGACAGGGAATCGGATTTCAGTTTTGTTATCCGAAACCCACATCGACTCTGTGAATATTTGTGAATGACATCCACATGTTTTAAAATTTGACATTCACTATTTGAATTAGCCGGGAAAGTACCTTTGTGTCATATAACCCATTTCGAATATGTGATTCGACGTTATGGATAGCAATTGAAGACCGGTGTTGAAGACCGGGTATCTGCGAGAGCGATAGGATGATCTGTCGATTGACTCTGCGCCGAGTTGCTCCGGTATAGAGTTCTCCATATGTGATGGGGAATCCGATCAGGATTGTGAATACCCGGATTGCAAGGGCTTCGTGAGAAGTGCCTTCGGTTCTGTTCGAGCCCGGAATAGACTTGTATGGATAGTATGTCTGACATTACAAATTAAGATATAAAGCCGATTTCTTTCAAATATATTTCTGTTGGTGGCGGAGAATTTATTCTTTTAGCTTAACACCCTTCTCTGAGACGTACGAGCTCAGAGGTTATGTAGTTGAAGGTTATCAGCGATATGTTCTCAATTTGGTAATGTGACATGCTGAGTGTTGCTGTGAAATGATCATTGTGTTGATTATTTGTGATAGGATCATTTGTTTGATCGTCTATCTTTGTGATCATTTCTATGATCATTTGTTGACCCAAAGCATGACTTTGTATAAAGCGTGTTTTTGTGGACGTGACTTCGTCGGACCTCACACCCCGAAATGGTCGAAACAGGAAAGATGCAGCAAGGTTATTGGGGGTAGCACCCCTTAGGGTATGTGCATTTCCTTCTGGATAGAAGTGGTATCATGGTATGGAGCCCAGATACTTAACTTATGTTGATATCGCAGATATATATATATATGATTTTGTGATTTGTTGCTGGGGCCCCGGTTAAAGGTTGGTTACGACCGGGAGATGGCGGTTGACTGCAACGAAACCATGGGGAGGATTATCAGCAGTATCATTTGACCCAGGGAATAGGACATCATTTTCAGCAAAGCCAAATTGAGTGCGCAGCTGAATAAATATTCTCAAAGATAGAATAGTCGAAGTTCTTTCCGGAGGATTCTCTATCGGAACTGTTGTCGGGAAAGTTTCTTCTTCTTGAGTTACCACTTCTTCTTCTCGATGGGAAGTCATTCTACATAAACAACTGGGTATTCAAACATGAAGGTGCACGTTTCCTAAAGTGTGTGAAGTGTTGTGTAGAATCAATCAAGCGGTAAACAAATATAACTGGAATAAAAACTAGCAAACATTTGTTAGTTTTGAAATTCAGGGATTATTGTTCTAAGCCTAAATATGCAAGTAAGATGTTGGTGCAGACAAATCAGTTCAGATTGTTGATACTTTGCACTAATGCTTAACCCTAATTGATTGATTCGCAAACATTTCATGCAATATAATTAAGTTGTTTGTTTTGTCTTGACTAATCTGACATCTGACGTGGGCAGTCAATGGCAGTATTTTCGCCTTGGTTCTCTTTGTTTGTTATTTTTAGCAGGTTAGCAGCTTATAAGTTAATGCGGCATAATACAAGGAGATTCAGGCAAGTTTAAAGTTCAAAAATTCAGACAATTTTGCTCTTTAGCTCAAGGCAAATGCTCAAAGTAGGCCCATGCTCCTAAATGATAACATGTCTGAAGCTCAAGTACTAACTCGGCTATGGTTTAAAATTCTTTTGCAAGATAAAGCTAAGTCGGTAGCAGGTCAAGGTCTAAATAGTTTAACTTGGCAACTCGTTCCCCTAGGTCGCAAGCTCTGGTTCAAAAGGCAGGAATTTCTCAAGTGTTAGCTCGGTCACGATTCAAGCTTTAAAGTTTAGATCGGTAAGCTTCTTTCTGGCATTATCTCGGCCACGGTTTAAAGCTTAGATCGGCAGAATGGTAGGTCGGTGGGTCTCACTCAAGCACTAACACGGTCATGATTTATGATTTGAATCGGCCAAAAGATGAGTCACCTAAAATCACTGGGTCGCGTCTAAACCAATACCTCACTCCACTCAACCCATTAGCCCGCTAACCGCTCCTCCACCAGCAAAAACCCCTATTCCATTCATACCATTACCTGCTGCCGGACCGTCCACTAAATCAGTTCGAAGTTATCATAAATTTGTCGCATGGTAATCTCAAACGATTAGCCTAAGACGACGAGCCACTTTCATTATTTCATCGAACTTTTAATCGAGCAACCTGAGTTTCATCAACGGCAAATATGATAGAATTCGTGATGAAGCATCATGCAAGGAGGCCGTTCGAATTCAAGCGATAAAGTTTGAGAACCGAAGGTAATCTACAATCAAGGGAGGAGTAGAATCACTTACGCAATGAATAGTAGGAATTACTGGTGATCAGGTAGGATGGAATCGCCTTAAAGAACTCAGGAGAATTTTAATGGCAGAATCGAAATTGAGTGAATGAATAAGTGACGAAGAAGGTTGAAGGAGGCCGGCTTATATTCTGAAGTGAAATGATACGGGTCATCATACACGAGTTAGCTGATAAGTCGTTCACGACTTACCGACCTAAGAGTGACCGAGTTAAAAGGTATCGAAGCACACGACTTAATCCCAAGGCGTATACTTCGAGGGGCAAATGTTAACCCTGCCTCGGTTACGACTCAGTGGTCCAGTATGTGGAGATGGCGCCGACTCAGGACTTAAAGGGATAGCCGACCTAACTGATTAACAAGGTGGCCGACTTAAATCGATACCGACTTAACTGGTTAAGGAGCATGCCGACCCAATGCCTTCACATAGATGCCGACCTAGTGCTTCAGAAGGAACTGGCCTAACGACTCAAGAAATAACAAAGGATCCGACTTAACATGGTGCCGACCTAACTGCCTAATGGAGTTGCCGACCTAACTGCTTAACAAAGGATCCGACTTAACATGGTGCCGACCTAACTGCCTAATGAAGTTGCCGACCTAATTCGATCCGACTTAAGGACTTAACATGTTTACCGACCTAACTGAGTGGAACAAGTTCACGACTTACACTTGTGTCGTGACCGACTCATGGTCTGTTCTAGGATGTGCGCGACCTGGGCAAGGGAGTTAGTTCACGTTTAGCTCGTCAATTCATTAAATCGGCAACGACCTATTTGAGCATGCACTTCCCATTTAAGTCGGAGGCCATGCATCAGAGAGAGGGAACGACCTACGACCTGGCTTGACCCGGTGACGACTTTGGACTTGTGCAAATTCAGTGAAGAAAGATCAACTCATCTAGATCATAGTGGTGCTCCCATAAGTCGGCCACGACTTAGCTGGGTCGGGGGCGATTCAGAACCGGTTACGACTTAGCTTAGGTCCAAGATCTTTGCCTACAAATACCAACCTACCTCCAACATTGAGGGGACTTTTTTGGTTGATTCTCAAAGCGCCAAAACTCTGCCATTTTCTCGACTCAAGTAACACTTCGAGCACCCCAAACATCGAAGACATTACATCAAATTCCAAGAGAAAGAATCTACATCATTCATCATGAGTTTGAAAGACAATTCTCCGTCAAAGTTTGTACTAACAGACTAGAGTGGATTGTAATTGAAGAAAGTTGTATAAGCTGTACTTGTTTCAGCAATAAAGAAATCAAAGTGGACGTAGGCTCGATTTTAGGCCGAACCACTATAAAACTGTTGTCTTTTACTGCTTTTCTACAATTTCTCTACTTGTATCTTGTTCCCGTACCAACGGGTGGTGCTTTCACAACCACACTTCACACACCGGGGTGTTAGCGTTCAAATTTAAGCGTTAACATGTTGGTAGAGATCCGGTTTGGTTCTCTGGGACGTCCTTCCAGAGGCGTTCTCATGTGGCAATGGGAAGTTCCTTGGCCTGACCATTTGTTGGAAATCCAAAGAAACAATACGAGCCCTGTACGGTTTTAGTTGTAGAACCTGCCATTTAATATGGTAGCTATAGTAGGCATAATATAATGGTACCTATGCTGGCTAAGATTAATATTCTACTTTTGAAATGTTTTCTATCACTATGCACTAGTAATAATATCAAAGAATTCTTTTCTCGTATCAAGCATATTTAACTATCATAGGAAGAAATCTCCTCCAATTCTGCGTTTGCATTGTGTGTGTGGCGGGAGGTCTTATGGTAGTTCCATTTTTAAAAGCATACCGAAAATTCTTTTATAAACATCATTTTATTTAAATGCAACTGTTTTTGTTTACTCATACCAGTCCCATGACTGATCCGGAGTTTATTGTTTTCTTTCCTAAACTCTGGGTGCCCATTATTTCTACACGGGCAGCCTAGTAGCAGGTTTCTATATTTTGGAGTAGCAGTGGAGCTCTTATCTTGGAGATATCTTAGGAGCTATTGGAGAGTTCAGGTGTTAGCTTTTGGGAGTTCGTTATCATCTCTCTCATTTGAGAACTTTTGGATATATGTTCACTGTTGTATTATCATGATGTTGTATTTGGAGTTGTAGTGTATGTATTATGTACTCTGTTGCAGTATGGATATTATGTTGATGTTGTAACGGTGATGTTATTTATGACATTGATTCTGTTCCGCTGTTTTATATTCATCTAATTGTTGTTATAAGCTCCGACGATGCGAATTTGATGTCGTTTATTGGACATCGAGTTTGGGTCGTCATAATTGAAGTTTGTCATGGATATGACACCTTAAAAATATAAGAGAATTGTTTTATCCTATTGGATTGTCATTTTTATGGCATTTTCTAACCAACGAGATTGTAATTGGATGTCAACATCCAATATCTATGACAAAAAGTTATCTTCTAATAAGTCCATAGCTTTGAATTCAAGCTTGGCTGTGTTTATCATATTACCAACTATAAGTGGAAATAAAAATGCATAAGTATCAAAATACTGTTCATGGGTATATAATCAATGCATTTCATAAAATAAAAAACCATATCTGATACTAGTTACAGTGAAAGAATAAAAATATTAATGCAAAATAGTAAAAGACAACCAAATATAATACATAAAAGCGACTATAATTTCTTATTTACATCCTTTTGATAGCTCTGGATCCAATCTCATTAATTGCATTCATTACTTTCCTTGGAAATGCAAAACTATCCTTGAAAATATGGAAAGCCCATTATATGGATTCATTGGTGGAGAAGGGATGAATTATAATCAAAGATTGTGCTGACTTGATTATGTTTACTTTCATAATATAGGCAAATTTAAGAATATGAATATGTAGTATTAAATACCATTTATTAATTCATAACAACTGCAATAGTGAGAAACATGAATGTATAACATGTATATACGTTATAATCCTTGTCAAAAATAAGCGATATAAAAGAAGAATAAATGCATGAAGTATTCATACGCATCTTCGTTGGACCATTCTCATTAATCAATTAATTTTATTTAATGATTTATTAATTGCTACTGATTAATATATGCGGTTATTTACATATTGTAAGCTAAACAGAGAGAGGAAATTTGTACATTACATAGTGTACGAATGATATCATGAAAAACATAATAGTTTTACTTGGCAACTAAAAAGTATGTTGTATGAGTTACAGCTATTGATAACATCAATAAGTATATTTTTGTGACATGACAATAATAGGTAAAAGATTATGCATATAAAATAGTAAACACTGGAATAGCTCTTCGCTGGAAGAGGAAAGATGAATGAGTTTTATATATAATACAACATAATTGATGTGTGTATAAATATTAACATTCATTTTATAAAGAATCCAAAATACTCACTTGATGAGCTAAAGGAAAGAAACTTGATATATTATATTTTACCTTTTAAATGACATGATTGGATGCATGGAAGAAGGAAAAAAATTAGGAAATAAACTTCATATTAGAATACGTTGTTTTCTATTAAAAAGAAAGAGAGTACGAGTGTAGATATATTTCTATGTATTTATTTGGTTTAGTAAAAGCACCAAATATATCAACAAATCTCTTCTGGAGATTTTATCATCATCATCATCATCATCATCATCATTATTATTATCACCACTTCTGGAGTGAACAAATTTATGTACATTTATTTGGTTTAGTAGTTAATACCATTGGTAAATATTTTAGAACTTCAGGTTCCAATTTTAATTTAAAATAAAGTCTTTGTTTAGTACTTTAGATCCTAAATGGTACAACTTGATTTTCATTATCAAACTTCAGATTTTATTGCAATTAGAATTTACCATAATCTGAATTAGCTTTTCTAATAATTCAAAGCTTCACATTTCAAATTTATATATTTGAGTTTTGATATATAAACTCTTTTTTTTAGGAATGCAAACTTATATGCATAATTTTTATTTGAGAACGCCGTGTCCCAAATACAATGAAACAAGAGCACTCTTCATAATTGTATTCGAACATGGGAATCATAATACTATTTCTCTTCGAGGAAACAGTATTTACCACATTTGTGATGTTATTTCAATACATTATTTTCATGTTATGTCTTCTGGACATATCAACATCTTCTTTTGGAATCGCTCACTTTTTTTTCATGGCTTTATTTCAGCTTATGAAAACTTTAATCTTTCACCTTCACACATTATATGAACTTTATGTTCTTATTCTTTCATATAGAATTAATACGATCTTCTAGATACGTATTACTCTTATATTTGTTTCTTTAAGAAACATTGAAATATTTCTTCTGGAAATATAAACCATGTGGTAAAATTATTTCTACAGTTCTCATTCAAACCGAAATCCAAACAAAAAATTTCAAAATGAAAACCTTTTTTTCCACTAAACAATGTAACGTGATCTAAAAGTTTAGATCTACAATAAAATGAGGTCTAAAATGATAAGATTAATAGAGCAAGATCTATGAGGTAAGATGTGTATATATATATATTCACATATGTATGTATGTATGTATGTATGTATGTATGTATGTATACATATGTATATAATGAAATCTAGAAAATTAGATCTATGATAGAAAAGATCTAAAAAGAAAATTAACAGAATAAGGTCAGAAATTACATTTTAGTCTATGGAACAACTTTATTCTCAGGCCAAATTTAAAATTGTCACAAAAAATGGATATACATGGATGACAATTAAATAAGAGATCCGATGATTAATATCTACAGATCTAAAAAAAATATCATATGAACATGATAGTAAAATCTACAAGAGATCTGAAAAATTAGAATAAAAAAATAAGATCTACCACAAAACAAGATCTGAAATACATAGACAAAAAAATAAGATGTACAAATATAATCAGATCCGAATAATTAGATCAATGATACAATGAGATCTAAAATAAAAAAATTAATAGAATGAGACTTGAAAATTTTGATCAATTAGATCAGAAAGATAGCTTACCGTTTAGAAGATTTATAAGAGCTTCTTGCTAATAACGTGTTATAAAATGAAGAAAGTTATAACAACCCGGGATTTTGAAGATTACCGTTAATATTAAATTATAATGCAAATTATAATTTAATATTGTGTTTAAAAATGAATTGGATAGTAAAATGAGGGATTATATTATTTATTTTATATAAATAATATCTTGATGAATATAATTTAGGATTTGAATTTTAAATAAGTCATATTATTTTATTTGAAGCCTATTTCAATATTTGATGGTTGAAAAAAAGTGTAAATGAACGAAATAAAGTTTGAAAAACTTTATTTTTGGATTTGGATTGAAAGTAAATAATTATAATGGTTTAATTTTAGTTAATTAGTAATATTGGAAATTTATTCCAATGTTAGTCTTCTATTGTAAAATAAAAGGAAAAATATGAAGAAAATAAAATTTGGAAGTATAATTAGGCTTGGAATGATGTATTAGTATTATAAAAATGTTACACTTCATTAGACTTAAAAATAAATTGGTTGAAATGGATGAAAATAGTGATATTTCACTAAAAATAGGAATATTGGTAAATATTGTTAAAAAATTGTGTTATATGGAGAAAATAATATTTTTAATTGGAAAAAATATCTTGATGATTAAAAAGTGTTAAATTGATTTATTGCAATTTATTTGACATGAAAGAAATTTTTGTTTAAGTTATTGCATTAAAAATAGTGTTTTTACACTAAAATGGTGTAATTTGTAAAATATTGTCAAAGATAGTGTTTTATTTATAAAAATAACTTTTTATTGTCGAAATAAATTTTATTTTTTTATATAATAACAATTTTATTACAAACAATTTGTTGTAGATATTTTATATGGTTAAAAATGAGAAAACTAGTGTATAAATTGATTGAATAGGTTAAATATGTATATAACATAGGAATTTCTCTAAGTATATTAGTCTTGGGCTTATCTGGATAAGGTTTGAAACCATCAACTCCCTCTAGAACCATCTAGAAAAGAGGAAATAGGTGTACGTACCTTTTTTTCTCATCTTCCTCCCCAAAACAAAAGACACAGTAAATAGAGAGAAAGAAAAAAAAAATTCCCTAATTAACTCTCAATTCCACTCAATTTCGCCGTTATTCAAGAAGAACTTCACCAAAATAAGAATAGAGAAAGGATTTCTCCTTTAAGCTTCAATATTTCTTCACAAATTTGGGTGTTTGCAATCTAAAATCAAAGGTGAGTTTAAAACTCACAATTTCTAGCTTTGATTGAGATTTCAAGGTAAGAAATCTCAATTTTGTTTGTTGCATGTTTATTTATGAAATTGCCGTCAGTAAATTGGGAAAATCTCTTTCGGTTTAAGTCGGAATTCAATAATTTTAGATGTTCTAGAAAGCATAGACATAGATCTACAAGTTTCATGTTTTGAGTTTTCTAAAATTTTGAAGGTTTCTTGATCAAAATCGTGCTTGTTTGTTGCTGTCTCGGGGGCAAATTGACAGCAACAACAATCGTAGGCCAAAGAAGTGTTTTAGCCATAAGTTTTTCGTTTCTCATCCAATTTAGGTCAAATTTTTTTTATGGAAAACATACTCAATAAGGAGTGATTTATCTTCAGGTTTCAGTCCGATATTTTACTATTTGACTGACCCAAAACATATTTGTAAGCAGAAGTATAGTTATGTCTTTGACAGAATTTCCTGAGTTTGAATCTGATATTGTTTGAGCTATATCTTTCACGATTTTGATTGAAATTCGATAATTTATAATCTTTAGATGAGCACAATTAATGTACTACAACTTTTACCCATTGAGTTTTCTGTAATTTTCAGGTTAACTATGTCAAAATTGAAATTTTTTACTGCTATCCCGAGAGCAAAACTATTATTTGCTCTATGTTTGAAACTGAGACGAAATTAGCTTTAACTTCTTTGTTTCTTATCCGAATTTGATAATTTTGGATGTTCTGGAAAGATTAGATCATGAGCTATAAGTTTCATTCATTGTATTTTCTGTAATTTTGAAGTTTGCTTGGTTGAAATTATGGTTGTATGTTCCTGTCCTGAGAGCAAAATGACAGCAACAACAATCGTTGACCTTTGAATTGTATTAGCTCGTTTTTGCTCTCATTCTCTTCGGTTTTGATGATGATTTTGAGATATTTTTAGATCTATGATGCCTATCAATAGGCTAGCTATATTTGGAGTATTTGAAATTCAAATTCAAATGGAATTTGAAATGATTTCGGGCTAAATTTGAATTGAATTCGTATTGAATTCAAGTTATTGGTTTTGAGATATCCCTCTTAATTTTTGGTTGCTTTCGAGAACGGTTTTCACTAAACTATTTTTGAAATACATGGAAACTTCAAATTATTATTACATAGTATTTTTTTAAATTATTTTTCTAAATAAAGATAGATTTATTTCCTATAATAAAACAATTTCAAATATTGGTTTTAATAATCATTTTTGGAAAATCGTTTTAAATTTCTGTTTTCTCTAATAAAATTATTTTATAAATGAAGATACTTATTTTTATGAATTTCGAACATATAAGAAAGACAATTAAATGGTAAAGTAAAACATATGGCATGGGACACATGGATTTGCTTTATCGCTTAATATCGGACTTATACGATCGAAACCCTTTCGATGAATTGTTTGAGATGATTTTAAGATGTTATTAAATTTTGGGTAGATTATATGGTTCGAGAACTCCAATTTAAGAGTGCATTCGATGAAGGATCATTTTAAGATGTGTTTCTTAATCGCCGCTGAAATGGGGTGAATTAAGAGCTATAAATTCCTAATTTGAACTATGGTTATAAATAACCATCTAGATGTTACTTTTACTTGCCGATGAGATGATGTAAGCTTCTTTATGACGATTTTACGATGTTGAGATGCATTATGAAATTTTTTACTTGTCAATGAGATGAGACAAGTCACGATGCCACTAGTACTCGTCAATGAGATGAGACGAGCATGGTATTGTATTTACTCGCCAATGAGATGAGGCCGAGTAAATTTTCATGATGTTTATGATGTTTTACTAGTGTGGTACCAACTAACGGTTAGTAAACCATTAGGTGCGAACGTATGGTATGGGACGTATGTTAACGCCTGTTGGTTTCCTATCCGAAAGTTGAGACACGTTCACGATGTTTACTAGTACTACAGACCACGAGCACTCGATTGGAGTCATTACAATGTAGTTGCTACTCCGATCATCACGATGTTATTAACTCGGGTCTTTGTGGCTGGGAGTCAATATGATCTTCACGTTGTTAAGATTTTATTTGACTCCAGTCATCACGATGATTATGGTACCAAATAGTAGTACTAGTCACGATGTAGCACGCTAGCATTGCTTCGGCTTGCAACGAGGATTTGGCCAATCCGAGATTTCTTTGAGTTTTGATGTTTTAGACTTCACTATCTTTAGATGATTATTACATTGATAGCCTAGTGCCGAAGGAGATGTATGCATATATGGTGAAATCATTTATGATGTTATTCTTAGATTGAGTTATTTGCGTTATGGATTGATGATTTTATAGACTACTTAATGTTAAGATGGAGTTGAGATGTATTTATAAATTTATACCGATGAGATGCGGTATAAATGATTATGAAGACTCTTTTATGATGAGTTTTAGTGATGGATTTGAGATGTATTCATACCGTTGAGATGAGGTATGTATAAGTGTAATACTTCTTTTATGATTAAATTTTATATTTCCTTAAATGATCCTTAGGATGTGCCAATTAGATGAGGCACATCCATATGCGTTTTATTCTATGTATAAAGGATATGTACCTTTGATGTATTGTTATATTGACAACCACTCATAGTTGAATCATTTGAAGTCATTATCTATATTCTTTTATACCGCCGATGATATGAGGAAAAAGTGATGTTTATTAAGTCTTATCTTTAAAACTTTGCTCGTCGATGTTCCATTTGCTTAAGTGTCAGTTATGCGACTTAAGTATGACTTTATCATTATTATCTCTTCTGCTTGCTAAAAAGAGATGTTGTCCTTTCTTATGATGTTGAAACCATGTTTAGGGCATGGCATCCTTTAAGAAAAAGGATACCATAGCTTTCACCTACTCATCCTTATCGATTATTCTGTTTAACTGATTATCTTAGCTAGCCTGACCCGTATGTTTTCACTCGGATCAGACTGAGTTGTTTCAGGTATCATCTATTGGACTTAGCTTGAAGTTGATGTTGGATATCAGCTCCTCATTTGCTTGAGTAGTTTATTTCTTCCGCATACTCTGATGTTTTTACATTTGATTTGATGTATATGGTGTGGTCATGTACCACCTTTATTGTATTCATATTGTATTGTACTGAATGTGTATTAAGTATATATGCATATATATGATGTTGATTACTATTATGTTATGTGATTTACATTCAACTGTTGTATTTTGTTTTGATAGATCTGTTAGCCACCTATAGTTTTGGATTAAGCATTTATTGGGTTTCTCGATCCATATGAGTAAGGAAAAAAATTATATTGCATTTATCGACGTATTCAATAGATGTTTAAGACAAAATTATAGATGGTCGCCCTTAACCAGCCCTATTCTCCGCTTTAGTAGATAGAATTACTAGTTAATTCTCTTTGCTAAGGATGGTCTTTGGGTGGGGCGTTACAAAAGTAAAAGCCATAAAACGAAGAAAATAGAAGCCATTAGAGAGAGACAAAAGATATATTATTCATTTCAGAGAATAGACATATGTTTACATTATATACTCTTCTTTATATAAAGGCTTCAGAGCAAAGGGTTTAACTTATTCCACGTTGTGCGACTAAACAAAACATCGTAAAAGCATATTCATTTCATGATTTACATGTATTGTAACAACAAGTGTATTTTGACAACATTTGTCGTTAATTTAAGAGACGTTATAAATAGTCGGACATCACCCTTTTAAGGTTAAAAAGGTGAAAAAATTAGTTGACTTAAGGAGTACATGTGAATTAAGCTGAAAATGAATATGCGAATAGAATACAAATAGTCAAAAGTTTAAGTTCTTATAGAATAAAATTGAGTGTACAATGCATAATGATATGTAATTATTATCATTTTGATTTTGCTTTTATAATCGATGAAAACAAAACATTTTATATTGAACATTTTTTTATACTTTTACATTAGCGGATATGATAATATTTGATATCCATCCATTATCCATGGATGTAGACATTCAATACCTGAAAGTGACTTTAAACGCGGATGAGAATATAACACTATACATATCTAAAAGTACATGTTGACAATCCTATCAGTGGTATAACATATCCATATATATAGCATATTTTGAAACAAATACACAAATGCATTTGGTTTTATTTTCAGTTTTGCACTTTTGGCCCTCAATGTTCTTGACAAATATAAAGAGAGGGGAGCAGAAGATTTAAAATTATAAGTCATTAAGATGACGAAATTGATGGAAGGACAACGTTTTTTTGTTATTTTCCAAAACACGGAATACAAAATAAATTTATTTTATATTATGTATCTTCAAATTGGTTTTGATTCAAAAATACATGACTAGTCCATTTTCGTTTGGGTTAAAACTAAAACTAGAAAGGAAAAATTGGCCCTAATCCTAGATATGCTTTGAAAAATGGGCTAATTCCGTAGAATCCCAAGTAAATCAATTTCCACCTATTTCGATTCCCTAAGCTTCTTTGTTGTTAAGAAAATTAGAATAACAGGTCTTAAATAGTTGATGTGAAGTTGTATTACTAAGGTTAAACTCGGAATTTAATTATGCACCGTAGACATAAGTTATGTTTATCTGCACTTTCTTCCGTCCGATTCTCGCTCAAATCCTCTCCGTCTACTCAAAACCGTTTTATCCTTTTCCTCTTCTACCGAAGTGGTAAGTTCAATAGTTACTTTTTCCATATTTTTTGATCATGCTTTGGTATCTATTATTACAGTTTTAGACGCTGCTGGCTCCATCAATCCGTGACATAACTGGTGATGTGCGTTAAACCGTAGGTTTGTTTTTCATCAATCATCACACTGTTATGTGGTAAATGATGTATTTAGATCCCTATTATATTATCCAGTCTGAAAATTGCGCGTTTGAATTAAATTCCATACCCGATTTTTTTTTTTGAATTACCTAGAGAACCAAGCTTCGCTTGTAAACTCTAGGGAAGTATGTGCCTGCCAAACACATACTTCGGGTACTTGTTACAGGGTTGTCAGTTTCGGGGCTCGAACTCGTGACCTTCGATCACGCAGTCCGGACCATCAACCAACTGCGCCAACCCTGTTGGCATTTCCATACCCGATTTTGTATTGCCTCTAAACATTTTTCAGCGATCAAAATCATTAGGCGGTTGTGGCCAGAATACCAATTGTTGTGGTTAATAATTAGTTTGACAGTAATTGCAGTTTAAACTTGTTAATTTTAGGTGCGTATTATTTATTTATTTATCAATAGTTTGATGTGTAATTATTAGGGTAAGTCCAATGTGGGAAGATGATGTAACATGTGCATTAAACATGTATTTTAAGACTTTGTGGGGAAAAGGAAGGAAAGTAATTAGGGATGGAAGTGAAATGGTAGGGATGTTAGGAAGTTGGACTATGTGCATGCTGCAATAAGAAATAATGAGATTATGTGGTAGAAATGCTACTGATCTTGTTGTAAGGAAGAAGATTAAAAAAGAGAAGAACGTCGACAGCAGGGTTCGAACCTGCACAGGCAAAGCCCAATAGATTTCAAGTCTATCTCCTTAACCACTCGGACATATCGACATTGTTGTTTCTTCAATGCATCTAAAATAAACAAAACAATAGTCATGGTTAAGAAGGTGCAAAATCTTCCTCGAGTCTTGGCGTATGCTGCAACAAACGATGTGTCCTTTTAATTTAATGCATATGCATTATAAAAGTAGATGTTTGTTAAAAATTATAATCAATTAAAGAAGATTAATATAGATTATATTTTTTTTACTAGTGTATTCTGAAAAGATTTTTTTAATTCATTTCACACAATATCATCAAACATGATATCATCATAAGCGTAAAATTTCTTTAATTATATAATTTCATTCAACGTTTTAATCATTTTTTAGAAGTTAAGTTTCGGATTAAACTTTTGTTTATTGTTTAGTAATTAAATTTCAAGCCTTACCGCTATAAACTGCAATATTATGTGAATTACATACTGTCAATGTACTTATTGGAAAGCTATGACATTTCACTCAAACATGTCATCGCATATACATTAAATGTTGGTTTATTTGATCTCAATATAAAATACAACAAACATATACAACAAGAGGAAAATGCTGATGTTGTGACTATACGCGGAAAGCTAACCTTTCTAAACTTTGTTTCATCCCGAATGAAGCAAAAATAGATTGCAATGGAAAATAATGAGCTTAATTGCTAGAAATTTTCATTTAATGTCCTTCATAAGAAAAAAATTAAAACAATGAGAATTGCAACAACTGATTTCAAGCCTACATGGGAAAAGCGTAGAAAGTTTCATGTCTATCTTCCAAACAATTAAAATATATTGACATTACAATATTTGGTTGATGCACAAAGCCAAACAGTCCACTGCCTTTACTACAGTTTTCTTTTAAATGTTGATTGATATTCAACGAATGATTTCAAAACCTCTAGATACATACTCTACAAGCCTTATCATTATATCATGAACATCCTTAAATGAATTATGTTATTAATGCACATTGACAAGTTTTAATAGACATGACAATTTAGTACATCGACAGTGATGTGTAATGTTATATTATTTTGTCCAACATCATTGTCTCAGCGGTTAGACACTTCAGCTTTGATCCCTAGGTCACCGGTATGCATGATTCCTAATACGTGTTGACGTATAGTATAACTATGTACTACCATCTAAGCACCGAACTAAAAAATTGTTATCTTATTTGACCTCAATAAAAAATATAGCAAACACATATCGTAAGTATGAAGTGCTCTAGTGTTGAATGAAGCAAAAAGTTCCTACCGGGATTCAGGTCGCTAGATTCAAAGTCTGGAGTGCTAACCACTACACTATAGAACCATCCTATGTTGAAACATATCACTTTTTCTAAATATTTTGAATACGTGCTATGAGATTGATGCTTATTTTAAAGTTGGAGAGCCAACCACTACACCATAGAACCAACATATGCTATAATATTACTTCTTCTAAATATTTAGAATGCGCTATAAGATTGATGCTTATTTCTTAAATGTTTACAGATAATGTTCAATTTAAAATTGATTATTTCATCCAACTCGGAGTTCTAATTAGTTCTATTTTGTTGCAAGTTACGTAGTTTGTATTGGATAGTACCAGCGATATATCGCATATCGGATTTCAATCAATGTTTTCTAAAATATCGATTAACGATATTTTCGTGATATATCCACAACACCGACAAATATTGAACGATATATCAGCCAAGCAACATTGTCTGGTATATGATGCAACGATAGGTAAAAGTTGTTAAATGTTATCATTTAATAGAAAACATACATAAATATACTATATTACAATAAAACTTAAGAGTATATTTGCAAATTATTTGTATACATGTATTATCGAAAAATCTATTAACTGTTTAAACTGATTAAAAAATGAATATTTACATCTTATATTGTTACCTTTATTTACAAAGCATGTTAACCAAGGCTGTAAATGGATATCCGAAAAATCTGAAATCGGTATTTAAAAAACTGACGAATATCCGATATCCTAAAAACAGATATGGATGTAAATATAGAGGCATTCACATTCGAAAATATCTGTCCCATTTTTGGCAAAATTTATATGTGGTTTAGTACAATGAAATATATGTATTTTTTTAAATTAAGCTAACAGTTTATATTGTATGCATTTAAATCATATTAACTATTCAGAATTATTTGTTTCCACAATATATTTATTTATTTTTTATATTTTTATAATCAGCATGATTAATTTTTTTCTATGTTCAACCAATTTTTTTATTTATGTTTCTTGATTTATTGATCGGATATGATAGTTATTTGATATCCATCTTTATCCATGGATGTAGATATGACACTACCCACATCTGAAACTATCCATTGACATACCTGTTACTAACAAACATATCGATATTACACTAAAATTATCCCGATCTTTTCAAACATTTGTAGGATCTAGATTAACCCTAGAGGGGGGGTGAATAGGGTTATAGCAAATTTTCTCGATTCAAACGCAGAAATAAACTACAGAAATAAATATGCAGTAAAGTAAATCACACACAAAATTTACCCAGCTTCGGCAACCCCTGCCTACTGCTGCATTCACAGATTTCTATTAGAATTAAACAGTATCACGCTTACAAACACTCTACTAGACTCGCAGACATTTGCTCCACGCTCACAAACACTCTACTAGACTCGCACACCCTGCTCGCAAACATTTGCTCCACGCTCACAAACACTCTACTAGACTCGCATATCCTGCTCCGCCTATAGAGTTTCGCTTACTTGCAAACTTTGCCTCCCGCCTATAGAGCTTCGCTTACTCGCAAACTCTGCTCCCGCCTACAATAGAATTTTGCAAACTCGCACACCCTGCTCACTGAACTAATTCTAACTAGACAATCTGATACTACCTAAACCCTAGGTGGTGATTTACAAAGTTTTGATTCGAATAATAAAAACGATAATTAAAAGACACATAAATAAATAACCCTAAACCCTAAGAATAACCCTAATTAAAAAAACAAAGCCTTTAGAAAATAAGGCCGGCCCACTTAAACTCGTTCCTTATTTTTTTTCCTTTGTTATCTCCAGCCCGATCCCCTTTTTGTCTCGTTCGTGAGAATAATGGCGGCTTCGTTCTGATTAGGGCTTCGTTCCCTTTGTTCCAGTTAGGGCTTCGGCTCTTTGTTCCAATTAGGGCTTTGGTTTCTTCAATTGATCTGAGATATGTTGCCCTAGCTCGCTACTTCTCTGATGGTTGACTATTGCTCGTTTTGCAGTTGCTCGATCGAGTTCGTTGCTTGTGAATTCGGTATGTACTGTCTCCTTTTGCTTTTCTAAGTTGATACTTGAACTCGATGATTTCATTTGCCAGTGATGATTGGGTTATATATGCGTTCGAATTCGTGTTTGAATTTGTCAATTTGTTCATCTCAGCCACTCGATTACACTTGGATGCTTGTGATAAAATCTGACTTTGTCAATTTCGTATTTCTAGTAGCTTGATTCACACGGCTTTGAATTGCCTTGCTTATCACGGTTTTGATTTTGACTGGTTCACAATAAGCTTCGGCCTTGACTCGTTCATCTTGAAATTGTTTTGATTTCTAAAGTTACGGCTTTGACTTTCTCAAAGATGCATACTTGATACACTGATCTTGTAGTTGTACTTTTGTAATCTGCATTTTATATGCTTGCAAACTTGCTAGTGTATTCATGAGTTTTGATGCATATTTCAATTTGGACATGGTTTCATACTTGTTGTCATTTGCAACCGGTCTCTGTGCATTTCTCTGCTCGACTTCGACTTGGTTTTTTTTTGGTCTTGAACGTTGCTGTGTCCACTGTGTTACTCATTGATTAGTTTGCATTGTTATATTTTATTCCTGTTTGCATTTGAGTTTGTAGCTTGGTGTCATGTTTACTTTGAGTCTGCAACTTGGAGTCTGCAACTAGTAGCTGGACTTGATTTGTGCCTTGTCCATTCTCATGTGTTCATCCCTGTAGTATATGTTAGTGATACATTTTGGAGTTGGTTCATGTTGCACTGCACTTTGATGTTGTAGTCTCTGACTTTGCTGTATCAATGCTGCTTCACCATATTGCATTTGCCACACTTGTGTTCCCTGTTATCAACTGGCCTTGATTATGTTTTGATTCAAAGTCTTCTGGTCACCTACATGTATTGTTGATTCATTGTGATATTCGTTCATTTGTGTTTCACTGGTAGCACTTGAGTTGTTGCAGTTGATTTAGTTGTTCCCTGTTGAGTCTTTGGTGATGCTTCACCTGTTATGTTCATGTTGGCACTGTTGGTTGTGGCTTGGTATATGTGAACCCATTTGTGTTGCATTGCATTGATGTTTCTGTTTGTGTCCACTGATGTTTGGGGCTGCTGTATTACTTTGGTTCATTTTCATGTTTGTTGTTTGGACATTGTTTGAATTTGCAGTGGTGCATTGTCTTTGCATTCCATGTTGCATGCAGTAGTCTTGGCCATGTTGATTCGAATTGCACTTGCTCTTTTGTACTACTTCACCATGTCACTTGAGGTTCTGCTGTTGGTTTATTGATGCATTCATGTTCATGCAGTCTCAGCTCCATTCTGGTTTCTTCCCTGATCTTGCTGTGACATTTTGTTGCATGAGTTACTTCCATTTTTCATGTATCTGCTGACTTGTTCTTGCATTAACATGTTGGCCTGTACCGTGACTCGAGTTTTCACTGTGTTCTGACTTGATGCTGCATACATGTTTCATTTTGAGTTGCAGTGTTGGTCTGGCTTGCTTGAGTTTCACTGTGATAAGTCGTGCATGTGTGTTGCAGTTGTTTATATGCACTTCATCACTTCAGTATTGCATTGTTTTCACCTCTGACCTGTTGTAGTTTGATTGTGTTCATATACACTACTGCCTTGAGTTGAACCTATCTTGGGTTTGACCTTGTTTTTGATTTCTGTGCTTTTGTTTGATTTTATTTTTTTTGCACACGAGTTGGCGAGGCAGTGCACACGTATACGAATGTACGCGTGTGTACTACAGCCACTCATAGTTACCTGTCCCTGATAAAAATACTGATATGCACAGATATTGCACAGTCAAAAATGATGACGAACAACCCAAATAACTGAGGCAAACAATGTTTTCAAAATCATCGTTTCTTTCAAATTTCAAAAATATTTCTCTTTCAATTTTACTGCGTTTGAAAATATTTTTGCAGATTACTCAGATGCTGGATTCAAACTGGATTATAGTTGAAGACAAAAATATGAGTGTGAGTGATATGTAGTAAGGTTGTGATGTAAATGTGAAATGTCATGTATTGTAGTCAAAATTGTATATGTATAGTGAGAGCTTGAAATTGTACTATCAAAGTTGTAATAAATATTTGTTTGAATAAAATTTCTGTTTGAATTCAAATTCTGTGTCATTTAATTTTATTCAGCAAATATTTATTTATTTTATGAAAAATAAAATAGTATATTAACAAATACATTTAAACGAATGTATATATGTTTATTATCATCAAACAAAAATCATATAGCGCAAAGCGCATATTCAACAACATTGTATATCGATCCTTAGTCTATAATTTACCGGTACATATATTAAATATATAGGTTATACGACTTCCTAAATAATCACTGCAGATGTAACCATATAATCACTGTTATCAGAAATCTCAATGTCAATTAAGAATCACTAGTGGTAAAAGTTTAGATTGTCAATTAAGATGTCTGCTGATCGGACACCCTTTGGCTTCGATTACTAATTAATAAAAGCTTGTGATTCAAATTTTGTTTCAAACTGAAGGTCTCGGATTCTCAAATTATGATTTTGAACTCAATTAAAATGCTTGAAAAAAATCAACCAATAAATAACAAATAAAAATCATCAAGATATCCATTTTAATCTACGATACATGTTTTGTTGTTTTCTAAGCATAACAGATAAAACAAGAGAGAAATTGAATTTAAGTTTAGTTGTAGAAGCTCAACGATCAAAATCGATTTAAAAAATATATGTTATTACCGTGGAAAGAATCGATATTTCTACACTAAAATGTTATCGATAAAAAACATAGAGCAAAATTTATATCAACATGTAAAATCGTGAAATGTATAGCTTTTGGATTTAGGATTGATGGTTCAAACACAATTTTGATTTATAGTTTAAAATTTATGATTTAGGATTTAAACTCGCTTTGAAAACATTGTATAACAATTTAGGTGCAATGTTTTCATAATATGAATTTTAAGCGATTGTAGATCATAGTGTTTTTTGTTGACCTGTCAATGTGATATAAATTTTATGTTTGATTATTTGTTTTAGCATGATATATATCATCAAATATTCCAGTGTTTGAGTAGAATCATTTAAATTTTTGCCAATCAAAGAATGATAGAAGTGTAGATGAGACACATAGTATGAGTGATGTGTTGTCTATCCCTTTCCTATTTATATATTCACATTATGTCTTTGTTTAAGATTCAACATCTTAACATGTGATCAAAGCCGGTGGTGAAATATAAGTCATCATGGTACACATCTCTTAAATGTTTTGGAAGAAGGTTAATACGGACATTCCGATTGGATAAGGATTGTTAAATTTTTATTCCAAGATCTGTACAATTAGATTAATAAGAAAATTACATTACATTCTCCATGTAACTAGATTATGAAAAACAACTAAATAAATGACAGGTAAGAAAATACACAAACATTTTGTTCTTCTATTAATTTTATAATTCTCTAAATATGATAAGATTTATGTAACCCTAAGAACTATATTATGTTGGTCAATCCTAATAAATTACTAGTTGATTATAGCTAGCGTGTGTGTGTGTGTGTGTGTATGTTCTTATGACAACTAGCCCCTAGCTAAATATGTATACACCAAAGAAGTATATTTCTAAATTAAATGTTAACCTAATTGAAAAGGTTGAAAATTGCTAAATATTTATTATACAGCCGACAGTTGCATGTTTTGGGACAAAGGCTTAGTATCAACAATTTAAACCAAACTTTAGACATATTGGTTGCTTTCGAGAGTTTTCGTAATGCTTTCTATTTTCTCTTTGCTTCTTCCATCGTAGTATATAATGCAAAATTTGATATTCCATCTTGATACAGATATTTGTGAAACCTTCAATATCTTAAATGCCACTTAACTTTGATTGCCCTCACATTTACCCAAATAAACCTTAACCTTCAATAGATGGCAAATTTATGTGCATGCCCAACAATCAAGCATGCATCGTGTTAAAAGTAGACGATAAACTAATTCATTAGTAATAAAGTTTCAAAAAAATTTCATCAAAGTGCCGCATGGTTCAGAGTGCGCAAGCTTTTGAAAAATTTAGCGCTTGCATGGTTTTAATAATGAAAAAAATGCATGGTTGTGCTTTAAATGCAATGTGACCCACTTGTACATTTACATTTAAAAACATGGTGGTTGTGGTATGAGGTATAAGGTATCTTCACCTGCTAATTAATGGGTGAGAGCTTCTTATCGTGTGCTAATGTTACGATTCAAGTTAGAGAGATTGCGCTAATTTTCAACAGTTATCAAGGAAAATATTTTTAGGAAATATTTTTTGAAGCATTATCAGGGAAAAGCTATTACATAACATGATTTCAAAATTGGTTTTCCAAATTAGCTGTATAAAATATTTTTTAGTTTTCAAGCTTCAAATCATTTGTTTTGTACATTCAGTGTCTCGATTGAAGACACTAGGACCTAATGTGGTTGATTAACCAAGGTTGTGGATTTATTTTGGAGTCAATTAAATGGCCAAAATTTATGGATATAGAGGTGTTGATATAGAGGTGTGTAATCAAATTATTATTTAAATAGAATTTTACGATAAAAAAATAGGGTTTAGCATTAATAATTATTTTGTTTCTCTTGTAATCTCTTCCATAATCGCTAAAATCTCTTCAATTGTGAAGTATAGTACACTATCACGTTGATAGAGGATGCATTCTTAATTCTTATGTCTTTTATTATCATGATTTTATTGTTTCCTTATGTATATTTTGAAAGGTTGTTAAATTTATAGTGTTTCAAACGAGTTATACATTTTGTATATTGTTCCTTGACATTTTCATCGATTTTATTGAGCTATTTATTTCTGTGATTGTGTTTGGTAATATTTGTTAACCCTCACATTTGGTTTTAGTTATTCAAGATTTGCGCATAAGCTGTTTGTGAAAATGATCATTTGTAGGATTGCTTGCGGATTATTACAACGGTTGTTACTTATCCTATGTTGATTCCATGTGTATGCGGATCATTTATGGCAGTTAGATTACTCTTACTATATAAGCGTGGAACAAAAAAATGGATTTGAGAAATGACAAGTGAGGCAATTTTACAGCGGAATCAAGTACATTAAGTTGTGTTTGATACACATTTGTTGTCAGCCGATATCATGGATGTGAGGAAGGAAGAGATGATGGAATGTGCATCTACTACCCTCCAGCTTGTTATGAAGGATAATGCTATTTTTAAAGTTGATGGCAAGATTAGCACCAAGGGTATATGTGATTAGTTGAAGGAGTTATATGTGAAGAAGTCACTTGTGAATCATTTAATATTATCGTAGGCATTCTTTACATGCAAGATGTTTCGCGATGGTGCATTTAAAGACACTCGAAGCATTTCTGATGAAGGTGAAGACAATAAAGTCAAGGACCGCTACCTTAAGTGGCAAGTGATATGACGTTTTAGACCGAGGTTCTAAAGGTTTTGGAATCGATCTCTTGAGACATCAAAATGAGTGTCATTTTTGAATAAAGTATCGTTCTTGTTCTAAGAAAAAAGACAGACAATAAATTTGAACATTGCTAAGGAACAAAAAAGTAATATTATATGGATGATATACCTTGATACTTGCTGATCTGAAGGTGAAACATTTTGAAAAGGAATTGTAGATCAAAAGAAGGCGTTGAGTTATGATAGTGGAGTTAGTAATAGTCAAAATGCCAGGAAAATAGGGAGAATTCTAACTTTAGAAATGCTATGGCAGATAATGCGTTTGTATTTTAAGATACTAGATCACTAGGAGAATGAACGTTTAGAAAACACAAAAGTTGTGGCTTCATCGATTATGATTATGGTAAAGGATATTAAAGATGATGCATTAATGCTGATAGTATCAAAAGTTTTGGATTATGAGTTTACTCAACATAGGAAGCTGTTTTATATGACATTGAATAGTTCTTTTTAACTTATGACAATAGCGAGGATTGCAATCCCTATGGGACTTATAATTTCTTTGGGTGTTATTTCGAGTGGACTCAAATATTTGGAGTGGTTACACACTCAACGATGTGCACGATGTTTCAAGGTTTTGTAAATCTTTTATCTTATTACGTAACTAGCATCATTGGGATGCAAAAGAAATAAAGAGCAATAGCTTCAAGGTTTCACATGAAGCATTTGTATTTATTACAAGGGGCAATGACTTGAAATTTGTAATTGCGTAAAAGTCTGAGCATTAGTTGTTAATTTGTAACGACCCGCTATTTTGGACTATTCGCATCCGCATATGTCGGACTTGAATAATTCAAAATACCGAATTGTTAATTTAAATTTGGCAAAACTCAGATATACAGTAAATAAATAATCACAAAATCACAGACACAGAGTAATAATATGCAGCGGAAGTAAAAGAGATAGTAGTTCATGAAGCTACTATATAAATATATAAGATACATCAGAGTTTACAACAGAAGAGTAATACGATACATCAGGTATAAATCAGAATACATCACTGAAGTCATCGAATACTGAAAGCAGAATAGATGGCTGGATCTTCAAGCAAAACACCAACTCCAAAGGTGAGTCTCGAATACTGGTACACTCAGTCTGACCCGAGCGTAAAGAAAAAACACAAAACACTCGAGTCAGGATTAATATTCTCATATCAATAAATCCAACTCAAGTGAAATAGCAATCGAAATACAAGTAACTCAAAGGATGTTGGAATCACCATCCTCCAAGGATCCGTTAAACTATCTACTATGTAGTAGTGTACGCTAAATAGATAATGTCTATCGGTAATATAAAGTATCAAAATAGTGTTAAGGCGTTACCATTATCCCCCTTAACACATTTTTATATAAATGTCATAGTCTATACAGCACTGTAAACTCCACCGTAAACTGGTGGGATATCAGGGAGTACTCCATAGGTATAACACAAAACAAATTCGTAGTGGTCGCGTATATGGGAATACAAGTATGACAAGGCACATGAGGCAATACCCAAGGTAGTGAAACTACCGTTCGCCTGATCCGGACTGGTGAGAACGCATCGCCGCAGCGATCGCAACACCGCGAAACAACACTCCTGAAATTCCGAGGGTGCACCAATCAATCACAAGTAATGAGTAGTAGTTACGAAGAAGTGTGTCCGCTCGAGGTGGCTAACCTCATTTGGCCCGGCACGGCTCCTGATTTTAGTCATTTCCAATTTGACACAAGTGTCAAGGCTATCCATTATCGTTCTCTTTCTTCAGTCATCACGTACATCATTCCAACCACTTCATTCTGGATCATCACTCCGCGTATAGTTATTAAAGTGGTTTTCGGTTTAGATAGAGAGTATATCCATAACCGATTCCGGTTTCTTTAATAACTTTCGTAATTATTATCCCGATTGGTCGTTTAATATATTTCAAACCAAATCAAATTCAATTTAAATTTCAATTCGTAAACCATCATTTCATTTGTCTTCTTAAATCAATTTCCAAATTTTCGGTTCAAACTTTCAAATTACCATTTCAAATCTTATAATTCAATTTCAATTTTATTTAAACAAAACAATATTGATTCAAGTTTGTATATAAGTTTTATTCCGAAAATCATTTAAATGATTAAATTCAACATTCAAACCAATTTAAATTCATTTATCGATTTCATTCGTTAAGATACTTTATCATTCAAAACAATTTTACTTAATTCCCAATTCATTAAATCGATTACTTATGTTCATCTTAATTTTATCAAAACTTCAAATTTAACTAAATTAGATTCGTCAAATCAAATTCTCAAAATTACAAGTCTTACATTAATTTCAATAAATCACATTTTATTTCTTGTTAAAGAAATTCAATTTCACTTATTTACTGACTTCGTTGCAAAGTTCAAACTAAATTGATAAAGAACTAAATTTCATATAATCGAGAAGTTTCCATTTCACTTATTAACTTACTACATAATTTTCCCAAAACTTAATACATAAAACTCAATCTCGTTTATTAACGAAGTTCAAATCCACTTATTCAAAGTTCGATTTTCTCTTATCAAAGAATTCAATTTTTATTCAATTATCAAATAATTCAATCCTATTCAATTATTAAATAATTTTAATCTTAATTATTAGTAATTTCAAAACTTAATAATTACGAACTTGATTATCAATTCAAACTTAATTATTAAATCATTTCTACTTAATTATGAATTCAAACTTAATCATCAAATCATTTCAACTTAATTATAAATTCAACTTAATAATTTCAAACTTAATTATAATTTCAATTTTAATCATAATTTCAATTTTAATTATTAAATGATTTCAAATTTAATAATTTCAAAACTCGATTATTACCAATTCCAAATTTTTATTAATAAATTTCAAATTTAATTATTAAATAATTAAATTTCAACAACGCTCTTTCATCAATTACTACTTTAATATTCATTCCATATTTCAGTCTTAACATTTCCATTCATCAAGATTTACGTTCCAATTTTATTTCGAACCCTTATGATTCAAATAAAATCTTTATTTTATTTAAAATTAAATTATTGACCAATCGGTTTATTTAATTCTCTATCCTAAGTCAAGTTCGTTTGGGTATTTATCATTTCAACCCGATTCCAATTCCAATTCAAAAATCAAAACATAGCAAAGGGAATTTGCAGTGTGATAACTGGGATGGTGTCATAGTAAATAAACAAGCAATAGCAAACATCAATAACAATCCAATAAGTTAATTCAAATAATACCGAAATAATCGTATTAATTCGCATTGTTATTTGTGCAAATTAATATAATTATTTCTAGAATCTACACTATCATTTCATGTAGATTAAAGATTATTACATTACGATTCTTCACTTGTCATCTATTTATAATTTCATACATCATCAATTTAAACAATATACATTCAATGGTTCAAGGTGTAATTAATCAAATCCTACGTGTCAATTAACTAAACATTAAGGGGTCATATTATACAAATTTAACTAATCAAATTCAACACATATGTCGATTCAAATTTAACTATCCTACGTCAAATTCAATTGCATAATATTTATCACTTTATACATTTCAATTTAACATCCAATATAAACAACAACAATCAATCATCATCAGCCAAACTGGATTATCATCATATAATTAACAGATAATGATGTCAGATGTCACAGATGAACCGGTACAGGTAATAACATATATAACAGTGCAAACAACTAATAGCAGCATATTTCAATTGTCGTTTCAATTGAAATAAAATTTAATAAATAAAAGAATATTAATCGTGAGTGATTGCTCACCTTTCGAGGCTAAGATAGATGAACGAGAATATGACACTGATACGCATACTGATACGGATACTGAATTTGAATTGCGAATCCAAGCAAACAAATCGGCTCGAATTTGACGGACAAGCTGATAGATAAGAAATAGACGAAATCTAATCAAACCAGATCGATGCAGATAAAATTAGAACAAAAGTATATTATATTATTATTTTTCTTAAACGGATATTCAATTTATATTACATATTATATTACAAATCATGATCCATACCCAAATCACTTAATATATAATTAATTTTTTTTTTTTTTTTTAACATATACTTAGATAAATCTTTGTATAACATTTAAAATCGATACATAATTTAAAATTTCATAACCAAAATCTTATATATATTTATAAAGTATATATATAATACAGTATATACGTAGACCTTACATATGACACACATGGAACCAATATACCTAACATATGCACCGACCAATCAAAACAGGGTATATAACTTACTTGACAACATATATATAAATCATCATATATTAAACAACGGACACCTCATGTATAAAATATACTAACTCAAATATAACCTTTACACAAATGTATACAGATTTGTGCCCACTCGTATACAAATTTTACTTATAAAATTTATTATAATAAATAATACTTACTACAAATATATAAGCTAGTACTCTGATTTTATTCAACAGATCTAAACATACTATATCACCTTCCAATATCCTACAGCAAAACCAATATAACTTTATGACATACTAAAATTATAACTTGTATACATCTATACTTTGAATTATCATACTGTGTATTGGTTTACTGATATATATATATATATATATATATATATATATATATATATACTACTAACTATAAACTGTAAAAATTACTTTACAGACATATACATAGATTTAAGTTACCGGTTTAAACATCCTATATCTCTAAATATGTATACTTAAAACAACAAAATATAAAACATTTCTTTTTTCTAATACACGAAACAGTTTCAAAGTATACATATATATAATAAAGTTCATCCTTTTCAATGCAACTTTTAAACAGCAAACCTGATGACATATATATGTCTAAACCCATCAATCTTGTACACACTGTTAACTGTCATGACTGTAAATTTGTAGATAACAACAGTTTCTACTCAATATAGTTGTAAACTTCATATATTTAAATATACACATACGTGATCAAATAGTATAACCCATATCATACATATATTATTTCTTCACACGCAACACATCCATTGAGTAAATAGAGATATATCCTTAGCTTATTATTTATAGCTCACGAGTCAAATAGAAACCTATGTAACTTGTATACATATACTCACAGCTATACTATACATGTATAACACTAACAGTGACAAGATTATAAATTGTTATATATACTAAAGTATATGAATGAACACGTATATATAAAATTTAAAAGTATATTTATATATACCTAAGAAGCAAAGACGGCCGAGCTCGGCAAGAGAAAATAAGGCGAGATGCGTTGCAGATCTGAGGGACGGAGGTGGGTAGCTCGGGTTGGAGGCGCGGTGTTTGTCTACACGGGTTGATGCGGCGGGCAACGGGAAGGAAGTCGAGAAGGTGACGATTGAGTGTGGGTGGCTGCGCTAGTCTGGGCCGTGAGAAGGAGAGTGGAGGTGCTCGCGTTTGCATGAAGGTGGAGTCGGCGAAGTGGCGAATAGCCAGAGCGGAGATCGAGTGGGCGAGTGGGCGGAGGGTGGAAGCTTACAGGGGGGAAAAGCTGGTTCGAGTGGAGTCGGTGACGAGGCGGGACATGGCTTTGGGTGGGCGGAGGTTGCATTCCAGAGTGTGAGCGTGTTTCATGGGTTTGTTGTGATCTGTGTCATTGAGGAGATGGTGCTTGCGGTTTTGTTTCAGCTGAGCATGTTGATGGTGGATCTCGAGATGGGCTGTCAAGATGGCTACAGGAGGAAGAACGTGTAGAAAGAAGATAATCAAGCTTCTAACCCATATGGATCCAAAGAAATATAATTAAAAGAAGAAGGTGCAGGTGGACGTGAACAAGTTTCAGATGGAAGAAGATTAACAGGCATGACTTTGCATATATAACTAAAATAAAACAATTTTCTCAAAATGAACAGAGAAGGGTAGAGGAAGGGAACGAACCAATATAAATGAATAGAATAGAATGGGAAAAACCAAACGTTGAATTCGAGGAAAATAATAATAATAGCAAACGGCTATTGAGTTGAATGGACCGAGAATTCAAAAGTTCACAAGACCAAAAGTTACGAAACCGGTACCGATACGGTAGACTGTTTGTCGTTTTCCCGGCGTGTTGAGCACCGAATTACAGAAATAAATATACCGTAGAGATCAGCACGACGAGATGATCAAAACGGTATACAGATATTAGTGGTTCGATTGAATTTATAAAAATTCAAAATTTTATAATAGGGGAAAATGCATGAAAAACGTAGAAAAATAAGATCGACGGAGCCAAAGATGTCCGAATTTGGAAAAACGTCAAACTGACGTCTTGCTCAGAAGATGTTTTAGAATTTTTCTATATAAAAATATTTTGGTTTTGAAAACGTTTTATTTTCATCGCTTTTTAACTGATTTAATTGAAGTAAATTTACGCACGAAATAAACTTCCGTATTTTCGGAAGAAAATTTACCAATTGCTATGTTTAACTAGACGCATTCCAAATATCAAATTTATATTTCAAAATTTTATCATTTAAAATTTCAGAAATTCAAATAAACACGTTATTAAAACCGGTTAAATTTACGGGTCGTTATAATCTCCCCCACTCAAAACTTTTCGTCCCCGAAAAGGAACGAAGTAGGAGAATAGAAACAATCAAAAGAAAATAAACTTGAATTACATTATAAACAAATAATTTAAACCATGTGAATTTCAATTTAAATAAATTTGTATTCAACAATTTTGTTTTTAAATTCAAGATAATTTATTAAGTTGATTTCAATTCAATTTATTAATATTTGATAACAAAAGATTCCTTCCAAACAAATTTTATTTATCTCATTTATTCATTGTTTTATTATCCAATTATACCCTATCAATAATTAATAATCATATTTTATTCAACAAATTCAATTCTTCTTCATTTTAAATTATTATTAAATTAATTCCACCTAATATATCCTATCACATATATCAAGCATATTTATAGTTATTATAACTATTCCAATTTTAAATTTCTTTTAACATCATTTCGCATTGTAAATTATTCAATTACATATTCAACCTTTGGATGGTTTTGTAAGTCGTATTATAATGTACTTGGGTATTATGCAAGTAAATTTTCTAATCCAATTTGTTAAGTTTCAATATTCATTTTGGCTTCGTTTTTAAAATTGAAATCATTCTTAACATAAATTTTTAAGAATTTTCTTTTCAATTTACTTCAAACAATTTTGAAATAAATATATATACATCTAAATCACATCAAATCAATAATCATTTACCAATATTTATAAATCAAGTCATAATTTAGAAATTCAAATCTATTTAAAATTTTCAAATCAAAGTGTAGCAAGGCTACAAATAGTCTCTCCACTTCGAAACCCGAAAATAAATATCGATGATGCGGCCATCATCACCGAAATTATTTTCCAGCGACAAGGAGAAGAGCACTGATTTAAAACATTTTAAAGTTCTTTGAAACGGTTTCTATTTGAAAATATCTTAAATACTATACGCTTAAAAACTTTCAAATCAACATTGAAATCATCGGAAATTAAATTCTCAAATTCTTGATTTAAATTCGTTTAAATTCCAAATCAAATTATAAACAAATTTTATAAATTCATTTTTACGCAAAGGACAACGGTTTACGAAACAATAATTGAAAATCAAATATTATTATTTCTGGCAACAAATTCATTAACAATTTAATTTTAGAACTTTATACTTATAAAATATAATAATACAAAACTATTTTATTCACTAAATTCGAAAATACTATTGTGTCAGTTTGCTCTGTTCAAGTGTTTTGGAAACCCTATCGATTGCGTTGATCAGACGAATCGATCGAAAACCCAAATCAACATCAACAACTCAAACAACACAACGTATATAAAACATTTTAAATATTAGTTTACAAATGCATTTCTTTGCTCGACGATACAGGAATGAATTTCAAAATTAGGATAGGGTTTCAAATTTGATGTACTCAAATTAAAGAGAATTTTGATTCGACAATAAGTTCGAAACAGAAGATAAGATAATTCAATTAATAGAATCGAAAGATGGATAGGCTTATTTGATTCACGGGAAACCTTAACCGGGTCGACCGTAACTTCAAGAATAGGATCGATGCAGAATTCCGAGGTAAATCTACATTCGATCTCAAGAAATAGAATTTCAAGTATAGCCGGAGATAGAAAGCATCGTAAACCAAGGATATAGAAATCTCCGGTAAATCGATGTCTATTGTAAAGGAGTTTCACCCATTTACAAATTATTCGACAATTGGCGAGACCGCCGATTCATTATAGATATCATTCGGAGTGGAGTTATGGGATGCTCCAGAATTAATAGAAGACGAATAGTGAGGGACAAGAATGAATTTCGGAACCGAGGGATGTTCCGAAAATTCAATGGAATTGAGTTAAAAGGAAAATATTGAAACTCGAATGAGAGTGACTCTGTAAATACATTTACCCTATATGCTAAGTTTTACCTAGAGCTACCAAATGCTCTGATACCAACTGTAACGACCCGCTATTTTGGACTATTCGCATCCGCATATGTCGGACTTGAATAATTCAAAATACCGAATTGTTAATTTAAATTTGGCAAAACTCAGATATACAGTAAATAAATAATCACAAAATCACAGACACAGAGTAATAATATGCAGCGGAAGTAAAAGAGATAGTAGTTCATGAAGCTACTATATAAATATATAAGATACATCAGAGTTTACAACAGAAGAGTAATACGATACATCAGGTATAAATCAGAATACATCACTGAAGTCATCGAATACTGAAAGCAGAATAGATGGCTGGATCTTCAAGCAAAACACCAACTCCAAAGGTGAGTCTCGAATACTGGTACACTCAGTCTGACCCGAGCGTAAAGAAAAAACACAAAACACTCGAGTCAGGATTAATATTCTCATATCAATAAATCCAACTCAAGTGAAATAGCAATCGAAATACAAGTAACTCAAAGGATGTTGGAATCACCATCCTCCAAGGATCCGTTAAACTATCTACTATGTAGTAGTGTACGCTAAATAGATAATGTCTATCGGTAATATAAAGTATCAAAATAGTGTTAAGGCGTTACCATTATCCCCCTTAACACATTTTTATATAAATGTCATAGTCTATACAGCACTGTAAACTCCACCGTAAACTGGTGGGATATCAGGGAGTACTCCATAGGTATAACACAAAACAAATTCGTAGTGGTCGCGTATATGGGAATACAAGTATGACAAGGCACATGAGGCAATACCCAAGGTAGTGAAACTACCGTTCGCCTGATCCGGACTGGTGAGAACGCATCGCCGCAGCGATCGCAACACCGCGAAACAACACTCCTGAAATTCCGAGGGTGCACCAATCAATCACAAGTAATGAGTAGTAGTTACGAAGAAGTGTGTCCGCTCGAGGTGGCTAACCTCATTTGGCCCGGCACGGCTCCTGATTTTAGTCATTTCCAATTTGACACAAGTGTCAAGGCTATCCATTATCGTTCTCTTTCTTCAGTCATCACGTACATCATTCCAACCACTTCATTCTGGATCATCACTCCGCGTATAGTTATTAAAGTGGTTTTCGGTTTAGATAGAGAGTATATCCATAACCGATTCCGGTTTCTTTAATAACTTTCGTAATTATTATCCCGATTGGTCGTTTAATATATTTCAAACCAAATCAAATTCAATTTAAATTTCAATTCGTAAACCATCATTTCATTTGTCTTCTTAAATCAATTTCCAAATTTTCGGTTCAAACTTTCAAATTACCATTTCAAATCTTATAATTCAATTTCAATTTTATTTAAACAAAACAATATTGATTCAAGTTTGTATATAAGTTTTATTCCGAAAATCATTTAAATGATTAAATTCAACATTCAAACCAATTTAAATTCATTTATCGATTTCATTCGTTAAGATACTTTATCATTCAAAACAATTTTACTTAATTCCCAATTCATTAAATCGATTACTTATGTTCATCTTAATTTTATCAAAACTTCAAATTTAACTAAATTAGATTCGTCAAATCAAATTCTCAAAATTACAAGTCTTACATTAATTTCAATAAATCACATTTTATTTCTTGTTAAAGAAATTCAATTTCACTTATTTACGGACTTCGTTGCAAAGTTCAAACTAAATTGATAAAGAACTAAATTTCATATAATCGAGAAGTTTCCATTTCACTTATTAACTTACTACATAATTTTCCCAAAACTTAATACATAAAACTCAATCTCGTTTATTAACGAAGTTCAAATCCACTTATTCAAAGTTCGATTTTCTCTTATCAAAGAATTCAATTTTTATTCAATTATCAAATAATTCAATCCTATTCAATTATTAAATAATTTTAATCTTAATTATTAGTAATTTCAAAACTTAATAATTACGAACTTGATTATCAATTCAAACTTAATTATTAAATCATTTCTACTTAATTATGAATTCAAACTTAATCATCAAATCATTTCAACTTAATTATAAATTCAACTTAATAATTTCAAACTTAATTATAATTTCAATTTTAATCATAATTTCAATTTTAATTATTAAATGATTTCAAATTTAATAATTTCAAAACTCGATTATTACCAATTCCAAATTTTTATTAATAAATTTCAAATTTAATTATTAAATAATTAAATTTCAACAACGCTCTTTCATCAATTACTACTTTAATATTCATTCCATATTTCAGTCTTAACATTTCCATTCATCAAGATTTACGTTCCAATTTTATTTCGAACCCTTATGATTCAAATAAAATCTTTATTTTATTTAAAATTAAATTATTGACCAATCGGTTTATTTAATTCTCTATCCTAAGTCAAGTTCGTTTGGGTATTTATCATTTCAACCCGATTCCAATTCCAATTCAAAAATCAAAACATAGCAAAGGGAATTTGCAGTGTGATAACTGGGATGGTGTCATAGTAAATAAACAAGCAATAGCAAACATCAATAACAATCCAATAAGTTAATTCAAATAATACCGAAATAATCGTATTAATTCGCATTGTTATTTGTGCAAATTAATATAATTATTTCTAGAATCTACACTATCATTTCATGTAGATTAAAGATTATTACATTACGATTCTTCACTTGTCATCTATTTATAATTTCATACATCATCAATTTAAACAATATACATTCAATGGTTCAAGGTGTAATTAATCAAATCCTACGTGTCAATTAACTAAACATTAAGGGGTCATATTATACAAATTTAACTAATCAAATTCAACACATATGTCGATTCAAATTTAACTATCCTACGTCAAATTCAATTGCATAATATTTATCACTTTATACATTTCAATTTAACATCCAATATAAACAACAACAATCAATCATCATCAGCCAAACTGGATTATCATCATATAATTAACAGATAATGATGTCAGATGTCACAGATGAACCGGTACAGGTAATAACATATATAACAGTGCAAACAACTAATAGCAGCATATTTCAATTGTCGTTTCAATTGAAATAAAATTTAATAAATAAAAGAATATTAATCGTGAGTGATTGCTCACCTTTCGAGGCTAAGATAGATGAACGAGAATATGACACTGATACGCATACTGATACGGATACTGAATTTGAATTGCGAATCCAAGCAAACAAATCGGCTCGAATTTGACGGACAAGCTGATAGATAAGAAATAGACGAAATCTAATCAAACCAGATCGATGCAGATAAAATTAGAACAAAAGTATATTATATTATTATTTTTCTTAAACGGATATTCAATTTATATTACATATTATATTACAAATCATGATCCATACCCAAATCACTTAATATATAATTAATTTTTTTTTTTTTTTTTTTAACATATACTTAGATAAATCTTTGTATAACATTTAAAATCGATACATAATTTAAAATTTCATAACCAAAATCTTATATATATTTATAAAGTATATATATAATACAGTATATACGTAGACCTTACATATGACACACATGGAACCAATATACCTAACATATGCACCGACCAATCAAAACAGGGTATATAACTTACTTGACAACATATATATAAATCATCATATATTAAACAACGGACACCTCATGTATAAAATATACTAACTCAAATATAACCTTTACACAAATGTATACAGATTTGTGCCCACTCGTATACAAATTTTACTTATAAAATTTATTATAATAAATAATACTTACTACAAATATATAAGCTAGTACTCTGATTTTATTCAACAGATCTAAACATACTATATCACCTTCCAATATCCTACAGCAAAACCAATATAACTTTATGACATACTAAAATTATAACTTGTATACATCTATACTTTGAATTATCATACTGTGTATTGGTTTACTGATATATATATATATATATATATATATATATATATACTACTAACTATAAACTGTAAAAATTACTTTACAGACATATACATAGATTTAAGTTACCGGTTTAAACATCCTATATCTCTAAATATGTATACTTAAAACAACAAAATATAAAACATTTCTTTTTTCTAATACACGAAACAGTTTCAAAGTATACATATATATAATAAAGTTCATCCTTTTCAATGCAACTTTTAAACAGCAAACCTGATGACATATATATGTCTAAACCCATCAATCTTGTACACACTGTTAACTGTCATGACTGTAAATTTGTAGATAACAACAGTTTCTACTCAATATAGTTGTAAACTTCATATATTTAAATATACACATACGTGATCAAATAGTATAACCCATATCATACATATATTATTTCTTCACACGCAACACATCCATTGAGTAAATAGAGATATATCCTTAGCTTATTATTTATAGCTCACGAGTCAAATAGAAACCTATGTAACTTGTATACATATACTCACAGCTATACTATACATGTATAACACTAACAGTGACAAGATTATAAATTGTTATATATACTAAAGTATATGAATGAACACGTATATATAAAATTTAAAAGTATATTTATATATACCTAAGAAGCAAAGACGGCCGAGCTCGGCAAGAGAAAATAAGGCGAGATGCGTTGCAGATCTGAGGGACGGAGGTGGGTAGCTCGGGTTGGAGGCGCGGTGTTTGTCTACACGGGTTGATGCGGCGGGCAACGGGAAGGAAGTCGAGAAGGTGACGATTGAGTGTGGGTGGCTGCGCTAGTCTGGGCCGTGAGAAGGAGAGTGGAGGTGCTCGCGTTTGCATGAAGGTGGAGTCGGCGAAGTGGCGAATAGCCAGAGCGGAGATCGAGTGGGCGAGTGGGCGGAGGGTGGAAGCTTACAGGGGGGAAAAGCTGGTTCGAGTGGAGTCGGTGACGAGGCGGGACATGGCTTTGGGTGGGCGGAGGTTGCATTCCAGAGTGTGAGCGTGTTTCATGGGTTTGTTGTGATCTGTGTCATTGAGGAGATGGTGCTTGCGGTTTTGTTTCAGCTGAGCATGTTGATGGTGGATCTCGAGATGGGCTGTCAAGATGGCTACAGGAGGAAGAACGTGTAGAAAGAAGATAATCAAGCTTCTAACCCATATGGATCCAAAGAAATATAATTAAAAGAAGAAGGTGCAGGTGGACGTGAACAAGTTTCAGATGGAAGAAGATTAACAGGCATGACTTTGCATATATAACTAAAATAAAACAATTTTCTCAAAATGAACAGAGAAGGGTAGAGGAAGGGAACGAACCAATATAAATGAATAGAATAGAATGGGAAAAACCAAACGTTGAATTCGAGGAAAATAATAATAATAGCAAACGGCTATTGAGTTGAATGGACCGAGAATTCAAAAGTTCACAAGACCAAAAGTTACGAAACCGGTACCGATACGGTAGACTGTTTGTCGTTTTCCCGGCGTGTTGAGCACCGAATTACAGAAATAAATATACCGTAGAGATCAGCACGACGAGATGATCAAAACGGTATACAGATATTAGTGGTTCGATTGAATTTATAAAAATTCAAAATTTTATAATAGGGGAAAATGCATGAAAAACGTAGAAAAATAAGATCGACGGAGCCAAAGATGTCCGAATTTGGAAAAACGTCAAACTGACGTCTTGCTCAGAAGATGTTTTAGAATTTTTCTATATAAAAATATTTTGGTTTTGAAAACGTTTTATTTTCATCGCTTTTTAACTGATTTAATTGAAGTAAATTTACGCACGAAATAAACTTCCGTATTTTCGGAAGAAAATTTACCAATTGCTATGTTTAACTAGACGCATTCCAAATATCAAATTTATATTTCAAAATTTTATCATTTAAAATTTCAGAAATTCAAATAAACACGTTATTAAAACCGGTTAAATTTACGGGTCGTTATATAATTAGTATTAGTGTTAAGAGCTAGCAAGATCTAAATACTAATAGATTGCGTCTTCTTAGGCATGTCATATTTTAGATAAGTCCAAATATGATCTATGGAGGGAACTTTAAAAAACTTGAGTTTTGCTAAGAATGTATCTTAACTAAGAAAACAAATGTTTATTCGTTGAGGGTAAGCATGATTAGGGAGGTGTTTTCGAGTATGTTCGCGTGGATGTATAAGGGTCAATGCTAGTAGATTCACTTGGGCGGAGTAAGGTATTATATTTTTTGTTAGTATTCTTGTAAGGTGTGGTTGTATCTAATGTAGGTTAAGTTGTAGGCGCATGAAAAATTCATGATGTGGAAGACTTTATGGTGAGATTCTACAATAAAAATGCTTTTAAAGGTTTCTTGGAGTATTATAGACAACATGGTTTGAATACATATTACTATAGATAGGTTCACTATCAAAAAACGTTGTGTGGATGATAAAACATATTTTGTTGGAGAAGAGACGATGCTTGAGATGACATCCGGATCATCAAAATGTGTTTTGCGCTAAAAGCATTATAGACACAATGCATATTGTTTATCAAACTCCAGGTTTCTCCATTGAAGAAAATTTATGGAGAAAGTATGGATGGAGAATATAGATTTATCTTCTTTTTCATAATCCTGTTACTGTACATGACTTAGGCACCAAAAAGCTCTAGGTTAGAACCTTCATAGCAGTTATGCTTTGGTTACACAGACGATGTGAAGGGTTATCATATTTGAAACCTAGAGACAAGGAAGATTATTAATTTATGTCATGTCACTTTAATGAATCATCTTTGTTCAACTAAAAAACACGTTCATATAATTTCTCAGATTTGATTGGTAACAAAGAGAAGATGGATATTGCTCCTCCATTCCTGTATAATAGTAGAGTAGATAATGTTGTTGATGGTATATTACCTGACACTTCTAGTTGTGATAGTGGTGTTTAAAGTGCTATAAAGGGTTTTACTCAAGAGGTAATCAAGTAGGACTTGGCTCAAGGTGTTTGCCACTTAGGCTAATTATTGCGTGATAAAGTTGCTTATGAGGTATGATAATTTGATTAATGCACATCTTAACATTAATAATCGATTGAACTATTTATTGCATATACTTAAGATGAACAGATGCATCTTGATGATATCATGGTGTCGAGTGATAAGTCAAAATGAATCTCCATTAGAAAAAGAAAGACAAACCAAACTTGGGAGTTAATTTTGCTTCTTTAAGGAAGTTGTGCCACATGATGCGGTGATATTTAAGATGAAAGATGGTGAAAAACATAATGCTCGATTGATTGTGAAATGGTGTTTACAAAGAAAAGAAGAGTATGATGATATATTTATGTCGGTAGTGCTACGTACTTCAAGCTTGATTTTATTGATCATGGGTTGCGATTTAAAATATAGAGTTAGCTTACCTAGATGTGAAGACCATCTTTTCACATGGTGATTTGACAAAGAAATATGCGTAAAACAAGCGTTAGTGTTTGTTGTAGAGGGGAAGTTTGAGATGAACTTTCAAATTGAAGAAATCAATTTATGGATTTTAGCGCACCTGTACGTAATGATAAATGAGACTCAATCATTTTTGTTTGAAATTTGTAAAAGCTTGCTTGGAGATCTCTGCAAAAAGATCGCATGTGAGCTCAATGGATGACAAATAAATTATGTAAAAACAAGAATTTTCAAGGACAATAACTCACCATATGCATGGATCACTACTCAAGACAAGGACATCAAGCAAGTGGACGGATGAAAAGAACAGTGAACGGAGACAACACTAGCCAATGGTTTGATCCCTAGATTTATGATCAATCTTTGAACGATATGATGGGGTGATAGTCTCTTTCGATCATTGGAGACCCCAAAAGAAGTGTCCCGCCTCTCATTTCTAATGGACAATGGAGAGAAACACCAATAGTTTGCTCCCTTGTATAGTTCACCATATCTCAAACATACCCCTTTACCACAATCATGATGAAGATTTTTTGGTTTGGAAGCCACAAAGTAATGGACAATTTTCAGTTTCATCAGCTTAGGAGATTGTTAGAGGAACGCAACACATTTGAATGGTTCACACATATTTGAAGCACATCGTCCTGGCCTAAAATGTCACTATGCGCCAAGAACAAACTAGCTAAACACAATATATAAAATATATGTATGGAATCTAGATATCGATCAAAAATATAAATTATGCAAACTAGAAAATGAATCTCGAAACCATTTATTCTTTAGTTGTTCTTACTCTAGAATTCTTTGGCAAAACATTCGATATAAACTCCAACTTACAACTGCAGCATGAGGAGATATTTGATCGGGATTTTCATATTCCTAATAATAGCAAATCATTCAACAAACTTATGGATATAGCCATAACAACCTTAATTTGGCACATTTGGTTAGAACGCAACACAAGAACGTTTCAAAACATTGAGTTTCCAATGCAAGTTCATCTGCAAATGATTTTAAAAGGTTGCAAACAGTTAATGAAACATGCAAGGGTTAGAGAAGAAGACACAATGGGTAGAAACCTTATCTTTAGACAGCCCAATCATGAATCCCCCGATCCGCTGGACAGGGTGTTGACTTTCGACCGATTATCCCATGACACGACAACTGACAAGGACATGCACTGCCAGTGCTTAGATGGCGGTGTCTTACAAACTTATGACTACTGGATTTATCGGGCCTTTGGAGTCTCTTTTCAAAAGTCAACGGAAAGAGTATGGGAATTTATTCGTCATAATAGATCTAGAAGGTGTATTGACTGAAATGGGCTTAGTATTGCAGGAGGAGTTAACTGGTGGTTTCCTTAGTTTTTTTAATAAAGTGAACCGGCAGTTATTTGAATGATTTTGTTGTTTTTATTTGTACTGACTGTTATACGATCAGTATACCAAAACAGAGACCAATATGTTATAAGCTCGTCACACAAGTTTACAAATCAGATTTTCACTACTTTGGAATTCTGTATTAGTTATTTTGAACAATAACTATGTTGTAATTAATTTACAAGAACAAACTATAGCGGCCACGGTAACAAATTGCTGTATTGAGCTATAGCGATAAACAAGCGTTGTACTACTTCGTAGAAACATCACAACGTTGAAAAGAAAATATTACAGAATGATGTATATAAATATATAAGTAAACAGAAATCTAATCGGATGAAGAAGGAAATTACATCCTAGGCTTGTCGTAACTATTTCGTTAAGACTTTATTCAAGTCTCTCGAGATACAACAGACGTGATCTGCTCGAGATTGTGATGAGTATGATCTTCTGTGTGATATGCAGAAGCGTACGAATCTGGAGATTAAGAAATGAAGAGGAAGAAGAGAAAATTTTGAATAATCTACTGATCAGGTTTCCTTCTCCTTTTATAGACTAATTCCCAGCGGTTATGTTTGTTGGGAACAGCCGCATCTCTTCGTCTGCAATGGCCAAAAACTGTCGCGGTTTGCAACATCGCCTCTTTTCATTTGCAACGGTCAAAAACTGTCGCGGTGTGCAACAGTCGCGTCTTTTAATTCGCAATAGCCAAAAACAGCTTTGCAACGCCTATTTTGAAAAGCCACATCCAATCCATTAGTCGCTTTTAAACAGTAGAAAGTTGTTTACTTCTGTGCAGCAAAAATATAACACGGTCCACTCTTATTGCACTTGCACCCGGCCCGGTTCAGAACTGGACGGGAGGGCGACGCGCGCACGTGTGTTAGTTCATGGCCATATAGGTCCTCCCCCTCACACAAAATTACCTGACCCTAAGGGCCAATATAGGTTTGAGAATAGTAGTATTAAGCATGAACATTAACTTATATTTGGCGACGTGGGACAATATCTCATTCATTATATAAGGGTCCTCTAACAATCCCCACATGAATGATGATATATGTCTTCCCTACACAAAGTGTAATATCACATAGTTCTTATGAAAATAATGCTATATTAAGGATAAGTTGATATTTCACTTTGAACTTTCCCTAGTTAAAACTTATCGGATATACTTGGCTAATTGGTGAATTATTTCATCTTGAACCATCAGCCGTTTGTGCATAACCAGACAATAAGCTTTACAAAGCATTATTTCCCTTCACATCCAATCTTTTATTTGTGTTCATTTTGGTCCTGAACAAATTTGGTTCTATGAGTGTTTTAGAGAATTTAAGCCTTTAATATTCTCATAGAGCCGACCCATCTCACACTAACATAGGTGATCGCAACCATTAATAGTATTCTACGTATACCCCACTTGTTAATTTCAAGATATGGTCATCATTAAAAAGCATAGCTTTATCCTTTTAACACTTCTGTAGGCATGCATTCTATTGTTCACCATAGGAATGAAGTAAGACTAAGTCCCAAATGCATTACTTCTTGAGTTACTCAGAATTGGTTTGCCTATTGATCGTAGTCCATGGGATTTCTGGTCGCTAAGATAGGTTTCCGTATAAGATAACTTTTGTTGTTTTAGGCTTTTAAACTCATTCCCCCTGTTGTGCAGTCAATTTTCTCTCTTGATAATCTTTTAGTACATGGATCTCCAAGGTTATCAGTAGTTCTTACATAATCAATGGAAATAGTTCCAATTGAGAGTAGCCGCCTAACTGTGTTATGATGTCGACGAATATGTCATCACTTTCCATTATACACAAAGTTTTGTGCTCTGCTTAACATTGCTTGATTATCACAGTGTATGCATATGGACGATACAGGTTTAGGCCAAAATGGAATGTCTTCTAAAAATTGATGAAGTCGTTCTCTTCTTCGCCTGCTTTATCTAAAGCGATGAACTCTGATTCCATAGTGGATCGATCTATGCACGTTTGTTTAGTAGACTTCCATGGCACTGCTGCTCCTGCTGGGTGAAGACATAACCACTAGTTGATTTAGATTCCTCTAAATCAGAAGTCCAGTTTGCATCACTATATCCTTCTAAGAAGACATGATATTTTTCGTGATGTAGGGAAAAGTTTGTGGTACTCTTTAAATATCCCAACACTCTCATTAGTGCTTTCCAGTGTTCCTTCCCTGATTTGCTTGTATATCTACTCAGTCGACTTATTGCATAAGATATATCTGGTCTTGTGCAATTCTTGAGGTACATTAGACATCTTATTATACGGGAGTATTCCAGTTGCATTACACTCTCTTTAGTGTTTTTGTGCAGTACTTTCGATGGATTAAAAGGCGTTCTTACTCCTTTAATTTCGTAATTTGGAATTTTTCAATCACTTTTTCCACATAGTGTGACTGAGATAGATCAATTCCATTAGGTGTTTTTATTATTTTGATTCCCAAAACAACGTCTGCAACTCCTATATCTTTCATGTCGAAATTGTTGATTAACATTTTCTTTATGGTCTTTGTCACTTTACTATTTCGACCATAGATTAGCATATCAGCTGTATATAAACAAATCATCATGTATGATTGTTCAACTTGTTTATAATAATCACATTTATCATATTCATTTATAAGAAACCATTTTTCATCATGACACTATCAAATTTTACGCGCCATTGTTTTGTAGCTTATTTTAATCCATATAATGATTTTACTAATCTACATACTGTTTTCATTTCCTTTGGAAATAAAACCCTCGAGTTGCTCAATGTAAATCTCCTCATCAAAATTTCCATTTAAGAATGTTGTCTGTACATTCATTTGATGAATCTCAAGATTATATATGGATTCAATTTCTATTAGCATTCTTATAGAGGTTATTCGTGTAACCGGTGAATAAGTATCAAAGAAGTCTAAACCTTCCTTTTAATGATATCCTTTTGCTACCAATCTTGCTTTATATTTGTCAAAAGAGCCATCTGATTTCATCTTCTTTTTAAAGATCCATTTGCAACCAATTGGTTTTATTCCAGGTGGAAGATCAACTACTTTTCAAGTTTTATTACATAGAATTGAATCAATTTCACTTTTGATTGCTTCTTTCCAACATGAAGATTCAGAGGATATCATTGCTTCTTTGTATGTTTTAGGTTCGTGTTCTAACATGTGTTAGAAAATCTAAACCAAACATCTTGGATGTTCTTATTCTTACGCTTCTTCTTAGTTCAACTTCCTCAATTTCACGATGAGTTTCATCGTCATGTGGCTTGCTTGATTTTTCTCTTGTCCTTTTAAGGACATAATTTCCTTCATTCCTTTTGTGTGGAAACACATATTCAAAGAATGAAGCATCTCGAGACTCAATGATTGTATTGACATTAATATCATCTATATCAGACTTGAATACCAAAAATCTATAGGCACTGTTATTTTGGGCTGGCCCTAGATAGTAACGGTATAGTTTGTGGTCCAAGTTTGACTTTCTTGGAAGGCGGAACTAGAACTTTTTCCAAGCACCCCATACTTCAGGTATTTGAAACTTGGTATGCATCCTTTCCGTTACTTATATGGAATTATTCCTGTTTTATTGTGAGGAACCTTATTTAATATGTGATTAGACATATTTAAGGCTTCCCTCTACAAATTCGTCGATAGACCAGAGGTCAATAGCATTGTATTTATCACATCTTTTAATGTTATATTCTTTCTTTCAGCAATAACATTTTGTTTTGGTGAATATAGAGCTGTTATTTGATGAATTATACCAGTACCTGCACAGAATTGTTCAAATGTAATTCATATTTTCTACCTCGATTGAATCTCAATATCTTGATCTTTTTATTTAACTAATTTTCTACTTCAGCTTTATATTTTATAAATGATGTAATTGCTTCATCTTTACTATTCAAAAAATATACATAGTAATATTGTGTATAGTCGTCAATAAAAGTGATAAAGAACTTTTTCCCACCTCCTGTAGGTAATGATTTAAAATCACATAAATCAGTGTGAGCCAAAACTAGTGGTTATGTACTTCTATCAACAGTATGAAATGGTTTTTTAATCAATTTTTCTTATACACATGTCTCGCATTTGTAGTTTTAATCTACTTGGAATTTAGGTATTAACCCAATTTTGTTAATTTTTTCATTTTTCGAAAATTTATGTATCCTAATTTATCATGTCATAGTAAAATTTCATGCTCAACCAAATTAGAAACTTCCTTTTTATTAATAGTACAATCAGAATATATAGTTTTATTGCTGACTATGGCTATGTTGCCTTTAATAGGCCATCACATAAATAACCCCTTTCTATATAAATTCCAGCCTTAGACAGAACTACTTTATCTGACTCGAATACCTCAGACGGAAGCCTTTCCTTGAGAGCACAGGTCCAGAGATAAGGTTCTTGCGGATATCCGGAACATAAAGAACTTCACTCAGTTTCACTGTTTTTTTGGATGTAAATTTGAGAACGATTGTGCCGTTACCTTCGATCATGGAAACTGCAGAATTACCGATGTAAAGTATTTCTTCCTGATCGTATTTCTTGTAAGTGGAGAACATAGATATATCTAAATAGACATGACGAGTAGCATATGTATCTCACCACTGTGCAGGATTCTGTACTATGTTGTATTCTGAAACAACTCCTAAAAAGTTCATCTCCTCAATGGTTGAACTCAAATTTTCCACTATATTTTCCACTGATTTGTCATTCGTCTTCTTATGCATGCAATCTTTAGCTGCGTGCCCAGTCTTTCCGCAGACCCAACGTATGCCTTTGAACTTCTTGGTTTGCTTATCTTTAGATTGATTATCCGGTGTCTTTCTCTTTTTCTTTTTGTTGGTGAAGTGTCCTTTCTTCTTTGTCCCTTTGTAACAAGTGTCTCTTCGTCTTTGGGTTGTGTTATTCCGCAATTGTCTGCCTAAATTTTTAATCTGACAATGAGATCTTCTAAAGAAATCTTCTTTTTCTTATATTTTAGATAGTTGCGGTATAGTCTCTCAAGGATGGTGGTAAATTTCTTGTTATTGCTTCAACAAAGAACAATTTTCCAACTTGATATCCTTCTGCTTCAAGTTCACGAATTATAAGTTGGAGTTCCTGCACTTGACTACTCATGGATTTGGAATCCACCTTTTTGTATTCCATAAATTTTTCTACTATGAACTTCTTCAAACTGACATTCTGCGTCTTGTATTTATTTGCAAGTGTAGACCATAGGGATTTTGTTGTCTGGTGTGGCTGATATACTTTATATAGTACTTTATCCAGACAGTTCAGAATGTAAATTCGACAGAAGAAGTCCGAATGCTTCCATGAGTCAATTCTGAGAAAAAAGCTGCGTCTTTTTCTCTAGTTTGTCCGTCTTTAGGCTTTAAATCATCCTTCTCAATGCACTTCTGCAGCCATAACGTGGTGAGATAAAACAGCATTTGATTCTGCCATGTTATGAAGTCATCACAATCTCCTTTAAACGAATCAGGCCTGTTGTGGGTAGCACATATTGCTGATAGTTCAACTGTCGCCATCTCGGTTTTAGTGAAAATAGGAAAGTCTTAAGATGTTATACGATCAGTATACCAAAATAGATACCAATATGTTATAAACTCGTCACACAAGTTTACAAATCAGATTTCCACTACTTTGAAATTCTGTATTAGTTATTTTGAACAATAACTATGTTGTAATTAATTTACATGAACAAACTATAGCAATCACAACAACAAATTATTGTATTAAACTATAGCGATAAACAAGCATTGTACTACTTCGTAGAAACAGCACAATGCTGAAATGAAAATATTACAGAATGATGTATATAAATATATAAGTAAATAGAAATATAACTAGATGAAGAAGGAAATTACGTTCGAGGCTTGTTGTAACAATTTCCTTAAGACTTTATTAAAGTCTTCCAAGATACAACAGACGTGATCTGCTTGAGATTGTGATGAGTATGATCTTCTGTGTGATATGTAGAAGCACACGGATTTGGAGACTAAGAAATGATAAAAGACAAGCTCGAACCTCAAACCATTCATACTCTCAACATAGAATGGTAGAGATAAATAAGGAAAAACTCACTTGGTTAATCCAATGGCCCATCAAATGCTAATGTAGTGATTAGCAAACCATCGAATTTTCTAAGTAACTCGAAAGTATTTAGAAGATATCCCGTCTTCGAATCAAACTCAATAAGATGCTCAATAATTAATCAATCGAAAATGATTGATTTCACAAAAATCTACGAATAGAATTGGGATCAAACTCACTTAAACCCCAAACTCTAAGCAATAAAGAAGATATCAATAAGATTTTCCGCATAAATATATGGAAAGAACATCCTCACAACAAGGTAGACACAATAGGCAAGATTGATAAATCATAAGATGGCTTCTCACAAGGCCACCAACTCGAACGACCGCGACAAGTGCCTTGTGAGAAGCCATCTTGTGATTTATCAATCTTGCCTATTGTGTCTACCCTGTTGTGAGGATGTTCTTTCCTTATATTTATGCGGAAAATCTTATTGATGATCTTCTTTATTGCTTAGAGTTTGGGGTTTAAGTGAGTTTAATCCCAACTCTATTCATAGATTTTTGTGAAATCAATCATTTTCGATTGATTAATTATTGAGCATCTTATTGAGTTTGATTCGAAGACGGATATCTTCTAAATACTTTCGAGTTACTTAGAAAATTCGATGGTTTGCTAATCACTAAATTAGCATTTGATGGGCCATTGGATTAACCAAGTGATTTTTTCCTTATTTATCTCTACCATTCTATGTTGAGAGTATGAATGGTTTGAGGTTCGAGCTTGCCTTTTATCTTATGAATTGTGCATCTGTTCTGTTTTCCAAATAGGAATAGTATGTTTGAAGTATTCTGATATTTGTGTAAGTAGAGTTTGTGTGGTAGTTTTTGATGGATTATGGGAAAACCATTTTGTTGAGTAGGATTTGGAGATCGTTTATTTTTTTGTCCAGATTTGTTCCGTGAAGCATCTGCGAAGATTGGATTGATCAAGAAGGTTGAAGGCAGCCCAGGATCGATAGGAGAGATTTGTGGATAAGAGATTGAATCTTTCTGTTTTCTCTTAAGGGTTAAGTGTTTGGTCTGCAGGATTGAATTTCCAGTTCGGACGGCTGGAATTTGTTATGTTTTTCACGTATCTCTAAGGGAGTACGTGTATGGTCTATCACTGGTTTTAGAATCAGTAGTTCTGGGAGATTTGGAAGTTGACCAGGACTTGTCTTTGGTCTAGTGTCCTGTTTAGATTTGTAGATCTAGATACATAGGAGTAGATCTGTGTGGTGTAGCTAGTTTAGATTCTGTAGAGCGAGTGTCCCAGTGTTTGTACCTGGGAAACTCTAGGGAATCCTATCCAGAATTTTGTCTGGATATTTAGAATTGTTTGTTTGAGTTGGTTGCTATGGTTGCTAGTATTTGGTTGATAGCATATGTTTGCTATTTTAAAATTAAAATCTGTATGGGATTATTAAATTATCTTTGCTTTTAAATTTCGAGGACGAAATTCTTTTATGGGGGAAGGAATGTGATGTCCAGGAAATTTAGGCAATATTAATTTAATAATTTCGATTAATAATTATTTTAAAATGTGAAATATTGGTTTAATAATCTAATTCAAACAGAAATTTTCTTTTGAAAATTAATAATTATTTTAGTTTGTCAAATGACATTCTTTTAAAAATTTATAATAATGATAATTTAATATTTGGGAATCTTATTCTTTTCAAAGTTAAAAATATTTAAGTGATAAAATTATTTTTCTGAGCTTATTTAAAGGATATTTTATTTATAATGTATATATATGTGTATACATTGTAAATAGAGAATCTGATTTTAGTTTAAATTTAAAATTCAATAAAAATATTTTCAAATTTATTATATATATGTGTGTGTGTGTGAATAAATTATGAATTGGTTAATTTGATTTAAATTAATATTGAAAACTTTACAAAAGTTAATTTAAAAATCTATCTTATATTTTCAAAAGAAATATAAGTAAATATTTATTTTGTTTATAAAAATATAATAGTTTAAATTGTGAATTATAATAAAAAGTTTATTTTATTTTAAAATTTGTTTCTAAATAGACTTAGTTCTTATATATTAAACTAATATTTTAGTTTGAAAACTTTGGAATTAAATTGTGTTCAACATTCTTTTTCTTTTTAAATTGTCTCTTTTGAAAAATTTAGCTTTAAAAATATTCAAATACAAATTTGAAATATGATAACATAAATTAGAAATTGATTTAGAAAGATTTAAAAATATTTATAAAATTAAGAAATCTATTTTTATATTGAAAAAAACACGTGTTAAGCATTCAAATTATAAAGAAGACACTTGTAATTACTTTACAAACTTAAGTAACAAATGGCAATGTATTTATTTTTGAAATAATTATTTTAGATAAGAGAAACTTAACAATTCATTTTCTTTAAACATTATCTTCATTTGAAACTGAAATCAAACTTTAGAAAGAAAACTCAAAAAACCAATTCTGCAAAACAACTTCAATATAAAATCTGTAAACAAATTCAACCAGATCTGCAAATTTAATTCTCAAAATCTGCAATCTGTTAAAAGATCAACTTCAAACTCAAACTCAAGCAAATGTGGGATGGGTCAGCATGCAGTTTTAATTCAACAATCAAAATGCAGTTTAAAGATCAACTTCAACTAGCACTTAACAGTTCCAGCAGATTCAAACAAGTTCCAGGAAATTCAAAATGCAGTTTTGTAGTTCAACAGTTCCAGGAAAATGTGAAATTGCATCTCAAATGTTCTCTGCCTCTTCTATGATAAGTGAGTAAATTTCTTTATTTTAAAAACAGTTTCTTCTTTCTAAATCAGTGCTAAAGAAAATACTAGAACTAAAGATCAAATGCAAACTGTTTTTAAAAGAATCAAAACTGATTATAGTTAAAACTGCAGTGCCTTTATTTTCTTTAAGGAGAATAACTTCAAAAATTTAAGAGGAACTATAATTTATCTGTTGCATGTGGACTGATAGAATTGAGCATGTTTGTTAGATTTGTATTGAGATGATGTTCTGTGTGTATATGTATAAATATACATACATATATATATATATATATATATATATATATATGTGTGTGTGTGTGTGTGTGTGTTTACAGGTATCTGGATACATGTCTCTGTTTTGAAGGTCAGATTTTTAATGGAAATTCATTTCCATTTGGTTGATCTCTATTAGAAATTAATGTGTAAACTAAAAGATGTTTGTTTAGTAAGAAATTATGTTTATAAATCAAAATTAAGTTATATTAAAAACCTGTTGTCTCTGAAACAAATATAACTGTCAATATCTTCAATAAGCCAAATATCAAACTTCCTAAATTATTAAAACAAGTTTATAATTTGAATGCATGATTGAAATCATGAATTTTAAAACTAATATCACATTTTTTAATCAACTGTGGAGTTAGCATTTAGGAATTAAACAAAATTGGGAATTTTGGGTTTATCTAATTTTCTAGTGATTGTGGGAAGCTGTAATTCTTCCTGGAGGTGGAGTGTTGATGGATAAGAAGGAAAAAATTAGCAAATGGATTGTCAGAGGTGGTTGGCGACAGTGGTGGCCGATTACAGGTTCTAACCCTAGTTTCTGAAGGTAGGGGTCTTTGTAGATTTTTGATTCCTCTGTTGCACCGAGTGTTGCGTGGTTTTGGAGTTTGGCAGAGGGGATGTATGCGAAGGAATGGCCAGAGTCGTGGATGATATGATGGTTGGAGATGGGTGTGAGCGGTGTTGACAGGTTTAGGGGATTTTGGATGCAGTGTTTCCAGGTTTCATTTGGTTAACTCGATTTCAATTTCAAGCTTCAGTGGGATAGTTGATGGTCGTAATCCAGTGAGGGGTTGGTCGGCGTCTTGGAGAAGTTGGCTATGGTGGTTGTAGATGGCCTGAGCATTGGTGCATATGCACCGTGCATATTTGAAGTCTGATGAACTTTTGGGGTTGGTGCCGGAGATTATGTCTCGAGTATTACTCGGGTAGAACAAGCAGTTGACTCGAAGCATTTAGGTTGTTAACTCAAAGTAATGTTGGGTGGTCTCGGGTTGGTGTTGGCTTTAGGTTTTTATAACCTGTCTGTTTGCAGTTTTTTTTAAAAATTTGAATCGAATTCAAATTTAAGGCAGGGATTTAAACAGAGTTTTTAAAATACAAAGTTTAAATTTGAATTCAATGAACTTTTAAATCATAAGTTTTAAAAATGAAAATATTTTTTTAAGCAAGGTTCAAATTAAAGTCTTAAAATCAAGTTTTAATAGAATTTCAAGATTTCTATGGGTTCAGATTTGAATTTAAATCAGTTTTGTAAATTTTAAAATGTTGAGCAAGTTTAAATATTTTAAAGTAGAATTTAAAAATGAATTTTTTTTCAAATAAGTTTTAAACTTGATAAAATTCTTTTCTTTAACATTTGAATTAAAGTTATAAAAGTTAAATAATCAATTTATTTTAAATGATTGATTTCTTTAAATAAATTAAGTAATTTGGTTTTAAACTTTTCTTATATAAGTAATGAATGTTTTCACTTTTTTTAAGGATTTTAAATTTATTTAAATTTGGACTAATGTTTAAATGGTTAAACATTTGAAATCTTAAATTTTAAAATGAAATTTGAATTAAATTTAGAAATTTATTGTTTAAAATACATTTGAAGGTTAAGGAAGTCATTAATAAGGTGAATGAATTATTTTAGAAATAATTAAGATGACTAAGAATTTAATTAAGGAATGTCATAATTATTTGATTTTAATTAATGTTTTAAATTAATTTAATTAGAGTTGATTAAAAATAATTAAACTAAGATAATTTTTCTTAAGGAAGTAATTAAAGAAAATGTTATTGATATCTAAGGATAATTAAGTAATTAATTAATGTGATTAATTTTGATAATTAATTGGATTAATTAATTGAAGATAATCAATTTTAAATTGTTAAGCATAAATACTTGATAAAAGTAATTAAGGTATAAATTACTTATTGTAATTAATTTTGATAATGTGATTAGTTAAGTTAATTAATTTAGTTTAATTAATTTAAGAAATCATTTGATGGTTTAAATAAGAGTAATTACTTAATGTAATTAATGAAGCATTATTACTTAGAGAAGTAATAAATGATAATTACTGGAATGTAATTAGTAAGAGATATTTTTAATGAAGTAATTTGGGTAATTACTTTTATAATTAATCAAGGGATCAATTAATGGAGATGATTAATTATGGGATAATTAATTTGTTATGAGTAATTAAGGGTAGTTAATTACTGGATTGGTATTAATCAAGGTGATTAATAATCGTATTTTAAACTTTAGATTAATTACTAAATGTAATTAATTTTGATTAAGTAATTAATTTAAATATAAATTAGAGATAATTAATTAATATAATTAATGATGTGATTAAGAATTGTTTAATTAAGGAATAATTGATAATTAAGTGGTTAATTAATGTAATTAATTAAGGATAATTATAATTAATTATAGTTAATTAATAAATGAAGTAATTAAATGTTAATTACTTATGATTAAGGTTAATTAATTTGTGAAATTAATTAAAGACTAATTACATATTGTAATTAGAGGATGATTAATCAAGGTTTTTAATCAAGTTGTATACTTAGAGAATGATTAATTAACTAGGTTAATTAATTAATGGATACATAAGCAGGATTTATAGATGTGGTGATTAATTAAATTTATTTTAAATTAATTAGAGATAGAAGCAATTAATTTAATTCATTTTAAATTAATTATAGATGATGGTTAATAAATCTTTGCTTATGGATGATATTGATATTTCTATGAATGGTTGTGATCTGAGTAATGAGATGAGTAGTATCTATATGATATGGATGCTTAGTTAAAGTATATGGATTACCTGTTGTGATGATTATCTATTTGTGATGATTATCTATTTGTGATTATGACACGGGTTATCTGTTTATGATGAGAATGTGATTATCTATTGTGATATGTAAGTTATCAATCTGTGTGTAATAGATAATGATAATTGAATTAATTGTTCAAACTAAATTCACTTGGACATTAACATGGAGTTTGGATTTCGATGAGATCGGGATCGGGTTTCCAAATTTGGAATTCCGAAAACCACATCGATCCAATATAAACGTTAGGTCGTGAATCTCAAGTGAAGAGTGAAGAATCGAGGTGTAAGAACTATTCATCAGTATAACTCTTAGGGTGATTCCGTGATGAGTTTGACGGAATAGTACTTTCAGGTTCGAGATGGTGATTTAGAGTGCAAGGGTTATCGTCGTTAACTCTGAGGGTGATTCCAAAATGAGTGTAACGAGATAATATCTTCAGTTTCGTTCGAACCCGGAACGAACTTGTATGGATTGAATGCTTTCAGAACATCGTCAGGTGGACGATGAGCATTCTAAGATTGATGTGTCCTATAAAGGTAATCGTAGCCTCAAGCCTCATCAACCGAGAATGGCTAAAATAGGGGAGGTGCAGCAAGGCTAAGTGGGTCATGCCCAAGTAGGACGAGATTCACACCTATCTAGAGGTCCTTTTATACTTCGGTTGTGTGGCATTTGGCGACAGCCAATCTACGCGGTGGACTTATTCGGAACTGTTCAGTAAGAAATGGTTCCAGCTTTGTGTTGCAAGGGAGCGAGCGTACTCCTCGGTACGGTGGTCTAGGCCACGTACTGTGACGGGCGGTACCCTAGTAGCCCTGCAATTGATGGAATCCAAAATCCAATAAGCGCCTGTACGGTTTTGATTATGGCCAACTATGTTGGAACGTGAGATGTAAGCATTCCAGCTATTTCTGTATTTTATTTTGAAAACCCTAGACACTATTATAATATCACTTGATTTCCTATCAAATGTTTTGGTTAGCGTAAGGTAAAAACTTTTCAATGTTTATGTGTGGGAAGTCTTACGTGATACCTTTTCTTTTCGAAGGATTTCTAAAGTTAAGCAACTTTTAAACTGATTACTCACACCAGACCCATGTCTGACCGGAGTTTTTATTTTCTGTTTTATTAAACTCTTGGGTACTCATATTATGTATGAGTAGTCAAGTGATTCAGGTTATCCTTGACGAATTCTGGAAGAGCTTTGGAGCAGGAGGCTTCAGCGTGTAGATATATAGTTAGAGTTTCCGCTGTGTGTTACTATGTATAGTTGTTCTTGTATTGTATATTAGACAGAAATGTTATAACTATCTAAATTGAGATATAGAGTTGTGTACTCTGATGTATATGATACTATGTAATATTTTATGTGATATAATATAATTTATTCGTTCCGCTGTGAGATTCTGATGTTGTATGTTCCTTTCTTTTCTTTCTTTTCACTTTTTTATCCCTTTCTTTCTTCTTAATGATGCGTCTTTCTATGGAATGAAAGGCGGGTCGTTACATTGTGGTATCAGAGCGCTAGGTTGAGCGAATACCTAGGCTCTAGAGTGGTGTCTATCTTGAGAGAGCGTATTTGTAATTTTGAATATATATATATATATATACATATATATTTCTACCTATTGATTAGGTTACCTGTTCGGGTTTTCCAATATAAGTTCTAAAGGTAGATAGGATAGTGGTGTGTGTAACACAACTACTAATTGTTGGAGTCGGAGTGTTTGAGGTTGGAAGTGAATCTGCTAGGGAAGTATTGGGCATCTTGAGTAGTTTTGCAGTTTGGTGTGAAGGATTTCACCGATCTCTGAAGGAAATCTTTTCAAGGTTTGGAGTTTATCTTTGGAATGTAAGTTTGGTTGCACTTGTGAAAGTGGATTCTCTTGAGTTTGGATCAGTAGGAGGTGATGAGCCAGTGATGGTATCTTGGCAACCATAGGAAGGAGTTCTGTCTATATTTGAGTTGAGACTCAGTTTGGTAGAGTATTTGTGCTTGATTTAAGGTCGAGTTTCCTGAGAGATATATGACCACTGAAGACTCTATTATGGAAGTGGCTGGTGTAGCTTTGTGATTCGATGAGCTTTTGGATAAGAATGTCTTTGGCAGCAGTAGCAGCTTGAACGTGTTGTGTGTGCTATCAGAATAGTCTCTTGGCTTAGCTGTATCCTTGGGTGGTGTCCGGAAGCAATAGAGTGGCCTGTTTCTTCGATGGTTCAGAAGTCTCTGTGATTCTTTTGTCAGTAGGCCGGGAAGATGGTGAAGTTTGTCCATTTCTTCTTCTGGAAGCTCAGCTGGGTGTGATGTTTGTGGTTGGAGGTGGACCAATAGTTTCTTCTTTTGGTTAGAAGGCATTAGCTGTTCTGATTTGTTAAAGAGAGAACGATTTCTTGGGATCTGAACTGAGTGGAATCGCAAAAGTGACTTGCGATGGTTCGGAAGTTCTCTGAGTAATCTTTGTTTGGATTGAAGCATCTCTAGAGGATGTTTGAGTTATCAAAGTGGTTTGATTTTTTCTGGATATCTTCGAAGGAGTCAAGATTTGCATCCGCATCGAGAGATTGAGTTCTATATCGACTTGGTTCTTGGAGTTTTACCCGTGGTTTAACATAGAAGAAGGGCTCTTTGAGAGAGATCTGTTTAAGCTGGCAGGATTGACCGGATCTAGAATTCTGGTTGAATTTTTGCTGTGGTGTTTGTGACCGAATCGGATAGGTCACTGAGATTTTATGGAATTTGATGAACAATGTTTCCGGGATAAGTTAATCAAGTTAATATTTGTGTTCATCAACAACATTCTCAAATCAGAGTTGTGCAGCGGAAGCATAGTGGCAGCTATTCCAGAATAGAAGCAACACCCGATTCTTTGGGAATATGAGTTTTGTCTTGGATCAGAGGATTTCTACAAGAAATTTATTTTGGATCTGGAGGCATGGTTGTCTTGTGCATCTGTTCTGCTTTCCAAATAGGAGTAGTATGTTTGAAGTATTCTGATATTTGTGTAAGTAGAGTTTGTGTGGTGGTTTTTGATGGATTATGGGAAAACCATTTTGTTGAGTAGGATCTGGAGATCGTTTATTTTTTTTGTCCAGATTTGTTCCGTAAGCATCTGCGAAGATTGGATTGATCAAGAAGGTTGAAGGTAGCCCAGGATCGACAGGAGAAATTTGTGGATAAGAGATTGGATCTTTCTGTTTTCTCTTAAGGGTTAAGTGTTTGGTCTGCAGGATTGAATTTCCAGTTCGGATGGCTGCAATTTGTTATGTTTTTCATGTATCTCTGAGGGAGTACGTGTATGGTCTACCACTGGTTTTAGAATCAGTAGTTCTGGGAGATTTGGAAGTTGATCAGGACTTGTCTTAGATTTGTATATCTAGATACATAGGAGCTCCAGATCTGTGTGGTGTAGCTAGTTTAGATTCGGTAGAGCGAGTGTCCCGGTGTTTGTACCTGGGAAACTCTAGGGAATCCTATCCAGAATTTTGTCTGGATAGTTAGAATTGTTTGTTTGAATTGATTGCTATGGTTGCTAGTATTTGGTTGATAGCATATGTTTGCTATTTTAAAATTAAAATCTGTATGGGATTATTAAATTATCTTTGCTTTTAAATTTCGAGGACGAAACTCTTTTAAGGGGGAAAGAATGTGATATCCTGGAAATTTAGGCAATATTTATTTAATAATTTCCATTAATAATTATTTTAAAATGATATTGATTTGATAATCTAATTCAAACAAAAATTTTCTTTTGAAAATTAATAATTATTTTAGTTTGTCAAATGACATTCTTTTCAAAATTTACAATAATGATAATTTAATATTTAGGAATCTTATTCTTTTCAAAGTTAAAAATATTTAAATGATAAAATTATCTTTCTGAGCTTATTTAAAGGATATTTTATTTATAATGTATATATATGTGTATACATTATAAATCGAGAATCTGATTTTAGTTTAAATTTAAAATTCAATAAAAATATTTTCAAATTTATTATATATATGTGTGTGTGAATAAATTATGAATTGGTTAATTTGATTTAAATTAATATTGAAAACTTTACAAAGGTTAATTTAAAAATCTATCTTATATTTTCAAAATAAATATAAGTAAATATTTATTTTGTTTATAAAAATTTAATAGTTTAAATTGTGAATTATAATAAAAAGTTTATTTTATTTTAAAAATTGTTTCGAAATAGACATAGTTCTTATATATTAAAGTAATATTTTAGTTTGAAAACTTTGGAATTAAATTGTATTCAACATTCTTTTTCTTTTTAAATTTTCTCTTTTGAAAAAATTAGCTTTAAAAATAGTGAAATAAAAATTTAAGATATGATAACATAAATTAGAAATTGATTTAGAAAGATTTAAAAACATTTATAAAATTAAGAAATCTATTTTTATATTGAAAAGAACATGTGTTAAGCATTCAAATTATAAAGAAGACGCTTGTAATTACTTTACAAACTTAAGTAACAAGTGGCAATGTATTTATTTTTGAAATAATTATTTTAGATAAGAGAAACATAACAATTCATTTTGTTTAAACATTATCTTCATTTGAAACTGAAATCAGACTTTAGAAAGAGAACTCAAAAAACCAATTTTGCAAAACAACTTCAATATAAAATCTGTAAACAAATTCAACCAGATCTGCAAATTCAATTCTCCAAATCTGCAATCTGTAACAGCCCGCAAATCCATACCCCTTGAGTTAACACTATTCTACAACAATCAACTCAAGTTGCACAGAAATATGAACCATTTGGATTTAAGAAGAAGAGGTAGAAGAAGAGAATTGAAAACAACAACAGAATCTAACCATCGCAGCGGAATAAAATATAATAGATAATAAATAATCTTTACTCAAAATCAAATATATCTGTTTACATACATTACATCATCAGAATACATCAGTCACAGCTCACATCAATAACATACAATGGGTTCACAACAACTCAAGGTACACAACAACTCAAACAGCGGAATATATATATATAACAAGTACGACTATACGTATCGTCATCCAGCTCGTCTCCCGAGCTCCACAGCATCATAACCTGTATCCTATAATACTCGGTCTAACCCGAGCATTACAGTTAAATAATACCCGAGTCAGTCTGGAATACCAGAGTGAGAAAATCACACCCAATTGATTATTAAAGTTTCAAAAATCCTTTGAAAACAAAAGCATCTCGTAAGACCACGCCACAAATAAACATGTCGGGTTTTTACCTTACGATAGCTAAAAAAAAATTTATATAGAAATCCTCTGATATTATAATAGGGTCTATATACAAATACTTATAAAATAGCCGAAATTGTTACATTCATTAAATTCCAGCTACTAGCCACAGAAGTGGGTAATACAAACAAAACTCGTATAAGGCTCGTAGGGAGAATGGATTTCCAACAATGACTAGGCACTGGGGTACCACCTGTCACAGTACGGGGCCTAGATCACCGTACCGAGGACTACTCCCTTCATCCCCTGCAACACAAGGCCGGAACCATTCCTTACTGAACAGTCCCGAACAAGATAAACCCCGTGGTTGGCGCGACCAACCACCCACTAAGCCGAAATATATATAAGGGACATCTAGACAGGGGAATTATCTTGTCCTGCTTGGGCATGACCCACCTAACCTTGCTGCATATCCCCTGATTTTCAGTCATTCCCATTTGATGAGGCTTGAGGCTAAGCGTTACCTTTTAGAACGTTTCACTTAGAATGCCCATCGCCCACCTGACGATGTTTCGCAAGCATTCGTCCATACAAGTCCGTCCCGGGTTCGAACGGAACCGAAGGCACTACTCCTACTACATCCATTTTGGAAATATCCTCCGGATTAGTAGCGACTAGCCCTTGCACTTCACTGCTCCATCTTCGACTCCGAACACGTTTTTCGCACGAAACATACAAACCGGATCGAAGTGGTTTTCGAGAAATAAATCTCGATCCCGGCCTCTTCGAAACGATCAACGCAGTTGGCCAATATTGATAGTCGGTTATTTAACTATCAATTAATATTCACAACATCCATCACTCAATAAATAATTTCCCAAATTATATATTTATTTACCTCAAAATATCTTTCCAAGATATATTCCTATTTTCAATCCTTTGAAAACAGTTTCTAAAACCAACTTTCTTTCCAGAATAAACTTACTCAAATGTTTTCTATCTCCTCTGAAAGTCACCAAGCACAAAACTAGATTTTGAAAAATAACTTAAAACACTTTACTTTAAAATATATACTTATAAAACATTTAAATTAAAGCTACTTTAATAATTTGTTAAAAATACATACTGTATGAGTATTTGAAAATAAAGTTACTCAGTAAATATAAAGCTAGATTTCTTCGTTTAAGAATAAAATACTAAGTTACTTTTTAATAATTACTACTAAAATAGATTAAAAGAAAATACTTACTTGAGACTTTAAATATTGGAAATAATAAATTTACAAAACTTGCTTTCTTTAAAAACAATTTTAAAACATTTACTTGATGTTTAAAAATTTACTCTTTAAAAACCAGTACTTGGCTATCCAGAGAAAATTCCAACTTCAATCACTTAAATCAAATTTCCCAAAATTTATAACTAATTTATTTTATTTAAAATGAGTTCCTTAAATTCCTTAATTTATTTCAAAATTCATTAGTTGTAGGCTTATTATTTATGTTATTACTTTCCGTTTGATTTTAAGCCTTTTAACTGAATATACAAATTTTCAAATTTTTCCAATTATTTCTTTATTCCTTCCAATAATTTAAATCTTGAATTTTAAATAAATGTTTGTTCTTTTAACTAATAGCAATGAATTTCCAAATTCATAAATTTTCTGTTTATTCAAATTTTCCTTTCTATACTCATAATTTCTTATTAAAAATTTAAAGTCACTTTATTCCTTCTCCAATTTATTCTTAAATTTTATTCTATAATTACTTTACTTGAAATTTCACTTCTTATATTTTCATTTCCAAAATCAAATTTATATTTTTGGTAATTCATTGTACCAAATCATATCAACCATAACATTTAAATAATTCCAATATAACTCATCATAGAATATCAATATGCACAGCAGAGCATATTAAATAATTTAATTAAATGTGAGGGGTCCAGTTGGATCCCTCCAACCTAATTTTCCTGCATCCACAAATGTTAGCACAATATAATATGCCCATTTCAAAATATCATACTATATCACATAAATCAATTCAACCACACAATCAATTATTTAAATTTAATCATTTAAATTTAAATTTTTAAACTGAGTGAGATTAACTCACCTTTGCATTTGCAATCCGACCCAATTCGTCTTACTTCTTCAAATTTTTACCTTGGATAAACATTATTCAATTTATTAATATTTTGCATTAATCGAACAATAAATTTCCGTTTTACAATTTCATTTAATTTTAACCAATGATTTGCAATTTTTAATGGATAATTAAATTTCGAACTAATTTCCCTTTGAATAATCCTTTAGTGACTAAAATAGAATTTAATTAAGTTAACTAAACAAATATATTACTTTAAAGTTAAACTAGTAACTTCAAAATGTGTACTTGTTATATTTATTTATTTTTCTGAAATTATTTTATCTACTTATAAAAATTATTTACATAGATTTAAAAATCTATTTTTATACTAACTTCAACATACAAAATCCCTTCATATGTTCCTAAATAATTTGTAGACTTCAAAAGTCTAATTCTACAAAAACTTTATCATTCAAAAACTAACTATTTAATTAAACTGATAACTTCTCTTTAAAACATATATATACTTATATATATTCAGTAATTCAAAAATTAAATGAATAAATATCTCACTGTAAATATCTTACTGTATTTTAAAACTTCAACTTCAGTTATAATATACATATATACATATACTCTGCAACCTGTATATATATTTATATAGAAGATTTAATCGAGACAGAGGATACTCACAGCAAGAAGAAGCCTAAAATCCAGCATCTTTTAGGATGCCGACGTTAACGCGGCATCTCTGCTTTCGCTTGGCCGTACAACTATGTCGCACTCCTCCCCAAGATGACGCGGCCTTCCAAACTTCCACCTGAGATGCTTCTCACCTCTACGAACTCGAATCCAGCTTCAGATTCAAACACCAATCCCTACAAAGAGCTTAAACCGCAACCCTAGCTCCAAACAGTGTTCGACCCTTCACTGTCGAGTTCAAGCTACATCCCTCCTGCGCACTCGCGACCGATGCCCTAACTTTCACGAGATCGATCGACTCCATCGCAATTGATTCGTGATTTTTTTTTTGTTCCCAGAAATGGTATCGCGCGGCCATGAATATCGTTCGCCCCTTTTTTTTCTGATTTCGTGAATGCTGAGAGAAGAAGGGAGGGAGATCGTTTTGGAAGGAAGATGGAAAGAGGAACCTGATTTGTTTTTAAAGGAACGATATGAAGATGAAATGAAATAGGAACAACGGCTTCGAATAAAAGAATCTCTGAAATTAGTTTGGCCATTTTTTTTTATAGCTTTGAATCCATGGAAAGAAGAAAGGTGTGAGATATTTTTAGAAGGATCGGCTGTAAAAAAAAAAAAAAAAAAAGGAGACGTATCCAAGAAGCTTAACCAAATAAATTAAATTTTATTAGGTTATTATCCATTTAATCCCTAGCACGTTTATATTTCGTACACTCACACACTGATTCCGATCAAAATGAAATTTGAAATCCGATAATAATTCAATATTACGGACCCAATGGAACTGGTTTCGTCAAATTCCGAGACTGTGCCTCGGAAGGCTATTTTTAAATTCAAATTTAAACGATATAAACTTCAGAACCGATCAAAACACTTACAAATTCAATTTTAACACCTTCACTACCTTCGATACTATCAATATAAATTTTATAAGCCTTCGAATTATTTTTAACATGCTTGAAACTCCAGATTCAGTGTTTTATCCAATTTCAAATTATATGATTCCATGTTTAAACTATATAATTCAATAATTTAATTATCAAGTCATTGGTGATATTTGAATTCAAGTTAAAAATTAACATTTAAATATTCAAAATTAATTGAATATTCCAATTTCAACTGCTTAAAAATTTCGGGTCATCACATTCCTCCCCCCTTAAAAGAATTTCGTCCCCGAAATTACTAGTTAGGAAGAATGGTCCAATACCCGTTTACTTTTTCCTAAAACCAAACGGTTTCTAACCATTCAACATCTTACCAACTATCTTTTTACAAAAGGCTCATTATTATTCTTATTAACTTTCCAAGCCTTTCCCTAGTTTGCAAACCATCTTATTTGCTCAATCATTCAAGTTTTATTCTTAAAACCAATTTTGAATTATCAAAATTTCTCAAAAATTTTCTAACTCCCTAAATTTCCGAAATTTTTTGCCAGCGTCTCCTTTGCGCGGCTAGCTCGGTACAACTACAAAACGGCTCTACGGCCTCCCAAATCCAAAACGAAAATAAAAAGCCAAGTGGCTCAATCCAAATCCAAATCCCAATCAAATTCCATACCAAATTTAAATACATACCTTTTGTCGGGCAATTCAAATTTACCTCTTGAAATCAAATCCAATTTCCTTTTCCCCCTTTATAATACCTGCATATCCTGGTTAGCACTAATATCCAACACAATATTCCAAAACATTTTATCGACTTTCTTACAAAATGTCAATATCTATTCATTTCAATATTATCTTAGATTTTATTTGTATTATCAATTTCCCATCTCTAATTTACCATTCCTTTCTTAAGTTAGTATAAACATTTTATATGTCTTTATTTCTCTTTACCTCTTTTAGTTTATACTTATTTCTATTCAAATCGATTTCCACATTACATATGTATTTTATTTATTTTCAACTTTGAATTTTTTTAAATTTTATCCTTCATTTATAACTAATTTAAGTCATTACGTTAATTAGTTTCATTTACTAACTTATTTTAGTTTCCAATTCTAAATAGTTTTGTCGTTAACAAAATTTTCCAAAATTTTCAAAAATTTTCTAACTCCCAAAATTTCTGAAAAATTTTGGCAGAGTCCCCTTTGTACGGAGGAGCTTTTGCAATTTGACAAAAGAGATAAATATATATACATCGACCCACACGGTCGGAAAAACCAAAATCAGTTCATATTTCCTAATTTTATTTGCGTAGGCGTACCTTATTTAGCATTTTAAGCAAGCGGCTTATTACTTTTAGCAAATAGCACAATCAAATCCAGCCACACGCCTTCCAAGTACCTGTACTTACTCAATTTAAACATGTAAGTGCCAAATATATGCAGTTTAACTACATTTCACTTATTTATAATAGTTAAAACATATGAATTCTAAAAGAAACTCACACCAAACATTTTACTGTAAGCAATTTATATAGTTTCCATGTCAATTCAACTGTTTCAATTTATTTATAACCATTTTCATTCAATTTGAATGGTTTTCAATCCATTCGTATACCACTTCATTAATTCGAATGTTTTAAAACTCAATTGCTTACATTTAATTTATTTTAAACAAACTGAACTCATATTTAATTCAATTACTTTCAAAATCAATTTATTTTGCTCTTTATCAATCCATAGAATTTTTAATTACTTCAATTTACATCAAATAATAATTTATTTTTTTTGCAATTTGACAAGATCTATGTGAATGAATAAGTACTTGAGTTTTATAATCAATTTTAAATTGATTTCAACCCAATTATTACTTAATTCTATTCCATTTCCAATTTATCCACAACCCATATACTCTCATTTTCATTGCATATCAAATTTGAATACATTCACTTACACTTCATCTTATTTGCCAATTAAACTTCCCTTTTATTTTAATCCATTCACAATCACTTGCTTAGCTCGACACATTCCATTTAAATTTTATTTACAATTCATTTATTTACATTTCATTCCATATTAGTTTATTTCAAACTATTTTATTTAGCTCAAAAACGATCCAAGCTATTTCATTTAATAACCATTTCTCAACTTATTTATACCAACACTTCCTTTGATTCTTATTTATCCCATCCATTCACTTATTCAGTATAATTAACTTATCCACATTCACTTAAATCATTTCTAATAAACTCGAAACATTCTATTTTCCTTATTGTCTCAAGTTATTTCCATCCCTTACTAATTTAAATGGTTTACAATTATTTATTTAAGCATTTTCGTTCCATTAAATATTATCGGCAACACACCGAATTTTATTTCAATTAAAATGTATTTCACTTGATTTAAAACCAATCCAATATTATTAAACTTTGTTTAAGTTGAATTAAATTCAACACTCTTCCATCTACTCAGCTTAAGTCAATTTATTTTGATTTAATCAAATTTTACACTTAAGCTCATTCTCATTTCGCAAATAAATATTTTTTTTCTCTTTTATTCAACTTGATTCCATCTCAATTAAATATCATTTTAAATTTTCAATTTCATTTGATTGGTTATTATAAAATTTAACTTTCCAAATTCAACTCATCCCATTTATTACCTGGCTATTTTCCAGGTTATCTTCACTTATTTGGATTTTATTTGCACATTCAAACCATCACTATTTATTAACTCATAATTCAACTCCATTCTTAATTACTTTTATTTATTTTCCTTAGTTCAATATACTTTACAATTCAAGTTTGGATTTTCCTCTCATTTCCCTATTCATCTAAATATTTATTTGGATTTGTATTCCATTTCAAAAATTTATAAGCCACACCTTATTATTTACACAATTCCATCCATTATAGGCTTGAATATATTCATCTTTTATTTTTAACTCAAGCCTGTTATTTATTTATAGCCCAATCATATTTTATTTCTATGGATTTTAATTCTTTTATAAGTTATTCTGATTTATTTATTTCAATTTAATTCTTATTCAATTTATAAGTTTGCAACGTATCTCAGCAGTATTTTTCAAACACCTGACTTTTTGGTTTCAAATCATTTTGAGATCCCCAACATCTCAAATCTCATCTCTCAAAAAATTTTAAACCAATCCTGGCTTTTATTTTCCCCAAATTTCCTTTTAAGGTTTTCAAAAACAACTAGCTTTTCTGAATAAATCAATTTGGTAGCAATTCATCACTTAGATACTCGAAAATAAACATCGATGATGTTGCAGTCATCACCGAAGTTGTTTTCCAATGACTGAAGTGAATTCAATGCTATATCACTTTCAAAAATCCATTTTAAAACAAATTTCCTTTCAGAAATACTTCCAAAACAATAATGTTATCATTTATCTTCAAAACACCTCGATAACATTTCCAAAATCTCTGAAATTTTGAATTTCCAAATCCTGCTTAAATACATTTAACTAATTCATTTGTATAATTTATGCTTATACAAATTTCTATTCGATTGTATTTCAATTTATAAATTCCATTTATAATTCATATTTATGAATTTCATTTTATAATTGGATTTAGCTTCTCAATCTTTGATTATATTTACAATTTCTAGTTAAATTTTCACTTAACAATGATAATATTTTAATATTATCATTTCTAACATCCAAGCAACCACATAATAGCTATATAGTTTACCAAAAACTTTCTTTATATCCAAAAATATATTTTTGGGTAAAATTATTTCATTTACCCATATTTAAAACAATATCGTGTCGATTGTTCTATTCAAGTGTTTAGAAACTCTTTCGATACAGTTGTACGGACTGTGCCGACGAAGGTTCATATGCCACTCAATAAACCAATCAACACAATATTAAAACAATTTATATTCACTAACAAATACGCGCTCATATTTTGTTCATACGCTCAATTTCATTATAGAGTACTACGGACTCTATTTTGAATGAGTAATTCCCACCAGAGCCAAGGTTATCACCAACCTAAGCTCTGATACCAAGTGTAACAGCCCGCAAATCCGTACCCCTTGAGTTAACACTATTCTACAACAATCAACTCAAGTTGCACAGAAATACGAACCATTTGGATTTAAGAAGAAGAGGTAGAAGAAGAGAATTGAAAACAACAACAGAATCTAACCATCGCAGCGGAATAAAATATAATAGATAATAAATAATCTTTACTCAAAATCAAATATATCTGTTTACATACATTACATCATCAGAGTACATCAGTCACAGCTCACATCAATAACATACAATGGGTTCACAACAACTCAAGGTACACAACAACTCAAACAGCGGAATATATATATATATAACAAGTACGACTATACGTATCGTCATCCAGCTCGTCTCTCGAGCTCCACAGCATCATAACCTGTATCCTATAATACTCGGTCTAACCCGAGCATTACAGTTAAATAATACCCGAGTCAGTCTGGAATACCAGAGTGAGAAAATCACACCCAATTGATTATTAAAGTTTCAAAAATCCTTTGAAAACAAAAGCATCTCGTAAGACCACGACACAAATAAACATGTCGGGTTTTTACCTTACGATAGCTAAAAAAAATTTTATATAGAAATCCTCTGATATTATAATAGGGTCTATATACAAATACTTATAAAATAGCCGAAATTGTTACATTCATTAAATTCCAGCTACTAGCCACAGAAGTGGGTAATACAAACAAAACTCGTATAAGGCTCGTAGGGAGAATGGATTTCCAACAATGACTAGGCACTGGGGTACCACCTGTCACAGTACAGGGCCTAGATCACCGTACCGAGGACTACTCCCTTCATCCCCTGCAACACAAGGCCGGAACCATTCCTTACTGAACAGTCCCGAACAAGATAAACCCCGTGGTTGGCGCGACCAACCACCCACTAAGCCGAAATATATATAAGGGACATCTAGACAGGGGAATTATCTTGTCCTGCTTGGGCATGACCCACCTAACCTTGCTGCATATCCCCTGATTTTCAGTCATTCCCATTTGATGAGGCTTGAGGCTAAGCGTTACCTTTTAGAACGTTTCACTTAGAATGCCCATCGCCCACCTGACGATGTTTCGCAAGCATTCGTCCATACAAGTCCGTCCCGGGTTCGAACGGAACCGAAGGCACTACTCCTACTACATCCATTTTGGAAATATCCTCCGGATTAGTAGCGACTAGCCCTTGCACTTCACTGCTCCATCTTCGACTCCGAACACGTTTTTCGCACGAAACATACAAACCGGATCGAAGTGGTTTTCGAGAAATAAATCTCGATCCCGGCCTCTTCGAAACGATCAACGCAGTTGGCCAATATTGATAGTCGGTTATTTAACTATCAATTAATATTCACAACATCCATCACTCAATAAATAATTTCCCAAATTATTTATTTATTTACCTCAAAATATCTTTCCAAGATATATTCCTATTTTCAATCCTTTGAAAACAGTTTCTAAAACCAACTTTCTTTCCAGAATAAACTTACTCAAATGTTTTCTATCTCCTCTGAAAGTCACCAAGCACAAAACTAGATTTTTAAAAATAACTTAAAACACTTTACTTTAAAATATATACTTATAAAACATTTAAATTAAAGCTACTTTAATAATTTGTTAAAAATACATACTGTATGAGTATTTGAAAATAAAGTTACTCAGTAAATATAAAGCTAGATTTCTTCGTTTAAGAATAAAATACTAAGTTACTTTTTAATAATTACTACTAAAATAGATTAAAAGAAAATACTTACTTGAGACTTTAAATATTGGAAATAATAAATTTACAAAACTTGCTTTCTTTAAAAACAATTTTAAAACATTTACTTGATGTTTAAAAATTTACTCTTTAAAAACCAGTACTTGGCTATCCAGAGAAAATTCCAACTTCAATCACTTAAATCAAATTTCCCAAAATTTATAACTAATTTATTTTATTTAAAATGAGTTCCTTAAATTCCTTAATTTATTTCAAAATTCATTAGTTGTAGGCTTATTATTTATGTTATTACTTTCCGTTTGATTTTAAGCCTTTTAACTGAATATACAAATTTTCAAATTTTTCCAATTATTTCTTTATTCCTTCCAATAATTTAAATCTTGAATTTTAAATAAATGTTTGTTCTTTTAACTAATAGCAATGAATTTCCAAATTCATAAATTTTATGTTTATTCAAATTTTCCTTTCTATACTCATAATTTCTTATTAAAAATTTAAAGTCACTTTATTCCTTCTCCAATTTATTCTTAAATTTTATTCTATAATTACTTTACTTGAAATTTCACTTCTTATATTTTCATTTCCAAAATCAAATTTATATTTTTGGTAATTCATTGTACCAAATCATATCAACCATAACATTTAAATAATTCCAATATAACTCATCATAGAATATCAATATGCACAGCAGAGCATATTAAATAATTTAATTAAATGTGAGGGGTCCAGTTGGATCCCTCCAACCTAATTTTCCTGCATCCACAAATGTTAGCACAATATAATATGCCCATTTCAAAATATCATACTATATCACATAAATCAATTCAACCACACAATCAATTATTTAAATTTAATCATTTAAATTTAAATTTTTAAACTGAGTGAGATTAACTCACCTTTGCATTTGCAATCCGACCCAATTCGTCTTACTTCTTCAAATTTTTACCTTGGATAAACATTATTCAATTTATTAATATTTTGCATTAATCGAACAATAAATTTCCGTTTTACAATTTCATTTAATTTTAACCAATGATTTGCAATTTTTAATGGATAATTAAATTTCGAACTAATTTCCCTTTGAATAACCCTTTAGTGACTAAAATAGAATTTAATTAAGTTAACTAAACAAATATATTACTTTAAAGTTAAACTAGTAACTTCAAAATGTGTACTTGTTATATTTATTTATTTTTCTGAAATTATTTTATCTACTTATAAAAATTATTTACATAGATTTAAAAATCTATTTTTATACTAACTTCAACATACAAAATCCCTTCATATGTTCCTAAATAATTTGTAGACTTCAAAAGTCTAATTCTACAAAAACTTTATCATTCAAAAACTAACTATTTAATTAAACTGATAACTTCTCTTTAAAACATATATATACTTATATATATTCAGTAATTCAAAAATTAAATGAATAAATATCTCACTGTAAATATCTTACTGTATTTTAAAACTTCAACTTCAGTTATAATATACATATATACATGTACTCTGCAACCTGTATATATATTTATATAGAAGATTTAATCGAGACAGAGGATACTCACAGCAAGAAGAAGCCTAAAATCTAGCATCTTTTAGGATGCCGACGTTAACGCGGCATCTCTGCTTTCGCTTGGCCGTACAACTATGTCGCACTCCTCCCCAAGATGACGCGGCCTTCCAAACTTCCACCTGAGATGCTTCTCACCTCTACGAACTCGAATCCAGCTTCAGATTCAAACACCAATCCCTACAAAGAGCTTAAACCGCAACCCTAGCTCCAAACAGTGTTCGACCCTTCACTGTCAAGTTCAAGCTACATCCCTCCTGCGCACTCGCGACCGATGCCCTAACTTTCACGAGATCGATCGACTCCATCGCAATTGATTCGTGATTTTTTTTTTGTTCCCAGAAATGGTATCGCGCGGCCATGAATATCGTTCGCCCTTTTTTTTTTCTGATTTCGTGAATGCTGAGAGAAGAAGGGAGGGAGATCGTTTTGGAAGGAAGATGGAAAGAGGAACCTGATTTGTTTTTAAAGGAACGATATGAAGATGAAATGAAATAGGAACAACGGCTTCGAATAAAAGAATCTCTGAAATCAGTTCGGCCATTTTTTTTTTATAGCTTTGAATCCATGGAAAGAAGAAAGGTGTGAGATATTTTTAGAAGGATCGGCTGTAAAAAAAAAATAAGAAAAGAGACGTATCCAAGAAGCTTAACCAAATAAATTAAATTTTATTAGGTTATTATCCATTTAATCCCTAGCACGTTTATATTTCGTACACTCACACACTGATTCCGATCAAAACGAAATTTGAAATCCGATAATAATTCAATATTACGGACCAAATGGAACTGATTTCGTCAAATTCCGAGACTGTGCCTCGGAAGGCTATTTTTAAATTCAAATTTAAACGATATAAATTTCAAAACCGATCAAAACACTTACAAATTCAATTTTAACACCTTCACTGCCTTCGATACTATCAATATAAATTTTATAAGCCTTCGAATTATTTTTAACAAGCTTGAAACTCCAGATTCAGTGTTTTATCCAATTTCAAATTATATGATTCCATGTTTAAACTATATAATTCAATAATTTAATTATCAAGTCATTGGTGATATTTGAATTCAAGTTAAAAATTAACATTTAAATATTCAAAATTAATTGAATATTCCAATTTCAACTGCTTAAAAATTTCGGGTCATCACACAATCGGTTGAAAGATCAACTTCAAACTCAAAATCAAGCAAATATGGAATGGGTCAGCATGCAGTTTTAATTCAACAATCAAAATGCTGTTTAAAGATCAACTTCAACTTGCACTTAACAGTTCCAACAGATTCAAACAAGTTCCAGGAAATTCAAAATGCAGTTTTTAGTTCAATAGTTCGAGGAAAATGTGAAATTGCATCTCAATTGTTCTCTGCCTCTTATATGATAAGTGAGTAAATTTCTTTATTTTAAAAACAGTCTCTTCTTTCTAAATCAGTGCTAAAGAAAATACTAGAACTAAAGATCAAATGCAAACTATTTTTAAACGAATCAAAACTGATTATAGTTAAAACTGCAGTGCCTTTATTTTCTTGAAGGAGAATAACTTCAAAAATTTAAAAGGAACTATAATTTATCTGTTGCATGTGGACTTATAGAATTGAGCATGTTTGTTAGATTTGTATTGAGATGATGTTCTGTGTGTATATGTATATTATACATATATATGTGTGTGTGTGTGTGTTTACTGGTATCTGGATACTTGTCTCTGTTTTGAAGCTCAAATTTTTAATGGAAATTCATTTCCATTTGGTTGATCTCTGTTAGAGATTAATGTGTAAACTAAAAGATATTTGTTTAGTAAGAAATTATGTTTATAAATCAAAATTAAGTTATATTAAAAACCTGTTGTCTCTGAAACAAATATAACTGTCAATATCTACAATAAGCCAAATATCAAACTTCCTAAATTATTAAAACAAGTTTATAATTTGAATGCATGATTGAAATCATGAATTTTAAAACTAACATCACATTTTTTAATCAACTACGGAGTTAGCATTTAGGAATTGAACAAAATTGGGAATTTTGGGTTTGTCTAATTTTCTAGTGATTGTGGGAAGCTGTAATTCTTCCTGGAGGTGGAGTGTTGATGGATGAGTAGGGAAAAATTAGCAAATGGATTGTCAGAGGTGGTTGGCGACAGTGGTGGCCGATTACAGGTTCTAACCCTAGTTTCTGAAGGTAGGGGTTTTTGTAGATTTTTGATTCCTCTGTTGTACCGAGTGTTGCGTGGTTTTGGAGTTTGGTAGAGGGGATATACGCGAAGGAATGGCCGGAGTCGCGGATGATGATGGTCGGAGATGGGTGTGAGCGGTGTTGACAGGTTTGGGGGATTTTGGATGCAGTGTTTCCAGGTTTCATTTGGTTAACTCGATTTCAATTTCGAGCTTCAGTGGGATAGTTGATGGTCGTAATCCAGTGAGGCGTTGGTCGGCGTCTTGGAGAAGTTGGCTATGGTGGTTGTAGATGGCCTGAGCACCGGTGCATATGCATCGTGCATATTTGAAGTCTGATGAACTTTTGGGGTTGGTGCAGGAGATTATGTCTCGAGCATTACTCGGGTAGAACAAGCAGTTGACTCGAAGCATTTAGGTTGTTTACTCGAAGCAATGTTGGGTGGTCTCGGGTTGGTGTTAGCTTCAGGATTTTATAACCTGTCTGTTTGCAGTATTTTTTAAAATTTGAATCGAATTCAAATTTAAGGCGGGGATTTAAATAGAGTTTTTAAAATACAAATTTTAAATTTGAATTCAATGAACTTTTAAATCATATGTTTTAAAAATGAAAATATTTTTTTAAGCAAGGTTTAAATTAAAGTTTTAAAATCAAGTTTTAATAGAATTTCAAGATTTCTATGGGTTCAGATTTGAATTTAAATCGGTTTTGTAAATTTTAAAATGTTGAGCAAGTTTAAATATTTTAAAGTAGAATTTAAAAATGAATTTGTTTTCAAATAAGTTTTAAACCTGATAAAATTCTTTTATTTAATATTTGAATTAAAGTTATAAAAGTTAAATAATCAATTCATTTTAAAAGCTTGATTTCTTTAAATAAATTAAGTAATTTGGTTTTAAACTTTTCTTATATAAGTAATGAATGTTTTCACTTTTATTTTAAGGATTTTAAATTTATTTAAATTTGGACTAATGCTCAAATGGTTAAACATTTGAAATCTTAAATTTTAAAATGAAATTTGAATTAAATTTAGAAATGTATTGTTTAAAATACATTTGAAGGTTAGGAAGTCATTAATAAGGTGAATCAATTACTTTAGAAATAATTAAGATGGTTAAGAATTTAATTAAGGAATGTCATAATTATTTGATTTTAATTATTATTTTAGATTAATTTAATTAGAGTTGATTAAAAATAATTAAACTAAGATAATTTTTCTTAAGGAAGTAATTAAAGAAAATGTTATTGATTAATAAAGATAATTATCTAAGGATAATTAAGTAATTAATTAATGTGATTAATTTTGATAATTAGGTGGATTAATTAATTGAAGATAATTAATTTTAAGTTGTTAAGCATAATTACTTGATAAAAGTAATTAAGGTATTAATTACTTATTGTAATTAATTATGATAATGTGATTAGTTAAGTTAATTAATTTAGTTTAATTAATTTAAGAAATCATTTGATGGTTTAAATAAGAGTAATTACTTAATGTAATTAATGTAGCATTATTACTTAGAGAAGTAATAAATGATAATTACTGCAATGTAATTAGTAAGAGATATTTTTAATGAAGTAATTTGGGTAATTACTTTTATAATTAATCAATGGATTAATTAGTGGAGATAATTAATTATGGGATAATTAATTTGTTATGAGTAATTAAGGGTAGTTAATTACTGGATTGGTATTAATCAAGGTGATTAATAATCGTATTTTAAACTTTAGATTAATTACAAAATGTAATTAATTTTAAATAAGTAACTAATTTAAATATAAATTAGAGATCATTAATTAATATAATTAATGATGTGATTAAGAATTGTTTAATTAAGAAATAATTGATAATTAAATGGTTAATTAATGTAATTAATTAAGGATAAATGTAATTAATTATAGTTAATTAATAAATGAAGTAATTAAATGTTAATTACTTATGATTAAGGTTAATTAATTTGTGAAATTAATTAAAGACTAATTACTTATTGTAATTAGAGGATGATTAATCAAGGTGTTTAATCAAGTTGTATACTTAGAGAATGATTAATTAACTAGTTAATTAATTAATGGATATATAAGCAGGATTTATAGATGTGGTGATTAATTAAATTTATTTTAAATTAATTAGAGATAGAAACAATTAATTTAATTCATTTTAAATTAATTATAGATGATGGTTAATAAATCTTTGCTTATGGATGATATTGATATTTCTATGAATGGTTGTGATCTCAGTAATGAGATGAGTAGTATCTATATGATATGGATGCTTAGTTAAAGTATATGGATTATCTGTTGTGATGGTTATCTGGTTGTGATGATTATCTGTTTGTGATTGTGACACGGTTATCTGATTATGATGAGAACGTGATTATCTATTGTGATATGTAATTTATCTATCTGCGTGCAATAGATAATGATAATTGAATTAATTGTTCAAACTAAATTCACTTGGACGTTAAGATGGCGTTTGGAATTCCGAAAACCACATCGATCCAATATAAACGTTTGGTCGTGAATCTCAAGTGAAGAGTGAAGACTCGAGGTGTAAGAACTATTCGTCAGTATAACTCTGAGGGTGATTCTGTGATGAGCTTGACGGAATAGTACTTTTAGGTTCGAGGTGGTGATTTAGAGTGCAAGGGTTATCATCGTTAACTCTGAGGGTGATTCCAAAATGAGTGTAACGAGATAATGCCTTCGGTTTCGTTCGAACCCGGAACGAACTTGTATGGATTGAATGCTTTCAGAACATCGTCAGGTGGACGATGAGCATTCTAAGATTGATGTGTCCTATAAAGGTAATCGTAGCCTCAAGCCTCATCAACCGGGAATGGCTAAAACAAGGGAGGTGCAGCAAGGCTAAGTGGGTCATGCCCAAGTAGGACGAGATTTACCCCTGTCTAGAGGTCCCTTTATATTTCGGTTGTGTGGCAGTTGGCGACGGCCAATCTGCGGGGTGGTCCTGTTCAGAACTGTTCAGTAAGGAATGGTTCCGGCTTTGTGTTGCAGGAGAGCGGGCGTACTCCTCGGTACGGTGATCTAGGCCACGTACTGTGACGGGCGGTACCCCAGTAGCCCTGCCATTGATGGAATCCATAATCCAATAAGCGCCTGTACGGTTTTGATTGTGCCCAACTATGTTGGAACGTGAGATGCAAGCATTCCAGCTATTTCTGTATTTTATTTTGAAGACTCTAGACACTATTATAATATCACTGGATTTCCTATCAAATATTTGGGTTAGCGTAAGGTAAAAACTTTTTCATGTTTATGTGTGGGAAGTCTTACGTGATACCTTTTCTTTTCAAAGGATTTCCTAAAGTTAAGCAAATTTTAAACCGTTTACTCACACTAGACCCATGTCTGACCCGTGTGTTTATTTTCTGTTTTATTAAACTCTTGGGTACTCATATTATGTATGAGTAGTCAAGTGATTCAGGCTATCCTTGACGAATTCTGGAAGAGCATTGGAGCAGGAGGCTTCAGCGTGTAGATATATAGTTAGAGTTTCCACTGTGTGTTATTATTTATAGTTGTTCTTGTATTGTATATTAGAAAAAAATGTTATAACTGTCTAAATTGAGATATAGAGTTGTGTACTCTGATGTATATCATACTATGTAATATTTTATGTGATATAATATAATTTATTCGTTCCGCTGTGAGATTCTGATGTTGTCTGTTCCTTTCTTTTCTTTCTTTTCTCTTTTCTATCCTTTTCTTTCTTCTTAATGATGCGTCTTTCTATGGATTGAAAGGCGGGTCGTTGCACAAATATTCATATCACTAAGGCAGAAATAGATATGAATATGATACATAGAAGTGAACATCATAGTAGTGGTCACAAGATCCACTACATCACAATAGAATAAATACATGTACTACACAAAAGAATATATATATATATATATATACATCAAAGTGTCTCTATCTCGTATACATGAAAGATAAAACTACTAAGTTAAAGTAGTTAGCCAAAAGTCAAAACCTTTCTTAGAAGGTAAGTTGGAGCACCTAAAACACCTCAGTCTGACCCGAGTATTATTTAAAAAGAAAAATAATAAACGGATCAGTCTTACCATAATTATCGTATCAGACAATATATGACAAGAGATATGACAAATATTTATGATAACAATAAAAATCATATAATATCTCAAGTTTTCTCAAACACCCAAAAAGAATATCGTATACTTTAATTTTGTTCACCAAATCAAAAATATTGATAAAGCTTGCCAATGCAAATCACAAAAATTGGTGAAACATAAATTTCAGAAATCAATATTTAGAAATCCAGAAAGCACAAAGGGGAGGTCTATCATAAACGGGAGCATGAAAACTCACCAACACATGTATCACAAACGGGACGTTATCCCATGGGTCGCTAACCCATAAAAATGATCCGAAGCTCCACAGAACAAGGAATAATCCTCCCTTGTGGACAAATGAGCCGAAGCTCCACAAACGGTCGAAAGACCATGGGTCGCTACCACACCAAATTGAGCCAAAGCTCCACGGAACAGGGTACAGTTCCACATGCGGACAAAAAGACATTACATATCGCAAGTCTGAATCACAAAATGATCATCATTGATCAATAAGTGTAAATTACACCAAGCTAGTAAATAAATGAGTTTAGCTTCACATCCCATAATCACTGGTTAAACTTAAATATTTACGAACAAATTATAGATTCCCACTTGAAAATTGTCATAAGATTTCAATCGAACAAGTCCAAGAATTAGCCAACAAAGCAAACGCAAGCATTTTATACCACTTGTTTTACTAAGTCGTTTAATTAGATTTCTTATACGAATGAGGTAAATGTTTGTATATACTAATAGATTGGGAAGAAGCTTTAAAATCAAGCTATGTACTAAAAGTAGAGTTGGAATCATTTTGTGAAAGATTTTTAGTATTTACTACTAGTATAAAACCTTTGTATTTAAAGGTGACAAATCACAGAAACAATTGTAAAAACAATCTATCACAAAAATCCACATTTCAATGACGTGAATTAAAACCATGAAAATCGATATCAAATCCATCGAATGGAAACAACAAAAATCCAGAAAAGAGATCATCAAAGTAGATAATGAATGATAATAACTATTTGGATAATCAAAAATCGATATATCGGAAATTCACATAAAAATAAGCCAAATTTCAAAATGTAACAACCACAGACGTTTGTGGAAAATCCACAGATGTCTGTCCCCTGTTTCGGGAAATTGTAACCCTGAGGTCACAGAGGTATGTGGATAATCCACAAATGTCTGTTGCCTGTACTGGGATAGAATTTGCAAAGCCCTTAAATGGTCAAACCTACACAACATCTCGGATTCTGTAGCGATTGAATGAGCAACTGCGATTTGGGATTTATGCCAAGCGACAACCCAGCCCTAAAGGCTCTTCAATTCATCCAAATCAACATGTATAAACGCCCATACTAGGGTTTTCATAAATTTTGACTTCAAAATACCTAAATTAGGAAAATTCACTCAACCAATTCAATTCAAAAGCAATTGAATAAGAAATAGATGTTAGAAATTCATACCTAACAACAATCAAAGCTATAGACATATATGTAAGCTCAAGAACTCACCTTTAAACTCAAAAATAGAAAAGATAAGCTTTAAAACAAGCTAAGATCAATTCCTCTTCAACTACACCTCTAGATTCTCCAATCTAGTATCATATGCAAAGATTTCCTAGATTAGATTATAGGAATCTCTGAAAATTGGAGAGAGATTGAGATGGAGAAGTAAAAAAGGATGCTTACCTAAGTTTCTCTTTGATCTATAACTTGAATTGAATTTACTAAGAACCTAGGGCTTAGGAAATTTCCTCTTTTCACCATTTTTCCTTTGGCTGGGTATTAGAAAATTATGAAAGGAATAAAGGAAGGGAAGAGGAGTTGGGGTATCTGGTATAAGGGTATGGGTTATCTTATTGGGCTAATGAGATAGAACACAACCCAAAGCCCAAACGAAAATACCAAAATCCTAATCAAATCCAAACATAACAATGTTTATACTTAAACATGTTGTAAACGTCGATTTGAGCTCAATGAAAGTGGTCCTGAATCCGGATTCGACTGTTTATAAAAAGTCACATTTCAAACTTTAATTCAACCATCGATACTATATTTAAATAAAATATTTAAATATATAATTGTAAATTAGTTACATTAGTTATATTAACCAAAGGAATACTCTCGAATGAATCATTCCATAGTCACCCAATAACTATCAGTAAGTAACCCTTTGGTGCCCTCAACTATCACGAGTAACACACCGTCCAACATTTGGAGAGCATTACACCATCTAGTCTTAACAGATGTATTGATATTCTGTCTTGAAACATCTTGACTAGAAATATTTAAAATAATACGTTATTTTTAATATTTTAAATTTCTCATAATTACAACACATTGTAATTATTATCACTTAACATATCATTTAAGTATTTTATATCTAATATACATTAAATTGATTACTTAATTAACTACATTATAATATAACAAGTATATAATAGAAAGAAAAAAACTTTTATTTTGAACAAGAATGATTATCGAGTTAGATATATGTAGCAAATTATAAAATTGCCCCTATGACATATCCCATACTTTATCAATCTTCCGCTTGCACTTGGGGTTAATTATGGAATCCTATTCTAACTCTTTTGATCGATTTTCATAAAAATTACCCAGGTCAGTCCCTAGGTAAATGGTTATGCTATTTTGTTTGATTTTCTACTTTGTCAATTAACTCTCTCAAATGTTGATAAACTGCTTGTATCATGTGAAACCATTCTTAGTTTTCTTTTTGACTTCAAATGAGATTTAGGTTCTTTTATGAATTGTGTCGCAACATTGTTATCATATAAAAGGTCATGGTATTCTCAACATTTAGAATCACCCTCATCTGAGTTATAAATTTACGTATTCGTTTATACTTCTTACATTGTAGCATATTCAAGGCAATGTACTCAGCCTTTGTTTAAATCAGCCACTACTTATTGTTTGGAACAATTTCAACTTAAAATTCCAAACTTAGGTTTGAACATAAATTTTGGATTGACATACTATACTCTATATCATTAATGAATTTCCAGTATGTGCACTCCTTCATAAGGAGTTCATTATTACTATAAAAAATTCTCTATTATTTCATAAATACTCAAGACCACTCTAAGTTGTTATTTACTGATCTTAGTTCGGATTTGACCCTTGCTCTAGGATCAAATACATTGCAAAGCGTGATATTGTAGACAATATAGCAGTTATGATTTTCTTATTGCTAATGCATAAGGAACTCATCTTACATGCTCCATATTAAATAGTTTTTTTTAAATGGTACTTAGACAAAAAATGTCACTGGACAACAAACCACAAATCATGTGTCAATAAAAGTTCAAATCACGCTAAGCAAGTTTCGAACTTGTGACCTTTCGCACCAAAGTCGAATCATTTAACCACTAGGACAATGGTGCTTATATTAAATAATTTTAATATCATGTCTACATATATCATTTAAACAATCTCAATATCTTTTTATGGGGCATAAAAGATGTCATTTTTAAATCCAATATCGAGCATTAAACATCCAAACTAACATGATTTTATCTTCAGTGCATCATTAAAAATCATATGTTTGCTATTAATTTATAGTTTTAGAAAAAATTAGTACATTTTATATTCTTTATTACAGACAAACGCTTCCTCTACAAGTTGATGGAAAATCAAATTATTTGATTTATCTATTAAACTACTTGCCTGACTCTAATGCTTATCGAATAATACTTTCATATCATTTCTTGGACCACGTCCAATTTCAAAAACTTAGTTGTCGCTACTGACTTCGAGATACTTTGGTTGTTATGTGCAGACACTCTACTCTAAATTTTTGCGTATAATTTTATTTCAACATATATGTACCAAAACTAAAAGCTAAACTGAGCGATAAATTTTGTGAGTAAGCACATTGAATGACGATTCTGTTATGTTAGTTTAAAAAATTAAAATCTACGATTTTATTCTTTTCAACATGGCTTATATACTGCACTGATCTTCTTCTTGAAGACACTTTTATAGCCGACGAATCATGTCCTTTTGGATACCACTATTAAAATAATATTTTGATAGTGTACTTGGAATCTATTTCGGATTTACCCATCGTGCCATATGGTAGAGTCAATATTCTTAGTTGCTTATTTAAAACCAAGGAAATTCATTTCTCGACAATAATAAAATTCATAATTTCTCTTTAATGTATGAGATTTCATAATAAACATTCTAATGTGTCATATATGTTTGGTTTGGTTAATTTTATTCCATCCTTCATTGTCAGTTTTATTTTTGGATCGTATAATCCATTTCACCAATAAGTTTTTAAAGAAATTTCTTTGTCATGAAATTGGTATTTCTTGAAACAACAATTGTTTCTTGGTACGGCAAAGTAGATATTCATAAACATTTTATGAATTGCCCATGTGTGTGTATACACACACATACAAACCTAATTTGGTTTTAAGTTTACGAAATTTATGTTCATAACATAAATTGGTCAATCAATATTGAATTGTCCTAAAATCATTTGGAGTACTCTATATAACCTTACTTATATGTATTATGTGCAATATCTCGACTCACACAACCTATTAACTCCTTGACCTAGGATTTGTAGGGGTTTTCTATAAATTTCCATCTTGTATGATCTCATAAGTTTTTTCTTAGATGAAATTAATTTTAATCTTCTACACTTACTCATGGGCACATGATCGTGTAGAAAGAAGTCCAAGTACACCTTATTGATACATCATTATGTGTCATAAGGAAAAGTGATTTTTGAGATTGAATCTTATTCTATTTTAGTTACCTTTGGAACCCTTTCCAATACACTCATTTATTTGATTAAATCAAATCTCTTTATTATCTTTGCATGTTATGTTTTCTACCTTCATATTAAGTCCAATGAACTTAACTATATATATTACATGTACATAAGATGCACATGTTCATTACTATGACAATTCATCAATGAATTTTAAAGATGCAGTGAAATCATTTTGGTGTCATTGGACTCTGAATTGCATACATCTATATGTATCATTCTGAAGAGTTCACAAACTTTTTTATTAACCCTACTAGATAGTGCTTTGCCCTTAGTCTTTTAAGATACAATCATCAGTACCATATGATTCGTAATCATATAATTAAAAGAATTATTCATGTAAGATATGGCTCAGTCCATAGTCCCAAAAATAATTGTAAAATTTTTAGATACTTTTGTGTAATCTTGCTAATAAAATGAATACCGCTATTCTTATAGATTTATTTCATAATGAATATCTTAAATTTGTAGAAATGACCTTTACAGAAAACAATTTTCAATATAATAGCATAATTGGAATAAAAATCGTATTTCTCATTCCGTACTAAGTGTCTTTTGGTATTTTATACAATTCTTGTTTCCGGTGTCCCTATATGAAGTAGAGGTCGCTCTCTTTATCCTAACTATACCTAAGTTACATCCACTTTTATACACTTCTTTTCCTTTCTAGTATGGTCAAACCATTCAAAGGAGTTCCATATCATAATTAATCCTACTGAATACACGACTTCGCATTATGGTATTTTGTTTAGTTCGATGAAATAATTCCATTGTGATTTCATACATTATGAACCGCAATCATATACCAAATAACATTTATATATGATCGAATATGAATCAAATATCCATATTCTTAGTTTGCTATTAGAGTTCAGAAATCACAAAAGACAACATGAAGTCATGGACAAATAAGGACTTAAGCGACCAAGTTATGAGTGTATTCAATAGTGTAGTGTTAGGTTATTGCATGGGTCTTGAAGTGACAACATTATCACACCCTATAAAATTAACGGTAATTAATAAACAATTATAAGGCTTAAAAGGGGAATTTGAGTAAATGTCAGTATTTGACCATGAAACTTGCACTGTTGTATTCGCGATGCTTCTGTGAGTAACTTTAATATATAAAGTTTTATGATCAGAATTCAAACAAAGAAGTTATCGACGTTGAAGTTTTCAGAACGAAAATAATTAATAATAATAATAATTGCATGGACCCCATCGGTCGATCACCTCCTTTAGTTGGTCGACCGTTAACAGTCAACCACTATAGAGGAGTGACCGATTGGTTGTCAAGTGGCGATTAGTGTTGAAATTTAACTAAACGGCCAGGATTTAATTATTTTAAACCTACAGATACAATTGATTTGCACACTGATAAATACTGATCTAGCCCCTCACTTTTCTTCTCATATTTTTCGATCAAAGCAGTGGACCTCACCCATTTTCCCTGCTCCACTATTTCTACTAATTATAAAATATTTTATTACATGTATATGTAACGACCTGGATTTTTGGACGTTGATTTTGAACATTTAACTTATTTAAATGTTGAGTTTTGAAATGTGAATGGAATTTTAACATGAAGTTTATCGATCAAAAATAGTGTAATAAAAACTTAAGTTTCAAATATAGCGATTCAATTAATAAAAGTAATTGTTGCGTTAATAATTAAAGATAGTTTAAATAATTGAATTGGAATTGGATATGAAAACGGAACGATTTCTAATGTTGATATAAATTTTATTTGAATAAAATTTAGTTAATAAGCTAAGAAAACTGAAATTTTCAACTAATTTCATTAATTTTTGAAATCGTCAATTTAATCGACTTGTTAAAATAGCGATCCGGGGCACAGTCTTGGATTTTAGAGAAACCAGTTCCATCAGATCTGAAATAATATATTATTATTGGATTTCAAATTTCATAGCATTTGGAGTTATCATTTGATCGTACAAAATAGAAACGCAATGAAATTAATATCGAAATTTAATATAGTAATTGGGTCCAAAAAACTATCTTCTTCATACGATCGAACTAGGACATGAAACCTTTTCCATTGCATTCAAAATAAGGGTATAATAGTATAAACGCATGTCGGCATGTCTCAATAGGGGTTCGAAATTTTGAGTTGCGTAAATCGAGATATTTTGAAAATTTATTTATTTATATATTGACTAGTCAACTACTGTTCCTTTACATACACGATACCTTCTTATCTTCCATCCCATTCCTTATTTTAAATCACGTGTGCTTTCCCATCTCCTATCAGTTCAAATCAAAATCAAAAAAGGGAGAAAAAATGGCCAAACTCAATAAGAAAGTATAATAAGAGAATCGCGTATACTTCCTCTCTGCTCAAAACAAAGTTAGATCATTTATAAATTAAAAAAGAAAGGGAAATCGAACCGGTTCAATTCGAAGAAGAAAAAAAATCCTGGAACAAGGCCAAAGGTGAGCGCGCGTAAGCTAGTAGGGAGTCGCGGTCGAGTCTGGTGATGTTCATTTTAGCATGGCGGTTCTAAGGTTTTCGCGTACGCGCGTGCGTGGGGATCTCGTAGCTAGCGAGGTGGAGGCGCGTGTAGGGTTGGTCGGCGTGGTGAAGGTGGAGGAATTCGATGGGAGGGTTTGTAAACCTGTGTGTAATCATGAAGCTCGATATCTGAAGCACGTGAGCAAGATAGGAGAAGAAGGCCATGGCCTTGATTGCTCAGCTTGGTTATGCCAGTGACGGTAATTAAGTTAATTTTTATTAAGTTATTAAATGAATTTATACAATTTTGATTTGCTAATAAACTCATAATTCATTCATACGAGGTTCAAAATCATGGAATCAGTTAGTTTGGATTCGTAGCTACGAAATACAATCTGGGATTAGCTTGGAATTTTTCAAAGTCAATCAGGATTTTAGATAATTTAAAAATCTAGATATTCGGCAAATAAAAAAATCAAGGTGAGTAAATCTCACTCTTTTTGGACTGCTAGATTTAAAATTTAAATTGTTAAAAATAATTCTGGTTGTTTTGGTTCAATTGGTTATCTATTGAATGATATTATATTATATATATAGTGGTATATATATACACTAGTACTTGGAGTGATATTCTCGCACATTATAGCATATGAGACCCTATGCGCCCCGCATAATAGCAGATGACATATATACCGCGACAGCCCCCTCGAAGTGGGATTGGTAGTTTTATGTTGTATTAACATCTGTGGATGTAGGAAAATAGGTTGGAGGGGTACAACTGGATTCCTCAAAACGTTGAATTTAACTTCATATATAGTGATATATGATGTGTTAGAATAACCTAATATAGTTATTGTTGTGATTAAATAATTGGACGCTAAAGCAGTACTCGCCTGAGTTTTGGTATTTTAAAAACCATAATATTTTTTTGTGGAATTTGAAGGAATTTGAAAAGGAGATTTTGAATACAAAAATATTTATATCGAAGTTTGGACTTTTTTAAAGAAATTGTTTTGGGCAATACAATAAATTTATTTTTGGGTTGTATTTAATCATTTGTAACTTTAAATAGAGATTTTTAAAATAATTTACACAAAGGATTTCTAAACGATGGATTTTTAAAATGATATTCTGGAAATATAAAAAAAGGAGTTGAAGTAGATATTAAAATAGATTGGAAGTTATAAATGGATTTATAAAAATGAATTTTATAAACGAGATTAGTTTTGTAAAAAGTGAAACTCAAAGAAGTTATAAAATTTATAAACGATGTTGATAAATAAGGGAAATCGATATTAGATGGTGGATAGGGGATATAAATTTAGAGGGAAATTTATATCGGAATATGGAAATAGGGTGAGAAAAAAACAGTGGATACTATTTTTGAAAAGCAAAAATGGTTAAGGAGATCGGAATGGAAGTGATGTGATGTGATTCGAGAGGAATTTATAAAATTGAATTGGTTATTAAGGTTTTGAAAAAAATACTTTTAATTCTAAGAAGTTAAGTTTGCTTTTAAAAGGAAAATTTCATTATTTAAAACTATGGAATTTTAGACTAGTTAGGATTGAAATACTTCGGTAAGAAGATTTTCAAATATTAAGTACTTATTTTAGTGAATTCTAATTTTTAAAATCAACTATGAAAATTTAATTGTCCATTTAAAAATGAGTTATTGATGTTTATAAAAGTTTTTTTGATGTTTTAAATAATTACTTGAAAAATAATTACTTGAACATGTTTTAAAAATAATTATTATCCTTTTTAAATACTTATTATATATAGAGAGTTTTAAAGTGATTGAAATTTTTTTTTACAAATTCTCTCGAGATTCATAAATGAGGCTTATAAATGGATATGATTTTGAGGAGAGGAATTTTATAAGGGATTTGGAGGAAATGGAATTTAAAAATGTTGAATATGGGAATTTTGAAAATGAAATCGGAATTCATAAAAAAGTTATAAATTGTTGAATCGGGTTATAAATAAGTATACTAAGTTTTGGAAATTGGAAAAAAAGAATTTATTAGTGATTCCAGTGACTTATGAGATAAGTTATGAAATATTCTCTTAAGTGTTGATATTTGAAAAGATTTTAGGAAATAAAAGTTACAATATTTTCCCAAGTAAATAATGGAAATTTGGAAATATTTCTAAGTGTTGAGATGATTTGGAAATATCTTGTTGCGGATTTAAGTATTTGAAATAGTTTTCAAATGTCGAAAGGGATTGATATACCTTATAGTGATATCTTAAAAATAAATATTTTGGAAAAATTTACAATAAGGCATAGTGACTTCTTATGGATGTTTTATTGATAGTTAAATAACCGACTATCAATATTGGCCAATTTCGTTAATCGTTTCGAAGAGACCAGGATCAGATTTAATTATTTGAAAACCACTTCGATTCGGTTTGAACGTTACGAATGAATATCATAAAGATGATGAAGACGATGTTTCGGTTTGTCTAGACCCAGGACAAATTGTATGGACGAATGCTATAAGAACATTGTCATTGGAGGACGATGGGTATTCTAAATGGAATTGTTCCTTGAAAGGTAATGCTTAGCCTCAAGCCTCATCAACCGGAAATGAATAAAACAGGGAAGATGCAGCAAGTCTAAGTAGGTCGCATCCAATTAGAGTATGTTTTCACTTTTCTAGATATCCTCGAAAATATATATACTATGGATATGGTGCATGAAAGGAGAAGCACTCGATTTTAAGGGTGGAAACACCCGAGGTGATAACATATTTGGTCTATCTAGGTTAGGGGTAGGCCAATCTTGTGTAGCAGGAGACCCCAGCGAGGTCATTGGTACATTGTTCTAGAGTTGTACTATGGTGGGCGGTACCCCAGTGGCCCAGTAATTGTATGGGGTCCATTCTCCAGTACGAGCCTTGCGGTTTTGTTTGTAGAGCCTAGTATGTTGGAATTCAATTAGTGTAACAATTTCGGCTATTTGAATCGGTATTTGTATTTAGACAATATTATAATATCACTGGATTTTCTATAAAATGTTTTGGTTATCGTAAAGGAAAAACTCGTCGTGTTTATCAGTGATGCAATCTTGCGAGATACCTTTGTTTTTCAAAAGATTTTGATAACTCTAATAATTCAAATTGAGTGTGTTTTCTCATGCTGGTTTTCTAGACCGACTCGGGTGTTATTTTATTATAATGCTCGGGTCAGACCGAGTATTATAGTTTCAGGATTAAAATGCTATGGAGCTCAAGAGACGAGCTGGAGGAGTTCAGACGTATTTTCATACTTGATTTATATTTCTTCTGTATGAGGACAAGTTATTATAACTGTCCAGATTGAAGTATTGAGTGTTTTACTCAAATGATTGTAAGTATATAAACCGTTATAGATTTTTTTTGTGTAAAAATCTGTTATTTTAAATTATATTTTGTTCTGCTAAGATTATGAGATTCTATGTTGTTGTATCTATTTCTTCTTCTGCCTTTTCTTCTACATCCCTAATGAACTGGTATTTTCGGCACTCGATTACTCGGCATTCTATACGGTGGACGTATTGATGTCGATTTTCGAAGGTCGAAAATGTCGGTTTGTTACAGTATATCTATTTAATTTAAGAAAAGAGGGAAATAAAACAGAAGAAGAGGAGCGAAACGATAATCCTAAAAAAAGTAAATTTCATTATTATAAATCTATATTCTCTTTAACCCCAAATCTCTTCTCGGTTTGGTAATTCTGATAGTATGGATATATCTTGTGAGATATATTCTTTTGGATTAGAATGGAAAAGGAGTCAAATTAAAGGGATGGATTCAACTTTGGAAAATTTGGAAAGCTTGAAAGATGTGTGCGAAATTAAATGATTTATATAAAACATTGGAATTTATATCATTGGGTTATATTTAAGTTACCTCGCCTTTTGGCCAAGGCCGGATATCAACAAATTGGCTAGAAACTATGGAAACTAGTATTAGAGATCGATTGGAAACAAGGCTATTATCGATATCGTCAAAATTTGACCGAGCTCCAATCAAGGCGGGATCGATTGGGGATGATGAACAAAGATAGGAAAGGATACATTTGAAATTTCAAGTCAATCGGAGTTTGTATGCTCAAGATATAATCGATGCAAATCAAGCAATGGTCATATTCGAATCCATCAGATCACCTTATTTGTATCGATCCCATTTGAATCCATCTAGGAAACCTCGTTCGTATCCATGCACATTTGTACCTATAAAGTCTCAAGTGAAACGCATCTGGTTCGTATCCATCAAGAGAGCGCTAGTTCGTATCCATGGAAGAGGAACCACTTCATGTCCATAACATCTACTTCGGTTCGTATCCATTGTTTGGTGACATTTCGTATCGCTTCAATTAACACATAGCTCATATCGATAATCATTTACATGATTCGTATCGATCAATCAATGATCGATGCGAAGCATACCAACCTTGAACGATACGAGGCAACATCTTAAAGGTATCGATATGAAGTGTTCGAGTCTATAACGATATGAATTGGAGCAGAGACTATCCATATGAAAAGGCTATTGGATCATCGATATGAAATAAGCATCCCTGGATCGATGCGAAGCATGGAGCGCATCAGGTCGATACGAACGAGGCACAAATGAGTGGATGACCCGGTCGAACAGAATGAAAAGTGGATCTTCCCTGGATCTTCGAGACACATCATTAATGCAAACTGTATCGATAAGAAGAGAGGAGGATGTTGAGCTTTGGATCGACATGAACGCGACAGCCAACTTGTAAGCACAAACTTGCATCGATCATAACTCGAAATCTACAAGGCCAAATGCTGCCAAATTTTCATTGGAGCTTTCGCACAACCTCAAGAATGTTCATGATCGATCTCAGCTCATTTGGGCAAGATCTAGATCGATACGAATCTCATTCGTATCGATCATGGATCGAGTCAAAATCAATCAGGATCGATCATGTTGGCCCACCCATGTGAGAGAAGGAGTCTTCTGAGATCTGAGTGGGATATTTACAGCTTACGCCTATAAATAGCAGTCCAAGAGCTTCAGAAAAGGGATCTTCTGATCCTTTTACACTGTTATTCTGTCGAACTCCATTGTAACTCAATTATTATCAATTGTACTCTTGTAATCAGCGAGTGATAATCAATAAAACAGCAACTCTTCAAAGTTGACGTAGGCCGAAGATAGCTGAACCACTATAAATCGTGTGTTTTTACGGTATCCCTTCTAATTTTCTAAGTGTTCTTCATATTTATATTCTCTACACATTTACTATCTGTAATCTGTGATTATAAACGGATGCTTTCATTGGCAATTAGGTGTTTGTGACCAATTTTGACGTAAACAATTTAATTATTATGCATATGCAAGATCTATGGAGTTGTAGGCTTAGTAAAAACGTATTCAGTTGAAATCTCTCTTGCGTATTCTGTATTCAAGGTAATTGGAATAGGAATGGTATTTACATCCTAACTTGAAAATTTGAAAATCAGTCTCTAAATTTGTTAAAGTAGAATCGATAAGATTAGAAGATTTATGATAATTGAGTTATAAATTATTAGTGAGATTTAAATTGCCCTAGTTTGACCTGGAATGTGAATTTTCATGTTTTAATTTATTGGGAGCGTTTTGGGTACAATTTAGTTGTATCTATCTCCATGTAGCTTCCATAAATTATCTAATTCCACAACTATGTATAAAAAGTGTGTCGTTTGTAATAATAAGGAATACATCAAAATGGAAAGAGATGGGTAAAGTACGAAGGTTCTCCTCTATAGTTTACACTATCTATTTTTTACAATCAAAGAAAGAGATAATTCCTTATAATTTCAAATGAAGGAAAAGTTTCGTTTTTGGGTAATTTATGGAAAGTTATAATGGTAATACTTTTTGGGAAGGATAGCTCTAATATATTAAAATATGAAAATAAATGTTTCTTACATAATGTACATACAAGTATGTTATGGAATTCCTAAGATATGAATTAATGAGTTATACATATACATAATACATAACATACACATGTATATGCGTATAATCGCACTTATTGATTTTATATATATATATATAACGTAATATACAACGATATTCGTAAGTTATAATTAGGACGACTAGTTACTAGTAGTGCGGTAAATTATAGGGCTAGGATGTATAGATGTAAAAGAGACGTAACTCCAAAATTATAGCGTGTCCGTTCAGGGTAGCAAGCCCACTTGGCCGGTATGGCTTCTGTTTTAGTCATTTCAAATTGGTACAAGTATCAGGCTAATCCATCATCGTTCTCTTTTTTCAAATCCAGCAAGTGACGCCAAATCCAACCCCTTCGTTCTGGATCATTACTCCACGTACACAGTTGTTAAAGCGGTTTCGGTATCGATGGAGAGTATGTCGATATCCGGCTTCGGTCTCTTTAACAAACAATCGTCGTTTTACACACCGGTTGGTTCTTTTGCATTTCGAAAAAAGTACATACCTGATATCAAAATATCATATTCACTTCAAAATCAAATCTATTTCGAAATCATCATATTTACTCAAAAAATAACATTTCATTTCAAAATCCTTTTCGTCTTAATATCTCGGTTTCGTTTTCAAAATTGTTTCGAATTTCAATTGTAGGTTATAACTCAATTTAACACAATTTGTATTTAAATCCATGATTTAAAAATTAACATTCCACCCTTGACCGGTTTGAATTTTAGAAAAATAGTTTGGATATTTAAAATAGTTTAAATAATTAAATTAGTTAAAGAGTGTAAATGGTTAAAATAGTTAAAAATAGTTTAAATGGTTAAAATAGTTTAATATAAAATTGTTAAGTAGTAAAATGGTTTGTATAGTAAAATAATTTGGAAAACCAAAATAATTTGTATATTTAAGAAGTAGCTTTTAAATATTTTTGTATTAAATAATTTATTTTAAAATAGTTTCAAAAGCAAACCGGTTCAATTCCAACTTCCCAATTCAAATAAATTTCAATTTCCATTCAATTTACTCAATTTCCATTTCAATTCAAATCGATTTCAACTTTGATTTCAAGTTAATTCAATTTCAATTTATATCAATTTCGAGATCGATTTTCAAAATATCGATTCAAAACATTTAAATTAAATTATCCTTCAATATTCAGCTTAAAATCACAATCTTCAAATATAATTCAGTTCCGAGCTCAATTTCGAAATATCGTTTTTATATCACTGTTACTTAGTAATATTCAAAGTTTGAATAAAAGCTCAATCTTTTAAAACAAATCAATTTTCAAAAATTCAAATTATATTTCGATTATAACTTCAAGACCTCAACTTGGATTATATAAACAATTTCGATTACCAAATTTTAAATTTCAACATTCAGGGCTCAAGTTCGAAAATGATTTGATTTTATAAATTCAATGTTATTTCTTTTAAAGCAAAATAATATAAATAAATTTCAAATAATTTTTTTTTTAAATCGTTTAATTTAACTAATCCGATGTCCGTATTTAATTTTCTGCCATATGACCAAGTAATCGGTTACTTCAAAATAATTTTCGGGATGGATACATATCATTTCAATCCAAATTACAATGTTATAGGTATATATCGTTTCAACCTATTTATTAATTTATTCGAAATAATTTAATTTACAGTTTATATACTGTAATTAATTTAACAGGGTGATACTAGAATATATCAGAATAAATAAACATCCAATTCATCCAAAATATCAACCAATAGCATCCGTCGCAATCAATCACCAAACAGTCAATATAATTCACAACAATTTCATAGTTATTAATATCGGGTATTTTACTAGCAATTAATTCCAATTTCAAATTTAACCGTCAAATTTAATTTTTAACAGTTAATTCAACGACAATCTAGATAACAATTAAATTATCAAACAACGACTAATAAAATTTATATCACTTCATAATACCAAATTTAACTAGCACAAAAATATTCTAGTACATTATGAGCATTATAAAACACTCACCTTTATTACTGTTGTCGCTTTCGCGCTTTGGTTGCAATTAATTTAACTAAAAATTTCAGAAGCTCTGAATCCGTCCAAATCATTTCTTATGCGTCTCATTCGTCGTTACGAACGCAACGCAACAAGCCGCGTCTCCATTGATCCTAAAACGAACGAGACATGGAATTTTCAATCTAACGATTTTATTTTAAACAATAAATTATATAAATTAAATTTTCAAAAAAAAACCATCCTACCTAACAAACCCGGCCAGCTTAAGAGCTTCTTCCCCAAATTCCTTTTTTTCTTCCAAGATGAAACCATGCACCATTAACGTGCACATATACACTGTGATACGGTGAACCGCTCCACGAAATGCCACACCGTCTCCACCGACAAACTCCTCACTGGAATCCACACTCGGCCATCACCATTTCCACGCCTCCTCCATGCCCTATCGATTCGCGACCTAAATTCCCCCATGCAGACATATGCCGATCACGACCCCCCAATAGCGTCGAGCGTGACAGAAACTCGACCACGGGTGATGCTTCCTTCACCAAACTCGAAAATACACTCTGATTCCTCCAACACTTCCTCTATTCGCAAAAACCCCAAGCTTTAGTTTCGAACTCTTGCTCTGACAAAAAGTCGAGCCTCTCAATCAACTATCGCACCTTACAATGTCTATATCAGATCGAAGCATGGGCGAAAATAAGAATTTAGAAGTTTATTTGGGAATTTTTCATTGAGTGCAATTGAAGAAATTCATTTTTAAAGTTTCCATTGCCCACTTTTGTTTTTTTTCTTCTCTTCACCATTGTGTGTTGTATCATTTAAACCGGAAGGAGAGGGCTTTTTGTAGAGTAGAGGTGCCAGGGTGGATGAAAGGAAAGATGTGAACGGCTGAGATGATATGTTGGAGGCTATGGTCAAAATCAATATAAATAATATTATTATTTTAAATTCAAATATCTAGATATTTATTTCGAACTCCTATCGGGGCGTGCCGCTAGGCGTTTATAATGTATACCCCTATTCCAAACGCAATGAAAAAGATTTCAAGTCCTAATTCAATCGTATGGAGAAGATAGGTTTTTGAACCCAATTATTATATTAAATTTTGATATTAATTTCAACGCGTTTATATCCCGTATGACCAAACGGTAACTTCAAATGCAAAGAAAATTGAAATCCAATAATAATACACTATTGCAGATCCAATGGAACTGGTTTCTTTGAAATCCAAGACCGTGCTCCGAATCCAATGTTCACAGGAGCTTGCCAACAACCTCAAGAATGTTCATGATCGATCTCGGCTCAATGGGCAAGATTTGGATCGATATGAATCTCATCCGTATCGATCAAGGATCGAGTCAAAATCACACGGGATCGATCAAGTGGGCCCACCCACGTGAGAGAAGGAGTCTTTTGAGATCTAGACAGGTTATTTGCAGCCTACACCAATAAATACCAGTCCAAGAGCTTCAGAAAATGGATCTTTTGGTTCTTTTACACTGTTACTCTGCCGAACTCCATTGTAACTCAATTATTATCAATTGTACTCATGTAATCGGCGAGTGATAATCAATAAAACAACAGCTCTTCAAAGTGGACGTAGGCCGGAGATAGCTAAACCACTATAAATTATGTGTTTTCACTGCATCCCTTTTAATTTTTTGAGTGTTCTTCATATTTATATTCTCTACACATTTGCTATCTGTGATTTGTGACTGTAAACGGTTGCTTTCATCGGCAATTGGATGTTTGTGACCAATTTTGACGCAAACATTTTGGTGCTTTCACTGAGAGCGCTAGCACTCTAGGATTCTAAAGCTTGGACTTCGAATTCAAAAGCTTGAAGACTTGGATCTGGAAAACTATGGTAAAGCAATCGACAATAAGACAAAGGACTGAAAGGAGCCAGCATGAAGGGAGTCAGGAGGCTTCCTTGGGGGCGAATCGGACATCGATCTTCATCACCAGATACGAGATGGAAACGGTGCTCAAGAGACAAAAGGAGATGAAGCAGAACCTACTTCGACAAGTTGGACAAGTTGGAGTGCAGAACCAATGGAACGCAACTACAGGAAATGCTAGAGATAGGGATCGGGAGCACGGAGCAACCAGAATTTTTCAGAATGGAGCAGGACCATCCGGTGCAGCACCAGAACATGGGGGTACTAACCCAGAGCATGTTGATCCAATGTCAGGCATAGTACCAGGTGGAGCTAAGCAACACGGCATTGATAGAGGAACGAATGCTTGTCCAGGAAAGCAGATTCCAAGATTCATTCATGAATTCGAGAGGCAGATCGAAGGCAACAGATAAGGACTGCAACTTGAAGACAGTGACAGGTTGGCAGAGATGGTCAAGCAAGCCACGGGGGGAGGATTAGTGAATAGGTACTTGGAAGATGTGAATATGAGTGCCTTCGCTCTAATGATCAAGCAAGCTCAGAACCTGCTAGATTTCAAATTACCAACACTGGAAATGTATGATGGGAGAACGGATCATGTTGTTCATTTGGCGAGCTATATGAGGCATATGGAAGTGCTGGGGGCATCGGAGGACGTCATGGCACAATGCTTCCCTTTGTATTCGAAGGATATAGCAGCATTATGGTTAAGATAGTTGGAGAGTGGCTCTATTGGCGCATGGACGGAGCTGATTGAAAGGTTTATGAGACAGTTTTGGGTTCACATAGTCAGACCTAAGAACGTGATGACTTTAATATCGATGAAACAATGGAAAGGAGAATCGCTCAAGGATTCCTTAACCAGATTCAATGCGGCGGTGGCTTCGATGGATCAGCCTGATTCGTCGACGGTCTTGATGGCGGCAATACCAGGAATTGCAGAAAATTCGGATTTTAAGATATCATTGGAATGGGACCCATCGAGGGATCTTGGGGAGTTCTACCATGAGGCAGAAAGGTTCCTGAGGCAGGAAGATGCACAGGATGAGAGAGAAGGGAGGGAGGCTGAAGCTTATGCAGTAAGGGGTGGAGGTCCACCCAAGGAGAATCCAAATAAAGATGATAAAGCAAAAAGGGAAACGAATGACAATGATAGCACATTGAAAAGGCCTTAGAGAAAGTCAAATTTTTCTTTTTACATAGATTTAGCTAAGACTCTAGAAGGGATTTATTTGGATACTCGGGGTGCCTCCAGTATCGAAGGCTGGCAAGAAGGGAACCTTCTGAATACGAGTGGGCGTCGGGAAAGCATTTCATATTCCATGAGCTGAATGGGCACAACACGAACGACTGTAGACATTTGAAGGATATCATTTAGGAGCATACAAGAAATGTTCATCTACAACAATATGTAAGGAGTCGAGCTGTGGCAGTGGAACAGGAGCGGCCACACCCTCCTCGAACGAAGATGGCATTGGACCTAGGCAACGTCAGCTTGTTATCAACTAAATAGATTTATGGCTTTGAATAAGTAATAGAACTTGAAGTAATACGACTAAATCACTCGGACATGTATGAGATCGAGGATGGTCCCTAGGCATGCTCTGAGACGACGATAAATCGTGTTACTTGAGTCTATGGAATCCTATTTTTCTTTTCGCTTTCCTGAAAACTTTGGTTTCTTCCTTAGGTATACAAACATTTATTTGGTTTTCCCTAACTGTAAAAACTCTTATTCTGAATCATTTGATTTGGATCAACGTAATAAATAATACAGGTCTCGCGATCACGGTCTCGACCGGTGAGACGGGCAGTCATCCCAAGTTACGAGCCCCTTCGCCGAAGAGCCATGGAATGGACTCGAATGCAATATAAAAGTCCTTGGCCGGAGAGCCAACGTCGGAGAATATTAAAAAAGTCCTTGGCTAGAGAGAGGAGGCCGGAAAATATAAAAAATCCTTGGCCGGAGAGCCGAGGCCCGAGAATATAAAAAGTTCTTCGCCGGAAAGCCGAGGCCAGAAAATACAAAAGTCCTTGGCCGGAGAGCCGAGGCCAGAGAATATAAAAAGTCCTTGACTGGAGAACCGATGCCGTAAGTCCTTGACCGGAGAGCCGATGCCAGAGAATATAAAAAGTCCTTGACCGAAGAGCCGAGGCCGGAGAATATTAAGAAAATCCTTAGCCGAAGAGCTGAGGCCGAAGAATATAAAAGCCCTTGGCCGGAGAGCCGAGGTCGGAGAACATAAAGCCCTTGACCAGAGAGTCGAGGTTGGAACTGAATATCGGCTTGGAGTGGTCATGGATTTTCTTATTGGTTATTGAGTATGAATGGATTAAAGTTCGTTTGACGGATTTGGATAGGTACGGAGTTGGCTAAGGTTGTGGTTACAGGACTTTGAATTGGACATCGACTCGGAGCAGTCGTGGACTTGGATATGGTTATGACACTTGGATATGATGGCTTGATAATATATTGGATTACAAATCGGATGGTATGGATACGGATGGGATATGGACTTCGGATATCGGATTCAGAGCTATTTAAAACACGACTTCTTGCCACAAGGCATGTTTTGGGGGGCAAATGTTACCCCGACTTTTGGTCATGGTCGGGATATCAACAAATTGGCTAGAAAGATTGGAAAACTGTAACGACCCATAAATTTTTAATAATTAAAATTTGTTAAATTGATAAAATTTTGGTAATTTAATATGAATAAAAATAAACTTTGTAATAAAATAAGGAAGGAATGTTAAAGTGGAAATGCATACTTTATTCATAAGGTAATATAAAAGAATGAAAATTATCTGAATGAATTTATTTGAGGATTCAATCATAATAAATGTACACATTTAACAAATTCAATATAATTAAGAACAACTGTTAATGCAAAGGAAAGAAATTAATTAAATCCATCAGGTCATTGCTTGATTTATTGCCTTTTTCTACATGGCCTCTTTATTTCTTGCTTTAGCCATACAAACTCTTTTCCTAGCCGTGTATTTAATTTTCATTCGCAAATCATGTACAAGAAGATTTATTTATCATTTCAAAACTCCTAATTTTCATTCGCATTTAAGAATAAAACATATATACATTTCTTTCTCCTTAACTTATGCCTTTTCTGTTTCTTAGCATTTACTCTCACTTTGCTTGCCATCCAAACCATCTATGTATCAACCCAAAATTTTTAATAAATATTTTATTTATTTAATTTAGATAATTTTGTTTTTTAAAATATTAATTTTGATGTGGATTATAATTCCACACATGAATTAATAGAATATTTTTCAAAAATGTGAATTTTGTCGATATGGTCAAACTTTGACTTTTAAATTTAAAAATTTAAAAGTTTGAAAATTTGAATTTTATCCTTTATTTTGAAAGTAAATAAAATTTTAAGAATAATACTTTTTGTTTCGTTGAAATCTAATTTATAATGTGAAAGTTATGTTTTTTTAACTATTGTGTGTAATTTGCTGTATTTAATAAAATTGTTTACTTTAAGTTATATAAATAATATTTTATTTGGTCATGTATTGTTCTAATTTATGTTTTCAGGGGTAAAATAACTTGTTCTGTATATACTTTGGTTTAAAACATTTTAAAAAGTGTAATTGATATTTTCCAGTGTCAGTTGTATTTTGTTTACAAATTCTAATTTCCAACTTCAATTAATTAAAGAAATTCTTTATTTATTTTTATATTTTTCTTAAGAAATTAGTTTATTATCATTCTCACTTTATTTTGTTTCTCAAAGATTTATTTTAAACCATTTCCAAGAAGATTTGTAATTTTCCAAAGTTAAGTGGATTATGTTTGCAATTTTCTTAAGCTAGTTTCAATAAATTAAGCTATTTTCTTTATTTATCTTTCTATTTTCCTAAAATATAATTATTTATTTTCCTTTTCACTTTATTTCAGTTTGTTTTATTTTATTCACTGATTTTTATTTGTTCTCAAGTGTGGTAGAAAATTTTCCAAATCTTTTAATTTAACTGAATATATTCGTACAGCATTTTTTATTCCACCTTTGTTTCTTTAAAAAATTGGTTATATACCTTTTAAATTAAGTAATAAATATTCGGAAAAAAGAAATAAAATGTTATGTTTCTTTATATGTATATACATGAGTTCTTAGTTAAATGATAAATAAATCAACGTATATACATGAGTTCTTAGTTAAATGATAAATAAATCAAACGAATGTAAGCAAATCAAAATTTAAATTAATGTAATAAATAGTGTATAAATAAGCTATATAATTACACGTTTTAATTTGGTACGTTTATATCCATTTTGTTTAATTTAGTTGGCATGTAAATGGTACGCTATTTGATGAAATATCCGTTAGCGTATATTTTACTAAATATATTTACAAAATGAATAAGAAACGTATAAATAAAATACGTTACTTTTGTTATAAATTTGGGCATAATTTGGACGTAAGTTTCGTTTATTTATTACGTTTGCAGTACACACTCCTAAATTTCTTACCTCAGCTGATAAAAATCATTTATTAACAGTGCATTTTCTAAAGGAAAGAAATTTAAAATCTTGCCCCAAAATTCGCGTGCCTTGATTCATCTCCTATCCACTTTTCGTTGCCTCCTTATACTTAATAGGAACGAATGCATTCATTTCTCTCTAGCCGTTCAAAATCCATTTAAAGATTGCTTGAAATTTCATGTGTAAACTTCAACATGTTCCTTTTGTTTCAATTGTTTTAACTGGTATATAATATTTGATTTCTCTTAGCCGTTACAAAAGCAATTACTTCTTGCCATTTTTTTCACCTAAATATACGCACTCATTTATCTCTTACCTCAGCAATTAAACAAAACAAATCAGCCGTGTATTTGTTAGAAGAAGAATTAAAACCTTGCTTAATTCATGTACAAACTTTTCTAGACTTTCCTTTTGCCTCTTCTGTTTGATAGAAGCGAAATCCTTTATTTCCTTAACGTTCAAATATCTTTATTTCTTGTGTTTCTTTAATTAATTTATCAAACGCAATTACCTCTTATAAACTCAAACATCACACACAAAAAATTTCTGACCGTTTCAAAATCCATTCTTGCCTTTTACGTGAAAGAATTTTCTACTTTCCTTTCCTTTATTTGCTTTAATAGGAATAAATTTTTTTGATTTCTACCTGACCGTTTAAAAAATTTATTGCTTGCCCTGAATTCACGTGTAAACGTTATACACTATCCTTTTTCTTCAATTGTTTTAAATTGGTATGAAATCCTTGAATTCTCATAGCCCTCCAAAATCAATTATTGCATGCCGTTTTCTCCACTCAATCAACGCAAGTTTCATTTAAATACTAAACACGTTCACATAATTCCATCATCACCTCAATTGTCTTCTATTTCTTCGCGTGTGGAAGTTTGCTCATCAGGTACTGGCTGCCAAATATTTTCTTGCTTTCTTTTATTTCTTTTGCTTCTTGCTTTGTTTTCTTGTTTCCACTATTTTGTCTTCTCCAAGTGGTGAAGGGCTGAGCCACTTGTGTTCACGTAATTCTTTTTCAAATCTTAGTTCCAGTTTGCTTTATATAAATTTGATGATCGTATTTAAAATTCACGTAATTAGTTTATTCGTTTGTGTTTCAAGAATTTGAATCTGATCGTCGCCTCTGCTAAAATTTGATCGTGCCTTCTGTATGCTTTTTCGGTGTGGATATTGTTGTTTTGAATAGAATCTTTAGCGGCGTAAAGGTGAGTATTCACACTTGACAAACATACTTATAGAATCATAAATTAATAACAAGTGAAATTATAGGATAAATTACAGTATATTTTACTGTCTGTGATATAAATTTTATGATGTTAAAACCCTGTTATAAAAATTTTCACATCATCCGTTATTGTATATGCTGTTATATTTATGTTGTTATAATATTCACTTATTTACTGGTTATCACACTATAAGTTCCCTGTAAAGTAGAAATCGTTATGGGCTGAAATGATAGGCCTGAACGTTATTTATTTATTTAATTATTTATTATTAATTTTTTAACTTGGGATTGCCGGTTTGAAATGATAGAACCTGGATTTTTTTGTAAATTATGGATTGAAATGATATATTATCCGTAACACTTGACCTAGGTTAGAAAATATTATACAAAACCCGTGGTTATTTTATATATATTTTTCTTGAAATATTAAATATTTTAAACGTATATATTTTAATATTTTGATTTAAATTGGGTTAAAAATGATTGTTAGTAGTTTATATAAGTTAAATATATAATTAAATAAATGGTTAAGTTGGAATTTGAAGTGTAAAATTTATTTTGGAAACTTTGATGGAATTCAAGTTAAGTATGTAAATATAATAAATTTTGATACAAATTGGAATTTAAATGAATTAATAAGGTGTTATTTAATTTTCTATGAATTTAATAGTTAAATATGTAAATACTAAAACATAAAACTTGAAATATATCTTAATTTAGAAATGGAAGTTTGGTTTAAGAATAAAAGGGTAAGTTAAGAAATAAGGAGGAAATTTAGTTATATTTTAAAATGGTAATTAGACTAAATGGTTAAGTAAATTTGGGATATAGAAAATATAGAAAATTGGGTATTTAATTTTAATAAGTGAAGCCTTGAGAGGTGGATATTTATTAGTGGAATTTACTTTATAAAAATCATAAACTTTCGGGTAAATTTAAATGACTATTTCAAACAGAAATTATGATTTTTATACGTTAAATTAGTTTAAAATTAAAGTTTAATTATTGATGAATTTATATTAAAGTCTGAGGTTGGTTAACTTAAAATCTGTTGTAAGGGATATTACCGCACTTCGTAAGTGTCGTAGTTGATGCAAATGAACTAAAGGCTAAAATTAATTAAGGGCTACTGTAGTACTTGATAAGTGCTGTGCTCGCGAAATTTAAATCTAAACTAGAACAAAAAAAAGTTTACAGTAACACTTGTTAAGTGTTGCCGTGGCTGAAATTGAGATTTTGGACATTTGATTTGTAAATATAATAACTTCATTTTAAAAGTTAAAAGGTATTATTTAGATTTAATATTAACTACTTTGGAAATTATAACCACGGGTAATAATAACGTTGGTTGTTAAAGAGACCGGGATAGGATATGGGCATACTCTCTGTCGATACCGAAAATCACTTTAACAACCGTGTACGCGGTGGAGATTCCAGAATGAAGTAGGATGGTGGTGACGTTCTATTGAGGTATGTACGTGGGCCCGACTCCCGTAAGTTGGCATAAGGTGGCTAAAACAGGAGCGATCAACGGACTAATGAGGTAGCAACTTTGATCGGACACACTTCTTCGAATGCCATTCTATTACTTCGTGATTGTTTGGTGCGCACCTTTGATTTTGGGAGTGTTGTTCGAGGTGGGTGGTAGTAGCAGCTACACGTTACCACTGGTCTGGAGTAATTGGTATATCTACCCTGGCATTGCCTAGTTGTGCCGTGTCACCTACCCTAGCGCGCCTTGTACGAGTTTGGTTTTCTTCCGTAGCCCGTGTGGTATCCTCTGGTGGCTTCCCGATCAGGAGGGATTATGATATTGGATGGACTACTGGGTCTATTACTTGTTAAGGGCTATATGGGTAACCCCTTAACGCTATTTTAAAGTAAGTTTATCTTAATATAGACACTATTATAATAGCGAAATATTACTACATAGTAAATAGTTTAACGGATCCTTAGAGGATGGGCGGTCTCAAGCATCCTTTAAGTTACTTGCCTTTATATTACAGTTCACTTGAATTAGCTTACACCGTATAAGCATGTATGTCCTGACTCGAGTGTTTGTGTTTATTTCTTACGCTCGGGTCAGCCTGAGTATCAGTTCGGACTTCATTTCCCAGAGCTAGGACTTCTGAAGATCATCCTTTTCGAGTTGCTATCCATTTTCTATTCAGTCGTTTATCTTAGCCTATGTAATTGAGACAAATGAATTTGGGATTTTCTGTGGTTGTTTCAAACTGTATTTGGTTTTTGAGACTATGTGATAGTGGCTTCATGAACTACTATTTTCTCTACTTCCGCTGCATTTCTTGCTCTGTGTCTGTGATTATTTATTTACTGTATATTCTGAGATTTACCAAATTTTATTTACAACGCGGTATTTTGAACAATTCAAGTCCGACATGTGCGAATGCGAATGGTTGAAAATACCGGGTCGTTACAAAACCAGTATTATAGTTCGATTGGAAACAAGGCTATGATCGATATCGTCGAAATTTGACCGAGCTCCAATCAAGGCGGGATCGATTGGGGATGATGAAAAAGGATAGGAAAGGCTACATTTCAAATTTAAAGTCAATCGGAGTTCGTATGCTCAAGATATGATTGATGAAAATCAAGCAATGCTCGCATTCGTATCCATTAGATCACCTCATACATATCGATCCCATTCGAATCCATCTAGGAGACCTCGTTTGTATCCATGCACATTTGTACCCATAAAGTCTCAAGTGAAACGCATCTGGTTCATATCCATCAAGAGAGTGCTAGTTCGTATCCATGGAAGGGGCACCACTTCGTGTCCATAACATCTACTCCGGTTCGTATCCATCGCCTAGTGACATTTCGTATCACTTCAGTTAACACATAGCTCGTTACATGATTCCTATAGATCGATGAATGATTGACGCGAAGCATACCAAACATGAGTGATACGAGGCAACACCTAAAAGGTATCGATACGAAGTGTTTGAGTCTATAACGATATGAATTGGAGCAGGGACTATCCATACGAAAAGGCTATTGGATCATCGATATGAAGTAAGCACCCCTGGATCGATGCGAAGCATGAGCGCATCAGGTCGATACGAAGAGGCACAAATGAGTGGATGACCCGGTCGAATAGCATGAAAAGTGGATCTTCCTTGGATCTTCGAGACACATCATCAATGCAAACTGTATCGATACGAAGATAGGAGGATGTTGAGCTTTGGATCGATACGAACGCGACAGCCAACTTGTAAGCACAAACTTCCATCGATCATAACTCAAAATCTACAAGCCCAAATGCTACCAAATTTTCATAGGAGCTTGCGCACAACCTCAAGAATGTTCATGATCAATATCAGCTCAATTGGGCAAGATTTGGATCGATACGAATCTCATTCGTATGATCATGGATCGAGTCGAAATCACTCTGGATCGATCATGTGGGCCTACCCATGTGAGAGAAGGAGTCTTCTGAGATCTGGGTGGGATATTTGCAGCTTACACATATAAATAGCAGTCCAAGAGCTTCAGAAAAGGGATCTTCTGACCCTTTTACACTGTTATTCTGCCGAACTCCATTGTAACTCAATTATTATCAATTGTACTCTTGTAATCAGCGAGTGATAATCAATAAAATAGCAACTCTTCAAAGTGGACGTAGGCCAGAGATAGCCGAACCACTATAAATCGTGTGTTTTTACGGCATCCCTTTTAATTTTCTTAGTGTTTTTCATATTTATATTCTCTACACATTTACTATCTGTGATCTGTGATTGTAAACAGATTCTTTCATCGGCACTTAGGTGTTTGTGACCAATTTTGACGCAAACAATTTAATTATTATGCATATGCAAGATCAATAGAGTTGTAGGCTTAGTAAAAACGTATTCAATTGAAATCTCTCCTGCGTATTTTGTATTCAAGGTAGTTGGAATAGAAATGGTATTTACATCTTAACTTGAAAATTTGAAAATTAGTCCCTAAATTTGTTAAAGTAGAATCGATAAGATTGGAAGATTTATATTTGAGTTATAAATTGTTAGTGAGATTTAGATTGCCCTAATTTGACTTGAAATGTGAATTTTCATGTTTTAACTTATTGGGAGCATTTTGGGTACAATTTAGTTGTATCTATCTTCGTGTAACGTCGTCTAATTCCACAACTATGTATAAAAAGTGTGTCGTTTGAAATAATAAGGAACACACCAAAATGGAAAGAGATGGGTAAAGTATGAAGGTTCTCCTCCGCAGTTTGCACTATCTATTTTTTCAATAAAAGAAAAGAGATAATTCCTTATAATTTCAAATGAAGGAAAAGTCTCATTTTTTGGTAATTTATATAAAGTTATAATGGTAATACTTTTTGGGAAGGATAACTCTTATATGTTAAAATATGAGAATAAATGTTTCATACATAATGTACATATAAGTATGTTCTGGAATTCCTAAGATATGAATTAATGAGTTATACATATACATAATACATACATACACGTGTATATGCGTATAACCGCGCTTACTGATTTTATATATATATATATATATATATATATATATATATATATATATATATATATGGCGTTATATACAGCGATATTCGTATTAGTTATAATTAAGACGACTAGTTACTAGAAGTGCAGTAAATTATAGGGCTAGGATGTATAGATGGAAAAAAGATGTAACTCCAAAATTAATATGTCAATAAATGTGCAGTTAATAGGAAGTTATGGAAATTAAATGAGAACATAAATGTGTTGAATGGGGCTGAATAAGGAGTTTAATATGGCATTTATTGAGAAAGAAAATAGGCATAAAATGTTGAATTAGAACAAATAAATAAATGTCATTATCGATTACCCAATTTGATTAATAATGACCCTTTTTTACAGATAATTGACATTTATCAAATGTAAGAGGTAAACAGAGAATATATATATAAGCATATAAGATAGGAATTAAATGCTGGAAGATGGTATAATTTTCATAGTAGTAAATTATATAGCCTTAATAATATATTTAGAACGAGCGTGAATTAGTGGCCCAAGCCCAATATTTATACCTAGGATAGTTGGTTTGGTTTAGAATGGATTGGGATGCGAGGTTGGTAGAGTTACAAAACAAAGTCTGCCGTTCACTTAAAGGCTCCTAGCAGTTGTGTATACTTACTACTGATGTGGGACATCTTCAACCATATGACATGTGGGGAAGGAATATACGTTTGTGTATAGATATGAAAAAATATACCAGTTCGCCTTGGATCTAAAGTATTAAATAACCCAATACTTCTAACAATTGGTATTAAGTAACTAGAATGAACATTTTCCTTGACTAACATTAGGTTAGTGTCTAAACGGGATTACAGCTATAGGAGGTCGATGAGCTATGTCAGTACTGTTGTTGTACTGGTGTGTAGTAGTGGAGATGGCATATAGGCTATGACCATCAACTATGCCGATCCACATTTCGAAGGGTTTAAATCGACAATAATCCACACATGCCCAACTTAAACAATCCGGAACATAGATAACCGATGGGATTAATTAAGAAAAATAAGAAAAGAAGAAGAAAACATAAACATAGAATCTCGCATCGGAATGATAAAATATAATAATCAAATAAACTGTTCATGAAGCTATTTATTTTACATTTGATTATAATTTATACAATATTTATCAGAGTTATAAATACATCAAGAATAAATAAATAATGCAGCATACAACATGATGCAAGAATACTAGTAATAATAATATACCAAATCTTGTCTTCGTCCTCCAAAATAAATCTTCAATAAGCTGAAAGACTCAAGGCCGGCCCGAGCGTAATGAAAAGATAAAACACTCGAGTCCAGACTAAAATATCCTTATGTAAGTCAAATCGATATCGCATATAACATGAGTGTCATGGCGTCAGAGATGCTTACGAGTTTTTATATCTCCTATTCAGTGTATAACGTGTGTGCAATAACTCAAGAAATGTTACGGGATTTTCCATCTCTTAAGGATCCATTAAAATATTTATATGTTGTAGATTATGCTATATATATAATGTCTAATCGGTAAAATAAATATTTTTCTTAGCGTTAAGGCTTTACATTAATCCCCTTTAACGTGTTTTTGAACATTGGCGTACAATTTGCATTTGACACCACCAGTAGAACGTCGGTAGTCAGGGATGCGCCGTGATACGATAACACTAAACCAAAATCGTATGGGTCTCGTTTAGGGATAAAAGTACGACAAGGCATGTGAGGCAATGCCCAATGTGAGATACTACCAGTTTACAATTCCCGGCTGGTGGTAACGCATCATAGCAATGATCGCTCACTGTGTCCAACACTATCATAATCTGGAGGGTACACACTAATCAATCACAATGTAAATGATGGTAATACGAAGAAGTTCATCCGTTCGGGGTAGCTAGCCTACTTGGCCGGTACGGCTCCTATTTTAGTCATTTCAAATTGGTACAAGTGTAAGGCTAATCCATCATTATTCTCTATCTTTACAGCAAGCAACGTCAAATCCAACTCTTTCGTTCTGGATCATTACTCCACGTACACAGTTGTTAAAGTGGTTCCGATATCGATAGAGAGTATGTCCATATCCGGCTCCGGTCTCTTTAACAACCAAATGTCGTTTTACACACCGGTTGGTTCTTTTGCATTTCGAAAATAGTACATACTTTATATCAAAATAACATATTCGCTTCAAAATCAAATCTATTTCGAAATCATCATATTTATTCAAAATATACCATTTCATTTCAAAATCCTTTTCGTCTTAATATCTCGATTTCGTTTTCAAAATTGTTTCGAATTTCAATTGTAGGTTATAACTTAATTTAACCCAATTCGTATTTAAATCCATGATTTAAAATAAACATTCCACCCTTGACCAGTTTGAATTTTAGAAAGTTTGGAAATTTAAAATAATTTAAATAATTAAAATAGTTAAATAGTGTAAATGGTTAAAATAGTTAAAAATAGTTTAAAAGGTTAAAATAGTTTAATATAAAAGTACTAAAATGGTTTATATAGTAAAATAATTTGGAAAACCAAAATAATTTGTATATTTAAGAAGGTAGCTTTTAAATAGTTTTATATTAAATAATTTGTTTTAAAATAGTTTCAAAGTTAAACCGATTCAATTCCAACTTCCCAATTCAAATAAATTTCAATTTCCATTCAACTGATTCAATTTTGATTTCAATTCAAATCGATTTCAACTTCGATTTCAAATTAATTCTATTCCACTTTCAAATTGAATTAATTCAATTTCAGTTTATATCGATTTCGAGCTCGATTTTCAAAATAACGATTCAAAACATTTAAATCAAATCATCCTCCAATATTCAGCTTAAAATCACAATCTTCAAATATAATTCAATTCCGAGCTCAATTTTGAAATATTATTTTTATATCATTGTTACTTAGTAATATTTAAAGTTCGAATAAAAGTTCGATCTTTTAAAACTAATCGATTTTCAAAAATTCAAATTATATTTCGATTATAACTTCAAGACCTCAACTTCGATTATTTAAACAATTTCAATCACCAAATTTTAAATTTCAACATTCAGGGCTCAAGTTCGAAAATGATTTGATTTCTATAAATTCGATTTGATTTTTTTAAATCAAAATAATTTAAATAAATTTCAAATGAATTTTTTTTAAATCATTTAATTTAACTAATACGATGTCCGTACTTAATTTTCTACCATATAACCAAGTAATCGGTTACTTTAATATAATTTCAGGGATGGACATATATCATTTCAATTCAAATTACAGTGTCATAGGTGTATATCATTTCAACCTATTTATTAATTTATTCGAAATAATTCAATTTACAGTTTATATACTGCAATTAATTTAACAGGGTGATAATAGGATATATCAGAATAAATAAACATCCAATTCATCCAAAATATCAGCTAACAGCTTCCGTCGCAATCAATCATCCAAACAGTCAATATAATTCACAACAATTTCATAGTTATTAATATCGGGTATTTTACTAGCAATTAATTCCGATTTCAAATTTAACCGTCAACTTTAATTTTTAACAGTTAATTCAACGACAATCTAGATAACAATTAGATTATCAAACAACGACCAATAAAATTTATCACTTGATAATACCAAATTTAACTAGCACAAAAATATTCTAGTATGTTATGAGCGTTATAAAACACTCACCTTTTATTACTGTTGTCGCTTCCGCGCTTTGGTTTCGATTAATTTAATTGAAAATTTCAAAAGCTCCAAATCCGTCCAAACCATTTCTTATGCGTCACATTCGTCGATACGAACGCAACGCAACAAGCCGCGTCTCGATTGAACCTAAAACGAACGAGACATGGAATTTTCAATCTAACGATTTTATTTTAAACAATAAATTATATAAATTAAATTTTCAAAAAAAGAAAACCCATCCCACCTAACAAATCCGGTCCGCTTAAGAGCTTCATCGCCAAATTCCTTTTTCTTTCTTCCAGGATGAAACCGTGAACCATTAACGTGCACATATACATGGTGATATGGAGAATCGCTCCACGAAATGCCACGCCGGCTTCACCGACAAACTCCTGGCTCGAATCCCCACTCGGCCATCACCATTTCCACGCCTCCACCATGCCCTATCGATTCGCGACCTGAATTCCCCTATGCAGCCATATGCCGATCGCGGCCCCCAATAGCGTCGAGCGTGACAGAAACTCGGCTGCGGGGGATGCTTCCTTCACCAAACTCGAAAATACCCTCTGATTCCTCCAACACTTCCTCTATTCGCAAAAATCCCAAGCTCTAGTTTCAAACTCTTTCTCTGACAAAAAGTCGAGCCTCTCAATCACCTGTGCACCTTACAATGTCTATATCAGATCGAAGCACAGGCGAAAACAAGAATTTAGAAGCTTGTTTGGTAATCTTTCATTGAGTGGAATTGAAGAAATTCATTTTTAAAGTTTCAATTGCTCTCTTTTGTTGTTTTTTTCTTCTCTTCATTGTTGTGTGTTGTATCATTTAAACGGGAAGGAGAGGGCTTTTTGAAGAGTAGACAGGTGCCAGGGTGGATGAAAGGAAAGATGTAAATGGCTGAGATGATATGTTGGAGGCTATGGTCAAAATCAATATAAGTATTATTATCATTTTAAATTCAAATATCTAGATATTTATTTTGAACTCTTACCGAGGCGTGCCGATATGCATTTATAATGTTATACACCTATTCCGAGCGCAATGAAAAAGGTTTCAAGTCCTAATTCGATCGTTTGGAGAAGATATGTTTTTGAACCCAATATTATATTAAATATCGATATTAATTTCAATGCGTTTATATCCCGTATGACCAAACGGTAACTCCAAATGCTAAGAAATTTGAAAACCAATAATAATACACTATTGCGGATCCAATGGAGATGGTTTCGTTGAAATTCGAGACCGTGCTCCGAATCGCTATTTTAATAGCTCGACTATAATATAAAATTCCCAATTTCTAATTATTCACTTTTAACTCCAATTATAAATGATAACAGTTTTCATTGTTGTATAAATAAAATTTAAATCAACTTCTCGTATCATTTTCAGTCATATTAAACCGAGAATTCAATTATTCAAATAATCACAATACTAAGTGTAATCAATTTGGATAATTCAATAAATCACTATCTTTTGAAATATTAGTTAATGAACTTATAAGATTTAATTTTTAAAATAAATTCAAATTATAGAACAACTATTTTCATTTTACAGTTATTCAATTCCCGTTATTTAATTATTCAAATAATTTCCAATATTAAATTTGAAACAATTTAATTGTCCACTATTCGAACAAATTTCAATATTAGATTTAAATGAGTATTAGTTATCATCAATTACTTTATTTACATGTAATAAAATTCAACAGTTATTATTTAATCCATCTATCGATTGTAAACTCATTTAGCACATAGGATTACCTTTCATTACTTGTTATTACTTAAATCTTCGAAATTAGTTTATTTCAAAATTTTATTCAAGTCCATATCCAATAAATTACATTCAAAATCATTAAATCTTTTTTATTTTTAATCATTTTTATTTAATATTAAACTTTAATAGTTACATAAAATTTAATAATTTAAAATTTGGCTAAAAATACGGGTCATTACACCAGCTCTCCTGAGCAATCGATAGTAAAACTTGGGTTACTCCCTAATGGATTTCACTTTCTACCAGTGAGAATTCATTTGCGATATGCGAAGATCTCATTATTTAATTAGCTGTTTATTATCGGGGTGTGCTAGTTAACCATTAGATAAGTTTCTGAAATGCGCTAGTAATATGACAATTAAATTATAAAGCCATACTTAGGGGTCATCAATCTCTTTAGCTAGACTTGATTGACTAATGATTACGCTATGGAGGGCCTGCTATGAGGTTTAGGTATTAAATGGGTGATGGATCTACTTCCTCCTCATTTAAGAAATATTAAATGGTTGAAATTTTCTTTTGGGTTATAACAACCCTGAATTTTGTGATTTATTTTAATTGTTTATTTTGATTATTTTATTTGAAAACTTTATTATATTTATTAAAATGAATAATTTTTGTTATTTTAAAGTATATTTTGATTTTTGTGTGAATTATAATTGCAAACCAAAATAAATAGGATATTTCCAAAAAAGTGGGTTTTGGTCAATTTGGTCAAATTTTGACTTTTAAACTTAAAATTTAAATATTTGAATTCTTGAATTTTATGTTTTATTATGATAATAAATTTAATTTCAAGAATACTACTTTTCGTTTCGTTGAAATCCGATTTATATTGTGAAAGTTATGCTTTTTACGATATTTGGTGTAAATTGATTTATTTAATAAAATTATCTATTTTAATTTATATAATAATATTTTTATTTTTCAAATCATGTTCTAATATGTGTTATATGACATGTTAGGTATATATTTTATTTCTAAATATTTTAAATGATAATAGAATTTATTTTCAAAATTTACTGCATTTATTACCTATTTTTAAAGGCTGTTTTCTATTTTTCTGCTAGTTTCTTCATATAAATTATATTTAATTAAATTTTATTTATTTATTTTGTGAATGAATTTTTATTTTATGTTATTATGTTTATTTATAATTATTTTCCAAGTCCATATAAATTTTCCAAAATTTATTCTGTTTATTTTCAAATTTTTCTTGACTAGTTTGCATTTTCTGAGCTATTTTCTTATTTTTATCATATATAATTATTTATTTATTTATTTATATTTTATATTTTGTTGAATTTTCGAAATTTTAACTGAAATTTTTATTATTTTCAGTAATTTAAAATTATATAAATAAATTAAAAGAAATTTGAAAGGGTTATGACTTTTGATTTTCCTATGACTCTTTAACTTCCACCTTTTCACATTTAACATAACTTTTCATCAATTAGCCATAATTTCTCACATCTTTCAGCGGCATACTCTTCTCCACATTCACGTACTTTCTATTCTCATTCCTGAACAAAAAAAATTCGGCCATAACCTTGAGAAAAAGTTTGGGTAACTTTCCTTTCCTTTTCTTTTGTTTAATTTTATTCTTCTTTGAATTGGATTTTGCACTTGTTCTTTCTCATCATAGGTTCGGCCACCTCCATCACCATGACCTGCCGCCTCCACCATCACCTTAGAACACCTCAATCACCACCTTCTCTCTGGCCAAACCCCAAGTCGTGCCTCCTAGTGGATGATCCACCACCTAAATTCCAACAAAACTCCACTTTTTGTCCATAGCCGAGCTCTACCATGTTTGCACCACCTTCCACCACCCATGGCCACTACCAACACCACCTCCACCACCTCCAACACCACCTGGACTCTCGACCGCATCATCATCTTGGACCCCCACAATGAAGGTCGTGACCCTAGTGGCCATGGTGGAGACAAACTTCGGCCTTGAATCCTTGCATGTTGCCTTGTTAGTGTAGTTTCCATCACCACCACTTTGCATCACCTTCAAACCATGATAGGCCGACCCTTAGCAACCCAAACCTGACCCATAAACCTTGCCTTAGCCTTGCTTTTCACTTATGGCTGAATCCTATGGAAGTTGGAAGCGAGTGCAAAGCAGTTTTGCTTTGATTTGTGCAATCAATTCTATCTTAGTTTATCGTATTTGAATTTGAAAACTTATGTATATTATATTGTTTTGTGTGACTTGTATTCATGGGAATTGATACTTTGGCTCTTCCATTCATCTTTGTATCGTGTTATTGTACTCGTTTGGATCTCATTTGTGTATTCATCGTTGTGTCTCTAGCTCAAACCAGTGAGTTATTCTGACCAGACATTGTATACCTATATAACTAGTAAACTGACCACTTGTGAATCTGTAAAATGCATCATCATATTATATCTGCTATGCTATGATTATATGATGTTCACCCATGCTTAAAAACCTGTTATATCATATATTACTGTTATATTATGCTGTTCTGTTATTTATATCAGTTTATCACACTGCAAGTTCCCTTTAGATTAGAATCACTATGGGTTGAAATGATACATATCCGAACGAACTTTAGAATAGAGGAAAATCGTTATGGGCTGAAATGATAGGCCTGAACGATTTTCAAATTATTTCATTTACTTGGGATTACGGGTTTGAAATGATAAAACCCGGGTTTTCTTTGTAAATTACGGGTTGAAATGATATATTACCGGTATCACTTCACCTAGGCTAGAAAATGAAATACAGACCCGTGGTTAAAATATGTTTTTCTAAAAAATTTAAAATATTTTATAAATGTAATTATTATTATATTTTGATTTAAATTTAATTAAAAATGAGTTTTGTAAAGTATTATTGATTTTCTGAAAATTTATAAGCTAAATAAATTATGTAGGTTAGAAAATTTGAAATGTAAGTTATTTTGGGAAATTTTAATTTGGTGATAATCGGAATTTAAAGTAAATATGAAATATGATAAATTCATGATAATTTGGATTAAAATGAATTTAAATAATTTTATAATATATTAATGATTTTTGAATAAAGTTAAAATGTGAAATGAATGAATATTTAAGTTGAAATTTAGAAATATAACTTAAATTGGAAATTTGTGAATTTGGCTTGAAAGTGACTTTTAAATTAAGTAAATAAAAATGAAATTAAGTTATATTCGAAAATTTAAATTTAAGTGTTAAGTTGAAATTTAATTTAATGAATTTAAATTTGAATGTTGGAATTTAATAAGTGAATTATTATTAAATATTGATTTTTGAAATGAAGTTTAACTTTATAAAATCATGAATATAGGGGTATTTGAATAATTGTTTTATAAGTGTTATAAGTGAAAATATGTGATTTTATAAGTTAAATTGATTTAAATAAAAATATAATTGTTTGGGAAATTATATTGAATATTTGAAGTACATTTTTCAGCATTTTGAAATGCCGTCTTTTGTTAAATTGAACTGTTTTGAATGTAACTTTCTGTAGCATTTTCTAAATGCTACGAAAAGTGAATTTTCACTGTTTTGACAAACTTAAGTGAATGAATGAACTTTGAAAGTTTAAAATTTTGAAAATTTAATAATCTAATTATTAAATGTAATAACTTCAATTTAAATGATTAAAATGAAGTAATGTGTTTTGAAATTGAACTATTTTGAAATGTGAGTTGAAATGGTATTTTAAATAAAATGAAAGTGGTTTTGAGAAGATACGATATTTTGATATTTTGATATTGAATTTTGAAATGGTATTTGATTTCGAAGTATAAAATACCATTTTGAAATTTTAACCATGGGATGTATTTAAATTTATAGTTTAACTGATCCTTAAAGGATGGGAGATCCCAAACATCCTTTAAGTTATAGTGCATTACTGTTACAGTTCACTTGAGTTGGTTTACATTAAATAAGTATATATGTCCTAACTCGAGTGTTTTGTGCTTTACTTTACGCTCGGATCAGCCCGAGTATTTACAGATTAGATTCGGATTTCTTTCTGGAGCTAGGAATCGCTGGAGATCCTGCTTGTCTACTTATTTGTTCCCTTTCAGTTTCAGTGTTCTATTTCAGCTCTGGTATTTATAAACCGCTATGTATTTGAGACTTCTATTGTATATGTTTTCAGATTGATTTTATGTATTATGTTTTGAGAGTTTGTTGTAGTAGCTTCATGAGCTACTATGGTATTTTTAAATTTCCGCTGCGAGTATTTCTGATATTTCTGTGTCTTTGATTCTATGATTGTATTTCATTTGCTCCAAATTTATTTACAACGCGGTATTTTGAGGAATTCAAGTCCGGCATGGGCGGATGCGAATGGCTGAAAATATCGGGTTGTTACATGGGTAGTACAACATTTAGATATATATGGACATAGGGGCATACACACACACACACACATGTATGTATATATAACTCGGAGAAGTTAGAGATATTGTACACGTAGATGGGATTGCATGGAAAAGCCGTGATTGATGGACATAATACTTAAGTAGAAATCAATCGGCATAAATTAGTATTATAGGTAAAATATGTAATTTTTAGTCACCAGAACGTTGTTCCGACCCCCTTCTCGTTACAACCTACAGGATAGATTTAGAGGGACATGCTACTGGTGTAAGACGAGAACTTCAGATGGTAAAGTCTTCTCATTCATGCTCGACGCTAGCAAGGCAATCAGATACTAAAGGAATAATATTGGTACTAAGGTAGTAGTATTGATCTGCATATGTGTTCTATTATATTTTTCTACTCCACTGTGAGTTTATGTAGATAGCTCTGTGATATTTTTATGTTATTACAGGTTACCAAAACCAACGATCTATATCCTAATGGACTTAAGTTTCGATTTATTCAGAATTCGGACCCATTAAGGTACAAGCCGTTGCATTTGGTATTAAAGCTTAGGTTAGCCGTGACAGAAATTAGGATACACCGAGAACATATTTGTATTTTTAGATATATTTATGTAAACACATATATATTTATGTATGTATGTATGTATGTATGTATGTATGTATGTATGTATGTATGTATATATGTATGTATGTTATACGCCAAATTCTGTGAATTCCGACTACAAAAGTAGTTGAGACCATATTTTGAAAAGATAGATGAGGAAACTATGAGTTGGAACACTGAATGGAGTTAAATTTATACACCTACCCTAATTACCCCACAGAGTGTAGGCCGTACCACAAGGCATTGATTAAGAAGAGCATAAGCAGGACATAAAGAAGGATCTCGGAAGCTAAATGGTACTTGACTCCTTTGTTTGGCCCGGACTGCCGTATGACTGTGGATTTTGATGGATTGCCGACTGAGACGTATACTTCATTCAAATAGATGGGAAGTAAGAACCTACATGTTACAAGCATCCGGAAGTAAGATGTGAAAAACATTGAGCAAGTTTCCGCGGAAGGGTTAATTAATCACCACAAGAGGACAGTCGAATTTTTAGTGCATATTCTCAATAAGAAGAGGTAAGAGAAAATTGGAAAAGAAGGAAAGCCGAAAAGAAAGGATAATTAAAGTCCATTTTTAAGTCCGATCCCATATGAAAGAATTTGACAAAAAGACTTTAAAAGATACTTGAAACAGTTTGAGTGGGTTTTTCAAAGAATTTGTTGGAAAGTTGTTGCTTTGAAAAAGAAAGAAATCTGGAGGGTTTAAAGGGATATTTAGAGATTTCAAGTGAATTTTAAAATTGGTTGGGCCATTTATTTTCGAGTTAAAGTTTTTGATGAAGAGATTTTTTTGTTTTTATAAATGAAGAATAGAGCATAGGTTTGACTCGGCGATTTTTTTTTCTATTTTTGTAAAATTTGGAAGTTTCTTTCTAAAATTCTTTCTAAGGGTGGATAAATGAAATGCTACTTAATTTAAATGGAGTAAAGTGCAAGGAAGGGTAAGAATGCCCGATAACGAAGATAGGTATATTCCCATATATGGAAAATACGGAGAAAATGGCTGAAAAAGATTTGTACATATCTCTTTTTATGTTTTTGAAGAAAAGCCCAACGAGTAAAGCAGTAGGCGAGCACACTACAATGAGTCACCGAGGAAAATAAAATAGAAGAAAAAAGCTAAGTAAGGAGAAGCCACTTGAAGGCAATTTACATAGGAAGAATATTAATAGTAGCAGTATTAAGAAATTTAAATAGAAATAGTGTTGGGAATTAATATTAAAATTGGATTAGTAATTTAGGTAGGAACGATGTAGGAAATTAGAGGTTAAGCGTAGGAAAAATGAATAATTTCTATAGATATGTGCAATAGTTATGCATATCTTTTAGAAGTCCCCCTCGTGTGCTATTAGAACCTCCGCTACGGTTGAAAGCGAAAATAATTTTAGTAGTAGGAAAATAATAAGGTTTAAGTTTTCCTTGTCTACTCAAGTTTTCACTATTTACAGTTATGGAAGATGTTTTTGAAAAATGGTTTGGTATGACAATTGGTTTTTGAATGCAAACGTGAAAAATGTTTTGAGTTTAAAAATCCTACTTTTGAAGAAGTAGGTCTCTATTGTATGAAGTCCTTAAAAAAGGAAAGTTGATTAGAATATGAAAATTTCATGCCTCCTTTTGGAAACCAAACAATTTATGAAAAAGGTTTCTAAGTTTTCAAAGATAGAAATTTTGGATTAAGTAGTTCATGATTGTGAAGTTTTGATTTTACAAAAACTTATGTAAAACCGAACCAATTTTTGATATGATGTGGACATGGATGACTGCTTTGGTAGGATGGGGTAAATGTCAAGGCTATGAGTAAAATAACTATGAATGCTCATAGGATAGCAACAATGAATCAAAACCAAACCAATTTTTGATATGATATAGATATGGATGACTATTTTGGTAGGATGGGGTAAATGTCAAGGCTATGAGTAAAATAATTATAAATGCTCTTAGGATAGCAACAAGGAATCCCTGTTGAATATAAGGAAAATTGGTATGAACCTAGGAATGTTGATTAAATATGTGTGAAAGTCAAAAGAAGAACCCTCAAAGGAATTGAGAATAGTATCAATATGATTTTGCAAGTCCTGGGGTATACTCGCATGAAAGATCGAGGATAAAGAAGGTAGATACCAAAGTTTAAGAATACTATCAAGAGATTTAATTGAAAGAAGATAGTAGTATGATTGGAGAAAAGAGTAATGAGATAGTAAACACACATAGAGGATTTTGGTTGACTCAAGGTAATAGAAGGCAAGATGTGGGATGGGGAATGGCTAATTAAACACTAGAGGGGGTATGAATAGTATTTTTTAGCTTATGTAAATCTTTTTAAATTTATTTTAAGATTAATATTAAATCATATATTATCAACACAGAAATATATGAACAATCAATTAAAGATGCAATCATAGATAAAAATAAAAGCAATAAAGTAAAGTAGGGAGTTAAAAAGATGACACTAAGGATGTAAACTGATTCGGGTTTGTTCTACATCCATTCCTATACAATTGCTTGTACATATTTCTTTTCAAATGTCAACCTTTAACCGGCAGAAGGCAAACCCAAATACAATCTCAATTTCAAGACAACAAGACACACCTTTTTGAATTTTCGGGCTCAGGGTAGACTAACTTGATTCGACCAAGCTACAAGCACACCCACTAGATTTTCGGGCTACTAAGCACACATACTTGATTTGAACAGGCTAAAAGCACACCCACTTGATTTGAGTGGGCAACAAACACACCTAAGCAAATACAAATAGAATTGATGGTCTTTCCAAAGGAAAATTCTTGTACTTTAGATACAGTGGATTCTATAGCCTCTTGAACAGCACTTTGATCTTTAAATTGAGAGTGAGATGTTAAACAGTAAGAAAGTAGTATCGAATCAACACGACGAAGTATGAATTGATTTGATGTGATTATGAAAATAATAGAGTATATCTTTCAGTGGAGTTTTCAAGAGAGTAAGAGAAGCAAAGAAAATAAGTGATTAGTTGTCGAAAAAATCATTTGCACTCCCCTTTATATAGTAAATGAACAGATGTGTCCGTTCGTGAAGAGTTACGACGAATATACCTTTCAAAATTTGAAAAACCCTTTGGCAGCATGTATGTGACATACCTTATTTCTATATATCAACATATGCTAGTGCACTTTGAAAACTTATTTGTTTTACATTGTTTTTAAAAAGCTATACTTTGTAAAATAATTTAATACTTTGTAAAATAGTTATAATCATAGTTTATAAACATTTTGAACTTTTAAAAAATTATAAATATTTTGAAATTTATTTCTGTTATAAATATAAAAGATTAGAAAATTGGAGATAGAGTAAAGATTCTATCAAGGATTTTAACAATATATGCTATGAATTTATACACTAAATTATAATCTTGAAATCTTCATATCTTGGTCTTTGAACTTACGAGTTTTCATGTTTATCCCTTGAGTCTTTATACTGTATAGTCTTCGATTAAACACTTGTATAATATTTTGCACTATATACTATAAAACTTGGAAAAACATTAATATCCATATTTTACATGTTTGTATATGATTGTCGTCATCAAAATCAATAATTAAGGTATTAACAATCTCTCACGTTTTGATGATTACAACCATCAAATATTCCTGTATATAAAATAAGATATAACTCCTCCTTAATATTTGCATGTGTATATTTTATATTTTTCTCTCTCTTTGTTATCAACAAAAATGGGTGGAAAAAAATAGAACTCCAAATTTGATTGAATACATTTTATGATTGAATAATGATTTAATTTGAAGGCCATAAAAATTCAAATTTCGACTCCAAAATCTTGAAATACAACGGTTGTAATTTATTAAGTGTCTGTTCATTCAAAAATAATAAAATAGATATCAAATGGTAGATCAATTAACTTCAACAGTATTATCTTCCTTGTGGTTTATTAACAAGAAATGAAGAGAACTACTCAGAAAGAAAAAAAAAAATCAAAGATGTACTCAAGGAGTCTAATGAACGGACTATGCATATCAAAGAAAACAATGTTCTAAGAGAGGTCAACCAACAATTAGATGAAAACAAGTCAATGCAAAATAAAGAAAATATTGAGAGTAACAATCGTCAAAAAGAAAACAATCTTGTGCATTTGGAGAGAGCACAATCAAAAAATAACAAAATTTGGAAGGCATGATGTAAACCATGGACCTTTTCAAGGTGTAAATGCAAAATCTATCATATTAAAAAATTAAAGGTTCTACAAAAATGAAGAAACTTCCTTCAAATCTCACAAATCGAATTGAAATTGAATTTAATAGCAGACCAAAGCTACAAATGAAGGTTCAATCTACTTATCTTTTTTTATAGGCTTGTTTGTATGCTAACAGATTCCAGTTATTCTTACCAACTGGAGACACCATGGTGATAATTTAAAAGCCGTTTTATGGAAACATGTTCATTCCATCAAATTTTATCTAATTTGGTCTGCTCATCTCATATACATCTTTCTTTCTTTTTTTCTATCTTGTTTCTATTTATTTCTGGTTTGATATTTTTATTAACTCTATTTAATATTTATTTGATATACATACATCGTTTTTGCGTGCTATCTGTTAACATGCTATTCTCATGTATCTTTGACCTGACTGATATCAACCTCCTTGTTTGCTCGTCATATGTAGCTCCGTCACAGTCTAGTAACATTCACTTTTCCGGACCCAATTTCATAAATTTTTGAGCATGATGTGAATCATTCGCTGTCACTAATTGTCATACATCTTTGACCTTGTGTGTTTACTAATGAATTGTCACGAATAGAATTTTGTTCACATTTTTTTTTGAAGCATGAACAAAACACTTCCCTTCTATTGGAGGAAGTTGATGGGTCATATATGGTATCCTCTGAAATTCCTCTAAAAGAAACCTAGTGTTTTATTTTTCAAATGTGAACAAAATCGCAAACGTACTAGCACTATTCTCAACGAACTATTGTTGCCCATACACCTTTATCGACAGCTAACCTGTGTAACTCATTTCGAGATATCTACCAACTATTAGATATTATTCCGATTAATGGAATATGAAAGCAACATTCACATCTATGCATAACCTTTGTTTACTAAATGAGCTCTGCCATTCCTGTGAAAAACATTAATTCTTGATTTACAATTCGAAGCCAATAAATGACCAACTTTTTCCTCAAAGATGCAATATTAATTAGCTTACCATAAATCTCCTTCACATCTGAGTTAATTTTAATCACCCTTTTAGTACATGACTAACTACTACAACTGCACAACAAAATCGGACGTTTAGTTGCATAATATTAAATAATATTAATTATAATTTTCCATTAATTTCAAACACATGTTACATTATATTGAACAAATGATTATTTTCATTATTACGGAAAAAGAATATCATTTAGAAAGAGAGAGAATGCATATGGAAAAAAATGGAAAACACACAGTAAAAAAACATCATTTTGGTTTCATATAATTTAATTTTGCAAAGGTATAGTAAAAAATCATTGGTTTTGTTTACATGTTAAATTGTCAAGCTACATGCTACATGACTTTTAACAAGAACAACCAATACTCCTTCGATTCTTATCAAACTTCGCACAAATCGACATAGATCATCTTCCCATCCTCCTATACTTGGGAATAAAGTATCAATCTGATCAAATATGCTTCAATATGCAAAAACGAATCTCTAGATCTCAATATGTAACTTCGAAAATCAACTAACCTTCTTCCGGTTTACTCTATGTATAGTCACAACCCGCCCAAAATTACCAGTAGTGGCATATACACAAACATCTCATCTTCGCATACAACTACTGCTCCACACAACTATGCTACTGATATACCATCTTTATTGATCCAATACTACTACACAATCATAGCCAATAATCACATACTCCCTTAATAGCATATGTCAATCCATCACTGCTACTTTCTTAACTCAATATTTAAATATTTTAGCAGACAATATAACATCCAACACAAAAATAATAAATGCAAATAAATATACCACAAGTGTCCATGCGGTCAGAAGTATTCACCTAAGCAACTTATATGTTTGCATAGCCATAAATTAGGTGGTGCTACAGAGGCACTCGATAGAGGAGGGGTGGGGGTCGTTGCAAGCATCGTGGAGGGGGAGACGAGCATAGTGAAGAGATGAGCGCAGGGCTCAGGAGTTCATGAAGATCAGGGCACTAGATTAAAGTTCAACGGCGGCGGTTTCCAGATCCAAGCACTAGAAGTGCAATTCTAAGCGAAACAGAGATACGCGATCAAACGGAGAGAACCTTGGAGCAGTTCCTCTGGTTTTAGGTTTAGTTCAAAATCCAAAAGAGGGGAAAATGGGAGTAAGAGGTGGAAGAACGTATTTCAGTTACCAAAAAGAGAGAGCGGTTGCATTATTTTGGCTCAGGAGAATTCCACTCAACATCATTATTGTAGAGTGGTTTGATAATTGGCTAATTCTATATGTAAATATAAAAGTGAATAAATATTTTTGTGTTTTTCTATTTAGTCACACATCATGGATTATGTTTCATGTCATGCTCCAAGGCTTATACATAGAGGAGCCTACATAACGTAATTGAATCAATCAATCTCTGTGCAACTGATATCAGTGTGAATAACATTTTCTCCTCTTTTCTAATGGCTTATTACCTTCTTTTAGTTTATAACACGTTATCAGCACGATCTCTAAACAAATTTTTTTATATTTGAATTGTGATAATCTAGAAGATCAGATCTACTTTGTTTTCAGATCTAGTTATAGTTCTCAAGATGGTAAGCAATTTTTCAAATTTAATTACATTGATCTTATCTTTTTCAGATCTCGTTCTATTATAGATCTTATATTCTAATTTTTTTTAGATCTAGATCTCAATATCATGCTTATTTTTATGGTTTTGAGTTCATTTATTTTGGAATACAAGTTTGAACTTAACAAAATTTGATATTGTTGATTCAAGCAAATTTACTGAATTTGATTGTATTTAATTTGGACATGGATTTGAGAAATCAATCATGGTTGGTTAACGAAGTTTTCATTTTGAAAATATTTTGATTTGATTTAGATTTGAATGAAGGTTGAAAATTATTTTGATATATGATTTATATTTATAGAAGAAATATTTTATTGTTTCTTGGAGAAACAAATATGAAAATAATACATATCTAGAAGATCGTATTAAGTTTAGATCTAACATTGAGTTTGATTTAGCACATCTGAAGTGAATGGAAACAATAATAAAAGCTTACATGATAAGTTTGATTTCTCCCAATATTTCCTTCAAAAAAAAAAGGAACTAAGAATTGAGAACCTACAGTTTCTATAATGATAAAAGGTTGAGTTTCCATAAATCAGAGAATTACAAGTTTCTTCAAAATAAAGAACTAGAAATTCTAATTAAAAGAAATGATCGAAAAATTTAATCGTCAAACAGAAATAGGTTTTGACAACAACCTGAAGTTGTGCAAAAAATTATTTTAATAGAAGTTGTATAACTTAAAGTTCAAGATTTGAAGTCTTGAATTATGAAAAGACTTGCTGATAAAGTTTACAAGTTTGAATTTTTATCAGTATTTTTTTAATTTGTCAAAATTTACAAGCTTCCAAAAAATAGAGAAGTTTACACAAAATTTGAGAACCTGAAGTTCATAACAAATTAATGAACTCGAAGTTCATAAAATAGAAGCCCGAAGCTCTATTGAAATTGTGTAAGATGATAAGGTTGTACTTCTTAAAGAAGTTAAAAGAAATTAATAAATCATCATATGAGATAATGATATTGCATTCAAGAGATAACAAAAATCTCCAAATGAGTTATACCTAACCTTATGTCTTCACATTTACATTTTATTAACCAAATATCCTGAAGATATTATGTTATATGATATTTCAAACCTCACCGGATTGAAAAAGTAACTATTAGTTTAGTCTTGGAAAGTGATGTTTATTATTTAGTATGAATTCGAATAACATTTCAATTTATATGTAGTAGTCGGTTTAAATTATTTTTTTCAATTATTTACTTCCAATTATGGAAAAATATGCATGATCAAGTAACAGGTTTTACGCAAATGCAAAGTCTTATTTCATTTCAATGTGTAACTGTAATTTAATGATTCTCTTTTGTGACGACCCGGAATTTTTTAGCATTTGAAATGGGAATATTTAATTTATTTTAAATATTTGAAAGGTTAGTTTTAACTTGAATTCCAAATATCACTATTTATTTGATAATTAAATTTTTGAATTAAATAATTTGAAGTTGGATAAAATGTTGAATCTGGAGTTTTAAGCCTGTTAAAAATAATTTGAAGGCTTGTAAAATTTATATCGATAGTGTAGAGGATAATAGAAGTTCTAAAATTGAATTTAACAGTGATTTGTTCAGTTTTGAAATTTTATCGTTTAAATTGATATTTAAAAATAGCCTTCTGATGCACAGTCTCAGAATTCGACGAAACCAGTTCCATTGGATCCACAATATTGTATTATTATCGAATTTTAATTTTTGTAGCGTTTGGAGTGGTCGTGTGATCGTATAGTAGATAAACGCGTTTAAATCTATATCGAAAATTTAATATAATTAACCAAGTCCAAAAGGCTATATTCTCCATACGATCGAATTAGGACTCGAAACCTTTTCCATTGTGTTCGGAATTGGGGTATAACATTATAAACGCCTAGCGGCATGCCTCGATACAATGTTAATATTTTAAGTTGTGAATTCAAGACGATTTAAATTTAAACTTAAATTTAAATATAGCATTGTATTTGTTTGACTGGTAAATATTTTCCATCAGCTGCATTTCTTTCAAATCAAAACTTTATCCTTTCACTTCAGAAAACACTGTAGCCGACCAATACTGTCTGTATCTTCTCTAACACGCTTTCCTTTTTTATTTATTCTCGCTCTTGTTCATTTTGCAGAAGCTCGTTCAAAATATAAAACAAAATCGTAGCTGCAGAACAAAGATTAATGGATGTTAAATAAAATAAAAATAAGAGAGACGAAATTGAATTCGATTTCGACTAGAAATCGCGAATCCCCTTTTCATTTTCCCTCTGTACGAAATAAAGGCGGAGCAACCGAGTTCGATCAAACTCGCGGGTGAGCGGCGCGTGCTGAAGGGTGGAGGTGCGGCAAGGATCGAAGCCGAGGTGAGGATTTTGTGAGCCAAATTTGCGTGCGTGTGGTTCGCGTGAGGCTGGGTTCGAGATGGTGACTTCGGCAACAGGGCAGGCACTCGCGAAGGGAAAGGGGGTCGATTTCGTCATTGTTGGTGATCGCGTGTTTGATGTGAGGGCGTAGTGATGTCGAGCAACATGGAGGCTAGGGTTAGCGAGTTTGTAGGAGGAGAACGTGATGGCATTCGCGTATTTCTCCGCTCGGGGTCATGTGCGACAGTAAGGTAGTTCCCTTTCGATTTATAATTTATATAGATTAAAATCAAAGAAATATATATGTATAAGTTTAAACTGTAAGGTAACAATCTATTTTGTTATTTACTGTAATAATAAAAAAATGATGATGTACATACAGGATTTTAAACAGAGGAAATAATATATGTATATGAAATTTGGTTTCGAAATCTCTATGGATTTTTGGTATTATGCAGTTCCAAAGGGAAATGAATTTACATGTGCATGTTTATAATTTACTTGGTTATTTTAAATTAGTGTATTTTTGGAAATTAATTAATTTAATTAACTTATTAAATTAATTGGTTGCTAAAATAATCTGTTAAAAAGGGAATTAGTTTAAAATTAAATTAAATTGTTTAAAATGAAATCACTAGTTAATCAAATTATCAAATGGGAATTTAAATTTCTCAATTGACTCGAATATTAATAGAACATCTAATGTTTTTATAAGGTCTGAAATCGTGGAATCAAATCGAGAATGAAGTAGATTGCAAATTTAAAGGAAAATATGAGTTAATCTCACTCATCTGGGTAATATTCAAATTTTAAATAGTAAAATTTAAATAATTGGTTGAATGGTTGAATTGATTTGATGTGCTATATTATAGTATATAATATATCTTAGAACGATTGATTTCCCGCATTATATAGCGGATGAGACCTTATGCGCCGCATAATAGCGGATGATATTATATTAAAACCCATATACCGCGATATTCCACCTCGAAGTGGAATTGGTATTTTATGTTGTGCTAACATTTGTAGATGCAGGGAAATAGGTTAGAGGGATCCAACTGGATTCCTTAATATTTATTTAAATTATTTAATATTCTCTGTTGTGATTACTTGATATTCTACGATGAATTATATTGGAATATTGAATGTTATGGTTTGCTTGGATATTATTCGGTACACTGAGTTATCAAAATATATAAATTGGATTTTTGAAAAGAAAATATAGAGTGAATTTTTAAGTAAAATAATTATAGAAAATTTGAATAAATTTAAGAATAAATTGGAAAAGAAATAAAGTGATTTTAGAATTCTAATAAATAAATTCTGAGTATGGAAAAGGGGGATTTTGAATAAACAGAGAATAATGAATTTTAAAACTTAAGTGACCTTATTTAAACGAATAAAGAATTATTTTAAAATTCAAGGTTTAAATTTATTTAAAAAGATAACAAAGGAAATTTTGGAAATCTAAAATTGGTATTTTCAATTAAAAAGGTTTTAAATCATAAGTAAGAAACAAAAATTTAAAGTTAATGGGTTTTGGAATAAATTGAGTAAGCGAAGAAATTTATTTCAAAATGAAGTAAATTGGGAATCAATTTTGGAAATTGTTCTAAGTGTTTTGGAATCGAAATTTTAAAGGAAGTTGAGTATATAAAACTTATAAACTTGGTTTCTAAAGGTAAGCAATATATCAGTAGATATTTGGAAGAATAAATTCATGATGAGAATTTATTAAAGGAATGGGAACATTTGTTTAAAAATAAATAGTGATTTATTTTTAAAGGATGTGAAGAGAAGTATATTTCCCTGGATAGCCAAGTACGTTTTCAACGTAAATTTTTAAATATAAGTTATGTTGTTTAAAAAGCATGTTTTAGAAATTTATTATTTCTAAATGTTTAAATTTTAAAGTAATGCTTTTTCAAATCTAATTATAGTAGTAATTATTTAAAGGCGACTTGGTAATTTTTTTTTAAAAGAGAAGTTTAGTTTTATATTCTATAAAGTAGCTTTATTTTAAATATTCTTAAAGTATATATATATTTTTAATAAAGTATTAAAGTAGTTTTTAGTTTAAATATTTTAAAGTAAATTTTATAATAAAGTGTTTTTTTTATTGTTCTAAAATCGAAGTGTTGTACTTGGTGATTTCAGTGGAAATAGAAAATATTTGGGAAATTTATTCTGTAAAAGGAAGGTAGTTTGAAACTATTTTCAAAAGGGTCGAAAATGGAAATATATCTTGCGATGATATTTTGAGATAAATAAATAATTTGGAAAATTATTTATTGTTGATGGTTGTTATGAATATTAATTGATAGTTAAATAATCGACTATCAATACTGGCCAATGCGCTGATCGTTTCGAAGAGACCGAGATCGAGATTAATTTCTCGAAAACCACTTCGATCCGGTTTGAACGTTTTCGTAAGGAAAACAAGTTCGGAGTCGAAGATGGAGCAGTGAAGTGCAATGGCTAGTCGCTACTAATCCTGAGGATATTTCCAAAACGGATGTAGTAGGAATAGTGCCTTTGGTTCCGTTCGAACCCGGGACGGACTTGTATGGATTAAATGCTTTCAAAACATCGTCAGGAGGGGCGATAAGCATTCTAAGTGAAACTGTGACGACCCAGAATTTTTAAGCATTTGAAATGAGAATATTTAATTAATTTTAAATATTCAAAAGTTAAATTTTAACTTGAATTTCAAATATCAATATGTATTGGGTGATTTAATTATTAAATCAAAATGATTTAAAGTTGGGTAAAATACTGAATCTATAATTTTAAGCCTATTAAAAATAATTTGAAGGCTTGGAAAATTTATATTGATAATACTGAAAAGAATAGAAGTGATGAAATCAAATTTAAAAATGGTTTGTTAAGTTTTGAAGTTATATCGTTTAAATTGAATTTTTAAAAAAAATTAAAAATAGCCTTCCGAGGCACAGTTCGGAATCCGACGAAACCAGTTCCATTGGGTCCGTAATATTGAATTATTATCGGATTTCAAATTTTGTATTGTTTGGAGTTGTTATGTGAGCGTACGATATATGAACGTGTTGAAATTTATATCGACATTCAATATAATATCAGATCCAAAAAGTTTTTTTCCCCTTACGATCGAATTAGGATTCGAAACCCTTTCCATTGCGATCGGGATAGGTATATAACCCTAGGAACGCTTGGCGGCACGCCTCGATGGGATTTTGAAATTTTAAGTTACATTTATCGGAACAGTTTGAATTTGAGTTTAAATTAAAAATTTATACTAATCAAACCTTCAGTCGTATTCTTTCACATCTAAACTTTTCGCTGTCGCTGCAGCCTTCTTTTGCACGCCACTTTCTGATCGACATCACATCTTGTTCCCTTTCGTTTACTTTTATCACGCTTCCTGCTCACAACTCAAAGCCATGTCGAATGGAAAAAAAAATAGAGATCTCGTTCCTATTCTTTTAGATATCTCGTCCCCTTTTCCTTCTCAAACGAGATCCCCTTTCTTTACAAAAAATATATAAAACAAAATCGATCTGTGCGGTTCAATATAAGAATGGCCCACCCTCTCCTTCTTTTCAAAGCCCCAAATCCAGTTCGAAAAAAAATGGGGAACAGGGGAGGGGGGGACTCGCGTACTCGAACGCGAGGAAATCGAGTTATCATCATGGCCGCTCGCACATTCACCCCAACTACCATGTGAATCGATTCGACTCGGAGGAGGAGTCGCGCGCACAGTAGTACTTTCGGGGGAAATCGCGAGTAAGAGTCGTCTCATTCAGGTGCAACGGCGCCGATGTTCAGGTGGCTGAGGTCGCGTTGTCGTGATGGGTGGTTGAAGTCGAGGGCTTGGTCGGAGTTTGTTCGATTTGGGGATCGCGAACAGTAGAGTCGAGCACGCATGGCGACCGTGTTGATGTAGGTGTTGAGATGCTTGACGATGGCTTCGCGTACGTGAAGGTGGAGGCTCCTCGCGTTCGTAGAGAGTCGAACGCAATCTAGGGTTCGTCGGCAAGGTATTCTTTTTTTCTCTGATTTGGGTTATTTGTGTTTAAAAAAAAGAAAGAAAGGATTTAACAGTAAACAGGAATATGTATAAGAATAGTTTAACAGCAGTTTTAGTAAACAATTATTTTCTACAATTTGAAGATTTACTTATGCACATTTTAAAACCTACTAGATTATTTTAAAAATAAAATAAATATAACAATATGTATTATAGTGATTAATCTATTAGTAAACTTATTTAATCATTTTGGTAACTAGAAATTTATCTATTATAGAAAAATAATAATTTAAGCGAGAGTATTAGATTGTTGAAATTCATTAAGTGGGAAATAGATTGTTCGATTAAGTCAAATGTTAATAAACTATATAAATGTTTTTACAAGGTTTTGAATCGTGAAGAGATCGAGTCAAGATTTGAAGTGGATTGCGAGTTTAAAAGCAAAGGTGAGTTAATCTCACTCAGTTAGATTTAAATTTAAATGATTAAATTTAAACAATTGGTTGAATGGATGAATTGATTGATTTTATTATAGTATATACTACATCTTGAGATGTTTGATCGATATTGTGTTATATTATGGTATTTTTTTGAATTGGCATATTATATTGTGCTAATATCTTTGGATGCAGGGAAAACAGGTTGGAGGGATCCAACTGGATCCCTCAACATATATTTAAGTTATTTATTACCCTCTGTTGTGATTATTTGATATTCTATGATGAATTATATTGGTATATTGAATGCTATGGTTTAATTGATATAATTGGGTATAATGAATTACCAAAATATATAAATTGGATTTTGGAAAGAAAATAAAAAGAAGTGAATTCGTAAGTAAAATAACTTATAGAAATTTGAATAAATTTAGGAATGAATTGGAAAGGTAATAAAGTGACTTTAAAATTCTAATAGATAAATATTGAGTACTAAAATTTTGAATAATCAGAAGATTAATGAATTTTAAATTTCAGTATTATTATTTAAAGGAACAAACATCTATTTAAAATTTAAGATTTAAATTGTTGAAGAGTAAAGAAGAAATTTGGATAAGATCTGAAATTTGTATATTTCAGTTAAATGATTTAAAATCAAACGGAAGATAATAATAATGAAGAAGAAAAAATAAAGTCCATAACTAATGAATTTTGAAATGAATTGAGTAATTAAAAAGAAACTTATTTCAAATAAAATAAATTGGAAATCAATTTGGGAAAATTGATTTAAGTGATTGAAGTTGGAATATTCTCTGGATAGCCAAGTACATGTTTTAAAAGTAAATTTGTGATTATAAATTAAATGTTTTTAAGTTGTTTTTAAAGAAAGTAAGTTTTGTAAAAATTCATTATTTCTAATATTTAAAGCCTAAAGTAAGTATTTTTCTTTATTTCTATTTCAGCAGTAATTAATTAGAAGTAACTTAGTATTTTGTTTTTAAAAAAAAAGTAGAAACCTAGTTCTATTTTTTTTAAGTAACCTTATTTTCAAATATTCTTATAATGAATATTTTTAACAAATTATTAAAGTAATTTTAACTTGAACGTTTTAAAATATATTTTTAAAAGTAAAGTGTTGTAAGTTAATTTAGAAAAAAAAATCTAGTGTTGCTCTTGGTGATTCCAGAAGAAATAAAAATGTTTGAAATTTATTCTGAGAAGCCGGATAGTTTTGAAAACTATTTTCAAGGAGTTTGAAAAGTGAATATATATATCTTGTGAAGATATTTTTGAAACTAATAAATAATTTGGGAAATTATTTATTGTGTGATGGATTTTGTGAATATAATTGATAGTTAAATAACCGACTATCAATATTGGACAAATGCATTGATCGTTTCGAAGAGACCGGGATCGAGATTTATTTCTCGAAAACCACTTCGATCCGGTTTGTACGTTTCGTGTAAACGATGTTGGATTCGAAGATGGAGCAGTGAAGTGCAAGGGCTAGTCGCTACTAATCCTGAGGATATTTCCAAAATGGATGTAGTAGGAATAGTGCCTTCGGTTCCGTTCGAACCCGGGACGGACTTGTATGGATGAATGCTTGCGAAAACATCGTCAGGTGGACAATGGGCATTCTAAGGGATATATCCTATAAAGGTAACGCTTAGCCTCAAGCCTCATCAAATGGGAATGGCTGAAAATCAGGGGTTATGCAGCAAGGCTTCGTGGGTAGCCCCCACTGGAGGGTGAGGTCATCCCTGTCTAGATGTCCCTTTTATTTCGGCTTAGTGGGCGGTTGCTGATCCCAACCGCGGGGTGATCTTGCTCGGGACTTTCCAGTAAGGGATGGTTCCGGTCTTGTGTTGCAGGGGATTTAGGGTGGCTCCTCGGTACGCTGATCTAGACTAGGTACTGTGACAGGCGGTACCCCAGTGCCTAGCCATTAGTTGGAATCCATTTTCCCTACGCGCCCGTACGGTTTTGATTGTGCCCAACTATTACTGAAACGTGAGATGCAAGCATTTCGGCTAGATTCTATTTACTTTCTATAGAAACTATTATAATATCAGAGGACTTTAATAAAAATTGTTTTAGCTATCGTAAGGTAAATACCCGACATGTTTATTTGTGGCATGGTCTTACGAGATGCTTTTGTTTTCAAAGGATTTTTGAAACTTTAATAATCAATTGGGTGTGATTTTCTCACGCTGGTATTCCAGATTGACTCGGGTATTATTTAACTGTAATGCTCGGGTCAGACCGAGTATTATAGGATACAGGATATGATGCTAGGGAGCTCAGGAGACGAGCTGGATGACGACACGTACTCTCGTACTTGTATATATATATATGTTCCGCTGTGTTGAGTTGTTGTGTATCCTGTGTATGTTATTGATGTTGAGCTGTGATTGATGTACTCTGATGATGTATGTATAAAGAGATATAGTTTTGTTTTATGTAAAGATGATTTATTATCTAGTATATTTTATTCCGCTGCGATGGTTAGATTCTGATGTTGATTTTGTTTTCTCTTCTTCTACCTCTTCTTCTTAAACCCAAATGGTTCGTGTTTCTGTACAACTTGAGTTGGTTGTTGTAGAATAGTGTTGACTCAAGGGGTACGGATTTGCGGGCTGTTACACTTGGTATCAGAGCCAGGTTGGTGATAGCCTTGGCTCTGGTGGGAATTACTCATTTAAATTAGAGTCTGTAGAACTCTAAAATGAGTTTGAGCGTATTAATAGGTATGAGCGCGTATTTGTTAGTGAATATAAATTGTTTTAATATTGTGTTGATTGGTTTATTGAGTGACATATGAACCTTCGTCGACACAGTCTGCGCAACTGTATCGAAGGGGGTTTCTAAACACTTGAATAGAACAATCAACACGGTATTGTTTTAAAATGTGGGTAAATGAAATAATTTTATACAAAAATATATTTTCGATATAAAGAATAGTTTTGTAAACTACTTTAGCTAATATATGGTTTCTTGGATGTTAGAAAAGATAATATTAAAGTATTTTCATTGTTAAGTGAAAATTTAACTAGAAATTGTAATATAACTAAATTTAAGGGAATAAATTCATTATAGAATGAAATTTATAAATATGAATTATAGATGTAGATTATAGATTGAAATATAATCAAATAAGAATTTGTATGAGCATAAGCTATGCAAATGAATTATAGTAAAAATTGATTTAAGCAGGATTTGGAAATTTAAATCTCGGAGATTTTGGGAAGTATTTTGAAGATAAATAATAGCATTGTTGTTTTTGGGTTATTTCTGAAAGGAAATTTGTTTAAAAATGGATTATGAAAGGGAGATAGCATTGAATTCACTTCAGTCGTTGGAAAATAACTTCGGTGATGAATGCAGCATCATCGATGTTCATTTTCGAGTTTCTAAGTGATGAATTGCTACCAAAGTGATTTGTTTAGGAAAACCTGTTTATTTTTGAAATTTCAAAGGAAATTTGTTAGGAATAAAACCAGGACTGGTTTGGCCTTTGAGAAATGTGATTTGTGATGTTGGAGATTTTAAATGGTTTGAAACCAAAAGCCGGGTGTTTTTAAAAATCCTGGAGGGATAGGTGGTAAGCTTATAATTTGAGATGATTTTTAAATCAGGAAGGAAATATGAGCTTTGGATGTTGGAATTTAAATTTAAAAGGAAAAGTTAAAAATGGAATTTAACTTGGATTGGAAAATAAAAATTTAACTGGACTGAAATTAATTGAATAAGCTGAAATAATATCTAGTTGTATTCGAATCAAGTTGAAATTGAATTGAGTTAAATAAATTTGAGTTAAAGTAAATTGAATTGGAATGAGAACTCAATTGAATTAATGAATGCAATTAAATTCTTACCAGAATAAATGGAAAATAAATTGAATAAGAATTGGAATTAAAATAAATAAACTAGAATGACTTGTAAAAGAATTAAGATGCATGGAATAAAAATATGCTTGGATTATAAATAAGGGTAAAACTCGAATTAAAAATAAAAGATGAGTTCATTCAAGCCTAGAATGAATGTGAATATAAGTTGTGAATTATAAAATTGAAAATGGAATACAAAGCCTAAAATTAATATTTTGATGAATTGGAAAATGAAAAGAAATTCCAAACTTGAATTATAAAGTAAATTTGAACTTAAGAAAATTTAAATAAAGAGATGTTGAGATTAAAATCAAGTTTTGGATTATAAGTTGGGGAAAGACTGTTTGGATAAATAGTTAGATGATTAATATGTAATGAGAACCCAATGCAGTTAAATAAAAAGCTGAATTGTGGGATAATAATGAAGTTTGGAAATAAAACTCAAGTTATAAATCAAATTCGACTTGAATTATTAGTGAAGAAAATATAATTGAAAGTGGTCTTGAAATTAATTAAATAAATAGAGTATGAAGTTGAATTGTAAGTTAATAAAATCTGATGGTAAGTTAAAGGTGGATAATGGATTCAGAACTTGAGTTATTAATTAAAATTTATTGTGAAGTGTTAACAAATTAAGTATAAATGAAATGTATCGAATAAAAGATGAAATTGGATTGAAATAGTAATGGAATGAATTACAAATAAAATCCAAATATGTGGAAATAAATTGGATATGAACCTTGGAATCAATTGAGTTAAGTTGAGTATAAAAGAGAAAAATTTACTTGTAAAATGAAAATGAGCTTAAGTATAAAATTTGAATAAATTAAAGTAAATTGACTTAAGCTAAATGAATGAAGGAGAGTTGAACTGAATTCAACTTAAACAAAGTTAATTATATTGGATTGGTTTTAAATCAAGTAAAAATAAATTGGATCGAAATAGAATTTGGTGGGTTATAAATAATATTTAAGGAAATGAAAATTCAAAATGGATTGAGTGAATAAACTGATTATATTGGATACATAAATGGATGGAATAAATAATGGTAAACCATTTAAATTATTAAGAAATTGAAATAACTTGAGACGATATGAAAATGGAATGTTTCAAGTTTGATAAAATGGATTTAAATAATGTGGATAAGAAATGAAGTATAAATGAGTGGTCTGTGAATAAAATGTAATTGGAAATGAAGATGAACCTAAATTGTTAATGGTTTTGAATGAACTAGTTTGGTTAATAAAATTGAAATGCAATGAAACTGAGAATATATAGATTGTGAATAAATTTAAAAATGGAATAGAATTGAGTAAATTGAGTTGAAATCAATTTAAATCGGTTATATAACATAAATACTTGCTTATTCACATAAATCTCGTCAAATTGCATGGAATTAATTGCCATTTGATGTAAATGGAAGTAATTAAAAATTCTATGGATTGATAGTAGTAAAATAGATTGGTTTTGAAAGCAATTGAATTAAATATGAGTGCAGTTTGCTTAAAAATAAATTAAATGTAAGCAGTTGAGTTTTAAACCATTCAAATTGATGAAGTTATATACGAATGGATTGAAAACCATTCAAATTTAATGAAAATAGTTTGTAAATAAGTTGAAACAGTTGAATTAGCGTGGAAACTATATAAATAGCTTACGGAAAATGTTTGGTATGAGTTTCTTTTAGAATTCATATGTTTTAACTATTACAAATAAGTGATATGCTGTTAAACTTCATATATTTGGCACTTACATATTTAAATTGAGTAAGTACAGGTACCTGGAAGCCGTGTGACTGGATTTGGTTGTGCTATTTGCTAAAAATAATAAGCCGCTTGCTTAAAATGCTAAATAAGGTACGCCTACGCAATAAAAATAGGAAATATGAACTGTTTTTGGTTTTTCCGACTGTGTAGGTCGATGTATATATATTTATCTCTTTTGTCAAATTGCAAAAGCTCCTCCGTACAAGGGAGGCTCTGCCAAAAATTTTCAGAAATTTTGAGAGTTAGAAAAATTTTGAAAATTTTTAAGAAATTTTTGTTAAAGACAAAGCGAATTTAAATTGGATACTAAAATTAGTTATAAATGAAACTAGTTAAAATAATGATATGAATTAGTAATAAATGGCAAATAAAATTTAAAGTTTGGAGTTGAAAATAAATTGAATTCGTATGGAAATGAAAGAATCAATGTGAATAGAAATGGATATAAACTAAGTGGTAAGATGAAAATAAAAATATGAAACATATGAAATGCTTATGTTAACTTAAGGAATGGTCAATTCTTAATTGGGAATTGAATATTGCAAATGTATTCTAAGTTGATATTTGGAGAAATATTGACATTCGGTAAGGAAGTCGATAAAATGTTCTGGAATGTTAAGATTGGATATTAGTGTTAAGCAGGATATGAAGGTATTATAAAAGGGGAAAAGAGAATTTGATTTTGATTGCAAGAAGATAGATTTGAAATTGCTCGACAAAAAGGTATGTATTTAAATTTGGTATGAAATTTGATTGGGATTTGGATTGAGCCACTTGGCATTTTGTTTTCTTTTTGGATTTGGGAGCCCGTAGAGGCCTTTTGTAGTAGTACCGAGCTAGCCGCGCAAAGGAGACGCTGGAAAAAATTTTCGGGAATTTAGGGAGTTAGAATAATTTTGAGAAACTTTTTGATAATTCAAAATTTAGTTTTGAATTATAATTGAATGATTGTATAAATAAAGTTGTTAGGGAAATAAGGGAAAAGTTTGGGAAGTTAGTAAGAATTGTAATGGGCCTTCTATTAAAAAGATAGTTGGTAAGATGTTGAATTGTTAAGAACTGATTGGTTTTGGGAAAAGTAAACGGGTATTGAATCATTCTTCCTAATTTGTAATTTCGGGGACGAAATTCTTTTAAGGGGGGAGGAATGTGACGACCCAGAATTTTTGAGCATTTGAAATGAGAATATTTAATTAATTTTAAATATTCAAAAGTTAAATTTTAACTTGAATTTCAAATATCAATATGTATTGGGTGATTTAATTATTAAATCAGAATGATTTGAAGTTGGGTAAAATACTGAATCTGGAATTTTAAGCCTATTAAAAATAATTTGAAGGCTTGGAAAATTTATATTGATAATACTGAAGAGAATAGAAGTGATGAAATAAAATTTAAAAATGGTTTGTTAAGTTTTGAAGTTTATATCGTTTAAATTGAATTTAAAAAAAAAATAGCCTTCCGAGGCACAGTTCGGAATCCGACGAAACCAGTTCCATTGGGTCCGTAATATTGAATTATTATTGGATTTCAAATTTCGTATTGTTTGAAGTTGTTATGTGAGCGTACGATATATGAACGTGTTGAAATATATATCGAAATTCAATATAATATCAGATCCAAAAAGTTTTTTTCCCCTTACGATCGAATTAGGATTCGAAACCCTTTCCATTGCGATCGGGATAGGTATATAACCCTAGGAACGCTTAGCGGCACGCCTCGATAGGATTTTGAAATTTTAAGTTACATTTATCGGAACGGTTTGAATTTGAGTTTAAATTAAAAATTTATACTAATCAAACCTTCAGTCGTATTCTTTCACATCTAAACTTTTCACTATCGCTGCAGCCTTCTTTTGCACGCCACTTTCTGATCGACATCACATCTTGTTCCCTTTCGTTTACTTTTATCACGCTTCCTGCTCACAACTCAAAGCCATGTCGAATGGAAAAAAAATAGAGATCTCGTTCCTGTTCTTTTAGATATCTCGTCCCCTTTTCCTTCTCAAACGAGATCCCCTTTCTTTACAAAAAATATATAAAACAAAATCGATCTGTTCGTTTCAATATAAGAATGGCCGCACCCTCTCCTTCTTTTCAAAGCCCCAATCCAGTTCGAAAAAAATGGGGAACGGGGGGGGGGGGGGGGGACTCGCGTACTCGAACGCGAGGAAATCGAGTTATCATCATGGCCGCTCGCACATTCACCTCAACTACCATGTGAATCGAATCGGCTCGGAGGAGGAGTCGCGCGCGCAGTAGTACTTTCGGGGCTAATCGTGAGTAAGAGTCGTCTCATTCAGGTGCAACGGCGCCGATGTTCAAGTGGCTGAGGTCGCGTTGTCGTGATGGGTGGTTGAAGTCGAGAGCTTGGCCGGAGTTTGTTCGATTTGGGGATCGCGAACAGTAGTGTCGAGCACGCATGGGTTTGGGCTTTGCTCGCGACCGTGTTGATGTAGGTGGTGAGATGCTTGACGATGGCTTCGCGTATGTGAAGGTGGAGGCTCCTCGCGTTCATAGAGAGTCGAATGGAATCTGGGGTTCGTCGGCAAGGTATTCTTTTTTTCTCTGATTTGGATTATTTGTGTTTAAAAAAAAGAAGAAGAAAGGATTTAACAGTAAACAAAAATATGTATAAGAATAGTTTAACAGCAGTTTTAGTAAACAATTTATTTTCTACGATTTGAAGATTTACTTATGCACATTTTAAAACCTACTAGATTATTTTAAAAATAAAATAAATATAACAATATGTATTATAGTGATTAATCTATTAGTAAACTTATTTAATCATTTTGGTAACTAGAAATTTATCTATTATAGAAAAAAAAATTAATTTAAGCGAGAGTATTAGATTGTTAAAATTCATTAAGTGGGAAATAGTTTGTTCGATTAAGTCAAATGTTAATAAACTATATAAATGGTTTTACAAGGTTTTGAATCGTGAAGAGATCGAGCCAAGATTTAAAGTGGATTGCGAGTTTAAAAGCAAAGGTGAGTTAATCTCACTCACTTAGATTTAAATTTAAATTTAAATGATTAAATTTAAACAATTGGTTGAATGGATGAAATGATTGATTTTATTATAGTATATACTACATCTTGGGATATTTGATCGATATTGTGCTATAGTATGGTATTTTTTTGAATTGGCATATTATATTTTGCTAATATCTGTGGATGCAGGGAAAACAGGTTGGAGGGATCCAACTGGATCCCTCAACATATATTTAAGTTATTTATTACCCTCTGTTGTGATTATTTGATATTCAATGATGAATTATATTGGAATATTGAATGCTATGGTTAAATTGATATAATTGGGTATAATGAATTACCAAAATATATAAATTGGATTTTGGAAAGAAAATAAAAGAAGTGAATTCGTAAGTAAAATAACTTATAGAAATTTGAATAAATTTAGGAATGAAATGGAAAGGTAATAAAGTGACTTTAAAATTCTAATAGATAAATATTGAGTACTAAAATTTTGAATAATCAGAAGATTAATGAATTTTAAATTTCAGTATTATTATTTAAAGGAACAAACATCTATTTAAAATTTAAGATTTAAATTGTTGAAGATTAAAGAAGAAATTTGGATAAGATCTGAAATTTGTATATTTCAGTTAAATGATTTAAAATCAAACGGAAGATAATAATAATGAAGAAGAAAAAATAAAGTCCATAATTAATGAATTTTGAAATGAATTGAGTAATTAAAAAGAAACTTATTTCAAATAAAATAAATTGGAAATCAATTTGGGAAAATTGATTTAAGTGATTGAAGTTGGAATATTCTCTGGATAGCCAAGTACATGTTTTAAAAGTAAATTTGTGATTATAAATTATATGTTTTTAAGTTGTTTTTAAAGAAAGTAAGTTTTGTAAGAATTCATTATTTCTAATATTTAAAGCCTAAAGTAGGTATTTTTCTTTATTTCTATTTCAGCAGTAATTATTTAGAAGTAACTTAGTATTTTGTTTTTTTAAAAAAAAGTAGAAACCTAGTTCTATTTTTTTTAAGTAACCTTATTTTCAAATATTCTTATAATGAATATTTTTAACAAATTATTAAAGTAATTTTAACTTGAACGTTTTAAAATATATTTTTAAAAGTAAAGTGTTGTAAGTTAATTTAGAAAAAAAATCTAGTGTTGTGCTTGGTGATTCCAGAAGAAATAAAAATGTTTGAAATTTATTCTGAGAAGGCGGATAGTTTTGAAAACTGTTTTCAAGGAGTTTGAAAAGTGAATATATATATCTTGTGAAGATATTTTTGAAATTAATAAATAATTTGGGAAATTATTTATTGTGTGATGAATTTTGTGAATATAATTGATAGTTAAATAACCGACTATCAATATTGGACAAATGCGTTGATCGTTTCGAAGAGATCGGGATCGAGATTTATTTCTCGAAAACCACTTCGATCCGGTTTGTACGTTTCGTGTAAACGATGTTGGATTCGAAGATGGAGCAGTGAAGTGCAAGGGCTAGTTGCTACTAATCCTGTGGATATTTCCAAAATGGATGTAGTAGGAATAGTGCCTTCGGTTCCGTTCGAACCCGGGACGGACTTGTATGGATGAATGCTTGCGAAAACATCGTCAGGTGGACGATGGGCATTCTAAGGGATATATCCTATAAAGGTAACGCTTAGCCTCAAGCCTCATCAAATGGGAATGGCTGGAAATCAAGGGTTATGCAGCAAGGCTTTGTGGGTAGCCCCCATTGGAGGGTGAGGTCATCCCTGTCTAGATGTCCCTTTTATTTCGGCTTAGTGGGCGGTTGCTGATCCCAACCGCGGGGTGATCTTGCTCGGGACTGTCCAGTAAGGGATGGTTCCGATCTTGTGTTGCAGGGGAATTAGGGTGGCTCCTCGGTACGCTGATCTAGACCAGGTACTGTGACAGGCGGTACCCCAGTGCCTAGCCATTAGTTGGAATCCATTTTCCCTACGCGCCCGTACGGTTTTGATTGTGCCCAACTATTGCTGAAACGTGAGATGCAAGCATTTCAGCTAGATTCTATTTACTTTCTATAGACACTATAATAATATCAGAGGACTTTAATAAAAATTGTTTTAGCTATCGTAAGGTAAAAACCAGACATGTTTATTTGTGGCGTGGTCTTACGAGATGCTTTTGTTTTAAAGGATTTTTGAAACTTTAATAATCAATTGGGTGTTATTTTCTCACACTGGTATTCCAGACTGACTCGGGTATTATTTAACTGTAATGCTCGGGTCAGACCGAGTATTATAGGATACAGGATATGATGCTAGGGAGCTCAGGAGACGAGCTGGATGACGACACGTACTCTCGTACTTGTATATATATATGTTCCGCTGTGTTGAGTTGTTGTGTATCCTGTGTATGTTATTGATGTTGAGCTGTGATTGATGTAATCTGATGATGTATGTATAAAGAGATATAGTTTTGTTTTATGTAAAGATGATTTATTATCTAGTATATTTTATTCCGCTGCGATGGTTAGATTCTGATGTTGATTTTGTTTTCTCTTCTTCTACCTCTTCTTCTTAAACCCAAATGGTTCGTGTTTCTGTACAACTTAAGTTGGTTGTTGTAGAATAGTGTTGACTCAAAGGGTACAGATTTGCGAGCTGTTATAGAAACGTTCTAAAAGGTAACGCTTAGCCTCAAGCCTCATCAACCGGGAATGACTGAAAATCAGGGGTTATGCAGCAAGGCTAGGTGGGTAGCACCCATTCAGGGTGAGGTCATCCCTGTCTAGTTGTCATTTTTTATTCGGCTTAGTGGTGCGGTTGCTGATCCCAACCGTGGGGTGATCTTACTCGGGATTATCCAGTAAGGGGCAGTCCCGGCCTTATGTTGCACGGGGTCCGGAGTGATCCTCGATACTGTGATCTAGGCCACGTACTGTGACAGGTGGTACCCCAGTGCCTAGTCATTAGTTGGAAATCCATTCTCCCTACGTGCCTTTTACGAGTTTTATTTGTATTACCCACTTTGTGGCTAGTAGCTGGAATTTAATAATGTAACAATTTTGGCTATTTTAATAAGTATTTGTATATAGACCCTATTATAATATCAAAGGATTTTAATATAAAAATGTTTTAGCTATCGTAAGGTAAAAACTCGACATGTTTATTTGTGACGTGGTCTTACGAGATGCTTTTGTTTTCAAAGGATTTTCGAAACTTTAATAATCAATTTGAGTGTGGTTTTCTCACGCTGGTATTCCAGACTGACTTGGGTGTTATTTTACTATAATGCTCGGGTCAGACGAGTATTATAGGATACAGGAAAGGGTGATGTAGAGCTCAGGTGACGAGCTGTATGGCGATGCGTACTTTTGTATTTATTTAAATATTCCGCCGTGTATTCAGATTGTGTGGACATGTTATGGTTATTGTCCAGTTGTATGTTATTGATGTTGTACTCTAATGATGTATACTCTGATGATGTAATATATAAACAAATGTATTTGTTTTGTTTAAAGATCATTCATTATCTATTATATTTTATTCCGCTGCGATGGTTTGATTCTGATGTTGTTTTCTATTTTCTTCTTCTACCACTTATTCTTTAACCCAAATGGTTCGTATTTCCGTACATCTTGAGTTGATTGATGGAGAATAGTGTTGATTTAAGGGGTACGGATTTGCGGGTCGTTACATCTTTGTTTCTTTCTCATTGATAAATCTATAATAACTCAAACTTGAAGTTTGATAAGTACCATAAAATAAATGGTAGATTTGGTTTTTTTTTTCCAATCATAAAAAAACCCGATGTTTTAACAAATTACTTCTATGTACATATGGCTAGATATTAGTTATAGAAATACATTTTAACATTCTCTGCAGTAGATAATTTATATGCCATGCTATTTATATACACGGACCTATGTGTGTATTAATCTCTTAAAGAGATATTTTAGAGAACGATTTATATTTATATTTGCAAAATCCAACATCTCAGAAGAGATGTTATAGGAATTTTATTTTTGTTATATTGCAATTCCTTAAAAGTTCTTTGAAGGAATATCATATAAAAGTTTCGAAATAATAGCAATAATTTATCCTTTAAAAAAAGGGAATTGTATACCATTATCACACTCCAGAAGTAATGGTTTTATCTTCACATCATTCTTTCATTTGGTGCATCTAATTTTGTTACCGTCTTTAAAGTTTGATATGGCATTTCAAAGATAGTTACAACAAAAATCTCCAATATGGATGTTTTATGTTATTGTAAAGGTAGTAATTATGTAATTTCTACAAAAGAAATATTATACATTGATATGGCATTCCAATAGTGCATATATATCTTTAGAAGAGATAAATTCACTCTAGAAGTGGCGATAACAAAATAACCCTAAAAGAGACTAATATATTAGGAAATGATAACATATCTCTAGAAGAGATTTGTTGATATATTTTGTGCTTTTACTAAATCAAATAAACACATAGAAATATATTTACTCTCTTTCATTATAATAGATAACAAGGCATTCAAACTGGAAGTCTATTTCCTAATTTTTTTCCTTCTTCCATGCATCCAAACATGCCTTTCAAAAGGTAACATATATAATAGATCAAGTTTCCTTCCTTTGGCTCATCAAGTAAGTATTTTGGATTCTTCATAAAATGAATGTTAATATTTATACACCCATCAATTCTGTTATATTATATATATATATATGTATATATGTATATAACTCATTCATCTTTCATCTTTTGATCAAAGAGGTATTTTAATGTTTACTATTTTATATATGCTTAATATTTTACCTATTATTGTCATGTCATAAGAATATACTTATTGATTGTTATCAATAGCTGTAACTCATACAACAAACTTTTTAGTTGCTAAGTCAAACTATTTTGTTTTTCATGATATTATTAATACATTATGTGATGTACAAATTTCCTCTCTCTATTTAGCTTACAATATGTAAATAGCCGCATATATTAATTCATATTGATCAGTGGCAATTAATTAATGAGAATGGTCCAGCAAAGATGCATATAAATACTTCATACATTTATTCTTCTTTATATCCCTTATTGTTGACAAGGATCATAACGTATATACACGGTATATATTTTTATGTTTCTCACTATTGTAGTTGTTATGAATTAATAAATTGTAACGACCCAGAATTTTTATTAATTAAAATTTGTAATATTTAATTAATTTTAAATATAAATAAGTGAAATTTATAAGTAGAATAAATTTTATTTCGAATAATTGGATTTAATTGAAGAATTAAATCAATAATTTAATATGTGAAAATACAGAAATAATTGAAATTTGGGTTAAATATGATTGAAAAAGATTTGTAAAATTTTATTATATCATATTGAAGTTAGAACGATATTTTAGAACTTTTAAAATCGAATTAAAGGTTAATTTGTGAAAATTGAATATTTTAATATTAAATCGACTAGTGAAATTAGCCATTTTTCGAACAGTCTCAGAATTGGACGAAACTAGTTTCATTGGATCCATAATAGTTGGTTATTATCAGACTTCAATTTTCGTAGCAATCGGAGTTGTCGTTTGATCGTGGCAGCTCGAAACGCATCGAAGTTGTTTTTAATATTAATTTGGCGAGTTAAAATAGTCATTTTTCAAACAGTCTCAGATTTCGACGAAACCAGTTTCATCGAATCCGTAATGTGATATTATTGTATGGTTTCAAATTTCGTGTCAATCGGATTTACCGTTTGTCCAGTGCAAGCTAAAACGCCTAGAAAATCGTTTAAATCGGTTTAATTCAAATTGAACGTTTATTGCCATAACTCGCACAGATGACCGAATTAGCTCTCGAAACATGTTCCATTGTGTTCGGAACGCGGGGTAAACCTTAGAAACGCCAACCGGCACACTTCGTTTGGAGTTCGGAAATTCCGGGTGAATAGTAAATTGGAAAATTTTCTATAAAAGCCCCCTAAACATTTCATTTTGCAAAAATATATCAACCCCTAGGGTTTAAGATTGGAGCCGCCACCTCTAACATTACCAACGGCCGAAATATTCTCTTCTTCCCTCTTCAAATTCTTCAAATCCACTCAATAATTCTGAAAACTTTCAACTAGAAGATTGTAGATCTCCTCGAGCTCGATAAATCCAACGGCCAAGGTCAAAATTCGAGCTTTGGATTGTCGCGAAAATGGGTTTGAAGGGCCGGCATACACTCACGTTTTTCGAGTGATAGATGCGACCGAGCCCGACCATGGTTCAGCCGAAGGTGGAGCTAGGGGTGGCGAGTCGAATGGCACTACCCGATCGTCACGAAGTGGAGTATGGTGGCGTGCGAAATTCAATGGGAAGTGGCGGTGATGGGTTCACGTCCTGGAGCTTACGCGCGTGAGGAAGAAAAGTGTGGGGCAGCTGAGATGCAGTGGCAAGGGAATCAACGGCTCTGAATGAATCTAGGTTTAGAAAATAAATTGTAAATTTATATAAATTCGTGAAACTTGTAAAAATCATATCTTTTTCATACGAGGTCGAAAACGCGCGAAACCAGTTGCGTTGGAATCGTATGGACGAGCACTACGCTATGGAATTGGATTGGAGTCGTTTGGAGTTAGTGAGAATTTCGGGTAAAATTAAACGCGCGTTTAATTTTATTCGAAATAAATCGCTAAAACGAAATTGAAATCAAGGTGAGAACTTCTCACTCAATCGAATCGGTTTCGATTTTTAATTTTAAATAGTTATATTTAAAATACTTGAATGTATGTTTGAATGATGATTGTTATCTATTGATTGTTAAAATAGACATTATACGCCGTTAGTAAGCGGATGTTATTTATTAAAAACATATACCGCGTATATTTCATAAACAGTGAAATTGGTATTATTTATGTACTTGGAATTGATTTCTCACAGTATATAGCGGATGAGATCCTATTGCGCCATCTATTAAGCGGATAATATTTTAAATCCCATATACCACGATAATTTCGTACTGGAACGGAATTGGTACTGTGCTAACATCTTTGGATGTAGGAAACAGGTTGGAGGGATCCAACTGGATTCCTCAACAGTATTTATTTGATTTTGGATATTTTGATATTCGTTGATTATCATATCGATATATGATGTCGTTGTTGTCGTGATTGACTATTTGGTGTGTAGCATCATTGGGCCAAATTTTGGAATTTTAAAAGGATTTTTAAAGTGATTTTTGAAAGTATACGTTTTATAAAATAATTTTGGGATTGATTCGTTTTAAATAAATAAATGTATAATTTTAATGTTATAAAAATTATGATTTTTGAGAAAGATAGTTAAAAGTTGATTTTTGAAAATATGGGGTTAATGATTTTATAAAATGGTTTAAATCGGGATTTTTGAATTTATTGTGAAAAGTTTAAAAATAGGATTTATAAAATTTGATTATTTTATAAATCAAAATGGTGAAACTATAAAGGAGTTTAAAGACGTTTTTAAAATAATAATACAAATTGATTTGTATAAACGAATTATAAGATGGATATTTATAAATTAAAATATTTGAATTATAAAAACGAGTTTTTATAAGTGTTAGAATGAATTGTAAATGAATTTCATAAATGAATGAAATTTATAGAATTATAAACGGTGAAGCTATAAATGGAATTTTATAAGCAGTAGGTTTATAAAATTTGTAAAGTTATTAAAGGAATAGATTGGGTAAATAAATGAATCTTATAAGTTATAAGATTTATAATTTAGGAAGTTAAAAGAACAATTTTATAAACAAATAAATTATAAGTATTTAACTTATAATATGGACTTTTAGTATATCATTGAGTTATAAATTGAAATAGCTTAATAAAGGAGATTTATAAAAAGGAAGTTGTTATAAAACAAATAGAAATGGAATTTATAACCGTTGTTTTATAAATTCGCAAACGACTTATTTTGATAAGTAAATTGTTATAACTTATAAATGGAATTATATTCACGTTTTAGACAGTGAATAATCCTTTAAAATAAAATGAATAGAAAGGATGAAATGGGTTAACTAGGTATATTCACGTTTTTGAATAGTGAATAATATGTTAAAGAAAATGTTTTAGATGTGATGTTTTAAATAGAATTAAAAGGATCTAACGATGTTTTAAATGTGTTAAGATTCGAAACCATAGATTTCAACATTTATTGTTGAAATAGACGTTTTCGAGAAATAGAAGGAAATGGTGGACTATAACACTGTTGTTATAGTAAATGATTTCCAAAAGGAATGGTTTGTATAGTATTGGGATTTATATATCTATTTTAATTTCGAATCCCTATACTAGTGATTTTGGGTTGTCGTAACGATGTTTTACGTAACATTCGTTTTGGCCCAAATAAATATGTTTAAGAGAATGATTTCCTTAAAGAATGAAATATATACTTAATTTCGATTTAAGTATATTGAATATTTTCCAAAGGTTGAAAATAAATGGATTTGAGAATTACTTAATAAGTAAGTATGGAAATGTTTTTCCAATGAGAAATGAAACGTTTAGAGAATTTATCTTTTTGAAGGTAATTTGAAAATGAATAATTGAAATCGTATATTCATAAATATTTTGAAATATAAATTCACTATGAATTTATAAATAAAAGGGGGAATTTGTTTAAAAATAAATATTTATTTATTTTTGAAGTACTGAAATTATCTATCTTGTAAAGAGATTTTTGGGAAATAAATAATTTGGAAAATTATTTGGAATCTGGTGATGTTGTGCATATCCATTGATAGTTCAATAACCGACTATCAATATTTACCTTTGAATGGGTATTTGTTGTGATTTGTTTAAATTGGAATGCCACATTTATTTTTAAATTATTGCGCTCGTTATTCGGATTACCCATTCGGAATAGTGATACGACGTAATGGATAACATTGATGACCGTGTTGAAGACCGGATATTTGTGAGAACGATAGGATGACCTGTCGATTGACTCTGCACCGAGTTGCTCCGGTATAGAGTTCTCCATATGTGATGGGGAATCCGATCAGGATTGTGGATATCTGGATTGCAAGGACTTCTTTGTAAGTGCCTTCGGTTTTGTTCGAGCCCGGAACAGACTTGTATGGATTGTATGTCTGACGTTACAAATTGAGATATAAAGCAGATTTCTTTCAAATATATTTCTGTTGGTGGCGGAGAATTTATTCTCTTAGCTTAACACCCTTCTCTGAGACGTACGAGCTCAGAGGTTATGTAGTTGAAGGTTATCAGCGATATATTCCCAATTTGGTAATGTGACATGATGAGTGTTGCTGTGAAATGATCATTGTTTGATCATTTGTGATATGATCATTTTTTGATCATTTATCTTTGTGATCATTTCTATGATCATTTGTTGACCCAAAGCATGGCTTTGTACCAAAGCTTGGCTTTGTGGATGAGACTTCGTCGAGCCTCACACCCCGGAATGGTCATAACAGAAAAGATGCAGCAAGGTTATGAGGGGTAGCTCCCTTTAGGGTATGTGCATTTCCTTCTGGAAAAGGGTGGTATCATGGTATGGAGCCCAAATACTTACTCATGTTGAAACACTTACTATTTTGGTGTGATGTTGATTACGAGCGCTCGGTTAAAGGTCCCAAAGGACCGGGGGATGGCATACTCATGTCAGTAGTTACCCAGTTAGGGGTAACCCGGCCTTGTGTTGGCAGAGATCCGGTTAGGTTCTCGGGGACGTCCTTCCAGAGGCGTTCTCATGTGGCAATGGGAAGTTCCTTGGCCTGACCATTTGTTGGAAATCCAAAGAAACAATATGATCTTGTACGGTTTTAGTTGTAGAACCTGCCATGGAATGTGGCGGTAACCTGCTATTGAACATGGTAGCTATAATAGGCATAAGTGCGGAATGCCTATGCTGGCTAAGATTTATATTCTACTTTCGAAATTGTTTTATACACTATGCACTAGTAATAATATCAAATGTTTCTTTTTAATGCGTATCAAGCATCTTTGACTATCATAAGGAGAAATCTCCTCCGATTCTGCGTTTGCATTGTGTGTGTGTGCGGGAGGCCTTATGGTAGTCTCATTTTTAAAAGCATTGCGAATTGACTTTAAAAATATTCCTCTATTTTGATTTTAAAGATAAATAAACTGTTTTGAGTTCTCACAGTAGTCACATGACTGACTCGAAGCTTATTGTTTTCCTTCCTAAACTCTGGGTGCCCACCAATTTCCACACGGGCAGTCAAGAGTTAAGGTTTACCAGGATATTTTGGAATTCAGAAGTTGCTGGAGGCAAGCTGGATGGCATGGCGTATTATTAGTATATAGTATTTCTTTTCCGCTGTTTGACGTTGTTTGTTGTTGTACACTTTGATGTAAAGAAATGTAATGTGATGTAATGTAATAACTGATATAGTTCTTTGTTTAAAGATTATTCATTTATTTATTATATGTTGTTCCGCTGCGAATTGTGAGATTTTGATGTTGTTCTGTTGTTTTCTTTCTGTTTTTTTCTATCATTTTCTCTCTTCTTCTGTCTTTTTCTTTTTCTTAAACATTGAGAATTCGTATTTCTGTTCATCTTGAGTTAATCTATGGAGATTAGTGTATATTCAAGGAGTACGGATTTGCGGGTCCTCACAGGTGGTATCGGAGCATATGGTTAAGCGACAACCATGGCTCTGTTAGGTATTACTCATTAGAGATAGGGTCAGTAGTACTCTAGAATGAGTTGAGTGTAATAATAGCTATGAGAGCGTATTTGTTAGTGAATATAAAATTGTTTTATATTGTGATGATTGGTTTGTTGAGTGGTATACGGATCCTGGTTAATACGAGTAATTAACGTTGTTGATAGGGATCTCTAAACACTTGTACAGAACAATTCGACACAGTATTGTTTTAAATTGGGTAAATGAAATAATTTTTACCTTAATTATATTTTTATATATAAAGGAATAATTTTTCAGAATTATTAAAGTGTATATAAGTTGATTGTTTAGTTGTTTGAATAATCTAAATTAAAGAATAATTGTATAAGTAAAATGAATTATAAGAATTGAATTATAATTAAAGTGATTTACAATTGAGAAATAAACTTATATATATAAGAAGTGAAACTATATGAATATATTTATGAATATGAGTTGTAAATAAAAATGAATTTAAAGTTAAATGGAAATTTACTTTAGAATTGGAATCTGAATTTATTTATAAGTTGGAATTTAAGTTAAGTAAAGCCAAATAATGTTTGAAATGAAATATAACTTAAGTGATGTTGGATGAAGTTGATATTGGTATCAAAGGAAATTAATAAAGTTAAGTGATAAATGTGAACTTGAGTTATATAAATGAAATTGTAATTGAATTGAATGAATGGATTGAAGGTTAAATAATTGATATGAAATAATGGATGTAAGTGTTAATTCATTAAAATCTAATGTTATTGGAAGTTGAATAATTGAATGAAAATCAATTTAATTAAACCAATTGAAAGCAAAGGAATTTGGTTGTAATTAATATACATTGGTTGTTATATGATTGTTAATTGATTGTATATAATTCATTAAGTATTAATGAAATTGAATTAATGAAATTAGAAGCTAAAGTAATTGAAATTCAATTGGAAGTTAAGTGAATCTTAAGTAAAATTGAATTTGATTTGGAAGTGAACAATTTGAATATGAATTAGTGAATATAAACTAATTGAAAATGAATGTTAGTAAAAACATCCACTGTTAATGAATCAAATGTGATTAAATTGAAAAACCATTTCATTGAATATTAATGAGAATGTGAATGAATATTTATTGGTTATGAATGCTAGTTGGATGATAGTTGGTTGATGGTTGAATATATATTGCTTTTACTACATTTGCTATGTTGGCATATATAGTTATTATGTTGCTATATGTTGTATATCGATACTATTGACTATATACATGTTCTCATGTTGTTTGTTGAGTGTTTAGTAGGTGCGGATCGCGTTTGCTTCGCATTTGGAGCTCGCTTTCGCGCTATATTAGCCGTATATGCTCGCTAATAAAATATAAGGTACATATCTCGGATTAAATATCGTACTTTTATACTTTTTTCCCTGTGGGATGCCTCATTACTTGATGATATGTATATTTGTAATATATATACTGTCATTTTTTTTTCGGATCGAGCCGCGCAAAGGAGACTATGGCGAATTTTTCCGAAAATTTAAGGCGTTAGAAAAAATTTGAGAAAAATTGGAAAGTTTTGAAAACTATAACTTTGATTTGGAATTGAAAGTTAAACAATAGTAGTTGCTTTTGAAAAGATAACTAAGTATGATTTGAAAACTTAGTAAAGTATTGTAAGAAGTTTAACCATGGATTTTGGGAAAGTTAATGGATTCTTTAACTTTTCTTACTTGTTAATTTCGAGGACGAAATTCTTTTAGGGGGGAAGTATGTAACGACCCAAATTTTTTATTAATTAAAATTTGTAATATTTAATTAATTTTAAATATAAATAAGTGAAATTTATAAGTCGAATAAACTTTATTTCGAATAATTGGATTTAATTGAAGAATTAAATCAATAATTTAATATGTGAAAATACAGAAATAATTGAAATTTGGGTTAAATGTGATTGAAAATGATTTTTAAAATTTTATTTTATCACATTGAAGTTAGAACGATATTTTAGAACCTTTAAAATCGAATTAAAGCTTAATTTGTGAAAATTGAATATTTTAATATTAAATCGACTAGTGAAATTAGCCATTTTTCGAACAGTCTCAGAATTGGACGAAACTAGTTCCATTGCATCCGTAATAGTTTGTTATTATCGGATTTCAATTTTTGTAGCAATCGGAGTTGTCGTTTGATCGTGGCAGCTCGAAGCGCATCGAAGTTGTTTTTAATATTAATTTGGCGAGTTAAAATAGTCATTTTTCAAACAGTCTCGAATTTCGACGAAATCAGTTTCATCGAATCCGTAATGTGATATTATTGTATGGTTTTAAATTTCGTGTCAATCGGATTTACCGTTTGTCCGGTGCAAGCTAAAACGCCTAGAAAATCGTTTAAATCGGTTTAATTCAAATTGAACGTTTATTGCCATAACTCGCACAGATGACCGAATTAGCTCCCGAAACACATTCCATTGTGTTCGGAACGCGGGGTAAACCTTAGAAACGCCAACCGGCACGCTTTGTTTGGAGTTCGGAAATTCCGGGTGAATAGTAAATTGGAAAATTTTCTATAAAAGCCCCCTAAACATTTCATTTTGCAAAAATATATCAACCCCTAGGGTTTCAGGTTGGAGCCGCCGCCTCTAACGTTACCAACGGCCGAAATATTCTCTTCTTCCCTCTTCAAATTCTTCAAATCCACTCAATAATTCTGAAAACTTTCAACTAGAAGATTGTAGATCTCCTCGAGCTCGATAAATCCAACGGTCAAGATCAAAATTCGAGCTTTGGATTGTCGCGAAAATGGGTTTGAAGGGCCGGCATACACTCACGTTTTTTGTAACATCCCAAAATTTATGAATTTAAATTTTAGTAATATATTGGAACTTTTTGAAATAAAAATTGAAAAGTTATAAAGAAATGAAATATTCAACAAAACAAGAAATTGTTTAAGCCTAAAGAAAAAATAATAATAAAATAAAATATAAGTTATAGATTAAATATTAATAAGTTAAATCTTGAATAGAAATAAAATTTAAGAAAATGTATATTGTAATAAAATTACATAAGTTACTAAATGTTAATAACTAAAACCACTTTTCCTATATTTAGCAAAATAACTAAAACAAGTTGCTGTAAACAATATGAAGACATAAGAGAACAAATGAAGAAATAATTAAACAAATGAACCAAATGAATATGTTACTATACAAACCAGAAAATGTGTAAGCAAAAGAAAAAAATAAAAATAAAATAAAACACTTCATCTTAGCAAAGTCAACAAACAAATTGCATAGGAAGTGAACAAACAAAAAAAAATATAAAAGAATATAAACTATACATATAAATAAGAAAACGAAACAAAGTAACACTTAGCCAAAGATTAAAACAACAAGGAACGAGAGTGTATGAAAGGAACAAAAAGAACATAATCTGTACTTATGAAGATCAAACAACATGATCTATAAACATGCAAGGATAGGAAGCATGTAACATTTAATGCTCCATAAACCTAATTTAGGGAATGTTTCTCTTTTAAGCTTAGATTCAAGCTTGTTGAGTTGGAATTGAAGAGTGCTTGTTCTTGCCATTGCTTTCAAGCTTCATCTTTATAAATTTAGTTTAAAGGTGAGATTTTTATCTCACATCTATGACTATAATTATCTTTGGTTGTTGGGTATGAATTCCTAACACTTCTTCATGAGCATTTGCTCTTGATTTGGATTGGTTTTGTGAATATTCCAATTTTTGGGTTTTTAAGTCAAATTTGTGTAAAATCCTTTTATGGATGTTTGATCATGCTTTTGGTGATGCATCGAGGAGCATATAGGGCCGGGTTGCCGAATGGCATAAACCCTTAGAGCCAATGTTCGTCCGATTGCATTTTGGAAGAGTTTGCTCTTCATTTGAATAAGGCTGAAAAACAGCCCAGGCATGATTCAGTCGACTGAAAAACTCTGTTCAGTCGACTGAACCTGAAACCCGAGAGTTTCCAAGCATGATTCAGTCGACTGAAAACTTCTGCACAGTCGACTGAAACTGGAAACAGAAAGTTTCCTGAACCTGGAAAATTTCCATGTGCAGGGTCAGTCGACTGAAATTCTCTGTTCAGTCGACTGAACCTGCTGTTTGAGTCCAATTTGCCTTTTTGGATTGAAATTCCAATTTAAATCGATTTGTGATAATACTATTTGTTGTTATCATCTATTATGACTTTGATGACTCTTTTTAGGGATTTTTGAATATCCATTTCGATGGATCCTTTATCGATTTCGTTGGATTTTATTCACGTCTTCGTATGTGAATTTTTGTGATTGATTGTTCTTACAATCTTCTTCGTGATTTGTCACTTTAAAAATATAAAGGTTTTCTATACTAGTAGTAAATATCAAAACTCTTTCCTCAAACGATTTCAATACTATTTTAATACCAAATTCGTTTATAAAATCGTTTTCCAATCTATTAGTATATACAAACCTTTACCTCACTCGTATGAGAAATCTAATTAAACGGCTTAGTAAAACAAGTGGTATGAAACGCTTGCGTTTACTTTGTCGGTTAATTCTTGGACTTGTTCGATTGAATCTCTTGTGACAATTTTCTAGTGGAGATCTACAATTTGTTCGTAAATATTTAAGTTAAGCTAGTGGTTATGGGACATGAAGCTAAGCTCATATATTTACTAGCTTAGTGTAATCGACACTTCTCTTTGATCATGACGATCATTTTAGGTTCTAGACTAGCATCGTGCTATGTCTTTGTGATTTGGTTCATCGGACGTCCCGCTGTACGACGTCGTTGTTCCCTTTGATTGTGATTTGGTTCATCGGATGTCCCGCTGTACGACGTCGTTGATCCTTTCCTTGTGATTTCTGGATTTCGTGTGTTGATTTCTGGAATTTGTGTTTCACCAACTTTTACGATGGGCATTGATATATATGTCATTTATTGTGGCTTGGTGAATGAAATTAGGAGTATGACATTCCTTTTTATCTTGAGTAGATTATTGTCATATTGATTAATCTCTTGATGATTTTCAATTACTTATTTATCACAGCTTGGCATTGTAATTATTATGTGTTTAGTCATATCTCCTATCCTATATCATGTTATCCGATATTTATAGTTAGACTGATCCGTTTATTATTTTCTTATAAATAATACTCGGGTCAGACCGAGATGTTACAGGTGCTTCTGCTTGACTTCTCATCCGGGATTAACTCCTTGACTTTTGGGTTAACTACTTAGATTAGTAGTTATTTTGTTGTATACATTTGAGATATAGACTCCTTAATGTATACTTATTCTTTTGTGTAGTTCGTGTAACTATTCTTTTGTGATGTTGTGGATCTTTTCTGACCACTACTCTGATGTACACTTTTATGTGTAGTATTCATATCTTATTCCGCCTTTGTGATATGAATTGTCTGTGACTGATTTGTGTTATGTTTATTTCTATATTTGTTTTCGAAGGATTTATATAGCCACCGTGTAGTTGCTTTGAGTTTGTGTTGGTATGTCGGATTTCCTCTTGAAATAGAATGCATGTTATATTATCTGACATATCGGTGCTCGCGCAAAGAAATTACACGGATGGTCGCTCCTCAACAGCCTTATTCTCCATGCTAGTCGACAGCATTCACCGTAATGTTCTTGGCTAGCGTGGGTATAGAGGTGGGGCGTTACAGCTTGGTATCAGAGCCAAACTTCGGAACAATGTAGAATAATTTAGCAAGGATCATGTCCTAAGTCCATCTTAGGAGTTGTGCATTAGGATTTTATTCGGGTCTTCGTACCGTTCTATCCTATTTTCTTTTATGATTCCTTGTTTTATCTATCAAGATTGCTTGATATTCATTTTGAGAATAACTTTTTCCTCTTCTTTCTTTCTTTCTTAAAGAAGAGAAATGGTTAAACCAGGCCGTTCCAGCGCCGGTCAATCTAGTGCTACTCCCCAGGATGGAGTATTTATGTCTGCTCAGCAGCTTCTAGATCTTGTTAAGAACGCTCAAGTAGCCGGACCCAATCCAGAGCCTACTCATCCTAGATCCGGTTTTGCACGCTTGTGCAGAGACTACACCGATTTGGGTGAAGGGCCATTCAGGGGATCCGAGAGTGTTATTGAAATTCAAGCTTGGCTCAAATCATGCGATCGTATCTTTTCTCGCATGAATCTTATTGACCTTCATCGAGTCCAAGTAGCTTCTAGCATGCTCCAAGAAAGAGCATTGGATTGGTATGAGCTTTTAATTTCTGAAATCGTTGAGGCGGATCTTACTTGGGAGCAATTCCGGGAAAGATTCGAATTGAAATTTGTGCCGAAGGCTGAAAAAGTAACCTTAGCCCGGCGTTTCATAGACCTTGTTCAAGGTGAATCTTCTGTGACAGACTATGTCGCATCCTTCGAATCTCTGTCCAAATACGGGGTTGAGTACATTAATACCCCATTGAAGAAAAATCAGAGATTTGTCTATGGCTTGAATAAGAATCTTAAGAAGCCATTACTCCTGAAACTTGAGGTTTCATTTGATCAGCTTATTGATATCGCTCTTCGTCTTGAAGAGGCCGATAATGAAGGTGATGTTGAAGTTGTGCGTGCCCAACAGAACTTCGACAATAACTTGAAGAGGCCTATCAAATTCAAAGGCCCCGATTCTAATAAGAAAGGAAAGCAACAAACTCTGGTAGCAAATGTTCCTACCTCTAGTCGTGGGCGATGCTACAATTGTGGTTCCACAGACCACCATGTAAGGGTGTGCCCGAAACCCCTCTTTTTCCGTTATTGCAAAGGTTCGGGTCATCTTTTATCTTCGTGTCCTAAGCTTCCAAGAAAGTGAGAAGGAAAGCTGCAACTTTTGGTCAAGGTATTACTCATTTAATCCTTGGTTACATTTATTTTGTGATCTTCTTATTTGAGTTCTTTTTGATATGGGTTTCATCTCATTATTTTTATATCAAAAGAACTTGCCGATTCTTTTTCTTTGAATATTTTGGACTTATTGACTTCATTGAGAATTGCGAATCCGGATGGTAGATCCGCAACACTCAATTTGCTTTTGTTTAGATGTCGAGATTGTTTTATGTGACTTTTCTTTCCGAGCCGATATTTTTGCTTTGGCTTCGGAATTGACCTTTCTGTAAGGATTGGCTTAATCATTGTGAAGCCCATATCCTATTTTTCCGAGTGGATTATTCATCTTCGACATTTTCAATCTGTTAAGCAGATTTCTATTTTTCTTTGTGATTTTGATTCCATCTTGATGGCATCATTTTATTCCTTAAGCCCACTTATAAGGAAAGTGTTATTTCTCTCATTCATGTAGTTTGAGAAATTTTCCGGTATTTTTGAGTTTGTCTTAGGATTATCACCTAAGAAATCTTTTGTGTGGTATTAAGGTCTTTTCAGTTTGACTTTACCACCGGTTTTCGTTTGCTACGAGTTGCGGAAATCCATTTACCGCATTCCGCACTCGTCATGATTCTTATGAATGACTTATTTTGTCATTTAATTTGTCCAACTTATTTCATCCATTTTATAAATCGAATATTCTATGAATATTTCGATGAGACCATTCTTGTATTTATTGATTTTGGATGAAAATAGTAATTTAAGATTTTGCAAATCTTTTTCATAAGATTTAATCATAAGTGCAATTTGATTTTGTTTTTGAAACGAACAAAGAATATTCTTAAAACTTTTTAAGAGATTTATTTATCCTATAAAAGATGATTTTGTGATTGTATTGCCCGTTGAGTGCTTTAAGAATTTTGGTCGATGCGCTTGATCAACGTTATCGATAGGAATTTCCTAAACGCTTTGATGTGACAATCAGACACGATATATTGACTTGTAAAAATGTAAATTTTTCTAGAAAGATTATTACATAATGATAGATGTAATTTTGAAAGTTTTAACTTTTCAGGAAAGAAGATTATTTAAAAGAAGTCCTTTCTTTTCGATATTCTTATTCTTTCTTGTGATTCCTGAAGGGGAACCAAGACTTTGCTATTTGTACCGATACTAGTCGTATTGGTTTGGAATGCCATTCTCTTGCAAAGGAGAACGTGATATCGCTTGTGCTTCTAAATCATTATAGCTTATCGAGACTAGATATGCCACTCATGATCTAGTGTTCGAGGCTATTGTTTTTGCTTTCGGAATTTGACATCATCATCTTTGGGGAAGAAATTTGTTCTCCATCTCGATCATAAACCTTTGGAATATTTATGTTCTCTTAAGGAACTGCTTGTTGACTCGAGTTCCTAGCATCTTATGATCTTGATATTCTTTTATTCCCGAAAAGGGAAATCGTGTTGCCAATGTGCTTTGTCGTAGGCAACAAGTGGTTGATTTTTTGATGTTGTCTGAATGGAATTATTTTTCTATCAAGTTCATCGGACGTTTTGGTATACTTCGTTTTATTGAGCTTTATCTCATTCCTTTTAAGGACTAGCGTCCGATGTCCTTTTATTGTGTTCGGTTCATTGGACGTACCGTTTTTGTACTGCGTCAGTGTTCCGAATTGATTGGGATTTGATTCATCGGATGTACCGTTGTACTACATCGATGTCTTTGCTTTTGATTCATCGGATGTACCGTTGAACTACATCGATGTCTTTTCTTTTGATTCATCGGATGTACCGTTGTACTACATCGATGTCTTTGCTTTTGATTCATCGGATGTACCATTTGTACTACATCGATGTCTTTTCTTTTGATTCATCGGATGTACCGTTTGTACTACATCGATGTCTTTGCTATTTGATTCATCGGATGTACTGTTGTACTACATCGATGTCTTTGCTTTTGATTCATCGGATGTACCGTTGTACTACATCGATGTCTTTTCTTTTGATTCATCGGATGTACCGTTGTACTACATCGATGTCTTTGCTTTTGATTCATCGGATGTACCGTTTGTACTACATCGATGTCTTTGCTTTTGATTCATCGGATGTACCGTTTGTACTACATCGATGTCTTTGCTATTTGATTCATCGGATGTACGGTTGTACTACATCGATGTCTTTGCTTTTGATGCATCGGATGTACCGTTGTACTACATCGATGTCTTTGCTTTTGATTCATCGGATGTACCGTTGTACTACATCGATGTCTTTGCTTTTGATTCATCGGATGTACCGTTTGTATTACATCGATGTCTTTGCTATTTGATTCATCGGATGTACCGTTGTACTACATCGATGTCTTTGCTTTTGATTCATCGGATGTACCGTTTGTACTACATCGATGTCTTTGCTATTTGATTCATCGGATGTACCATTGTACTACATCGATGTCTTTGCTTTTGATTCATCGGATGTACCGTTGTACTACATCGATGTCTTTTCTTTTGATTCATCGGATGTACCGTTGTACTACATCGATGTCTTTGCTTTTGATTCATCGGATGTACCGTTTGTACTACATCGATGTCTTTGCTATTTGATTCATCGGATGTACCGTTGTACTACATCGATGTCTTTGCTTTTGATTTATCGGATGTACCGTTGTACTACATCGATGTCTTTTCTTTTGATTCATCGGATGTACCGTTGTACTACATCGATGTCTTTGCTTTTGATTCATCGGATGTACCGTTTGTACTACATCGATGTCTTTGCTATTTGATTCATCGGATGTACCGTTGTACTACATCGATGTCTTTTCTTTTGATTCATCGGATGTGCCGTTGGTACTACATCGATGTCTTTGCTTTTGATTCATCGGATGTACCGTTTGTACTACATCGATGTCTTTGCTATTTGATTCATCGGATGTACCGTTGTACTACATCGATGTCTTTGCTATTTGATTCATCGGATGCACCGTTGTACTACATCGATGTCTTTGCTTTTGATTCATCGGATGTACCGTTGGTACTACATCGATGTCTTTGCTTTTGATTCATCGGATGTACCTTTTGTACTACATCGATGTCTTTGCTATTCGATTCATCGGATGTACCGTTGTACTACATCGATGTCTTTGCTATTTGATTCATCGGATGTACCATTTGTACTACATCGATGTCTTTGCTTGGGTTCATTGGGTGTACCATTTTTGTACTACGCTGATGTCCCAAATTGTTTGAGTTTCTAGTTTTTCAGGCGTACCATTTTGGTACTACGCCGTTGCACCGGCTCAATTTTCTGCTATTCTTGACGTTTCCCCACGTCTTTTATCTACGGGAATGCCTTAGGGATTCCGGTTTTCATTCTTGAGCCCGGTGTTATTGTGGAAATTGAAGTTTCACTAGATTTCCTGCTAACTCTTTTGTGCACTTTAGGGTGAACTTCCTATTTCAAAATTTTCTTTTGTGTTAATATGCTTCTATGGTTGTTACTTCATGTATTTCCTTCTTACTTATTGCGAGGACGCAATTTCTTTAAGGAGGGGAGTCTGTAACAACTCGCATATTTATCGATTTTATATTTAAATATTTATTTAAATATTTTATCGTTAGTCGGATTTTTTGTCCGAAAAGCTACTTTTTGCATACGGTCGAATTAGGACTCGAGACCACCTCCATTGAGTTCAAAATGCCGTTTGCGACCTTTTTGAGTATAAGCTTCGATATGTTTGGAGAAAGTTGAATTTTGCTACTTTTTGCTTTGGGCTTTGGTTTGGGCTAAACCTACTTACTAACTCAGTCCCAATCCCCCTCTCCTCTTCATCACTTCATTCTAACTCCTCAAACTCAAGCTCCAACTGAAAATGGTGGAGAGGAAAAAGAATTAGAACTCCAAGCCCTAACTTTCTTGCAAATCAAATTCCTTGCTCCAAACTCAAGAACAACCCTTTGGTAAGCATCTCCTTCACCTTCTCCAACTCTTTGTCCATTCAATTTCCGAAATTTCCTAAACCTAATTTAGGGAATGTTTCTCTTTTAAGCTTAGATTCAAGCTTGTTGAGTTGGAATTGAAGAGTGCTTGTTATTGCCATTGCTTTCAAGCTTCATCTTCATAAATTTAGTTTAAAGGTGAGATTTTTATCTCACATCTATGACTATAATTATCTTTGGTTGTTGGGTATGAATTCTGTGACGACCCGGAATTTTGAGCAATATCAATTTAATAATCTTCGTGAAAAATTAAATTGATTTGATCATTTTACAATTATAAATTGACAAGTTAAATTTAATTTAAAGGTTAATGATAATAATTTGTTAATATCTATTCATATTTTTCTTTACGATATGAATAGGCAAGATTAATTCTTTTGAAAATTTATAATCTGATTTGAAATATTTATTTTGATAAATAAGAAGTTTAATGTAATAAAACTTTGTATTCAAATTATAATATATATGAATGTATATATATATATTGTGATTTGATATTTGTTTTAAAATTTAATTTGGAAATTAATAAATTTAATGTTAGGATGTTTTCTATTTGAAATGTGTATATATATATTTGTATATATATATTTGAAATAGGAATTGTATTAATTTGAATTCAACAAGAGATTTTCAAACTTGAGTATATTTAGTTTGAATTTAAAATGATAATTTGATTTAATGACTTTGAATTGATAATTGAGATTTAAATTTAAAATAACAAAGTTAATTCCTTATTTATGATAAATAAGTACTTTAAGCTTTTAAATAAGATTTAAATTAAAATAGATGTTTCAAAAATATAAACATGATTGAATTAAAAATGTAAGCTACTTGTTTCATATGAATATTACATAATAAATGGATAATTAAGCCTTAAAATACATTACATATATATTCACCTTTCATGTAAAATTTAAAATAAAAATAACATTTAAAAGAAAAACATTTATAAAAACAATATTATAACACATATAAAACACTTGTAAACATTTTAGTATGGGTTAGAGACAAATGTAAATTTAATTGCTTAGGTGTAAATAGATTAGAGTTCTTTGTGACAAATGTCTTCTTCATTTTCAATAATAAAATTTAAAATTTAACTTGTAAATATAAAACAAAAGTTTTATTTTCAGCTGAAATATTTTCTTTGAACTCAAAACTGTAAACAAAAACAAAAGCATGTAAATCAAAATCCAAAGATCTGAAAAAGAAAAATGGAATCTGTAAAGAAAACTGAATGAAAAGTAGAAAGAAGCAAAATCTGGAAACAAGAAATTTAAAAGCAGATACAAATCTTCAAATCAAAAAATCAAGAAACAGAAAAAACCTGGAAACTCAATCAAATGCAGCAGCAATAATTAATCAACATGCAACAAGTTCAGGAAGAGATATCAACATGCAGATGGAATTCATTAGCATGCAAGTTCTTCTTCATGAACAACTCAGTAGTCATGCAATAGAGATCTGTTTTTAGCTTGCTAAGGGAATTCAACATGCAAAATAATTAAGTAAGCAATTCAGAGTAAAACATCAACATGCAATACTGGAATCAAGAAATTCAAGGGCATGCAAATTAAATTAAAGCCTGGAACAAATGCAGTTCCTGTTCTCTGCTTCAGGTGAGTAAATGAGCTTTTAAAAACAGTTTAACTTGAATTTCATCATGTTAATATGGTTGGGTATTTAATATTATTGAGTACTTAGTTTAGAATTGAGTGCATCTTTGAATTAAGATAGTTGAATGCCTGGTAGTTAAAATTTATAATCTGTGTATGTTTAAAATTCACAGTTTCATCATTAAATTTAATAACTTAATTCTGGATTCATATGAGTCTTTGTTGTGTAAATAAAAGATGTTTGTAATCAACTAACATATCATCTAAAAATATTTGCAAGTTTTAAATTTGAATAATTAGTTGTAAATTGCAAGTTTACAGTAAAATACAATATTTGGTCAAAATTTGATGAAATCAATTTCAAGTTTTGATTTCATGATTGGATTGTAAATGGTAAATGATGATTTTAGAAGCTGGAATCACAATTTTTAATGGAGTATGTTGTGAGTATTTTGGAATTTAATGATTTGGGTATTTTTGCCAAATCACGGCAAACTACGATGAATTGGTCGTCGTCGTTGAACTCAAAGGAGGGGGAAGCTTCGGTGATCTTGTGAAAAATACTATTGTATTTTATTTTGGTATGTGGTGATCGTGGTTTGAGATGATAGGTTTTTTTTCACCTGTTAATGCCGATGTGTTCTTTGGGTTACTGCGACATCATGTTGTTACCGGAGGTTGTCGCTAGCATTGCAGAGGGTCGAGGGGGTAATGGTGGAGCTAAGGAAGCAACGGCGTGGTCTCTGGTGAAGGCAGTGACCGGCGGTGGTGGTTTGCAGGTAGGGGTTTTTTTCGAACAGTTTGGGTTCGAATGTTGTATTTCGATTTACAATCGTATTTGGGTTTCTGGGTGTAGCGTTAGGAAGTTAGGGTCGAGGACGACTTGTCGGAGCTGCGGCGAGGGTCGTCGGTGGAAGGTGTGGTGGTGCACGTTGCACGGTGCAGGTGATATCGAGAAGTATGGGTTCAGGAATGAGAAGGAGGGAGGAACTCGATGTAGGCATCGTGTTTTGTTTGATGGAACTCGAAGCAGGAGGACTAGGTGGGATGCACGGGGTTGACGCGATATTTTTGTGAAGGTTACTCGGGTTTTAGTGGGGTCACTCGAGTATTGGTAAGTTCTGGTTTTAGAACTAGATGTTTAAGTGTTAATACTAAGTAAATTTGATTTTAGGAATTAAGTTATTAAAACAAGAGTTAGACTAGTTCAAATTGAATTGGTTTTCAATGTTATGTTTTAAACAAGTTTATATATTTTAAATATGGGAATTTTAAAATAAAGTATGTAGATTTGAAATAAAGTTTATATTAAACTTTATTAAATAAATGTGGGAAGTTTTTTAAAGACTTAAAGGTTCAATTTAAAATATGTTTTAAATTTAATTGATTTCTAATTATTATATTTTACTTAAATAAGTCAATGATTTAGAATTTGATAATCAATTGTAATAAAGATTATCTTTAGTAAGTTTGAATTTAATTTAAGTAAAGATAATTAAATTTGTAAAGATAATTGAGATAATTAAATTATTTTTAATTATCAAGTTTTAATTGTTAATAAATGATTTAATTAAGATAAGGTTTCTTAATTAAGAATCTTTTAATATAATAAGTTAAGAATCATTTAATTAATTTTAAATGATTAGTTAAATAGTTAATTAAGTAATTAATTTGATGATTAATTAAGATAATCACTTTGAACTAATATAATTACTTGGGAAGTAATTAAAGTAATTAAGTGGTTAATTACTAAAGGTAATTAAGTAAAGAATAATTACTTTATGAAAAGTAATTAAGTAAATGTGATTAAGAGTTAATCACTTGAGTTATTAATTAAAGACTAAATTAATAATTAGTTAAAGGTTTAAATTATTTGATTAATGATTAATTAATTAAAGAATTAAGAGTAATTAATTAGGTGGTTAATTACTTGTTAAAGTAATTAATTAAGATAGAATTTTAATTAATGAGTAATCATTAATTAATGAAAATAATTAATTAATTGTTAATTAATAATTTAAGAATAATTAATTTGTAATTAAGTTTTTAATTACTAAATGTAATTAAAGTAATTAATCAAAGGTGATTAATTAAAAGTAATTAATTAAGTATGATTAATTAAAAGTAATTAATCAATGTGATTAATTAAAAATGATTAATCAAGTGTAATTGATTAAAGGTAATTAAGGAATAATTACCAGAATAATTAGAGAATAATTAATCAAGGTTGATTAATTTAGAAAGTAATTAAGAGGTAATTACTTAGTATAATTTGGAAGTAATTAATCGGGATGATTAATTAATTTGGAAATTAAGTAATAATTACTTAAAGTAATTAAGTGATAATTAATCAGGAAAGATTAATTGAAATGGATAATTAAGTGATGTTAATTAATTAATTTGTAATTAATTAATAAATAGTATTGGATTAGAGATAATCCAAGTGTTTAATTAAGGATTAATTTAATTTAAGGATTTATTAAATTAATCAAGGTTGAATCAAATTTGTTTATGAATGGTTAATGATTGGATGATTTATATATCATTGGATGAGTTAATGATATTGGTTGTTGTAGATGATATCGATTGATATGTGATAATGTGGATATGCTATATCTGAATGTGACATATATGCTGCTTTGTGATATGTATAGATGCATGTCATACTAGATGCTCATCTATTTGTGTTGTGAATACATCCATTTATGTTAAGTGATATTTCTAAATATCTATTGTTTAAATCCCTTAAGTACAACTTGGACATTAAAATGGCGTTTGGTTTCGATGAGACCGGGATCGGGTTTTCCATATTTGGAATCCGAAAACCACATCGATTCCAATTAAACGTTGGACGTTAATCCAAGTGGAGCAAGTGAAGACTCGAGGTGTAAGGGCTATACGTCAGTATAACTCTGTGGGTGATTCCGTAATGAGTTTGACGGAATAGTGCTTATAGATTCGAGATGGTGAATCAGAGTGCAAGGGCTATGGTCGTTGACTCTGAGGGTGATTCCAAAATGAGTGCAACGAGATAGTGCCTTCGGTTTCGTTCGAACCCGGAACGAACTTGTATGGATTGAATGCTTTCAGCACATCGTCAGGTGGACGATGAGCATTCTAAGATAATTGGTCCTATAAAGGTAATCGCAGCCTCAAGCCTCATCAACCGGGAATGGCTAAAACAGGGGAGGTGCAGCAAGGCTTCGTGGGTCGCGCCCACTGGAGGGCAAGATACATCCCTGTCTAGAGGTCCCTTTATATTTCGGCTGTGTGGGCAGTTGGTCTGCAGCCAACTGCGGGGTGGTCTTGTTCGGGACTGTTCAGTAAGGAATGGTCCCGGCCTTGTGTTGCAGGGGAGTTAGGGTGGCTCCTCGGTACGGTGATCTAGGCCACGTACTGTGACGGGCGGTACCCCAGTAGCCCTGCCATTGTTGGAAACCCATTTTCCCTACGAGACCCTACGGTTTTGTTTGTATTACCCACTTTTGTGGCTAGTAGCTGGAATTTAATAGATGTAACAATTTCGGCTATTTCATATTTACTTGAAAACCCTAGACACTATTATAATATCACTGGATTTCCTATCAAATGTTTTGGTTAGCGTAAGGTAAAAACTTTTCCATGTTTATGTGTGGGAAGTCTTACGTGATACCTTTTATTTTCAAAGGTTTTCCTAAAGTTAAGCAATCTTAAACCGTTTACTCACACCAGACCCCTGTCTGACCCGAGTGTTTATTTTCTGTTTTATTAAACTCTTGGGTACTCATATTATGTATGAGTAGTCAAGTGATTCAGGTTATCTCTTGACGAATTCTGGAGGAGCTTTGGAGCAGGAGGCTTCAGCGTGTAGATATGGTTAGAGTTTCCGCTGTGTGTTTTAGCTATGTGATGTCATGTATTGTATTAGACAGAAAAGTTATAACTGTCTATATTGAGATGTTCAGTTGTGTACTCTGATGTATATGATACTATGTATATGTTCTATGTTATATTTAAATCGTTCCGCTGTGAGATTCTGATGTGTTGTTTTCTCTTTCTTCTCTTTCTTTTCTTCTTCTATCCCTTTCTTTCTTAATTAGTGATGCGATTTTCCGGGAGTGGAATTTCGGGCCGTCACAGCTGGTATCAGAGCGTTAGGTTGAGTGAATACCTAGGCTCTGAAGTTTGTCTTTCTTTAGGAAGCGTTAGGTTGAGTGAATACCTAGGCTCTGGAGTGGTGTCTTTCTTGAGAGAGCGTACTTGTAATTTTTATATAAATATATATTTATATATCTACCTAATCTGTTGGGTTATCTGTTCGGATTTTCCAACATAGGTTATAAAGGTAGATAAGGTAGAAGTGTGTGGAACACGACTACCACTTTTGGTTGAGGCTTATATGTTGTGGTTAGAGGTGTTTATCGAGATTGTAGACCATATACTGTCTCGAATAAGTTTTGTGGATTGTAGAAAGGATTTCTTTGAGTCCAGAGGAAGTCTTTTTCCAAGAATTGGAGTATATTCTTGTAGTGTGAGGATGATTTGCTCTCGAGTGAGCGGAATTTCCAAGAGTTGAGTTTGTCAGCTTAATAGAAGCAAGTGGTGACTTCAAGAAGGAATAGCTGTGTGATGAGATGCAGTATCCACAGATGGTTCTGATGATGTTTGGTTTGGAGCCGAGTTTCTTGAGAAGATGTCTACTCGTCTCAAGGATGTTTTAGAGAATTGGATGTTAGTTTGGTGTTTCAAGGAGCTTTTGGTTAAGGATGATCTTTTGGTTTAGCTGTATCATTTGAGTGAAGTTTGGAAGTAGCAGCATGGGTCTATTTCTTCGATAATTCAGTAATCTGTGGGATTCTACTATCAGCAGACCAGGCAGATGGTGAAGGCTTATTCATTTCTTTGGAAGGCTCAGCAAAGCGAGATATTTGTTGGAAGGGATCTATCAGTTTCTGATAGGTGAGCCATTCTTGAAGATTGATCTTGGATAGGGAAAGCTGTTCGAGTTGGGGAGACAGTTCTTTGGAATCTGAACTGAGTGGATCGCAAAAGTGACTTGCGATTAGTTTGGGAATCTTGGAGCATTCCTTGGTTTGATATTGAGGCATCTCAAGTAGAGGTGGAAGCTATGGAAGTAGTCGGAGGATCTCTAGATGTTTTTGGGGAAATTTGAGGTCTACCTGAATCGAAGATTGAGATTTCTTATCGACTTGGATTTTCAGGAGTAGTATTGATGGTTCAATCTTATAGTGGGATGACTCTTGGAGCGAGAAGAGTTTGGAGTGGCAGCTCAGGATCCTTTGGATTGATCATCTTATTCTATGTTGAGATTCTGCTAAGATGTTTTGACCAAGTGGAATGGTCGTTGAGATTTTTATGAGTCGAATGAGCTGTGTTTGGTGGTAGATTGTGTTTGTATTCTGTGATAGCATTCTTATCTGCTCTAGATCAGAGTTGTGCAGCGGAAGCAAGTTGGCAGTTATTCTTGTATGGAGCAACCGGGAGTTGCAGTAAGGGATTTCTACAGGAAATTCAAGTATGAAGGAATTTTCTGGATTTGGAGGTAGGATTGTCAAGTACAACTGTTTGGCTATTTAGATTTGAGATATAGGTCTGGAGTCCATTGGTGCTTATGGTATAGAGTTGTATTTTGGATTTCAGCAAATTATTTTTGGGAGAGCCATTTTGTTGAGTAGGATCTGGAGATTTTGTTTGAGTTGGTGCTGTTGTTTCTTGAAGCAATCAGCAAGGATTAGGCTGATCAGGAATATTGGAGGTGACTCAGAGCATCTGAAAAATTGTGCAGTTAAGAATTGAGGAATTTGGGATGTGTAGTTAGAGTTTGAATATTGATTGGGTTTTATCCAATCAAAGGAGATACAAGGTTTGGTAAAACTGGAGAGTTGGCTCCGGAGGTATTTGGAGTTTATCTGTGATCTCTAGGGATTTGATTTTGATCTACAGGATTGAATTGCCAGTTTGGATAGCTGGAATTCATGGTATTTCACATATCTCTGAGGAATATGTGTATGATTCTTTGAGTGATAGAATCAGCAGTTCAGAAGGAATCTGGTAGTTGAGTTGGTTTTGAGTTTAGTCTGATATCTTGTTTAGATTTGAAGAATCAGATGAGGAAGTTCTTGGTTTTAGTAGTGTAGTTAGTTAAGATTTGTAGAGCAAGTATTCCAGTATAGGTATCTGGAAACTCTAGATAATATTAGAAGGTTCTATTCAGAATTTTTCTGGAATAGATAAAATTGTTTGTTTGAATTGGTTGCTATGATTGATAATGTATGATTGATTGTTTGATTGCTGTTTGGAATTTAAATTCTTTAACTGGGTTATTAAATTATCTTTGTTTTTAAATTTCGGGGACGAAATTCTTTTTAAGGGGGAAGGAATGTGACGACCCGGAATTTTGAGCAATATCAATTTAATAATCTTCGTGAAAAATTAAATTGATTTGATCATTTTACAATTATAAATTGACAAGTTAAATTTAATTTAAAGGTTAATGATAATAATTTGTTAATATCTATTCATATTTTTCTTTACGATATGAATAGGCAAGATTAATTCTTTTGAAAATTTATAATCTGATTTGAAATATTTATTTTGATAAATAAGAAGTTTAATGTAATAAAACTTTGTATTCAAATTATAATATATATGAATGTATATATATATATTGTGATTTGATATTTGTTTTAAAATTTAATTTGGAAATTAATAAATTTAATGTTAGGATGTTTTCTATTTGAAATGTGTATATATATATTTGTATATATATATTTGAAATAGGAATTGTATTAATTTGAATTCAACAAGAGATTTTCAAACTTGAGTATATTTAGTTTGAATTTAAAATGATAATTTGATTTAATGACTTTGAATTGATAATTGAGATTTAAATTTAAAATAACAAAGTTAATTCCTTATTTATGATAAATAAGTACTTTAAGCTTTTAAATAAGATTTAAATTAAAATAGATGTTTCAAAAATATAAACATGATTGAATTAAAAATGTAAGCTACTTGTTTCATATGAATATTACATAATAAATGGATAATTAAGCCTTAAAATACATTACATATATATTCACCTTTCATGTAAAATTTAAAATAAAAATAACATTTAAAAGAAAAACATTTATAAAAACAATATTATAACACATATAAAACACTTGTAAACATTTTAGTATGGGTTAGAGACAAATGTAAATTTAATTGCTTAGGTGTAAATAGATTAGAGTTCTTTGTGACAAATGTCTTCTTCATTTTCAATAATAAAATTTAAAATTTAACTTGTAAATATAAAACAAAAGTTTTATTTTCAGCTGAAATATTTTCTTTGAACTCAAAACTGTAAACAAAAACAAAAGCATGTAAATCAAAATCCAAAGATCTGAAAAAGAAAAATGGAATCTGTAAAGAAAACTGAATGAAAAGTAGAAAGAAGCAAAATCTGGAAACAAGAAATTTAAAAGCAGATACAAATCTTCAAATCAAAAAATCAAGAAACAGAAAAAACCTGGAAACTCAATCAAATGCAGCAGCAATAATTAATCAACATGCAACAAGTTCAGGAAGAGATATCAACATGCAGATGGAATTCATTAGCATGCAAGTTCTTCTTCATGAACAACTCAGTAGTCATGCAATAGAGATCTGTTTTTAGCTTGCTAAGGGAATTCAACATGCAAAATAATTAAGTAAGCAATTCAGAGTAAAACATCAACATGCAATACTGGAATCAAGAAATTCAAGGGCATGCAAATTAAATTAAAGCCTGGAACAAATGCAGTTCCTGTTCTCTGCTTCAGGTGAGTAAATGAGCTTTTAAAAACAGTTTAACTTGAATTTCATCATGTTAATATGGTTGGGTATTTAATATTATTGAGTACTTAGTTTAGAATTGAGTGCATCTTTGAATTAAGATAGTTGAATGCCTGGTAGTTAAAATTTATAATCTGTGTATGTTTAAAATTCACAGTTTCATCATTAAATTTAATAACTTAATTCTGGATTCATATGAGTCTTTGTTGTGTAAATAAAAGATGTTTGTAATCAACTAACATATCATCTAAAAATATTTGCAAGTTTTAAATTTGAATAATTAGTTGTAAATTGCAAGTTTACAGTAAAATACAATATTTGGTCAAAATTTGATGAAATCAATTTCAAGTTTTGATTTCATGATTGGATTGTAAATGGTAAATGATGATTTTAGAAGCTGGAATCACAATTTTTAATGGAGTATGTTGTGAGTATTTTGGAATTTAATGATTTGGGTATTTTTGCCAAATCACGGCAAACTACGATGAATTGGTCGTCGCCGTTGAACTCAAAGGAGGGGGAAGCTTCGGTGATCTTGTGAAAAATACTATTGTATTTTATTTTGGTATGTGGTGATCGTGGTTTGAGATGATAGGTTTTTTTTCACCTGTTAATGCCGATGTGTTCTTTGGGTTACTGCGACATCATGTTGTTACCGGAGGTTGTCGCTAGCATTGCAGAGGGTCGAGGGGGTAATGGTGGAGCTAAGGAAGCAACGGCGTGGTCTCTGGTGAAGGCAGTGACCGGCGGTGGTGGTTTGCAGGTAGGGGTTTTTTTCGAACAGTTTGGGTTCGAATGTTGTATTTCGATTTACAATCGTATTTGGGTTTCTGGGTGTAGCGTTAGGAAGTTAGGGTCGAGGACGACTTGTCGGAGCTGCGGCGAGGGTCGTCGGTGGAAGGTGTGGTGGTGCACGTTGCACGGTGCAGGTGATATCGAGAAGTATGGGTTCAGGAATGAGAAGGAGGGAGGAACTCGATGTAGGCATCGTGTTTTGTTTGATGGAACTCGAAGCAGGAGGACTAGGTGGGATGCACGGGGTTGACGCGATATTTTTGTGAAGGTTACTCGGGTTTTAGTGGGGTCACTCGAGTATTGGTAAGTTCTGGTTTTAGAACTAGATGTTTAAGTGTTAATACTAAGTAAATTTGATTTTAGGAATTAAGTTATTAAAACAAGAGTTAGACTAGTTCAAATTGAATTGGTTTTCAATGTTATGTTTTAAACAAGTTTATATATTTTAAATATGGGAATTTTAAAATAAAGTATGTAGATTTGAAATAAAGTTTATATTAAACTTTATTAAATAAATGTGGGAAGTTTTTTAAAGACTTAAAGGTTCAATTTAAAATATGTTTTAAATTTAATTGATTTCTAATTATTATATTTTACTTAAATAAGTCAATGATTTAGAATTTGATAATCAATTGTAATAAAGATTATCTTTAGTAAGTTTGAATTTAATTTAAGTAAAGATAATTAAATTTGTAAAGATAATTGAGATAATTAAATTATTTTTAATTATCAAGTTTTAATTGTTAATAAATGATTTAATTAAGATAAGGTTTCTTAATTAAGAATCTTTTAATATAATAAGTTAAGAATCATTTAATTAATTTTAAATGATTAGTTAAATAGTTAATTAAGTAATTAATTTGATGATTAATTAAGATAATCACTTTGAACTAATATAATTACTTGGGAAGTAATTAAAGTAATTAAGTGGTTAATTACTAAAGGTAATTAAGTAAAGAATAATTACTTTATGAAAAGTAATTAAGTAAATGTGATTAAGAGTTAATCACTTGAGTTATTAATTAAGGACTAAATTAATAATTAGTTAAAGGTTTAAATTATTTGATTAATGATTAATTAATTAAAGAATTAAGAGTAATTAATTAGGTGGTTAATTACTTGTTAAAGTAATTAATTAAGATAGAATTTTAATTAATGAGTAATCATTAATTAATGAAAATAATTAATTAATTGTTAATTAATAATTTAAGAATAATTAATTTGTAATTAAGTTTTTAATTACTAAATGTAATTAAAGTAATTAATCAAAGGTGATTAATTAAAAGTAATTAATTAAGTATGATTAATTAAAAGTAATTAATCAATGTGATTAATTAAAAATGATTAATCAAGTGTAATTGATTAAAGGTAATTAAGGAATAATTACCAGAATAATTAGAGAATAATTAATCAAGGTTGATTAATTTAGAAAGTAATTAAGAGGTAATTACTTAGTATAATTTGGAAGTAATTAATCGAGATGATTAATTAATTTGGAAATTAAGTAATAATTACTTAAAGTAATTAAGTGATAATTAATCAGGAAAGATTAATTGAAATGGATAATTAAGTGATGTTAATTAATTAATTTGTAATTAATTAATAAATAGTATTGGATTAGAGATAATCCAAGTGTTTAATTAAGGATTAATTTAATTTAAGGATTTATTAAATTAATCAAGGTTGAATCAAATTTGTTTATGAATGGTTAATGATTGGATGATTTATATATCATTGGATGAGTTAATGATATTGGTTGTTGTAGATGATATTGATTGATATGTGATAATGTGGATATGCTATATCTGAATGTGACATATATGCTGCTTTGTGATATGTATAGATGCATGTCATACTAGATGCTCATCTATTTGTGTTGTGAATACATCCATTTATGTTAAGTGATATTTCTAAATATCTATTGTTTAAATCCCTTAAGTACAACTTGGACATTAAAATGGCGTTTGGTTTCGATGAGACCGGGATCGGGTTTTCCATATTTGGAATCCGAAAACCACATCGATTCCAATTAAACGTTGGACGTTAATCCAAGTGGAGCAAGTGAAGACTCGAGGTGTAAGGGCTATACGTCAGTATAACTCTGTGGGTGATTCCGTAATGAGTTTGACGGAATAGTGCTTATAGATTCGAGATGGTGAATCAGAGTGCAAGGGCTATGGTCGTTGACTCTGAGGGTGATTCCAAAATGAGTGCAACGAGATAGTGCCTTCGGTTTCGTTCGAACCCGGAACGAACTTGTATGGATTGAATGCTTTCAGCACATCGTCAGGTGGACGATGAGCATTCTAAGATAATTGGTCCTATAAAGGTAATCGCAGCCTCAAGCCTCATCAACCGGGAATGGCTAAAACAGGGGAGGTGCAGCAAGGCTTCGTGGGTCGCGCCCACTGGAGGGCAAGATACATCCCTGTCTAGAGGTCCCTTTATATTTCGGCTGTGTGGGCAGTTGGTCTGCAGCCAACTGCGGGGTGGTCTTGTTCGGGACTGTTCAGTAAGGAATGGTCCCGGCCTTGTGTTGCAGGGGAGTTAGGGTGGCTCCTCGGTACGGTGATCTAGGCCACGTACTGTGACGGGCGGTACCCCAGTAGCCCTGCCATTGTTGGAAACCCATTTTCCCTACGAGACCCTACGGTTTTGTTTGTATTACCCACTTTTGTGGCTAGTAGCTGGAATTTAATAGATGTAACAATTTCGGCTATTTCATATTTACTTGAAAACCCTAGACACTATTATAATATCACTGGATTTCCTATCAAATGTTTTGGTTAGCGTAAGGTAAAAACTTTTCCATGTTTATGTGTGGGAAGTCTTACGTGATACCTTTTATTTTCAAAGGTTTTCCTAAAGTTAAGCAATCTTAAACCGTTTACTCACACCAGACCCCTGTCTGACCCGAGTGTTTATTTTCTGTTTTATTAAACTCTTGGGTACTCATATTATGTATGAGTAGTCAAGTGATTCAGGTTATCTCTTGACGAATTCTGGAGGAGCTTTGGAGCAGGAGGCTTCAGCGTGTAGATATGGTTAGAGTTTCCGCTGTGTGTTTTAGCTATGTGATGTCATGTATTGTATTAGACAGAAAAGTTATAACTGTCTATATTGAGATGTTCAGTTGTGTACTCTGATGTATATGATACTATGTATATGTTCTATGTTATATTTAAATCGTTCCGCTGTGAGATTCTGATGTGTTGTTTTCTCTTTCTTCTCTTTCTTTTCTTCTTCTATCCCTTTCTTTCTTAATTAGTGATGCGATTTTCCGGGAGTGGAATTTCGGGTCGCTACAAATTCCTAACACTTCTTCATGAGCATTTGCTCTTGATTTGGATTGGTTTTGTGAATATTCCAATTTTTGGGTTTTTAAGTCAAATTTGTGTAAAATCCTTTTATGGATGTTTGATCATGCTTTTGGTGATGCATCGAGGAGCATATAGAGCCGGGTTGCCGAATGGCATAAACCCTTAGAGCCAATGTTCGTCCGATTGCATTTTGGAAGAGTTTGCTCTTCATTTGAATAAGGCTGAAAAACAGCCCAGGCATGATTCAGTCGACTGAAAAACTCTGTTCAGTCGACTGAACCTGAAATCCGAGAGTTTCCAGGCATGATTCAGTCGCCTGAAAACTTCTGCACAGTCGACTGAAACTGGAAACAAAAAGTTTCCTGAACCTGGAAAATTTCCATGTACAGGGTCAGTCGACTGAAATTCTCTGTTCAGTCGACTGAACCTGCTGTTTGAGTCCAATTTGCCTTTTTGGATTGAAATTCCAATTTAAATCGATTTGTGATAATCCTATTTGTTGTTATCATCTATTATGACTTTGATGACTCTTTTTAGGGATTTTTGAATATCCATTTCGATGGATCCTTTATCGATTTCGTTGGATTTTATTCACGTCTTCGTATGTGAATTTTTGTGATTGATTGTTCTTACAATCTTCTTCATGATTTGTCACTTTAAAAATATAAAGGTTTTCTATACTAGTAGTAAATATCAAAACTCTTTCCTCAAACGATTTCAATACTATTTTAATACCAAATTCGTTTATAAAACCGTTTTCCAATCTATTAGTATATACAAACCTTTACCTCACTCGCATGAGAAATCTAATTAAACGGCTTAGTAAAACAAGTGGTATGAAACGCTTGCGTTTACTTTGTCGGTTAATTCTTGGACTTGTTCGATTGAATCTCTTGTGACAATTTTCTAGTGGAGATCTACAATTTGTTCGTAAATATTTAAGTTAAGCTAGTGGTTATGGGACATGAAGCTAAGCTCATATATTTACTAGCTTAGTGTAATCGACACTTCTCTTTGATCATGACGATCATTTTAGGTTCTAGACTAGCATCGTGCTATGTCTTTGTGATTTGGTTCATCGGACGTCCCGCTGTACGACGTCGTTGTTCCCTTTGATTGTGATTTGGTTCATCGGATGTCCCGCTGTACGACGTCGTTGATCCTTTCCTTGTGATTTCTGGATTTCGTGTGTTGATTTCTGGAATTTGTGTTTCACCAACTTTTACGATGGGCATTGATATATATGTCATTTATTGTGGCTTGGTGAATGAAATTAGGAGTATGACATTCCTTTTTATCTTGAGTAGATTATTGTGATATTGGTTAATCTCTTGATGATTTTCAATTACTTATTTATCACAGCTTGGCATTGTGATTATTATGTGTTTAGTCATATCTCCTATCCTATATCATGTTATTCGATATTTATAGTTAGACTGATCCGTTTATTATTTTCTTATAAATAATACTCGGGTCAGACCGAGATGTTACAGGTGCTTCTGCTTGACTTCTCATCCGGGATTAACTCCTTGACTTTTGGGTTAACTACTTAGATTAGTAGTTATTTTGTTGTATACATTTGAGATATAGACTCCTTAATGTATACTTATTCTTTTGTGTAGTTCGTGTAACTATTCTTTTGTGATGTTGTGGATCTTTTCTGACCACTACTCTGATGTACACTTTTATGTGTAGTATTCATATCTTATTCCGCCTTTGTGATATGAATTGTCTGTGACTGATTTGTGTTATGTTTATTTCTATATTTGTTTCCGAAGGATTTATATAGCCACCGTGTAGTAGCTTTGAGTTTGTGTTGGTATATCGGATTTCCTCTTGAAATAGAATGCATGTTATATTATCTGACATATCGGTGCTCGCGTAAAGAAATTACACGGATGGTCGCTCCTCAACAGCCTTATTCTCCATGCTAGTCGACAGCATTCACCGTAATGTTCTTGGCTAGCGTGGGTATAGAGGTGGGGCGTTACAAACGTTGACCCAATTCAGAGAGAGAGAGGAACATCTGCGCAACCCGAGAGTAGTAGAGGAGCGAACGCTCGGTCGAGGGGGCAGATTCCGGGGTTCCCTCGTGAACTCGGGGGGCAGGTTGAAAGTGGTGAACGAAGATTGCATCTCGGAGACAATGACAAGTTGGCAGAGATAGTCAGGCGAGCCATGAGAGGCGGATTAGTGAAAGAGGATTTGGAAGATGTTAATAGGAGTCCTTTTACTCCAGCAATCAGACGAGCTAGGAACCCACAGGATTTCAAATTACCATCGTTGGACATGTATGACGGGAGAACGGATCCCACGGTTCATCTAACGAAGTATATGAGGCATATGGAAGTGCTGGGAGGCATCAAAGGAGGTTATGGCCCGGTGCTTTCCATTGTACTTGTCGGATGTGGCAGCATTGTGGTTTAGACAATTGGAGAATGGATCCATCGAAACGTTGAATGGTTTAGTTGAGAGATTTATGAGGCAATTCAGGGTTCACATTACAAGACCCAAGAATGTGATGACTTTGAAAACCCTAAAGCAAAAAGCCGGAGATACATTAAGGAGTTATCTAGCATGATTCAATGCAGCAGCAGCTTCGGTGGATCGAGCAGATCCGTCTATGGTGGTGACGGCAGCTGTGTCCGGAGTAGCTGATGGCACAGAGTTCAAAAATTCATTGACTAAAGATCCACCCGTGGATCTAGAGGAATTCCACAACGAGGCAGAAAAGTTTTTACGATTAGAGGATGCAAATGCAGAAAGAGAAGAAGGAGAGGGAATGGAAGTTTATGTGCTTAAAGACAAAAAGCCTTTCGAAAAGGACTCGGGCAAGGATAAAGGAAAACGAAAGGATGAGGATTATAATGACAGGTCAAAGCGACAACGAAGGGAGCCGCGATTCACAACTTACACCGAGTTGACTGAGAGTTTGGAGCGGATTTATCAGGATACCAAAGAGCAGGTTCCCTATCGTTGACCGATGCGAAAGGATCCAACTTCTGACGAAAGGAGATCAGATAAGTTTTGTATATTTCATGAATTAAATGGTCACAACACTAATGATTGTAGGCATCTGAAGGACGAGGTGGAAGGGTATATCAGGAACGGTATGCTCCTTCAATATGTGAGGAGGCGAGCTTCAGCGGCGGAGCCAGAGCGGCCACCGTCTACATCAGCTAGGTGCAACCCTGAACCAGGACATCGTTTGGTTATCAATTAATTAAAATAACGATGAACAAATCGCAAGCTTCCACTAACACAATTAAATCATTTACACATGTACGAGATCGTGAACGTTCTCCACGCATGCTCTGAATGATCATTGACTGTTTCGTAGTGGGAACTTACACTTTAACATCTTTGCTTTGCTTTTTGTTTCGCGTTAATTTGGAAATTTGAACTTGGTTTGTTTGGAAATTTCTATTTTAAAATTCATATGTTGAATAGATATTTGATCCTGATAATTCTGAAATGGCTAAGATACTTACACATGTACGGGGTCGTGAACGGTCCTTAGGCATGCTTTGAGATGGCGATAAACCGCCCTGACAAACGATCCAGGGACCCACGCGAATGTAAGCCTGGCATCGATAATACCAAGCGCTCCCGGGCACACAACTCGCCTCGAACGGCACCTGACTTCGAAGAGTCACAACTCGCCTCGAACAACAGTAACCACTCGCCACGAACGACACTCGACTTCGAACGGTCACAACTCGCCACGAACGGCACCCGACCTCGAACGGTCACAAAAACGCCTCGAAAGGCACACGATCGCGAATGGTCACAACTCGTCTCGAACAGGCACAACTCGCCTCGAACAGGCACGACTCGCCCCGAACGGCACAACTCATCTCATCTCAAATGGCTCGATCGCGAATGGTCGCCATTTGAGGTTCGCCACTTGACCGCGCACGGTCACACTTCTCCTCAAATGGCTCGATCCCGATTGATCGTCATTTGAAGTTAGGCGCTTGACCATGAACGGTCGCACTTCATCTCAAATATCTCAATCCCGAACAGTCGTCATTTGAGGTCACATAAATTGCAAATTCCTTTGCAGGACATTAACATGATATGAACATCCAACTCCAGGCATTACAAAACACACCTTCCTACTGCAAGGCATGTTTTGGGGGGCAAAGTGTCATCCCAACTTTTGGCAAAGCTGAGATACCCAAAAATCATCCGAAAATTAATGATTCCTATTCTTGAATATCAACCATGCATTGCAGGATAACCATGGATATCGATGAATTTTGTCCGAGTCCGGATCAGGCCGCAATTGACAAGACATGATGAGCAAAGCTATAGAAGCCAGCGTTTCAAATTTCAAGTCAATCCGAGTTCATACGCTCAAGTTATGATCGATTCAACCCTATCGATTCGACCCTATCGATTCCACCCAATCGATTCGACCCTATCGATTCGACCCTAATTGATTTGACCCTATCGATTCGACCCAATCGATTCGACCCTATGGATTCGACCCTATCGATTCGACCCTATCGATTCGACCCTGATCGATTCGACCCTATCGATTCGACCCTATCGATTCGACCCTCACCGATTCGACCCTATCGATTCGACCCTATCGATTCGACCCTGATCGATTCGACCCTATCGATTCGACCCTATCGATTCGACCCTATCATGACAATCGGAAATGCAATCTTGAATCGATCATAACTCGAGATCTACAAGTCCAAATGCCATGAAATTTTTACAGGAGTTTGCTTACATGTTGAAGAATGTCCACAGCAAATTTCATCTCGATTGGACACTTTCTTGATCGATTCGAACCAAGGGTCGAATCGATACCAAAGTGGGCCCGGACATCCAGAATTAGGCCGTATGGGCCCCCTCACGTGCCAGAAGCGGTCTCCCCGGATTTTAGGCGAAATATCAGCCTTCTAAGCCTATAAATAGAGCCCCAGGTCATTCAGGAAAGGGTATCGGAATTCTGAAGCGCCAAGACTCTACCAGATTCAATTCTACACCTTATCATCGTTGTTCCATTCGAGTTTCAAAGCTATAATCCATTGTAACTTGCTGTAACCACTGTAATCATCAAGAGAATAATGAATAAAGAGAGAAAACTTCAAAGTGGACGTAGGCATGATCGCCGAACCACTATAAATCCTGTGTTTGTGATTGTGATTGCTGAATTACTCTGATTGTTATTGCTTAGATCTGAGTTCAGTATTGATTATTGTTGATTTGTGTGACTTGCGACTGCGAACAGGTGCTTTCACGATATCGGGTGTTTGTGACCAATTTTGGCGCAAACAGGAATGAAGTAAGACTAAGTCCAAAATGCATTACTTCTTGAGTGACTCAGAATTGGCTTGCCTATTGATCCTAGGCCTAAGAATTTCCAGTCGCTAAGATAGGTTCCCGTATAAGATAAATCTTATTTTTTAGGCTTTTAAACTCATTCCCCTCGTTGCGCAGTCAATTTTCTCTCTTGATAATCTTTTAGTAAATGGATCTGCAAGGTTATCACTAGTTCTCACATAATCAATGGAAATAGTTCCATTTGAGAGTAGCTGCCTAACTGTGTTATGGCGTCGACGAATATGTCATGACTTTCCATTATACACAAACTTTTCCGCTCTACTTAACGTTGCTTGATTATCACGGCGTATGCATATGGTCAGTACAGGTTTAGGCCAAAATGAAATGTCTTCTAAAATTGACGAAGTCATTCTGCTTCTTCGTCTACTTTATCTAAAGCAATGAACACTGATTACATAGTGGATCGAGCTATGAATCTTTGTTTAGTAGACTTCCATGGCACTGCTGCTCCTGCTAGGGTGAAGACATAACTACTAGTTGATTTAGATTCCTCTGAATCAGAAATCCAGTTTGCATCACTATATCCTTCTAAGACGGCAGGATATTTTTCGTAATGTAGGGAAAAGTTCGTGGTACTCTTTAAATATCCCAACACTTTCATTAGTGCTTTCCAGTGTTCCTTCCCAGGTTTGCTTGTATACCTGCTCAGTTGACTTACTGCATAAACTATATATGGTCTTGTGCAATTCATGAGGCACATTAGACATCCTATTATACGAGTATTCCAATTGCATTACACTCTCTTTAGTGTTTTTGTGTAGTACTTCCAATGGGTTAAAAGGCTTTCTTACTCTTTTAATTTTGTAATTTTGGAATTTTTAAATCACTTTTTCCACATAGTGTGACTGAGATAGATCAATTCTATTAGGTTTTTTTATTATTTTGATTCCTAAAATAATGTCTACAACTCCTAAATCTTTCATGTTGAAATTATTGATTAACATTTTCTTTATGGTCTCTGTCACTTTACTATTTGGACCAAAGATTAGCATATCATCTACATATAAACAAGTCATCACGTATGATTGTTTAACTTGTTTATAATATACACATTTATCACATTCATTTATACGAAACCATTTTTCATCATGATACTATCAAATTTTACGTGCCATTGTTTTGGAGCTTGTTTTAATCTGTATAATGATTTTACTAATCTACATACTTTGTTTTCATTTCCTTAGGAAATAAAACCCTCGGGTTGCTCCATGTAAATCTCCGCATCAAGATTTCCATTTAAAAATGTTGTCTTTACATTCGTTTGATGAATCTCTAGATTATATATGGATGCAATTGCTATTAACATTCTTATAGAGGTTATTCGTGTAACCGGTGAATAAGTATCAAAGAAGTCTAAACCTTCCTTTTGACGATGTCCTTTAGCTACCAATCTTGCTTTATATTTGTCAATAGAGCCATCTGGTTTCATCTTCTTTTTGAACATCCGTTTGTAACCAATCGGTTTTATTCCAGGTGAAAGATCAAATATTTTTCAAGTTTTATTACTTAGAATTGAATCAATTTCACTTTTGATTGCTTCTTTCCAACATAAAGATTCAAAAGATGACATCGCTTCTTTGTATGTTTGAGGTTCGTGTTCTAACACGTGTTAGAAAATCTAAACCAAACGTCTTGGACGTTCTTGCACTTACACTTCTTCTTGGTTTAACTTCCTCAATTTCCTGATGAGTTTCATCGTCATGTGGCTTGCTTGATTTTTCTCTTGTCCTTTTAAGGACAAAATTTCCTTCATTCCTTTTGTGCGGAAACACATCTTCAAAGAATGAAGCATCTCGAGACTCTATGATTGTATTGACATTAATATCAGCTATATCAGACTTGAATACCAAAAATTTATAGGAACTATTATTTTGGGCTGGCCCTAGATAGTAACATTAAACAATTTTTGGTCCAAGTTTGAGTTTCCTGTGTGGCGGAACTGGAACTTTTGCCAAGCACCCCATACTTTGAGGTATTTGAAACTTAGTATGTGTCCTTTCCATTATGCATATGGATTTGTTCTTGTTTTATTGTGAGGAACCTTATTTAATATGTGATTAGACATATTTAAGGCTTCCCTCCACAAGTTCGTCAGTATACCATAGGTCAATAGCATTGCATTTATCATATCTTTTAATGTTCCATTCTTTCTCTCGGTAATAACATTTTGTTATGGTGATTATGGAGCTATAGTTTGATGAATTATACCAGTATCTACACAGAATTATTCAAATGTGATTCATATTCTCCACCTCGATCAGATCTCAATATCTTGATCTTTTTATTTAACTGATTTTGTAGTTCAGCCTTATATTTTATAAACGATGTAATTGCTTCATCTTTGCTATTCAAAAAATATACATAGCAACATCGTGTATAGTCGTTAATAAAAGTGATAAAGTACTTTTTCCCATCTCTTGTAGGTAATGATTTAAAATCACAAAAATCAGTGTAAACCAAACCTAGTGGTTCTATACTTCTATTAATAGTATGAAATGGTTTTTTAACCAATTTTTCTTCTACACATGTCTCACATTTGTAGTTTTTATCTACTTGGAATTTAGGTATTAATCCCAATTTTTCTAATTTTTTTCATTTTTCGAAAATTTATGTGTCCTAATTTATCATGCCATAGTAAAATTTCATGCTTAACCAAAAAAGAAACTTCCTTTTTATTAATAGCACAATCAGGATACATAGTTTTATTGCCGACTATGGCTACATTGCCTTACATAGGCCATCACATAAATAACCCCTTCCTATATAAATTCCAGCCTTAAACAGAACTACTTTATCCGACTCGAAGACCGGACGGAAGCTTTCCTTGAGAGCACAGATCCAGAGATAAAGTTCTTGCGGATATCCGGAACATGAAGAACTTCACTTAGTGTCACAGTTTTTTTGGATGTAAATTGGAGGACGACTGTGCCGTTACCTTCGATCATGGATATTGCAGAATTACCCATGTAGAGTTTTTCTTCCTGATCTATTTCTTGTAAGTGGAGAACATAGATATATCAGAACAGACACGACGAATAGTACTTGTATCTATCGACCACTGTGCAGGGTTCTGTACTAAGTTGTATTCTGAAACAACTTATGAAAAGTTCATCTCCTCAATAGTTGAACTCAAATTTTCCACTATATTTTCCACCTATTTATCATTCGTCTTCTTGTGTATGCAATCTTTAGCTACGTGCCCAGTCTTTCCGCAGACCCAACATTCGCCTTTGTACTTCTTGGTTTTCTTATCTTTGGATTGATTATTCGGTGTCTTTCCCTTTTTCTTTTTTTTTGGTGAAGTGTCTTTTCTACTTTGACCCTTCTGTAACAAGTGTCTCTTCGTCTTTGGGTTGTGTTATTCCGCAATTATCTGCCTCAATTTTTAATTTGACAATGAGATCTTCTAAATAAATATTTTTTTATGTTTCATATAGTTGCGGTAGTCTCTCAAGGATGGTGGTAAATTTTCTGTTATTGCTTCAGCAAGGAACAATTCTCCAACTTGATGTCCTTCTGCTTCAATTTAGTAAATTATAAGTTGGAGTTCCTGCACTTGACTAGTCATGGATTTGGAATCCACCATTTTGTATTCCATAAATTTATCTACTATGAACTTCTTCAAACTGACATTCTGCGTCCTGTATTTATTTGCAAGTGTAGTCCATAGGGATTTTGATGTCTGGTGTGGTTGATATACTTTATGTTGTACTTTATCCAGACAATTCAGAACGTAATTTCGGCACAAGAAGTCCGAATGCTTCCATGAGTCAATTATGAGAAAAAAAGCTATGTCTTTTTCTTTAGTTTGTCCGTCTTTAGGCTTTGGTTCATCCTTCTCAATGCACTTCTGCAGCCTTAACGTGGTGAGATAAAACAACATTTGATTCTGCCATGTTATGAAGTCATCACCATCTCCTTTAAACGGATCAAGCTTGTTGTGGGTAGCACTTTTTGCTGATAGTTCAACTGTCGCCATCTCTATTTTAGTGAAAACAAGAAAGTCTTAAGATGTTATACGATCAGTATACCAAAACAGAGACCCATATGTTATAAACCCATCACACAAATTTACAAATCAGATTTCCACTACTTTGGAATTCTTTATTAGTTATTTTGAACAATAACTATGTTCTAATTAATTTACAAGAACAAACTCTAGCAATCACAACAACAAATTGTTGTATTGAACTATAGCAATAGACAAGCGTTGTACTACTTCATAGAAATAGCACAACGTTAAAACGAAAATATTACAGAATGATGTATATAAGTATATAAGTAAATAGAAATCTAACCGGATGAAGAAGGAAATTACGTCCAAGGCTTATCATAACAATTTCCTTAAGACTTTATTCAAAGTCTTCCAAGTTACAATAGACGTGATCTGCTCGAGATTGCGATGAGTATGATATTCTGTATGATATGTAGAAGCGCACGGATCTGGAGATTAAGAAATGAAAAAGAAGAGAAAAGTTTGAATAATCTACTAATCATGTTTCCTTCTCCTTTTATAGGCTAATTCTCAACAGTTAGTTGGGAACAGCTGCATCTCTTCATCTTGAACGGTCAAAAACTGTCGCAGTTTGCAACCGTCGCCTCCCTTTATTTGCAACGGCCAAGAACTGTCGCGGTTTGTAACAGTAGTCTCTATTCATTTGCAACAGCCAAGAACAGTCGCGGTTTGCAACAGTCACATCTCTTCATTCGCAACGGCTAAAAACAGCTCTGCAACGCCTATTTTGAAAAGTCGCATTCAATCCACTAGTCGCTTCTATTTGAATTTAAATAGTAGAAAACTGTTTACTTTTGTGCAGCAAAAATATAACACGGTCCACTCTTATTGCACCAGCAAACCAACGGTATGACGGAAAGGATGAAAAGGATTTTGAAAGATTTACAAAGAACTTGCATCATGGATTCTGGAGGATATTGGAAGCATCATTTAACCTTAGTAGAGTTCACGTACAATAATTGTTACCAAGCGACAATTAGCATGACACCCTTTGAAACCTTATATGGAAGACCATGCAAATTGTCAAATTGTTGATGGGAAACCACCGAAAAAATTCTACTTGGACCAGATTTGATCCGCAAGACTTTGAAAAGGATATAGATGATTAGGCGGTGAATAAAGGCCTCATAGGACAGTCAGATGTCTTATGCCAACAGGCAAAGGAAGGACCTGGATTTTTCGATTGGCGACATTGCGTTTGTTATGATTTCCCTTCTTTGGAAGGTTTTGAAGTTTGGTACTTCGGGAAAGTTGGCGTTGAGATTTGTTGGGCCTTTCTCGATTTTGAAATGGGTTGGGAAATTTGCATACTAAGTAGAGCTTCCAGATAAGTTAGCGTGTGTCCATGATGTCTTTCATGTTTCACACCTGAGGAAATGTTTGCACGACACTACCACCATAGTAGAGCCTAACAGTTATCATACATTGAGACGGAGCCGGTAGCACCCTATGCCACTACATGCATAGTGTAGCATGGAACTAGGAAGTTTCATAATAAAGAAATTAGACCGGTCCGAATATAATGGGGAGATAATCCAGCGGAAAGCATGTAGGAAATCTAAGGAATGATGAAGGCTTCTCATCTTGAGCTTTTCTCGAGTAAACTTTCTCTATTCAAAATTTAGATTTTTGGTTGCATCATGGTTGTTAGATTGGATGGTAAGGGATGGTTGTCAGACTTTTTACTATTATTTTTGCTCTCGTATAAAATCTAACTCACATATAGGATGCTTGCATACATGACTATATGTCACGATCTGGCATTCACGTTAGGATTGAGCTCGCATACAATATGTTGCATACATAATCACATTGCATTTTTGTTAGGTAGATGGTTATGTAAATAACTTAGTTTTATAACATGGCTGTAGAGTGTGTGTTACAATATTTGTCCTTTAGCGATTTCGAGGACAAAATCCTTTTTTTTGGGGTTAGGGGGGATGTAACACTTAATAAAAAAAGAATTAATTAATTAATTAATAATAAAAAAAAACAAAATTTTTGCAAATGTCATAATTTAGCCATTAAAGTTATACCATTGTGTTCATGGTGATTTTCCGATCAACTTTTTTATATAAAATTTCGCGATCAGAGTTCAAATGGAAAAATTATTGACGTCTGAAGTTTCTGAATTTAAAATAATTCAAATGAACTTAAATTTAAAAATAAATAACTTAATGGTGAAAATTAAAAGGTAATGAATATTTTTTGATGTTAAAGGATGTTTAGAGTTTAGGTAACGTTGAATAAACGTTAATGTTAGAGAAACAAAAAGGAAATAAATAAACAAAAAATGGTAGCAATAAATTCATGTTCCTTAACAGAGGACCATTCGACCCCCTTAGCTTGACCAGTTGACTGCTTAAGGGTGAACGATCGGTCGGTGCTTGTGTAGCGGCTAGGGTTATGTTACGCCAAGAACGACCTAGATTTTATAATTTTAAACCGACTTAAATCCTACAATCCAAGCCCATCCTAACCACTATAAACAAGAGGTTGCTCCCTCACTTTTATTCACAAGATATTTGAAATGTTTGCGAAACTTCGTCAGTTTTCTTACTCGATTAGATTCAAGAATTCAAATTTAAGAGAAAAAGGTAATAGGTTTATATATATATAAACACGTTTTTATATTTTTATTCTTCCATAATCTATGAATTATGAATCTTATTTATATACAATTGAATGGTTGTATATACCAAAAAGAAGGAACTAGGAGCAGTTTGGCAATGGTGAATTAAATCCAAAGGTGGTAGGAAACTATTTGTGAGTTTTTCACATTTTAGTAGTTTGTGTAGTAAAAGGATTTGTTTTATGCCTTGTGAAATTTTGTTTATGAAACCCTAAGCTCCAAAACCTCGAAATTATCCCAAATAAAATATAATTAATAACGTATTAATAATAACGTATTAATCGTATTATATAGGATAAATATGCTAATGACTAGCATTTAACCATTTATGAAAGAAGTTAAAGATAATTATGAAAATTAATCCATAATTAAAGGTGAAATAAAGGAGTTTTTCTTATATGGCCTTAAGTCGTAAATGCCTTAAGTCGTAAATGCGGTGAGATACTATATATACGTGTAGGAAAATGTATGCGTGTGTGGTAGCATGTTAGGAGAGCAGAAATATGACTAAGTTATAGGGATGAAATGTCAAAAACATACAAAAGTCTGCCCAGTTAATAGACCTACCAGTAGTGTGATTTTGGGGCTGATGTGAGACATTATCTGTAATAAGTACACACGGTGGACGCGAGGTTAGTTCAGATTTTGTAGGGTAAGTCTTCCTAGCTAATTTGGCTACCAACACTAATGAATAATCGGACAAATATGAGACGTCACAACTTTGGTTATAAGTCATATGACGAATATCACAGTAAGGGTTTGCTTCTGGGTTGGGGTATTAAGTGGTTGTTGTAAGGTACGCCTCATTCCCACTTAATAAATATTAGATGGCCGAGAATATCTTTTAGGTCCGATAATGAGAAATTTTAGATAGGGGTTTGCTTCAAGGTTGAGGTATTAAGTTGTTATTATACGGTCGGCCTCTTCCTATAAACGAAGTAGTAAGTGGTCTGGTGAGTTATCTTGCGATGTCATTTATGAAGTACCGGAGAGGGAGGGTCTTGGGTTTAGGTATTAAATGATGAGGATTTACCTAGAGTATAGGTATTAAATAGTCAGAGTCTGTCTAATTTCCATTAAAGAGGTATTAAGTGGCTCATGTACTTTCTCTCATATTGTTAGGGCATGATTGACGATAGTTGGGTTGCACCCTCATTGGAATGGTAAAGTTGGACTGGAAGAGCTTTTGGCTTACGATTGGTGGTATACTTGGTAGAATGTACTATAGGATGCATAAGGCATATTACTTATCTAAATGATATTGCTCAAATACTATTATGGTAGGACTTGATATTTTCTTCCATTAGACATTGCTGTTCTGGCTCTCTCCTTATTACAACCCATATGATAGGGGAAACGATGTTGATGGAGGAGGTCAAAATGATGGTGACGATCTATGACGATTGTATTATTAATCTATGTTTTTGATATATATTCACGTACACAGTTTCAAACATATTGATGTTATTTCGAGATATTGTATTATGGATATTTTAGAATGTTATATTTTTTAGATTGATTTTTATGAAATGGATACTTATTTCTATTATTTTATTTTTATCCCTTTTGTTGTGGGATTTTGAAAGCATGGATAGATAGCTCTGTATATTGTTCACTGTATTAATTTTACCAACCAACTGTCAACATTGAAATGAACCTAGATTTTGATGGGCTTTTATTGGGTTGAAAATTAGGTCCGTTTCGGTGAGGCTTGTTACAAGTACCTATGTTGAAGCTTAATAATATTCTCAAGTTGAGAGAATTATGTAACATAAGGCTGTCAATTTCCAGCACGACTCGAAACACGATCTGAAGATTACAAAGAAAATTAGCAGGTTAACCTGACCCATTTAAGTTGGCGGGTCATTTTTGGGTCAACCCGATTTGACCCGTTTATAAACGGATGGGTTTCGGTTTGACCCGTGAACACGAATTTGATCCGTTTATAACCACTTTATACTTATATGGGTTGACTTGACCCGATTATAGCCAAACCCGATCTGTGAACCTGGATTTGTTCCGTTTATAACACGTTTACTACCCGTTTATAACCCACATATACCTTATATGGGTGACCTGACCCCGTTTGCAACCCGACTCGACCCGACCCGTTTATACTTCGGTTACACGGGTCGGGTCGAATCAACCCATTTATAATCGTATCGGGTTCAGGTTGAGCTATTTCTGACCTGGTTAATAAACGGGTTGACCCGATCCATTTAAAACCAACCCAAATCCGACTTGACCCGAACCGAATGCGATCCGACCCATTGACAGCCCTAGTGTGACATCGTCTCCGTGAAAGTTTCTGTTTGTCCCAGTTGTTATTAACCAACTTAAAACTCTTAGGTGAATTGTTCTATAGCTATCCAATAACCATCAGTGTGTAACCCCTTGTTGTACCAATATAATTGAGTAATATGCTGCCCAACATTTGGAAACGTTACATACTGTGGTCTGAACGTATGTATCGATATCCTTTTTCGAAATATTGACCAGGAATATTTAAATAATATGTTACTTTATAGTATGATAATTTTCTTATGGCCACAAATCCTTGCCATTATTATCACATAACATATTATTTATGGGTTTTCTATTTCAATACGCTTTAAATAAGTTTACTTAATTAGTTATACCATCATACAACAAAGTATATAACAAAAATCAAATACTATTGTTATAAATAAGATTGGTTATAAAGTTAAATATATTATTAAGTTATATAATTTTTCATAAGACATACCCTATACTCTCTTATTTTTTAATATATGAGATTAGTACACAAGTGTATTTTGACAACTTTTGTCATTAATTTAAGAGACGTTATAAATAGTGAGACATCACCCTTTTAAGGTGAAAAAGGTGAAATAATTATTTGACTTAAGGAGTACATGTGAATTGAGCTGGAAATGAATACGCGAATAGAATACAAACAGTCAAAAGTTTAAGTTCTTATAGAATAAAATAGAGTGTACAATGCATGTTCAATGCTTAATGATATGTACTTATTATCATTTTGATTTTGCTTTTATAATCAATGAAAACAAAACATTTTACATTGAACACTATTTTTTTATTTATACTTTTACATTTATCGATTGTTAACAGATATGATAATATTTGATATCCATCCATTATCCATGGATGTAGACATCAAATACTTGAAAGTGACTTCAAACGCGGATGGGAATATAACACTATACATATCCAAAGTGTAATGACGCGACTTTTCGACACCTGAAAACCGACATCAATACGTCCACTGTATCAAATGCCGCATAATCGAATGCCGGAAAACCGAATTGTTATGGTTAAAAAGAAGAGGTAGAAGAAAAAGATAAAAGAAGAAAGAAAACAGAACAGAAATAATATCTGAATCTCACATATCGCCGCAGAACAACATATAATAGATAAATGAATAATCTTTAAACAAAGAACTATATCAGTTATTACATTACATCATATTACATTACATCACATCATCAGAGTGTACAACAACAAACAACGGAAAAGAAATACTATATACTAGTTGATACGCCATGCCATCCAGCTTGCCTCCAGATCTCTACAGCAACTCTCGCATTCCAGAATGACCTGATAACCTGACTCTAGACTGCCCATGTGTAAATTTATGGGCACCAAGAGTTTAGGAAGAGAACAATAAACTCCAGGTCAATCATGGGACTGGTGTGAGAACTCAAAACAGTTATTTATCTTTTAAAACAACAACAAAAAGGGAAGTGAAAAATATCCGCAATGCTTTTGGAAAATGAAACTACCATAAGGCCTCCCCGCACACACATAATGCAAACGCAGAATTGGAGGAGATTTCTCCTTATGATAGTCAAAGATACTTACTACGCAAAACAAATCATTTTTTTAATATTATTATTAGTGCATAGTGATGAAAGCATTTCGAAAATAGAATATAAATCTTAGCCAGCATAGGTACCATTATATTATGCCTACTATAGCTACCATATTAAATGGTAGGTTCTACAACTAAAACCGTACAAGGCTCGTATTGTTTCTTTGGATTTTCCAACAAATGGTCAGGCTAAGGAACTTACTACTGTCAATGGGATCGCCTTTGGCGGGACGTCCTGAGAACCTAACGTTACAGTTAGATCTCTGCCAATACAAGGCCGTGTTACCTCTGTAACTAGGTAACTACTATACGAATATGCCACCCCCGGTCCTTTGGGACCTTTATCCAAGGGCCCTCGATCACCAAGCAACAACCACACAAAAAAATGAGATTGGAGCAACCACATAGGTTAAGCATCAGGGCTCTACACCTGACACCACCCTCATAACCTTGCCGCATATTCCTGTTTCGACCATTTCTGGGGTGTGAGGTCTGACGAAGTCTCGTCCACAAAGCTATGCTTTTTCACAAAGCCACGCTTTGATCAACAAATGATCAATAAATAATCATCACACAGCAACACTCAGCATGCCACATTACCAAATTGGGAATATATAGCTGATAACCTTCAACTACATAACCTCTAAGGGTGTTAAGAAAAGAGAATAAATTCTCCGCCACTAACGGAAATGTATTTGAAAGAAATCTGCTTTATATCTCAAAATGTAATGTAAGACATGTAACCATAAAAGTCTGTTCCGGGTTCGAACAGAACCGAAGGCACTTCCAAAGAAGCCCTTGCAATTCGGGTATTCACAATACCGATCGAATTTCCCATTACAAAGGAAATCTCCATACCGTAGCTAACGTTGCAGAGACAATCGATAGGTCATCCTATCGTTTTCACAAATACCCAGCCATTACTATTATCCCGCCTTTTGGCAAGGTCGTGACACCAAGAACTTGACTAGAAACCAAGAATGGTTCGTCTTGGAGATCGTTAATGCATAGGTCCGCTATGGATGTTGGTAAAAAAATTTCGAGTCCAGATCGAGCTACAATGATATGAAATGACAAGAAAAGCTAATAAAGCCAACATTCCAAATTTCAAGTCAATCAGAGTTGGTATGCTCAATATATTGATCGATCACGGTTGAGAAATCCAAACTTGCGTCGATCATAACTCAAGATCTACAAGTCCAAATGCCACCAAATTTTCGCAGCAGCTTACTGGCAACATGAGGAATGTTCACGCCAAATTTCAGCTCAATCAGATCAAATCTTGATCGATTCGAAGTTGCTTCGTATCGATCACACACCAACTTGCATCGATCATATCTCACAATCCACATGTCCAAATGCTATGAAATTTTCATAGTATCTTACTGCCAACATGAGGAATGTTCTTGCCAAATTTCAGCTCAATTGGATCAAATCTTGATCGATTCGAAGTTGCTTCGTATTGATCACGGACCAGCTTGCATCGATCATATCTCACAATCCATATGTCCAAATGCTATGAAATTTTCACAGTATCTTACTGCCAACATGAGGATTATTCATGCCAAATTTCAGCTCAATCGGATCAGATCTTGATAAATACAAAATTGAGTTCGAATCGATCTCGGAACGGGCCCCAATTTCCTAAGGCCGGGCATGTGGGCCCCCTCACGTGCCAGAAGTGGTCTCCCAAATTTTCAGCGAAATATCAGCCTCCAGCACTTATAAATAGAGCCCCTGGTCATTCATAAAAGGGGTCGGAGAATTTTGAGAGTAAAAGAACGCCCGGACTCTGCCACGTTCACTCTAGAACGCCATTACTGCCATTGCTCTCGAATTTAAGCTTATTATCTGCTGTACTTCGCAATAAAAAACTTGTAATCTTCAAGTATCAAGCAATAAAGTGATAAAACTTCCTAGTGGTCGTAGGCCATACGCCGAACCATTCTAAAACTCTCTGTTTTTATGCATTTTCTTATATGTTTATTGGTGTGTTTGTTAGATCTGCTTCATTTTACAAAAAAATTCTTCATTTTATCTCTTCAAACACATCCGAAGAGTGTTGTGCCCAATTTTGGTACAAACAATCACCACCAGTCTTCAATGCTATCCATTACGTCGTATCACTACACGAAATGGGTAATCCGAATAACGAGCGCAATAATTTCAAAATAAGTGTAGCATTCAATTTCAACCAATTCACAACAAATAGCCATTTAAGGGTCAATATTGATAGTTGTTTATTTTCCTATCAATCAATATTCACAACATACCCCGATTTCAAATAATTTCCCAAATTAATTATTTTCCACAAATATCTTTACAAGATATATTTTCCACACTTCAACCATTTGAAAACAAATTTCAAATCATTTTTTCACCTTTCAATCTTTGAAAAAAAAATTCAAATCAATTTCCTTAAACGGAAACACTTCAAAATATTTATCCATTTTCAATTTAAAATGGTTCATTTAAATCAATCAAACCGATTTATTTTAAACTTGCATTCCAAATCCGTAAATTTATTTCCACACTTCGAAAATAAATCAATGTTTATTTTTAAACAAATTTCCCTTTCTTTTATAAATTCCATAGTGAATTTACATTTCTAAAATATCTATGAATATACGATTTTTAAATCAATTTCTAATATTCATTTTCAATTTATCTCTAAAAGATAGAATCTCAAAACATTCACTTCATATTGGAAACCTTATTTAACAATAAGTAATTCACAAATCTGTTTATTTTCAATACTTGGAAAATATTCAATATACTTAAATCACAATTAAGTATATAATTTATTCTTTAAGGAAAACATTCTCTTAAACACATTTATTCGAGTCAAAACGAATGTTGCGTAAAACATCGTTACGACAACCCAAAATCACTAGTATAGGGATTCGAAATTGAGATAGATATATAAATCCCAATACTATATAAAACATTTTCTTTCGAAAATCATTTACTATAACAACAGTGTTATAGCCCATCATTTCCTTATTTCTCAAAAACGTCTATTTCAACAATGAATGTTGAAATCTATGGTTATGACACTTAATACAATTTAAAACATCTTTAAATCGTTTTAATTCTATTTGAAATATCACTTTCCCAAAATATTTCTTTAATATATTATTCACCGTCCAAAATCGTGAATATACTTCATTAACCAAATTCAATTTCTACATATTTTATTTAAAGGATTATCCACTATCCCAAAATCGTGGATATATCTCATTTAATAAGCTATAATAATTAAACTTATCAAAATAAGTCGATTTCGGATTTATAAAACAACGTTTATAAATTCCATTATACTTTATAACAACTCCAACTTATAAAATTACTTTATTAACAAATTCTATCCATATTGCATTTACACGCCAAAATCCAATTTATAAGTTAATTACTTATAAATCTTTCATTTTACAAAAATCTATTCATTTTATAACTTCACAATTTATAAATCTATAGATTTCATCCACTTATGAAATCCATTTATATTTTATTTTAACACTTATAAAACACGTTTTATAATTCCAATATATTTAATTTTTAAATATCAATTTTTAAATCGTTTATATAAATCATTTATAATAATTCAAAAATCCCAATTTAAACCATTTCATAAGTTAATCAACTACTTATTTCAAAAATCACATTTCGGTTATATTTCACAAAAATCATAATTTTTATAACATAAAAATTTTAAAGTTTATTTATTTAAAATGGATCAATTCGAAAATTAAATTTTATTATGAATTCTCAACTTACATTTCCAAAAATCTAATTTTAATTATTTTCGGCATCTAACGATACCAAAAATGTATTCGGCTAAATTTTAGCCTTTAACGATTTCAATCACAAAGATAATCACGCAGATTATAAATAGATCAACATACAACATTGAAACAAATTCAATCATTTGAGGAATCCAGTTGGATCCCTCCAACCTGTTTCCCTACATCCAAAGATGTTAACACAATATCAATTCCGCTTCAGGATGGAATATCGCGGTATATGGATTTACAAAATATTATCCATCATTATGCGGCGCAATAGGGTCTCATCCGCTATATAATGCGGGAAATCAACTCCAAGTACATATATAATACCAATTCCATATAAGTTGGAATTATCGCGGTATATGTTTTTAATAAATAACATCCGCTTAATATACGGCATATAGGGTATATTTCAATACAACAGGTAATAATTATCATCCAATCACACAATCAAGAAATTTTAAATCTAACTATTTAAAATTTAAATTGAAACAATTCGATTGAGTGAGAAGTTCTCACCTTGAGTTTCCGATAATAGTTGTAGCGTTTTATTTCGAATAAAACTAAACGTGCGTTTAATTTTACTCGAAATTTTCAATAGCTCCAAACGACTTCAAACCAGCTCCATTACGTAGCGCTCGACAAAACGAGCCCGACGCAAGTCGTTTCGTCAAATTCCGACCTCGTAGCAAAAAGTTATGATATTTATAAGTTTACACGAATTTATATATATAAACAATTTCATTTTTTTTTATAACCTAATCTCGGCCGTTCATCTCCTTGCTTAACATCAGGCCACACGCAATGCTTCTCCTCCAAACATGAAAATCACGTACCCTTGAACCCTTAGCTCATGTACAACTCCTCTATGCCGCGGCCACCACAAGCGTCGAGAAGTTGATCAGAGACCGCCAAATGGAAGCTCATCTCGAGCTCGACCCACGCCAGGACTGCTGTTAAACTCGGCCCTCCCCTTTCGCATAAAAACGCGTGCGAACGCGCTGCATATACGGCCAAAATCTGGCTCCTACGATGCTCCATCGATGATCATCGCCGTATGGATTGAACGATCTCACTTAGCTCTTCGATTTTCGTGTTGAAGGTTTTTGATAATTGTTGATGGATTTAGAGAGACTGAGGGAGAAAGAATCGAAGGTTTCTGGCCATTGAAATTTAGGGCCGACTGAAGAAAGAATGGGGGTTTCTTTTGCAAATGAAAAAGTTGAGGTGCTTTTATAGAAAAAGGGCGAAACACTATTCATCCAAAATTTTCCAAACTCTAAATCTCGCACGGTGACCGACGTTTCTACGGTTTAACCCACGTTCCGGACACAATGGAATATGTTTCGGAGGCCAATTCGCTCATCTGTGCGAGTTATGGAAATAAACGATCAAATTAAATTAAACCGATTTAAACTAATTTCTATGCGTTTTGGCTTGCTCCGGACAAACCATAAATCTGATTAACGCGAAATTTGAAATCTTACAATAATATAACATTATGGATCCGATGAAACTGGTTTCGTCGAAATTCGAGACTGTTCAAAAAATGGCTATTTTAACTCGTCAATTAAATATTAAAATATTCAATTTTCACAAATTAACTTTAAATTCAATTTTAAAAGTTCTATAACATCATTATAACTCCAATATGATTTAATAAAATTTTATGAATCAATTTCAATCATATTAAACCCAATTTTCAATTATTTTTGGAATTTCAAATATTAAATTATCGATTTAATTATGCAGTTAAATCCAGATATTTGAAATAAAATTTATTCGACTTATAAATCTCACTTATTAATATTTAAAATCAATTAAATATACAAATTTTAATTGACAGAAATTCTGGGTCGTTACAAACTACACCCCTTAAAAGAATTTCGTCCTCGAAATTACCAAGTAAGAAAAAGTCTTGAACTCCATTAACTTTTCAAAACAAACCGTTCAAATTAGATTTTACAAATCTCTTAAGTGTTTAACTTTTCCAAAATTCATTGTTAAAATTCTTTCAACAACTTTACTAAGTTTTCAGAATTTTCAAATTTCTCGAAATTATTCTAACGCCTTAAATTTTCGGAAAAATTCGCCAGAGTCTCCTTTGCGCGGCTCGATCCGAAAAAAATGACAGCATATATATCACAAATATACATCTCATCAAGTGATGAGGCATCCCGCAGGGAAAAAAGTGTAAAAGTACGATATTGAATCCGAGATATGTACCTTATATTTTATTAGCGAGCATATACAGCTAATATAGTGCGAAAGCGAGCCCCAAATGCGAAGCAAGCGCAATCCGCACCTACTATACACTCAACAAACAAATGAGTAACATGTATATATGAAAGTAACATCAATATACAACATATACCAACGACTATATATGCCAATATAGCAAATGCAACAAAACAACAAATCCAACCATCATCCAACTAGCATTTAACTAACATCCATAACCAAATCAATTACATTCACTTCTCATTAATATTCAATGAATTGGTTTTCCAATTTAAATCACATTTGATTCATTAACATTGGATGTTTTTACTAACATTCACTTATTCATATTCAATTAGTTTACATTCACTAATTTATATTCAAGTTAGTCTACTTTCAATTCATCAATTTTCATAGCTTTCCATTTATCAATTCAATTTCATTAATACTTAATGAATTATATACAATCAACTAACAATCATATAACTACCAAATCATAACCATCATAACCAAATTATTAAATTTACATTCTATTTGGTTTAACACTTTTTTAACTCCAATTGGTTGATATTAAATTGACTTCCATTCAATTATTCAATTTCTCAACTTCATTAGCTTCTAATGAATTTACACTTACATTCATTATCCCATATCAATTCTTTTGCATTCGATTGATTAATATTCAATTCATTAGTTCAATTCAATTGCTAATTCATTTTACCAATAAGATCGAATTTCATTTCATAACCCAAGTTCATATTCATCACTTTTCTTGATTACTTTACTCCGATACCAAAATCAACTTTATTCAACATCACTTAAGTTATATTCCATTTAAACATCATTTGTTTAACTTAACTTAAAATTCCACTTATAAATCCAATTCAAATTTCAATTCTAAAGTAAATTATATTTAACTTTTACCAAAGCTAAATTTATTAACTCATATTATAAGTTCAAAACTTATTTCACTTATATTCATCAATTTCAATAGCTTATCTAATCCAAATCAATTTATTTAACTTTCCTTTAGTTAAATTTCAAATCACATGTCTTTGATGACAACTCAAATTTATTTCAACTTGGATTTTTAATTTCAAATTTTTTTATCACAACCAAACTTCAATTTTCAATTTATTACGGTAGCAAATCTATCACATAGAGACTCGAAAATGATACTGATGATGCTGCAGTCATTACCTTTATTATTTCCCAGTAACAGTAGTGAATTCAGTGCTTTATATTCTCTTAAAATTTTCCTTTTATTCATAACTCACATTTATAAATACATTCATATAGTTTCACTTCTTATATATAAGATTATTTTACAATTGTAAATCATATTAATTATAATTCCACACTTTATAATTCAATTGCTTATACAATTATTATTTTAATTAACTTATATTCATTCTTACATTTTTAACGACCAAACAATCAATTCATATATACTTAATAATTCTGAAAAATTATTCCTTTGTATGTAAAATATAGTCAAGGTAAAATTATTGCATTTACCCTATTTTAAAACAATATCTTGTCAAATTGTTTTGTACAAGTGTTTAGAGATCCCTATCAACAACGTTAATTACTCGTGTCGAACAGAATCCATATACCACTCAACAAACCAATTATCACAATATAAAACAATTTTATATCCACTAACAAATACGCGCTCATAGCTAATATTACACTCACACTCATTCTAGAGTACTATTGACTCCATCTCTAATGAGTAATTCCCAACAGAGCCATGGTTGTCGCTTAACCATATGCGCTGATACCAAATGTAACGACGCGACTTTCCGACGCTCGAAAACCGACATCAATACGTCCACTGTATCAAATGCCGCATAATCGAATGCCGGAAAACCGAATTGTTAGGGTTAAAAAGAAGAGGTAGAAGAAAAAGATAGAAGAAGAAAGAAAACAGAACAGAAACAATATCTCAATCTCACATATTGCAGTGGAACAACATATAATAGATAAATGAATAATCTTTAAACAAAGAACTATATCAGTCATTACATTACATCATATTACATTACATTACATCATCAGAGTGTACAATAACAAAAAGCGGAAAAGAAATACTATATACTAGTTGATACGCCATGCCATCCAGCTTGCCTCCAGATCTCTACAGCAACTCCCGCGTTCCAGAATTACCTGATAACCTGACTCTAGACTGCCCGTGTGTAAATTTATGGGCACCTAGAGTTTAGGAAGAGAACAATAAACTCCAGGTCAATCATGGGACTGGTGTGAGAACTCAAAACAGTTATTTATCTTTTAAAACAACAACAACAAGGGAAGTGAAAAATATCTGCAATGTTTTGAAAAATGAAACTACCATAAGGCCTCCCCGCACACACACAATGCACGCAGAATTGGGGGAGATTTCTCCTAATGAAAGTCAAAGAATCTTACTACGCAGAACAAATCATTTTTTTGATATTATTATTAGTGCATAGTGATGAAAGCATTTCGAAAATAGAATATAAATCTTAGCCAGCATAGGTACCATTATATTATGTCTGCTATAGCTACTATATTAAAAGCCAGGTTCTACAACTAAAACCGTACAAGGCTTGTATTGTTTCTTTGGATTTTCCAACAAATAGTTAGGCTAAGGAACTTCCTACTGTCAATGGGATCGCCTCTGGCGGGACGTCCCGAGAACCTAACGTTACGGTTAGATCTCTGCCAACACAAGGCCGAGTTACCTCTGTAACTAGGTAACTACTACACGAATATGCCACCCCCCGGTCCTTTGGGACCATTATCCGAGGGCCCTCGATCACCAAGCAACAACCATACAGAAAAATGAGATTGGAGCAACCACATAGGTTAAGCATCAGCGCTCCATACCTGACACCACCCTTTTCCAAAAGGGAATGACATACCCTAAAGGGCGCGACCCTCATAACCTTGCCGCATATTCCTGTTTCGACCATTTCCGAGGTGTGAGGTCTGACGAAGTCTCGTCCACAAAGCTACGCTTTTTCAAAAAGCCACGCTTTGATCAACAAATGATCAATAAATATCATCACACAGCAACACTCAGCATGCCACATTTCCAAACTGGGAATATATCGCTGATAACCTTCAACTACATAACATCTAAGGGTGTTAAGCTAAGAGAATAAATTCTCCGCCACCAACGGAAATGTATTTGAAAGAAATCTGCTTTATATCTCAAAATGTAATGTCAGACATGTAACCATACAAGTCTATTCCGTATTCGAACAGAACCGAAGGCACTTCCATAGAAGCCCTTCCAATCCGGGTATTCACAATCCCGATCGAATTTCCCATCACAAAGGAAATCTCCATACTGTAGCTAACGGTGCAGAGACAATCGATAGGTCATCCTATCGTTTTCACAAATACCTGGTCTTCACCACCGGTCTTCAATGCTATCCATTACGTCGTATCACTATTCAGAATGGGTAATCCGAATGACGAGCGCAATAATTTAAAAATAAGTGTAGCATTCAATTTCAACCAATTCACAACAAATAGCCATTTAAGGGTCAATATTGATAGTCGGTTATTTAACTATCAATCAATATTCACAACATAACCCGATTTCAAATAATTTCCCAAATTATTTATTTTCCACAAATATCTTTACAAGATATATTTTCCACACTTCAACCATTTGAAAACAAATTTCAAATTATTTTTTCACCTTTCAATCTTTGAAAACAAATTTCAAGTCAATTTCCTTAAACGGAAACACTTCCAAATATTTATCCATTTTCAATTTAAAATGGTTCATTTAAATCAATAAAATAAATCCTTACCGATTTATTTTAAACTTACATTCCAAATCCGTAAATTTATTTCCACACTTCAAAAAAAAAATCAATGTTTACTTTTAAAAAAAATTCCCTTTCTTTTATAAATTCCATAGTGAATTTACATTTCCAAAATATCTATGAATATACGATTTTTAAATTGATTTCTAATATTCATTTTCAATTTATCTTTAAAAGATAGAATCTCAAAACATTCACTTCATATTGGAAAAACATTTCCATACTTATTTAATAATAAGTAATTCACAAATCTGTTTATTTTCAACACTTTGAAAATATTCGATATACTTAAATCACAATTATGTATATAATTTATTCTTTAAGGAAAACATTCTCGTAAACACATTTATTTGAGTCAAAACGAATGTTGCGTAAAACATCGTTAGGACAACCCAAAATCACTAGTATAAGGGTTCGAAATTGAGATAGATATATAAATCCCAGTACTATATAAAACATTTTCTTTCGAAAATTATTTACTATAACAACTGTGTTATAGTCCATCATTTCCTTATTTCTCGAAAACGTCTATTTCAACAATGAATGTTGAAATCTATGGTTTCGACACTTAATACAATTTAAAACATCTTTAAATTGTTTTAATTCTATTTGAAATATCACTTTCCCAAAATATTTCTTTAATGTATTATTCACCGTCCAAAATCGTGAATATACTTCATTAACCAAATTCAATTTCTACATATTTTATTTAAAGGATTATCCACTGTCCCAAAATCGTGGATATATCTCCTTTAATAAGCTATAATAATTAAACTTATCAAAATAAGTCGATTTCGGATTTATAAAACAACGTTTATAAATTCCATTATACTTTATAACAACTCCAACTTATAAAATCACTTTATTAACAAATTCTATCCATATTGCATTTACACGCCAAAATCCAATTTATAAGTTAATTACTTATAAATCTTTTATTTTACAAAAATCTATTCATTTTATAACTTCACAATTTATAAATCTATAGATTTCATCCACTTATGAAATCCATTTATATTTCATTTTAACACTTATAAAACTCGTTTTATAATTCCAATATTTTTAATTTATAAATATCAATTTTTTAAATCGTTTATATAAATCATTTATAATAATTCAAAAATCCCAATTTAAACCATTTCATAAGTTAATCAACTACTTATTTCAAAAATCACATTTCGGTTATATTTCACAAAAATCATAATTTTTATAACATAAAAATTTCAAAGTTTATTTATTTAAAATGGATCAATTCGAAAATTAAATTTTATTATGAATTCTCAACTTACATTTCCAAAAATCTAATTTTACTTATTTTTGGCATCTAACGATACCAAAAATGTATTCGGCTAAATTTTTTCCTTTAACGATTTCAATCACAAAGATAATCACACAGGTTATAAATAGATCAACATACAACATGATACCAATTCAATCATTTGAGGAATCCAGTTGGATCCCGCCAACCTGTTTCCCTACATCCAAAGATGTTAACACAATATCAATTCCGCTTCAGGACGGAATATCGCGGTATATGGGATTTACAAAATATTATCCGCCATTATGCGGTGCAATAGGGTCTCATCGGCTATATAATGCGGGAAATCAACTCCAAGTACATATATAATACCAATTCCATATAAGTTGGAATTATCGCGGTATATGTTTTTAATAAATAACATCCGCTTAATATAAGGCATATAGGGTCTATTTCAATACAATAGGTAATAATTATCATCCAATCACACAATCAAGAAATTTTAAATCTAACTATTTAAAATTTAAATCGAAACAATTCGATTGAGTGAGAAGTTCTCACCTTGAGTTACCGATAATAGTTGTACCGTTTTATTTCAAATAAAACTAAACGTGCGTTTAATTTTACCCGAGATTTTCACTAGCTCCAAATGATTCCAAACCAGCTCCATTGCGTAGTGCTCGACAAAACGAACCCGACGCAAGTCGTTTCGTCAAATTCCGACCTCGTAGCAAAAGGTTATGATATTTATAAGTTTACACGAATTTATATATATAAACAATTTCATTTTCTTTATTATTATTTTCATAACATAATCTCGGCCGTTCATCTCCTTGCTTAACATCAGGCCGCACACAATGCTTCTCCTCCAAACGTGAAAATCACGTACCCTTGAACCCATATCTCACGTACAACTCCTCTATGCCGCGGCCACCACAAGCGTCGAGAAGTTGATCAGAGACCGCCAAATGGAAGCTCGTCTCGAGCTCGACCCATGCCAGGACTGCTGCTAAAATCGGCCCTCCCCTTTCGCATAAAAACGCATGCGAACGCGCTGCATATATGGCCAAAATCTGGCCCCTACAATGCTCCATCGATGATCATCGCCATATGGATTGAACGATCTCACTTAGCTCTATGATTTTCACGTTGAAGGTTTTTGATAATAGTTGATGGATTTAGAGAGATTGAGGGAGAAAGAATCATAGGTTTCTGGCCATTGAAATTTATGGTCGGCTGAAGAAAGAATGGGGGTTTCTTTTGCAAATGAAAAAGTTTAGGTTCTTTTATATAAAAAGGGCGAAACACTATTCATCCCAAATTTTCGGAACTCCAAATCTCGCGCAGTGACTGGCGTTTCTAGGGTTTAACCCACGTTTCGGACATAATGTAATAGGTTTCGGAGGCCAATTCGATCATCCGTGCGAGTTACGTCAATAAACGATCGAATTAAATTAAACCGATTTAAACTAATTTCTATGCATTTTGGCTTGCCCCGGACAAACAATAAATCCGATTAACGCTAAATTTGAAATCTTATAATAATATAACATTATGGATCCGATGAAACTGGTTTCGTCGAAATCCGAGATTGTTTGAAAAATGGCTATTTTAACTCGTCAATTAAATATTAAAATATTCAATTTTCACAAATTAACCTTAAATTCAAAAAGTTCTGTAACATCATTCTAACTCCAATATGATTTAATAAAATTTTACGAATCATTTTCAATCATATTAAACCTAATTTTCAATTATTTCTAGAATTTCAAATATTAAATTATCGATTTAATTATGCAATTAAATCCAGATATTCGAAATAAAATTTATTCGACTTATAAATTTCACTTATTAATATTTAAAATCAATTAAATATACAAATTTTAATTAACAAAAATTCTGGGTCGTTACACAAAGTATATGTTGACAATCCTATCAGTGGTATAACATATCCATATATGTATCATATATTGAAACAAATACACAAATGCATTTGGCTTTATTTTGAGTTTTGGATTTTTCGCACTCAACGTCATGACAAATATAAAGAGAGAGGAGCAGAAGATTTAAAATTATAAGTCACTAAGATGATGAAAATGATGGAAGGACAACGTTTTTTTGTTATTTTTCAAAACATGGAATACAAAATAAATTTATTTTATGTTACGTATCTTCAAATTGGTTTTGATTCAAAAATACGCGACTTGTCCATTTTTGTTTGGGTTAAAACTAAAACTAGAAAGGGAAAATTGGCCCAAATCCTAGATATGCTTTGAAAAACGGGTTAATTCCGTTGAATCCCAAGTAAATCAATTTCCGCCTGTTTTGGTTCCCTTGGCTTCTTTATTGTTACGAAAATTAGAACAACGGGTATTAAATAGTTGATGCAAAGTTGTATTACTGAGGTTAAACTCGAAATTTAATCATGCATCGTAGATGTAAGTTATGTTTATCTGCACTTTCTTCTGTCCAATTCTCGCTCAAAGCCCCTCCGTCTACTCAAAACCCTTTTATCCTTTTCCTCTTGCACTGAAGTGGTAAGTTCAATAATTACTTTTTCCTCATTTTTTTAATCATGCTTTGGTATCTCTTATTACAGTTTTAGACGCTGCTGGCTCCATCAATCCGTGATGTAACTGGTGATGTGCATTAAATCGTAGGTTTGTTTTTCATCAATCATCACACTGTTATGTGGTAAATGTTGTATTTGGATCCCTATTATATTATCCAGTCTGGAAATTATGCCTTTGAATTAAATTCTATACCCGATTTTGTATTGTCTCTAAACATTTTTCAGCGGTCAAAATCATTAGGCGGTTGTGGCCAGAATACCAATTGCTATGGTTAATAATTAGGTTGACAGTAATTGCAGTTTAAACTTGCTAATTTTTGGTGCGTATTATTTATTCATTCATTTACAGTTTGATGTGTAATTATTAGGGTAAGTCCAATGTGGGAAGATGATGTAACATGTGAATTAAATATGTATTTCAAGACTTTATGTGGAAGAGGAAGGAAAATAATTAGGGATGAAAGTGAAATGGTAGAGATGTTAGGAAGTTGGACCATGTGCATATTGCAATAAGAAATAATGAGAATATGTGGTAGAAATGCTACTGATCTTGTTGTAAGAAAGAAGTTTAAAAAAGAGAAGAACGTCGACAGCAGGATTGGAACCTGGGCGGGCAAAGCCCAATAGATTTCAAGTCTATCTCCTTAACCACTCGGACATCCTTAACCACTCGAACATATTGACATTGTTGTTTATTTAATGCATCTAAAATAAACAAAACAACAGTCATGGTTAAGAAGGTGCAAGATCTTCCTCGAGCCTTGGCGTATGCTGCAACAAACGATGTGTCCTTTTAATTTAATGCATATATATTATAAATGTAGATGTTTATTAAAAATTATAATCAATTGAACAAGATTAATATAGATTATATTTTTTTACTAGTGTATTCTGAAAAGATTTTTTTTGATCATTTCACACAATATCATCAAACATGATATCATCATAAGCATAAAATTTCTTCAATCATATAATTTCATTCAACGTTTTAATCATTTTTTATAAGTTAAGTTTCGGATTAAACTTTTATTCATTTTTTAGTAATTAAATTTCAAGCCTTACTGCTATAAACTGCAATATTGTGTGAATTAAATACCGTCAATGTACTTATTGGAAAGCTATGACATTTCACTCAAACATGTCATCGCATATACATTAAATGTTAGTTTATTTGATCTTAATATAAAATATGACAAGCACATACAATAAGAGGAAAATGTCGATGTTGTGACTATACACGAAAAGCTAACCGTTCTAAACTTTGTTTCATCCCGAATGAAGCAAAAATATATTGCAATAGAAAATAATGAGCTTAATTGCTTTCAACTTTCATTTAATGTCCTTCATAAGCAAAAAGTTAAAACATTGAGAATTGCAACAATTGAGTTCAAGCCTACATGGGCAAAGCGTAGAATCTTTCATGTCTATCTTGCAAACAATTTAAATATATTGACATTACAATATTTGGTTGATGCACAAAGCCAAACAATCCACTGCCTTCACTGCAGTTTTCATTTAAATGCTGATTGACATTCAACGAATGATTTCAACACCTCTAGATACATACTCTACAAGCCTTATCATTATATCATGAACATCCTTAAACGAATTATGTCATTAATGCACTCATTGAAAAGTTTTAATAGACACGACAATTTAGTACATCGATAGAGATGTGTAATGTTATTGTGATAACCCGGATTTTTGAACATTTGATAGTTGAATAATTATCTGATTTATAGATTAAACAGATAAGAATTTTGATAATAAAAGATATCTGGATATATAAATAAATTTGAAATATAACAAAAGTTGAATTTTAAATATATGAAACAAAAAATTTTGAATTATAAATATATGGATATGTAAATAGATGAATATGAGCTATAATAAATATCTAGATAAATATTCATTTGATAATCTGCTAATATAATTATTGAAATTTGATAATAACTGTTTAATGATCCTCTTTTATAAATATTTATTTAGTAAAATTTATCTTTACAAAGCTAATAAGAATAAATTTCTAATATATATATATATATATATATATATATATGTTGCATTGAAAGTTATGTTTTGAAGGTTAATATAGTGATTTTCAAGAGTTATTTAAAAGTTAAATCCTACATTTTAACACTAGTACTTGTATATATCAATTTAAATATAATGACAAATTAGAGTGTAAAATGTAAATAAGATTTAACAAAAAGGGGGTAATATTCTTTCCTACTAATTTATACATGTGCTAAATATAGTTTATATGTAATATAAATACATAAAACATAAGAATATTAATAAAGGAATTAAAACATCTGTAAGACTTTTAATATATGAAATGAACTCTTGTAGCCTTTATACCATGCAATTTTACAATTGGCCAATATGTCCTCTTTTCAATTTGTAATGTAAGTAAAATCAAAGAAATTAACCAGGCTCCTTACAAACCAAAGCATCTTCATTTTTTTTCAAATCTTCTATCATCCTTTTATAATTAAAAACTGAACAAGAGAAGAAGCAAACATGTAAATAGCAAAGGATTCAAAACATCAAGCAACTTTTCAATTTTTCAAACCAAAGCAAAGAGCAGATTCAGTATGAATCCAACTCAAAATTTCAGCAAGTTGTTAAGCAATCCAAGAATCAACTCGACTAAGTAGCAGATCAAAAATTCAAAGTGCAGTTTCATTTTTAAAGCATCTATGTTTTTATGTTCGACATGGTGAGTGAACATATCTTTAAAAAAGTTTTAATCTTGACTTTCATTTTCATATTATTAATAAAAATCTTGTTGTTAGCTGAAATACCTGAATGAATTGAATGAATGTTTGTATCTGAGTGATTAAATGCCTGTGCAGTTATAACATAGTTCCTGTATGATGATAACAAGTTTGATTTCTTAATAAATTTAATGAATCATCATTGGATGTCTGTTAGATTTTGATTTATAAATAAAAGTTGTTTGAAATCATGCAATATCAATACTAAAAATCATCCCAGGAATTTATATTGAGAAATTGTCTTGGAATTTTAAAATTTTCAGTGGAAATGTAAATGGGTCAAAAATTTCATGGATTAAATTTTAAGTTTTTATTTCATGGCTAAATTCATTATAGGAAATCATGAATTTTAAGGTATATATCATAATTTTTAGTATGAGAATTAGTGTCAATTCTTGAGGTGATCGTTTTTGGAAAATCGGTCGTTTGTCGATGATCGGCACAGTGAATGGAGGCTAGGTCGTAATCAGAGGTGGCTAGGAGGTTGCTGATAATGGGATAATTTCAGGTGGATTTTCTGGATGGTCGAGGTGAGCAGATTTGGGTAAACGAGGGTTTAGATATAGTTTTGGTTGTGGTCAGCTACTCGTCAATTTGCAGCATCGAGGTGGCTGGTTAGGTATGCGGTCGTGGGGGAAAGGAAAGCTTGATCGTTGACAGAGCCATGGCCGGAAAATGGGAAGTTACTAATGGTCAGAGTGTCATGTCGAGGCGTTTTTTTGGTCAATGGAATTGGTGCTGTGGGGTTATTGAGTTCGAATTTGTCATTTGATGCTCGATCAAGATGTTGAATAGCTCGATGGTTTTTGGATGTCGAAGTCAACTTGTAAGAGGTAGTCAAAGACGCCGGAGCACCGCCGTGGGCCAGTGCACGTGCACCAGTTTCTGTGTACGCTGAGTATTGGGTGTGGAAGTGAGTAAGTTTACTTCGGTGGGAGCTCGGGGAAAAGAATGAGGGTCTCGGGGTGATTCTCGGGCTGCTCGCGTGAGTGTAGTAGTATTTCTATTGGAAGTTTATCAGGTTATAATAGAAGAAGTAGAAGATGAAGGGAAACTCGGGGAGGAACTCGAAAGATGCTGGGGTTTAACCCGAAGCAGGAATAGGAAGGTTAGGCATATTTAAAGATTATTTAAAATAAAAGTTTGAAGTTAAAAATGGTTGTGTGTTTAAATCTTTAATCTCCTTCCCACTTTAAAAATATTCTTAAACTTTAACTTAGAAACGGTATGATGGTTAATTTAAGTTTGTTAAAAAAAATGTTTTTAGACCTAAATTTGTTATTATGAAATATTACTTAAAGGAAATGATTAAAGGATTTATTAAGAAAGAGAATTAAATAAAGGGTTAGTTGATTAATGAGGATGATTAATTAGAGGATAATTAATAAGTGTAAGTAATTATAAAATAACTAATTCGAGTAATTAATTATGGATCAATGTAATCAATGTGTATGGGTAAGATTAATTAATTTGTGTAATTAATTACGTTAAAGTGATTATTACTAGTTAATTAATTAAGTTTAATTAATTGAAGGTAATCATTCGATGTTGGGTTGAGTAAAATTTCTTAAGCTAATTAATGAGGTATAATTACTTAGTGAAGTAAGTAGGGAATAATTACTGGACGTAATTAACTGAAGGAAATTACTCGATGAGAAGTAATTAAAGGAAAATTACTTGGTGGAAGAAATTTAGTGATAAGTTACTTAGTGTAATTAATTAAAGGATTAATTAATAATTAAATCAAAGAGTTGGCTAAATTGATGTAGTAATTAAGGGAAGTTAATTTTTGATTGTGATTAACGAAGGCTGATTAATGAATGTAATTAAGTTAAAGTTTAATTATTAAATGAAATTTAAGAATAATTAACTAGTGAGAATAATTAGGGGATAATTAATTAATGTAATTAATGGAGGAGATTAATCTGGTACATGAGTGATTGAATGGTGATAAGCATTTCCGATTGGTTGATATCTCTGATATAAATTGATGTGCGAGATGATATGTTGGGTTGAACAGAGATAAATGTATTTATCTATCAATGATGAATTGCTGCGAAAATGTGTTATCCGATAATTAAAATTGAATAGTATTTAATTGAATAACTTGGGTTTTGATGACATTGGATTCGAAAAGACTAGAGTCGGGTATTAGTGAATACCCGAAACCACATTGATTCTTTATAGATTGATATGTGAAATTAATAGGCTGGTAAGGAATGATTTAAGTGAATTAGACCATTTAATCTAAGTTTTGTACTTAGAAATTGGTGAATGAAATAAATGATGTCGATAACAATTTGTGAAATTGTGATTGATACAAGGTACCCGGGTTATATATAAGTTGTATGCCTTTGAAATTTATGTTAAATGGGTTTACTCGCGCTGGTTTCCAGCCTGACCCGGGTGTTACTTTGATGTAATGCTCGAGTCAGACCGAGTATTACAGATTTTCAGGTAAGGACGTTCTGGAGTTTAGGAGGCGAGCTGGATGACAGGAACGTGTAAAGTTTTTCCATTGTATTTTATTATTGTAATTCTGTGGCATGTTGATTTGTATATGTCCAGTATCTGAATATATGTTGTAACTCTGATGTATAAAAATATAAGAGTACTGATATAGTTCTTCTTTGTAAAACTTTATTTATGTGATATTATATTTTGATCTGCTACGAATGTGAGGTTTCTGTGTCTTATTCTATTTTCTTCTTCTTTCTCTTTTCTTCTTTTCTTAACTATCTGGAAATTTTGGGTTCAAAATTTTTCGGGTCGTTACGTTTAGTATCAGAGCGAGGTTAAGCGAGAACCTTGGCTTTGGTGGGATTACTCATTAAGGATAGGGTAAATGGTACCCTAGGATGAGTTGAGTATGTATGTGTGTATATATATATATACACATATATGAGAGCATACTTGTTATTTTCTTATATAAAGATTTTAAATGATTTTATATAAGAATATATTTTGATATATAAAGCAATATTTCTTTCTAATAAATATTAAGAGAATTGGTTGTTAAATTTTTGGAATTAAATTAAGAAGTAATATAATACAACCAAATTGAAATCTGGAATTGGGATTAAATTAAGTGGTATTAGAAATACAACCAAACTGAAATTAAATAAAGATAAGTTTGGGATGGATTCGAACTGAAATTGAAATCTTAAATTGGAGAAGTGTTTCAGAATAAGATGATAATGAATGGCTTTAGATATGATAATTTTGGTTATTATCCTAAATGATAGTTGTGTGTTTAATAGTAAGATGTGTATTAATGAGTAAGCAAAATGAAATATTCTGAAGAAATAAACATTTATGTAAAGTATGATCTATAAATTGAAATTGAAAATACCTAAATTGTGGAATTTTAAATCTAGGACCATAAATTTGAAAGGTTGTTTCAAAGTGCTAAAAGAATAAATAAGTATTATTTGAATAAAAGAGACTTGTTGTAAACAATGAGTTGTTTGAAGGTTGGACTTGAATTTAAAACCCAAGGGTGGTTTAAAATTTTAAAACATGGCTGGGAGGGCTAAGAAATAAATATGTATATATGTATGGATATACATGATATCAAGGATGATTTGAAATAAACTCTAAATATTGAGTTTTGAATTTGGAATGAGATATGATACCCAGAGTGATAAGTTTTTGAACTTAATAAGTGGGAAGATTATTTATGAAAAGTTCAAAATTTAACATGGAAGTTCAAACTGAGTAAGGTTGACAGGATTAAATGAATTGAGTTTAACTTGGGAATAGTTAATAAGTTGTAATGATCAACCTGATTTGGAAATTTCAAGATGAAATTGGGATCTAACTTGGGAAGTTAAATGGTTGATTTGAATTAGGAAGTTTGAGTGATCTCAAAATGGGTGTGAGATCCGAAAATTGGAAATGGATGGATGTTTTAAAATAATTTGAATGATACCATCACGTTGTTATTAATAACCTTTAAGCTGAAATTGGATTTGTTTAAATAAATGAGAAGTGAAGTGTGGTAATATATCCATTGTTAACGTAAAATAGAATCATTTTGGACTTAAGATTTGAATGTTTAAGATAAAACTTCAAAAGGGTTTGGTTTCAAAATTTAAATTTGGTAATAAATTGAATCTCAAAGATTTAGTTGTTTAAAAGAAAATTGAACTGATTTGAACTTTGAAATAAGTTTAAAATGGAATTTGGATTTAAAATTAAATGGTTTATAGATATAAGTTGATTTAATTTAAAGGATTAAATCAACATTTAAAAAAAAATTAAGTCGAATTTATATAATTCAGAATGGTTTAAATTTGAAATTTAAATTAAATTATTTCAAATTGGATTTGATTTGAATTAATTGGTATTGTAATTGAAGGTGCATAAGTTTAAAAATTCAAATAGGAATTGGGATTCATTCAAACAGGAATTGAGATGATTTGAAATTGAAGTGGGTTCAATTTGAAATTAGTCCGAATTGATTTGAATAATTTAGAATTGTAATTAAAGTTGAATAGTTTTAAATTCGAATGGAATTTGAATTGAATTTGGGAGGAAATCAAGAATAATTCAACTTGATTTGGAAATGGAGTTTGACATTGGTATTAATTCAAACTGGAGTTGAAATGAATTGGAATTGGAACTAGTTCAATTGAAAATTTATTTGAATTAGTAGAATTTGAGATCAAGATTTAATAAAGTTAATTTTGGAAAGAAACTGAAGTTAATTCAACTTGAATTAGGGTTGAATCAATTTCAAAGGAAATTTGAAGTTATTTAAATTGGAATTGGGTCAATTTAAATGGTAGTGGAAATTTAAATTAAATTGATGAGAATGGAAATAGGGAAGTGAGCAGTTTTGACTCTGGATTATTTTTAATATAAATTGTTTTAATATAAACTTATATTTCCAAGCTATTCGTTAGATATACAACATTTATTTTAAAAGCCAAACTATCTTATTCTTGTTTTACAATTATTTTTGAAACTGTTTAACAATTTTCCAACTGTTTTATAAACTAATTACTATATTTCAACTATTTTACAAAACTAATTACTATCTTACTATTATTTTGCAATTATCTAAAATTTCTATAATTATTTTAACTATTTTCTAACTATTCTACACCTATTTTACAAACTAGTAATTATTTTTCGACCATTTATATATTTTCAAACATTTCAAGCTATTTTTAAATTTAAAATGGATAGAGTTTAAACTGTTATTAGTTAAATGCCCAATCGAGATAAGAATAGAGGTGATAGTCCAAATGGATTGAAGCAATTATGAGTAATTGAATGAAAATCAAAGTGAATGTGAATAGAAATGGAATTGATTTGGCTAATAACCAATAAAGATAAATACGTAGGGTGTACGTATGTTATTCTATTTGCGTAATGATTTGACCCAGATTCGAGCACAGAATTTCGAGATAGTATGTCAATCCGAGTTGGGATTTTTCACTCGATTTTCGACGGCGAACCTAGATATGGATTGTTGATTAGTTCTGGATATTCTCTATCATAGTTATGACTATGCAAGGAGAATGACGGTTTCTGATCAAGAAACCAGATCTGTATCCGCACTAGGAAGTCGGGTGGATGATACTAGTTCGGAAGTGAAATTGTGTGATCGAGCGAGCGATCAGATTGGTATAGCGTACGTATGATATGTGTACATCATACGTATTTGAATGAAATTGATATTGAGAAGAGTAATCAAATTTGAATATTTGATTTTGAGTAAACAAAGTTAAATATCTTTGTTTTATAAAATGAAGCTCCCCTTGAGTGAATCTATTGCCAGAAGAAAAGAATTTTGAAGGTGTTTTGAAGTATAAAAGGAGTTTCTATACAAGTTTGAAATGATCCATCGTTTTAAAGATTACATATATCTGAATATATATATATATATATATATATATATATATATATATATATATATATAAAGGATCATATGAGGATTTTGGAAAAAGGTTTTGGGAACCTTTGGATTAGGAAAGACTCTTGATTTTCGGGTAAAATCAATATGAGAATTTGGAAAGCCTAAAGAATTATCGATTTTGGGATAATCGATTTTGTGTAAATGAGCTTTGTATGAGATCATACTAGGTGTATGATTTGAAGATCCTATATGTGTATAGTATAAAATGTTTTGATGATGACTATGGGAAAAGAGGCGCTCCCTTGAAATGAACTTCTCAGGAGTGCCACCGGGTGGTACTGCGTTGAGCCCCAAAGCGGGGTTCTAAAGTTGATCCTGTGAGGAGTCCGGACAAAACTAGTTCCTGGGGATTATGAGTAGAGTATACCATAGCGAAAGTCGTGTGTGCAGCTGAGAGCTAACAGTCTGCGTTTGATTTTATATTGGTAGACTGCGACCTATGGTAACATAGCGAAAGTCGTGTGTGCCGCTGAGAGCCAACAGTTTGCGTTTGATTTTATATCGGTAGACTGCGACCTATGTAGGAGTGGAGAAGTTTCATTTCGACAACGAAAATCAGAGGCCGCTGAGAGCCTGCAGTTACATAGACTTTTGCTGTGATGGCAACGTAACCCTGGAATGTAACAGTGATCTGTCGTGGGTTCCATGGCGTAATCGAGAGGCCGAGGAGAGCCTGCAGTTACATGGACTTTTGCTGCGTGGCAACGTAACCCTGGAATGTAACTGCGACTATGGATAAGGGTGATGACTTCCAGAGCATTCTCACCAAATATATTTCCTCTATTTTCAAAAATGTTTTCTATATTTTCAATAAAATTATTTTCCAAATATTTTCACTAGGTGTTGATATCGGGTTTACCAAGTACTTATAGATTTTCAGTCTTACGCCTGATCAACGTATGACCGAATTTCTATGAGAACGAGGACGAACTTGTTGAGACATCGAGTTATAAAAAGTATTTATATAAAACTATTTTTGAAATAATACGTAGATTTTAAAAGAAGTTTAAAAAAAAGGGTTTATAGTTTAAAAATGTTCGAAGAGAAATTTTTCTGAAAATAATCATTTTAATAAATTCGGGCTTCGCTCCTTTTCGAGGACGAAAAGATTCTAAGGGGAAGGAATGTGATAACCCGGATTTTTGAACTTCTGATAGTTGAATAATTATCTGATTTATAGATTGAACAGATAAGAATTTTGATAATAAAAGATAAATAAATTTGAAATATAACAAAAGTTGAATTTTAAATGTATGAAATAAAAAAAATTTGAATTATAAATATATGGATATGCACAAAGATGAATATGAGCTATAATAAATATCTAGATAAATATTCATTTGATAATCTGCTAATATACTTATTGAAATTTGATAATAATTGTTTAATAATCTTCTTTTATACATATTTATTTAGTAAAATTTATCTTTACAAAGCTAATAAGAATAAATTTCTAATATATATATATATATATATATATGTTGCATTGAAAGTTATGTTTTGAAGGTTAATATGGTGATTTTCAAGAGTTGTTTAAAAGTAAAATCCTACATTTTAACACTAGTACTTGTATATATCAATTTAAATATAATGACAAATTAGAGTGTAAAATGTAAACAAGATTTAATAAAAAGGGGTAATATTCTTTCCTACTAATTTATACATGTACTAAATATAGTTTATATGTAATATAAATATATAAAACATAAGAATATTAATAAAGGAATTAAAACATTTGTAAGACTTTTAATATATGAAATTTACACTTGTAGCCTTTATACCATGCAATTTTACAAGTGGCCAATATGTCCTCTTTTCAATTTGTAATGTAAGTAAAATAAAAGAAATTAACCAGGCTCCTTACAAACCAAAGCATCTTCATTTTTTTTCAAATCTTCTATCATCCTTTTATAATTAAAAACTGAAGAAGAGAACCCTGTAAAGAAGCAAACCTGTAAATAGCAAAGGATTCAAAACATCAAGCAACTTTTCAATTTATCAAACCAAAGCAAAGAGAAGATTCAGTATGAATCCAACTCAAAATTTCAGCAAGTTGTTAAGCAATCCAAGATTCAACTCGACTAAGTAGCTTATCAAAAATTCAAAGTGCAGTTTCATTTTTAAAGCATCTATGTTTTTCTGTTCGACATGGAGGTGAGTGAACATATCTTTAAAAAAGTTTTATTCTTGACTTTCATTTTGATATTATGAATAAAAATCCTGCTGTTAGCTAAAATACCTGAATGAAATTGAATGAATGTTTGTAACTGAGTGATTAAATGCCTGTGCAGTTATAACATAGTCCTTGTATGATGATAACAAGTTTTATTTCTTAATTAATTTAATAACTCATCATTGGATGTCTGTTAGATTTTGATTTATGTAACGACCCGTAAATTTTCGATAATTAAAATAGCTAATTTAATAAGATTTCGTGATTTCGTGATAGAAAAAATTTTGTAAGTCGTTTGGAATAATAATAAATGTTGAATCCATTAGGTATAATAGAGAAATTGATTGATAAGTAAAATCTATTTAAATCAAATATTGAATATTGAACAGGTAAATTGTTTAAATTAAATATTTGAAACTTATTGAATAATTGAGTAACTGTAAAATGAAAATAGTGTTCTTAATTGTGAATTGGTATTAAAAGTTGAATCTTATAAGTTCAATTTCAATATTTCAAAAGATAATGAATTATTGGATAATCGAAATTGTTTAAATATAATATTTGGAATTTATTGAATAATTTGATAATGGGAATCGAAAAACCGTATAATGGAAATTGTTGTTCTATAATTTTAATTCATTTCAAAAGCTAAAAATTTTAAGTTCGTTTTTGAATATTTCAAAAGATAGTGATTTAAGAATAATCAAATTTTGTTTAAATTTAATATTACAAATGTTTGAATAATTAAATTTCGAATTTGATATGATTAATTTGACATTGAAATTTAATATATGAAAATAGAGTGAATGATTGAAAATTTGATTTAAATATGATTCAAATTGGTTTCCAAAGTGAATGTAAGTTATATTGGGATTTTAATAGAGTTATTAAGATTTTAAAATTGGAATTTATTGGATAATTAAATAACGGGTTTAATATGATTAAAAAAAAATTTTAAAATTTTATTTTATCATATTAAAGTTAGAATGATGTTGTAGAACTTTTAAAATCGAATTAAAAGTTAATTTGTGAAAATTGAATATTTTAATATTTAAATCGACTAGTGAAATTAGCCATTTTTCGAACAGTCTCAGAATTGGACGAAACTAGTTCCATTGGATCCATAATAGTTTGTTATTATCGGATTTCAATTTTCGTAGCAATCGGAGTTTTCGTTTGACCGTGGCAGCTCGAAACGCATCGAAATTGTTTTAATATTAATTTAACGAGTTAAAATAGCCATTTTTCAAACAGTCTCGGATTTCGACGAAACTAGTTTCATCGGATCCATAACGTGATATTATTGTAAGATTCCAAATTTCGTGTCAATCGGATTTACCGTTTGTCCGGTGCAAGCCAAAACGCCTAGAAATTAGTTTAAATCGATTTAATATAAATCGATCGTTTATTGCCATATCTCATACAGACGATCAAATTACCTTCCGAAACCTGTTCCATTGTGTCTGGAACGTGGGGTAAACCCTAGAAACGTCGGTCACCGCACTTCGTTTGTAGTTTGTTTGGAAAAGTTGTTAAAATGTGAATATATATTAAAATAATATTATTTAATTGCTTATATATAGTTGCTCTACAGTGAAACCCTCGTTCACTATCATAGCCGCCGTTCATATTAATGAATGGCCGAAAATCTTCCTCGTTCCCCCTCGAATTTCTTGCAATCCACTAACCAATTCCAAAAACCTTCAACATGGTAGTTGTCGAGCACGTTGAGATCTTCGATCTCAACGGTGGAGATCGTAAAATTCGAAGTGGATCAACGGGAAAAGGAGCTTGAAGGCCTGCAGTTCGGCCTCGTTTTGCGTGCTCAATAGGGGGTTGAGCTCCTTGGCTTTGCAGCCGAGTGAAGAGGAGGGGATGGGCTTTGGAATGGAAGCTTCTGATCGTCGTCGAAGTCATCATGGAGGCTCGAAAAATTTAACCCTAGTTTTGATGTTGGGTTCGGCCGTGAGTTCAATGGAACGCGTACGTGATTGAGGGAGAAGATAAGATGCGCGCGCGGCCTGGATTTCCATCTCCAAAAACGAACGGCCCAGATCTGTTGAGGTTGAAAATTTAATAGAAATTGTGAAATTATTATATTTATTATTCGTGTAAACTTTAAAACGCTGTATCATTTTCATACGAGGTCGAAAACGCACGAAACGAATTGCGTTGCAATCGTTTTGTCGAGCACTACGCTATGGAGATGGATTGGAATCATTTGGAGCTAGAGAATTTTTGGGTTAAATCGAACGTCGTTCGATTTGATTTAAAATCGTAAAAATCAAGGTGAGTGTTTTATAACGCTCACAACGTACTGAATATCTTTATGCTATTTAAATTTGATATTATGAAGTGATATGAATTTTATTTGTCGTTGATTGATAGAATTTAATTGTCATATAGATTGTCATTGGAATTAACCGTCGAAAATTAAATTGACAGTTAAAAAAATTGAAATTGAAATTGAATAGCGATTAAATTACCTGACATTGATAACTATGAAATTGCCATGAATTGTATTGTCTATTGGATGATGTATTTCGATGGATGCTATTGGTTGATATTGAATGTTTGGATGTTTAATTGCTTATATATCCTGTTATGCTTACATATGAAACTGTGATTTGATTTAAGTAATATATATTCATCCCTGACATTTAATTGAAATAAATAATTACTTGGCCATAGGATAGAAAATTATATACGGACACCGAATTGGCTAAATTAATAATTTTTAAAATCATCGATTTGAAATTTATTTAAATGTTTTGATTTAAAAGTTATAAATAGAAATAAATTTATAGAAATCGAATTTATCGAAAAATTGAGTTTGGAATGTTGAAATAAATTTTGGTTAAAAGAAATTGTTAAATAATATAAGTCGAGACTTTGAAATTCAAAAATTGGGATTCGATTGAATTTCGAAAATTGATTTGTTTAAAGATTTAACCTTAATTCGAGCTTTGAATATTACCAGGTAAAAGTGATATAAAAATGATATTTTGAAGTCGAGCTTGGAATTGAATCATATTTGAAATTTGGATTTAAACTCGAAAATTGATGGATAATTTGTTAAGTGTTATAAATGGATATTTTGAAAACAAAGCTCTAAATCGATATAAATTTAAATTGAATTAATTGAAAGTGAATATAAAATTGAATAAATTTGAAGTCAAAGTTGACATTGATTTGAATTGAAATCGAAATTGAATCGGTAGAATGGAAATTGAAAGTGATTTGAATTGGGAAGTTATAAATTGAAATGGATTGGTTTTGAAGCTGTTTTATTTTATTTCCAAATTACACGGTTATATAAACAATTTTTGAATACTTAAACTATTTTAATCTATTTTAAATCTACTTAACCCAATTTAAATTATTTTAAACTAATTATCTATTTCAAATCCGTTTTAAGATTTTAAGTATTTTTAACTATTTTAATTATTTAAACTATTTTTAAACTACTTAAAACTATTTTATAAAATTCTAAGCTGGTCAATAAGGTGAAATGTTTATATTTAAATCTTGAATTTAAATACGAACTGGGTTAAATGAGGTTACAACCTAAATTGAAATTCGAAATGATTTTGAAATCGAAATGAGATATTGATGCGAAAAATGATTTTGAACGAAATCTTACATTTTAAATAGATACGATGATATTTGAAATGGATTTGATTTTTGAAGCGAATATGATATTTTGATACCAATTATGAATCGATTTAATATGTAAAAGAGCCAACGGTGTAATAATACGTCGTTATTAAAGAGACCGGGATCGGATATGGACATACTCTCTGTCGATACCGAAAACCACTTTAATAACTATTATACGCGGAGTGTTGATCCAGAATGAAGTAGATGGTTTGGTGAACGTGTTGATTGAAGAAAGAGAACGATATTGGATGACCCCTGACATGACTAAAACAGGAGCCACGCCGGGCCATTGAGGTTCGCCACCTCTAGCGGACACATTTCTTTGATACCATATCTTTTACATTTGTGATTCGATTTGGGTGCACCCCTTGATTTGGGAGTGTTGTTTCGCGGTGTTGGGGTAGCTGCTGGCAATGCTCAACATCAGCCCGGATCACGCAACTACTAGTATCCTAGTTGGTATCGCCTCATGTACCTTGTCATACTGATTATCCTATTCGCGACCACTACGTTTTGTTTTGTGTTATACCTATGGGGTACCCTCTGATAACCACCAGTTTACGGTGGGGCTTACGATGCTGTATAGACTATGGCATTATAAAAATGTGTTAAGGGGGATTATGGTAACGCCTTAACGCTATTTTGATACTTTATATTACTGATAGGAATTATCTACTTAGTGTACATTACTACATAGTAGATAGTTTAACGGATCCTTAAGAGATGGAAAATCCCGTAATATCTCTTGAGTTATTGCACGCACGTTGACACTGGATATGAGATGTCAAACCCCGTAAACATCTCTGACGCTGTTGCACTCATATTTATTTACGATTGATTTAACTTTCATAAGGATATCTTAGTCCTGACTCGAGTGTTTTGTCTTTTCATTACGCTCGGGTCAGTCCTGAGTTTTCTGATTTTGAAGATCTATTCTGGAGGACGAAGACGAAGATTTGGTACACTATTACTATTATTATCTGTGCAACATGTTGTCTGCTGCATTATTTTAATTGTTCTGTTGTATATGTATAACTCTGGTAAATGTTGTATAAATAATTGTCAAAGTATAGTAAACGGCTTCATGAACTGTTTATTTGATCATTATATTTTATCGTTTCGCTACAAGATTCTGTGTTGTTTCCTTCCTTTTATTTCTCTTTCCTCTTCTTTTCTTATTTACCCCAATAACCATCTACCCTTTTGAATGGTTTGGAATCGACATGTGTATTTGATCGTCGGTTTAAACTGTCCAAAAAGGCGGGTCGTTACAATTTATAAATAAAAGTTGTTTGAAATCATGCAATATAAATACTAAAAATCATCCCAGAAATTTATATTGAGAAATTGTCTTGGAATTTTAAAAAAATTTCAGTGAAAATGTAAATGGGTCAAAAATTTGATAGATTAAATTTTAAGTTTTGATTTCATGGCTAAATTCATTGTAGGAAATCATGAATTTTAAGGTATATATTATAATTTTTAGTTTGAGAATTAGTGTCAATTCTTGAGGTGATCGTTTTGGGAAAATCGGTCCTTTGTCGATGATCGGCACAGTGAATGGAGGCTAGGTCGTAATTAGAGGTGGCTAGGAGGTTGCTGATGATGGGGAAATTTCAGGTGGATTTTCTGGATGGCCGAGGTGAGCGGATTTGGGTAAACTAGGGTTTAGATCTAGTTTTGGTCGTGGTCAGCTACTCGTCAATTTGCAGCATTGAGGTGGCTGGTTAGGTGTGCAGTCGTGGGGGAAAGGAAAGCTTGATCGTTGACAGAGCCATGGCCGGAGAATGGGAAGTTACTGATGGTCAGAGTGTCATGTCGAGGCTTTTTTTTGGTCAATGGAATTGGTGCTGTGGGGTTATTGAGTTCGAATTTGTCGTTTGATGCTCGATCGAGATGTTGACAGCTCGATGGTTTTTGGATGTCGAAGTCAACTTGTGAGAGGTAGTCGAAGACGCTGGAGCGCCGTCGTGGGCTAGTGCATGTGCACTAGTTTCTGTGTACACTGGAGATTGGGTGTGGAAGTGAGGAAGTTTACTTCGGTGGGAGCTCGGGAAAAAGAATGAGGGTCTAGGGGTGATTCTCGGGTATTTCATCGGGCTGCTCGCGTGAGTGTAGTAGTATTTCTGCTGGAAGTTTATCAGGTTATAATAGAAGAAGTAGAAGATGAAGGGAAACCCGGGGAGGAACTCGAGAGATGCTGGGGTTTAACCCGAAGCAGGAATAGGAAGGTTAGGCATATTTAAAGATTATTTAAAATAAATGTTTGAAGATAAAAATGGTTGTGTGTTTAAATCTTTAATCTCCTTCCCACTTTAAAAATATTCTTAAACTTTAACTTAGAAACGGTATGATGGTTAATTTAAGTTTGTTAAAAAATGTTTTTAAACCTAAATTTGTTATAATGAAATATTACTTAAAGGAAATGATTAAAGGATTTATTAAGAAAGAGAATTGAATAAAGGGTTAAATGATTAATGAGGATGATTAATTAGAGGATAATTAATAAGTGTAAGTAATTATAAATAACTAATTCGAGTAATTAATTATGGATCAATGTAATCAATGTGTATGGGTAAGATTAATTAATTTGTGTAATTAATTACGTTAAAGTGCCTACTACTAGTTAATTAATTAAATTTAATTAATTGAAGGTAATCATTCGATGTTGGGTTAAGTAAAATTTCTTAAGCTAATTAATGAGGTACAATTACGTAGTGAAGTAAGTAAGGAATAATTACTGGACGTAATTAATTGAAGGAAATTACTTAATGAGAAGTAATTAAAGGATAATTACTTGGTGGAAGAAATTTAGTGATAAGTTACTTAGTGTAATTTATTAAAGGATTAATTAATAATTAAATCAAAGAGTTGGCTTAATTAATGTAGTAATTAAGGGAAGTTAATTTTTGATTGTGATTGACCAAGGCTGATTAATGAATGTAGTTAAAGTTTTATTGTTAAATGAAATTTAAGAAAAATTAACTAGTGAGAATAATTAAGGGATAGTTAATTAATGTAATTAATGGAAGAGATTAATCTGGTACATGAATGATTGAATGATGATAAGCATTTCGGATTGGTTGATATCTCTGATATAAATTGATGTGCGAGATGATATGTTGGGTTGAACAGAGATAAATGTGTTTATCTATCAATGATGAATTGCTGCGAAAATGTGTTATCCGATAATTAAAATTGAATAGTATTTAATTGAATAACTTGGGTTTTGATGACATTGTATTCGAAAAGACTGGAGTCGGGTATTAGTAAATACCCGAAACCACTTCGATTCTTTATAGATTGATAGGTGAAATTAATAGGCTGGTAAGGAATGATTTAAGTGAATTAGACCATTTAGTCTAAGTTTAGTACTTAGAAATTGGTGAGTGAAATAAATGATGTCGATAACAATTTGTGAAATTGTAATTGATACAAGTTACCCGGGTTATATATAAGTTATCTGCCTTTGAAATTTATGTCAAATGGGTTTACTCACTTTGGTTTCCAGCCTGACCCGGGTGTTACTTTGATGTAATGCTCGGGTCAGACCGAGTATTACAGGTTTTCAGGTAAGGACGTTCCGGAGTTTAGGAGGCGAGCTGGATGACAAGAACGTGTAAAGTATTACCGTTGTATTTTATTATTGTTATTCTGTGGCATGTTGATTTGTATATGTCCAGTATCTGAATATATGTTGTAACTCTGATGTATAAAAATATAAGAGTACTGATACAGTTCTTCTTTGTAAAACTGTTATTTATGTGATATTATATTTTGATCCACCGCGAATGTGAGGTTTCTGTGTCTTATTCAATTTCCTTCTTCTTTCTCTTTTCTTCTTTACTTAACTATCTGGAAATTTTGGGTTCGAAATTTTCCGAGTCGTTACAGTTATATTATTTTGTCCAGCATCATTGTCTCAGTGGTTAGATGCTTCAGCGTTGATCATGAGGTTACAGGTACGCATGATTCGAACTACTAATACATGTTGACTTATAGTATAACTATGTACTACCGTCTAAGTACCGAACTAAAAAATTGTTATCTTATTTGATCTCAATAAAAAATATAGCAAACACATATCGTAAGTATGAAGTGCTCTAGTGTTGAATGAAGCAAAAAGGTCCTACCGGGATTCGAACCCAAGTCGCCAGATTCAAAGTCTGGAGTGCTAACCACTACACCATAGAACCATCCTATGTTAAAACATCTCACATTTTCTAAATATTTAGAATACGTGCTATGAGATTAACGCGTATTTCAAAGTTGGAGTGCCAACCACTAAACTATAGAACCAACATATGCTATAATATTATTTCTTCTAAATATTTAGAATGCGCTATGAGATTGTGCGTATTTCTTAAATGTTTACAGATAATGTTTAATTTAAAATTGATTATTTCATCCAACTCGGAGTTCTAATTTAGTTCTATTTTGTTGCAAGTTAAGTGGTTTGCATTGGATAGTACCAGCGATATATCGCATATCGGATTTCAATCAATATGTTTTCTAAAATATAGAATAACGATATTTCCGTGATATATCCACAACACCGACAAATATTGAACGCTATATCAGCAAAGCAACATTGACTGGTACATGATTCAATGATAGGAAAAAGTTGTCAAATGATGTCATTTAATAGAAAACATGCATAAATGTACTATACTACAATAAAACTTAAGAGTATATATGCAAATTATGTGTATAGATGTATTATAGAAAAATCTATTAACTGTTTAAACTGATTAGAAAAAGAATATTTACATCTTATGTTGTTACCCTTATTTACATAGCATGTTAACCAAGGCTGTCAATGGATATCCGAAAAATCTGAATTCGGTATTTAAAAAGCTGACGAATATCCGGTATCCGAAAAAACAAATATGGATGTAAATATAGAGGCATTCACATTCGAAAAACATCTGTCCCATTTTTGGCAAAATTTATGTGTAGTTTAGTACAATGAAATATTTTTTTTTTAAATTAAGCTAACAGTTTATATTGTATACATTTAAATCATATTAACCGTTCAGAATTATTTGTTATCATAATATATTTATTGATTTTTTATATTTTTATAATCATCATGATTAATTTTTTTCTATGTTCAACCAAATTTTTTTTATTTATGTTTCTTGATTTATTGATTGGATATGATAGTTATTTCGTATCCACCATTATCCATGGATACAGATATGACACTATCCACATCTGAAACTATCCATTGACATACCTATTACTAACAAACATATCAATATTATACAAAAATTATCCCGATCTTTTCAAACATCGTAAATTGATTCTTAGTCGATAATTTACCGATACACGTATTAAATACATAGGTTGTACGACTTCCTAAATAATCACTGCAGATCTAATCATATAATCATTGTTATCAGAAATCTTAATGTCAATTACGAATCACTAGTGGTAAAAGTTTAGATTGTCAATTAATATGTCTGCTAATCGGACACCCTTTGGCTTCGATTACTAATTAATAAAAGCTTACGATTCAAATTTCATTTCAAACTGAAGGTCTCAGATTCTCAAATTATGATTTTGAACTCAATTAAAATGCTTGAAAAAAAATCAACCAATAAATAACAAATAAAAATCATCAAGATATCCGTTTTAATCTACGATACACATTTTTTTGTTTTCTAAACAAACAAGAGAGAAATTGAATTTAAGTTTAGTTGTAGAAGCTCGGCGATCAAAATCGATTTAAAAAATATATATTATTACCATGGAAAAAATTGATATTTCTACACTCAAATGTCATCGATAGAAAACCTAGGGCAAAATTTATATTAACATGTAAAATCGTGAAATGTATAGCTTTTGGATTTAGGATTGATGGTTCAAACACAATTTTGATTTATAGTTTAAAATTTATGATTTAGGATTTAAACTCGCTTTGAAAACTTTGTATAACCACTTAGGTGTAATGTTTTCTTAATACGAATTTTAAGCGATTGTAGATCATAGTGTTTTTTGTTGACCTATCAATGTGATATAAATTTTACATTTGATTATATGTTTTAGCATGATATATATCATCAAATATTCCGGTGTTTGAGTAGAATCATTTTAATTTTTGCCAATCAAAGAGTGATAGAAGTGTAGATGAGACACATGGTATGAGTGATGTGTTGTCAATCCCTTTCCTATTTATATATTCACATTATGTCTTTGTTTAAGATTCAACATCTTAACATGTGATCAAAGCTGGTGGTGAAATATAAGTCATCATGGTACACATCTCTTAAATGTTTTGGAAGAAGGTTAATATGGACATTTCGATTGGATAAGGATTGTTAAATTTTTATTCCAAGATCTGTACAATTAGATTAATAAGACAATTACATTCTCCATGTAACTAGATTATGGAAAACAACTAAGTAAACGACAGGTAAGAAAATACACAAACATTTTGTTCTTCTATTAATTTTATAATTCTCTAAATACAATATGATTTATGTAACCCTAAGAACCATATTATGTTGGTCAACCTTAATAAATTACTAGTCGATTATAGCTATATATATATATACATATATATATATGTTCTTATAATAACTAGCCTCTAGCTAAATATGTAAACACCAAAGAAGTATATTTCTAAATTAAATGTTAACCTAATTGAAAAGGTTGAAAATTGCTAAATATTTAATATACACCCGACAGTTGCATGTTTTTGGACAAAGGCTTAGTATCAACTATTTGAACCAAACTTTAGACATATTCTTTGCTTTCGAGAGTTCTCGTAATGCTTTCTATTTTCTCTTTGCTTCTTCCATCGTAGTTCAACACTCTATATATAATGCAAAATTTGATATCCCATCCTGAAACAGATATTTACGAAACCTTAAGTATCTTAAATGCCACTTAACTTTGATTGCCCTCACATTTATCCAAATAAACCTTAACCTTCAATAAATGGCAAATTTATGTGCATGCCCAACAATCAACTATGCACCGTGTTAAAAATAGACGGTAAACTAATTCATTAGTCATAAAGTTTCAATTTTGTTTCATCAAAGTGTCGCATGGTTCAGAGTGCGCAAGCTTTTGAAAAATTTAGCGCTTGCATGGTTTTAATAATGAAAAAATGCATGGTTGTGCATTAAATGCAATGTGACCCACTTGTACATTTACATGTAAAAACGTGGTGGTTGTGGTATGAGGAATAAGGTATCTTCACTTGCTAATTATTGGGTGAGAGCTTCTTATCGTGTGCTAATGTTGCGATTCAAGTTAGAGAGATTGCGTTAGTTTTCAACAGTTATCAAAGAAAATATTTTTAGGAAATATTTTTTGAGACATTATCAGGGAAAAGCTATTACATAACATGATTTCAAAATTGGTTTTCCAAATTAGCTGTATAAAATATTTTTTAGTTTTCAAGCTTCAAATCATTTGTTTTGTACATTCAGTGTCTCGATTGAAGTCACTAGGACCTAATGTGGTTGATTAACCAAGGATGTGGATTTATTTTGGAGTCAATTCAATGGCCAAGATTTATGGATATAGAGGTGTTGATATAGAGGTGTGTAATCTAATTATTATTTAAATAGAATTTTACGATAAAAAAATAGGGTTTAGCATTAATAATTATTTTGTTTCTCTTGTAATCTTTTCAGTAATCGCAAAAATCTCTTCAATTGTGAAGTATAGTACACTATCACGTTGAGGTTCCATTATTAATCCTTATGTCTTTTATCATCATGATTTTATTGTTCCTTATGTATATTTTGAAAGGTTGTTAAATTTGTAGTGTTTCAAACGAGTTATACATTTTGTATATTGTTTCTCGACATTTTCATCGACTTTATTGAGCTATTTATTTCTGTGATTGTGTTTGGTCATATTTGTTAACCCTCACATTTGCTATTAATTATTCATGATTTGCTCAAGCTGTTTGTGAAAATGATCATTTGTAGGATTGCTTGCGGATTATTACAATGGTTGTTACTTATCCTATGTTGATTCCATGTGTATGCGGATCATTTGTAGCTGTTAGATTACACTTACTATATAAATGTGGAACAAAAAAATGGATTTGAGAAATGACAAATGAGGCAATTTTACAGTGGAATCAAGGACATTAAGTTGTGTTTGATACACATTTGTTTTCAGCCGATATCGTGGATGTGAGGAAGGAAGAGATGATGGAATGTGCATCCACTATCCTCCAGCTTGTTATGAAGGATAATGTTATTTTTAAAGTTGATGGCAAGATTAGCACTAAGGGTATATGTGATTAGTTGAAGGAGTTATATGTGAAGAAGTCACTTGTGAATCATTTAATATTATCGTAGACATTCTTTACATGCAAGATATTCGACGATGGTGCATTTAAAGACACTCGACATTTTTCTGATGAAGATGAAGACAATAAAGTCAAGGACCACCACCTTAAGTGCATGGTTTTAAATCTCCTTTATATCGTCCGAGATCTCCTTCATCATCTCCTTTTCACACTTAAACGAGACGAGACATCAAATCTCCTCCATATCTCCCTCAACACTCATCTCGTCCGAGATGTTCAAATCTCACCCGATATATGGTCAAAATCTCAATCCGAGATCTCACCCGAAATTATACATTTTTCTTATTTTCTATAATATTTTTATTTTCATATTGATTCAAAAGAAACTACTCAGTTCAATTATAATTTACCAACTTCTTGAACATATTCTTTACTTTTTATCTTAATGAGTCATAGCGAATGGTTTCACTTCTAGATTATGTTCAAATAAAAAGACATTATTCAATCATTAACAAATCAATTAAGATAATCAAGCTACTACTCTTTTAAAAATATTCCTTTGTCCATGTAAATCAAGTATATTGCCTTTTTTATTTTTACTAAAAAAGTTATAACTGTTGAATAAATTTTTGACACATCAATTATAGACACATAAGTACATCCGAGATTTTCTCGAGATGCATTATAAAGCCCGAGATGTCAATCCGAGATGTACACCCGATATGTACTCATCTCGGTCGAGATCTCCTCCGATATGAGATAATTTGTGTGCAAAATTCTGAGACAAAACGTGACCGAAATCCGATATTTAAAACGTTGCTTAAGTGGCAAGTGATATGACATTTTAGACTGAGGTTCTAAAGATTTTCAAATCGATCTCTTGAGACATCAAAATGAATGTCATTCTTGAATAAAATATCGTTCTTGTTCTAAGAAAAAAGACAGACAATAAATTTGAACATTGCCAAGGAACAAAAAAGTAATATTATATAGATGATATACTTTGGTACTTGCTAATATGAAGGTGAAACATTTTGAAAAGGAATTGTAGATCAAAAGAAGACGTTGAGTTATGATAGTGGAGTTAGCAATAGTAAAAAAGCCAAGGAAAATAGGGAGAATTCTAACTTTAGAAATGCTATGGCAGATAATGCGTTTGTATTTTAAGATACTATATCACTAGAAGAATGAGCGTTTAGAAAACACAAAATTTGGCTTCATCGATTATGATTATGGTAAAGGATATTAAAGATGGTGCATCAACACCTTATCAAAAGTTTTGGATTATGAGTTGATACTGAATATAGGAAGCTTTTTTATATGACATTGAATAATTCTTTTTAACTTATGACTATAGCAAGGATTGCAATTCCTATGGGACTTATAATTTCTTTGGGTGTTAATTTCGAGCGGATTCAAATATTTGATGGAGTGGTTGCACACTCAACAATGTGCACGATGTTTCAAGGTTTTGTAAATCTTTTATCTTATTAGGTAACTAGCATCAATGGGATGCAAAAGCAATAAAGAGCAATAGCTTCAAGGTTTCATATGAAGCACTTGTATTTATTAAAAGGGGCAATGACTTGAAATTTGTAATTGGGTAAAAGTCTGAGCATTAGTTGTTAATTTAGTATTAGTGTGAAGAGCTAGCAAGATCTTGATACTAGTAGATTGTGTCTTCTTAGGCATGTCATATTTTAGATAAGTCTAAATATGATCTGTGGAGGGAACTTTAAAAAAACTTGAGTTTCGCTAGGAATGTATCTTAACTAAGAAAACAAATGTTTATTCGTTGAGGGTGTGCATGATTAGGGAGGTGTTTTCGAGTATGTTCGCATGGATGTATAAGGGTCAATGCTAGTAGTTTCACTTGGGCGGGCAAGGTATTATATTTTTGTAACGACCAGAAATTTTTGAAGCCGAAAATTCCAGATAGTTATGAAAAAGAAGAAAGAGATAGAAGAAGAAGAAGAAGAAGAGAAACACCAAACATCTCATATCGCAGTGGATAAAATATAATAAATAATAAATGTCTACAAAAGAATACTATATCTGTTGATTACATTTAATATACATCAGAGTTCCACACACATACAGTCACTGAATAAATACAAGTATCATGTCTCAGATTAACGAATATATAAATATAGCGGAAATACTCTACTCGTTACTGCCATCCAGTTTGCTTCCTGAGCTCCAGAACGTCCCTACCTGAAAATCTGTAATACTCGATCCGACTCGAGCATTACACCAAAGTAACACCCGGGTCAGGCTGGAAACCAGCGTGAGTAAACCCAACTACCATGGAATGCAAAAGTTTACAACCCATATAAACCCCGGTAACTTATATCAATTTCCACTTCATAAGTTGTTATAGACATCACTTATTCCACACATCAATTTCTAAGTCCCAGAACTTAGATTTTATGGTCCAATTCACTTAAAATCATTCCAATATACCCTATTGATTCCACGTATCGATTTTTAAAGAATCGAAGTGATTTCGGGTATTAACTAATACCCGACTCCGGTCTCTTCGAATTCAATGTTATCAATTTACCTTCCCTTTTCACAATAATCACATCTATCCTTGATTAATTTCTCAGATTCATTAACTTATAATCACTTACATTGTTTAAAATCCTTGAATTAATCATGCTCATAAATTTACTAACCCTCCATAAATTTTGTTACACTAATTAAACAAGTAATTAATCCTTAATTAAGTAATTACCAATAATTACCCCCTTTGATTTATGATATTAAGTAATTTTTTTTCGATTGCTTTTATTAATAAATTCTATTAACTACATTGATTAATTACCTTAATCAATCATTGATTATTCCAAATTATTAATTACTCTAGAATTAATTAACCTTTAATTGATTATATTATATTAATTGTTCACAATCATTAACTACTCATCTTAATTAACTTCTTGGTTTCCATTAACAAACTCTTTTTTTTTTACTTACATTTGTATGTACAATTTCAGCTTTTGTTACAAGCATATCCAAATTACTTAATTCTTGCTTTTATTTACATTTGTATTTTATATTTTGACTATCAAGATTTGAATTATATTCAATATGGTGTACTTATATTTAATACCCATCTTTTCTATGGTCTTACACCGCATCCTCGATTAATTCTTCTGTGTGAAAATACTTCTTTAAAGTAATTTACTTAGTATACTCAACCACCATGAAAAGAAACCCATCAAATTGTTTATCAAATCAAAGATAAAATTCTAACAAGTAAGACATTTTCTTAGAAACAAACATGTTCATTTCGGGTAGAAATTTAAGCCGAGCTTGTACCTCAAATTCATATATATAGATGGCCGAATTTTAAAAAGTGATACAAATGAAAATTTTAGGGCTTTCCGTTTTCTTTCAAGAATGACCAAGATCATCGAATTTGGATCAACGGTTCAAAAGTTATGACCATTTTACTAAAAACATTAAGCTTAGCCTGAACTTATGCATTTGCAGGACAGCGACCAACAATTGCAATTTCAGCATAGAAAACATCGAAATTAGGCAAAATGAATAAACCAAAAATTGTAGCTTAGTTTCTAAGCTTTCTGGATCATTAAAAATTACCGAACTCCGATAAGAATTGTAAAAGTTATGGATTAAACAATTCTGAGATTTGAATTTCACAACTTCTGTCATTTTGTCTCGGGACAACGATAAACAATTATAATGTTGGCCAAGATAACATCGAAATTTTGGAAAACTCAAAACTTAAAAGTTTTAGAATAAAGTCTAAGCTTTCTACAACATCTAAATTTACCGAAATCGGTTGAGGAACGAAGAAGTTAAGGCCAATTTATTTTCAGCCTTAAGCATAGAACTAGTATTGGTTTTGCTCTCCGGATTACAGTAGAAAAATTCAATTTTCACATATCTAACATCCAAATTACAGAAAAAACATAGCATCAAAGTTGTACCGCACAAAATAATCTTTCCAGAACATCCAAGAAATTGAAATTTCGTTAAGAATTGAGAAAGTTATGGTCAAATTACTAAGCTGCGTTTTTGATAGAACCGAGCCACTTTTACTTACTACTATCATCTCTTCAAGAATAACATGAATACTAGAAATTTAAATAGTTTTTTTCTCACCTTATACTTGTGTATTTGACTTGACTCTTTTTCCTTAGCTTTCTCCAAGCTTTTTCACTTTATCCTACTTTTGTTTTTGCTTTGTGAAAGTAAGAAAAAATATAAGTGAACATGTCCACCCTTTATATAGTAATTTTCAAGGCTAGTTTGGTAATTTTAGTTTTGGACACTTGTCTACTTCTCTTTGCACAAGCTTTAGAATGTTTACACATGTCTACTTCGGTGTCTTAAGATGTTTCTACATATGGACACCTAATGGGCTTATGTGTCACTATTTTATTTAATCTTGTGACACATGTCCTTCATTTTTTTATGCAAGTCTTATTTCATGACACATACCTTATTTAGTAATCATTTAAGGTGTTCTAGAAGTGTACACCAAAGTGATATATGTGTCATAATTCTATTTCATCTTAAGATAGGTGTATGGTCCATATTATACCACTTGTCTTCACCATGTCATGCCACTTATCCTATACTTATAAATGTATACATACTTATACCTTTTGTATTATTTAAAAGCATACATATATATAAATAATATAGAGATGCTGTAGATGGTATATTTTCAAAACCGAACAAATCACCTTTAAATTAAATTTCAACCATTCTATTATCTTCAGTATCATCATTATAAATTTTATAAGCCTTCAAATTATTTTAAACAGGCTTAGAAATTTCAGATTCAACAATTTACCCAATTTTAATTATTAAATACAATATATAAACTATATAATTCAATGATTTAATTTTCAAGTAAATACTTATATCTCAAATTCACGTTAAAATTAACTTTTAAATGTTTAAAATCAATTCAATTATCCCATTCTACATTGTTAAAAATTCTGGGTCGTCACATTTTTTTGTTAGTATTCTTGTAAGGCATGGTTGTATCTAATGTAGGTTAAGTTGTAGGCGCTTGAAAAATTCATGATGTGGAAGACTTTATGTTAAGATTCTACAATAAAAGTGTTTTTAAAGATTTCTTGACTACCATAGACAACATGGTTTGGATACATATTACTATAGATAGGTTCACAATCAAAAAACGCTACATGCATAATAAAACATATTTTGCTGGAGAAGAGACGATGCTTGAGATGACATCCAGATCATCAAAATGTGTTTTTGCTGTAACGACCCGAAATTTTCGAACCCGAAAATTCCAGATAGTTATGGAAAAGAAGAAAGAGATCGAAGAAGAACAGAACACCAAACCTCGCATTCGCAACGGATAAAATATAATAATAAATAATAACAGTTTACAAAAGAATACCCTATCTGCCGATTACATTTAATATACATCAGAGTTTCGCAGATATACAGACACTGAATATATACAATTATCAATTCTCAGATAAACAATAATATAAATACAGTGGAATACTCTATACCATATTGCCATCCAGCACGACTCCTGGGCTGCAGAACGTTCCAACCTGAAAATATGTAATACTCGGTCTGACCCGAGCATTACACCAAAGTAACACCCGGGTCAGGCTGGAAACCAGCGTGAGTAAACCCAACTAACAAGTCATACCAAAGCAAACAACCTATATAAAACCCGGGTAACTTATATCAATTTAACCAATTCTCAATTTACTATGGACAACACTTACTTCACATATAATTTCTAAGTACCAAACTTAGATAATCCAGTTCACTTAAATCATTCCATCCCTGCCTATTGATTCCACAAATCAATTTATATAAAAATTCGAAGCGGTTTCGGGTATCTTCTAATACCCGACCCCAGACTCTTCGTAACTCATGTCATCCTAACCCAAATTATACAATGAAATACACAACATATCATATCAGAGATATCAACATATTCAAGCACTCAATACCATTCAATCATTCATAAACAAAGCTTAATCACATACACATCAATTCGACTGATTCTCATTGAATTTCAAACCTCAATTACTTAGATTCCTTTATTAATATTAATTAATTCCAAATCAATTAATTAGTCAACCCATCATTATTCACCTTAATTAATCCCCACGATTAATTTATTTTTCAATTAAATTTATGTAATTATGTTTAGTTAGTTCCATGATATTAATTGTTCTTAACCAAAAATGAATAAGAAATCTTAATCGCTTTATACATTAATCAATTATTTTATAAATTAATTATTAGTATTAATTACATAAATTCTTAATTACTTACAGTAATTAATTTCTCATAAGTCATCATTTATTTAATTGATTAAATTAACCAATTTTTTTTATTACATCAATTATTATATAAATTAATAATTTCAATCACACTTTAATTTGTTCTAATCCAAATCAATTACTTAAATTCAACGACAATATAGTTTTTCCTCGATCAATCTCATTCTGTAATTATCTACCTTTTTATTCACTTCATTAAATAAATTATTCCTCAGTTAACTATTTTAATTAATCTCTGGATAAATTTCTCAAAGTAATTATATATATATATATATAAGTAATTATATATATATATATATATATATATAATTTCATGAAGTAATTACATACCAGCCATCAATTGATCGTTCTAGATTAATTTAACTTAATCCTTAATTAAGTCAAACCCTTATTACTAAATTAATGAGCACAATCATTAATTAATTGAATTAATTCATTATCCATTCAATTTATTCTACTTATTTATTGAATCACCAATCATTAAACCCTTATTTACTCGAGAATCAAACAAAACCAAAGTCACAGATTATCAGCACACATTCAACAAATCAATCAATCAACCAATTAATTAAGATTTAACCCTTTAAATTTAAATAATACCAGACGAGTGAGATTTACTCACCTTTATTCTATTAGCATCCCTTTCATCCTCGATTTTGATTCCACGCTAATTGACCTTGTATAAATATTAAAGGATTTTATTAATATTCAACCATTTGAATAAATAAATTTTAATGATTTAAATTTAAACTAGAACCTTTTCCTTTGAAACTACATATACATTTATAAAAATAAAATATATATTCCAAAAATCTAACCCTTTATAAATTCTCTCATATTCCAAATCTTATGCATAAATATAGCACTAATCGATGATTTTATTTATTTCTATTTAATATATATATATGGATTTATAACGAAAATAATTAAATAATTTGTTTAACTAACTTAATCACCTTCATTATTAATCCTTAATTAAATTAACTAGCCATATAAAATTTTAAAATTAATTACAGTATATCGCTCACCAGAATTGTAGACGAGCAGCGAGCTTCTTCCCTATTACTGTCGAACGTCCTCAACTACAGCCATCAACAAACTGCCTTACCCCACATTCTTCGCCTACGGCCTCAACGTCACCCCTCGACCTCATTCTCAGCCTCACGCGACTTCGGAAATCCTCACGTCATCACCACACCTCTGCATTCCTGCCTTCCCCATGTTCGCGAAAGCCCCCATACCTTCGCGAGAACCCCGCTGACACACGACTCCAACTTCCTAAACTCGACGACATGCCGACGACTTCGCCTCCCAACGACCCTCACGAGCACACGGCGACTCAGATTCGCCACTACCACAACGAAACCCTAATTGCGATGCTCTGCCAAGGATTACTTATGAAGGAGAGATCGATTACAACGTAGCTGGGAACTTCGATTTATTGATTTGGGAAAACCCTACTTTTCTCAATCGGCTCAAGTTTGAGAGGGATGGAGATGAAAAGGGGTTTGACCCTTTATTCGTATCTTATATCATACGAGAAGATGGAAGTTTCACTGAGTTATCGGCCATGGGAACTTAGTTTTATCTCCTTTATATTTTTTTTCTCTTCGGTCTTCTGTTCGAAGATAGAGAGTGACAGAAATGTATATCTTACGAATAGCTTCTAACATAAGCTTTGATTATTATAGAATTAAATATTCAAAAATAATTTGTGTTGTTAAAATATCTCATGTTGTACATAACACAACATCCCAAATCCCGAATCGGACATGCCGACAGGCATTACAAGAGTTTACCTGCGTTTCGAACACAATGGAACGTTTTTCAGAAGCTAAATCGATCATATGCGCGAGTTATAAAAGAAAACGATCAGTTTTAAATTATATCAATTAAAATAGTTCTGACCGTTTTGAGCTGCTAGGGTCAAATGACAACTCCGATGGCTACGAAAATTAAAATCCGATAATAACTAACTATTACGGATCCAATGGAACTAGTTTCGTTGAATTCCGAGACTGTGCCTCGGAAGGCTATTTTTAAATTCAATTTAAACGATATATTTTTAAAATTGAACAAATTACCTTTAAATTGAATTTCAACCATTCTATTATCTTCAGTGTCATCATTATAAATTTTATAAGCCTTCAAATTATTTAAACAGGCTTAGAAATAACAGATTCAACAATTACCCAATTTCCAATTATTAAAATCAATGTTTAAACTATATAACTTAATGATTTAATTATCAAGTAAATATTGATATCTGGAATTCAAGTTAAAATTAACATTTAAATATTTTTAAAATAATTAACTATCCCAATTAAAATTGTTTAAAATTTCCGGGTCGTCACATTCCTCCCCCCTTACAAGAATTTCGTCCCCGAAATTACTAGTTAGGAAAAATGGACTAATACTCGTTTACCTTTTCTCAAAAACCAACAGTTTTATCAACTTGCCACAATATCTTTTATTAAAGATTCACTATTATCTCAACCAACTCCCAAAACCTTCCATGATTTCTATCAATCCCTTCTTACCCAATCGTTTAAATTTCAATTTAAAACCAAATTTTGAATTATCAAAATTTTCTCAAAATTTTTCTAACTCCCCAAATTTCCGAAATTTTTTGCCAGCGTCTCCTTTGCGCGGCTAGCTCGGTACTACTACAAAAGGCCTCTACGGGCTCCAAAATACCAAAAGAAAACAAAAGCCAAGTGGCTACATCAAAAACCCAATCCAATTTCATACAGAAATTAAAATACATACCTTTTTGTCGGGCAATTCACATTAATCTTTTGGAATCAAATCCAATTTTCTTTTCCCCTTTTAATACCTGCATATCTTACTTAACAATAATATCCAATCGTAACATTTCCAATCATTTTATACATTTCCCCATATATGTTTCATATCTATTTCACAATTAGTTTTCCCATTCCATATGAATCCGATTTGTCTTCACTTCTGAGTATTAAATTTTATCTTTCATTTATAACTGACTCATATTAGTTTCATCTACTAATTTACATTAAATTCCAATTTGAAATCGTTCTATTGTTAACAAAAATTTTCTAGCTCCCAAAATTTTCGAAAATTTTTGGCAGAGTCTCCTTTGTACGGAAGGGCTTTTGCAATTTGACAAGAGATATAAATATATATACATCGACCCACCCGGTCGGAAAAAGCAAAAACAGTTCATATTTCCTATTTTTATTGTGTAAGCGTACCTTATTTAGCATTTTAAGCAAGCAGCTTATTAATTTTAGCAATTAGTGCAATCCAAATCCAGCCAAACAGCCTTCAGGTACCTGTATTTACTCAATTTAAATATGTAAGTGCCATATATATAAAATCTATTAGCATTTCACTTATTTTCAATATCTACGCATGAATATCATAAGCAACAAGCACCAAAACCTTTCCATAAGCGATTTATATAATCTTAAAGCTAAGTCAATCGCTTTCCACCAATTTATAAGCTATTTCATTCAATTTTATTGGGTTACAACTCAATTGCTTATATTCAATTTGTTTCTAATCCAAACAAGCTCATATTCAATTTAATTGATTCTAAAATCAATTTATATAAAAATTCGAATTTATTTTATTAATACAAAGTCATTCCCAATTTATTTCTATTCACTTGGGTTTTGTTTTGCAACTCCAACCATTTCTATTATACTCACTTCTCTTATATCCAATTTACTTGCAAATTTCGTTAAATATTATTCAAATCACCCTTGAATTTTATTTGTAATTCAAACCATCACATTTTTCAATCCAACTCTATTTTTTTTATTTTATTTTACAACATCTCCTCTTATTTAATTCATTATCAAATCTAACTCGAATTCTATTTACAATTCTAATTCATTTCCAACTCCATTATTAATTTAAAACCCATTTATTTACCAAAGTTATATTTTATTAACATACTCAATCAAGCAATTATTTAACCAATTAGCTTACTTCCAATTTCTAAATCAATATTCGATTTTAATTAAAAATCACTTCATTAAAATTCTATTTTGGATTTCCCTTTTATTTTGCCAAAATTCCAACATCTTTATTTAAAAATTTTAGAAATGTTTTTAAATTCACATCAGACTAATAAAATAGCTCTTTTATAAAAATAAATTTTATAACTCGATGTCTTAACCAGTCCATCCTTGTTCTCACAGAAATTCAGTCATACATTGATCAGGCGTAGGACTGAAAATATTTAAGTACTTGGTAAACCGGTTTTCAACATCCAGTGAAAATACTTGAAAAATAATGTTATTAAAAATATAGAAAACGGTTTTTTTTTGAAAATAGAGGAAATATCTTTGGTGACAATGCTCTGAAAATCACCACTCCCATCCATGGTCACAGTTACATACCAGGGTTACGTTGTCATCGCAGCAAAAGTCCATGTAACTGCAGGCTCTCCGCGGCCTCTCGATTACGCCATGAAACCCACACAACAGATCACAGTTACATCCAGGGTTACGTTGCCGTCACAACAAAAGTCCATGTAACTGTAGGCTCTCCGCGGCCTCTGATTTCGCTATCGAAATGAAACCTCTCCACTCTTACATAGGTCGCAGTCTACCGAGATAAACTCAAACGCAGACTGTTGGCTCTCAGCGGCACACACGACTTACGCTATGGTATACTCAACTCATAATCCTTAGGAACTAGTTTTGTTCGGACTCCTCATAGGATCAACTTTAGAACCCCCCCCCCCCCCCCCCGGCAGCACCACCCGGTGGCACTCCTGAGAAGTTCATTCCAAAGGAGCGCCTTTTTCCCCAGAGCCATCATCAAAACATTTTATACTATACATATAGTATCTTCAAATCATACACCTAGTATGATATCATACAAAGCTCCTTTACACAAAATCGATTATCCCAAAATCGATAATTCTCAAAATAGGCTTTCCAAATTCCAATATTGATTTTACCCAAAATCAAAAGCCTTTCCAAATCCAAAGGTTCTCAAACCATTTTCAAAATCCTCATAAGATCCTTTATATATATATATATATATATATATATATATATATACAGATATATATAATTTTTAAAACTTTGGATCTTTTCAAACTTGTATAAAACTCCTTTTATACTTCAAACACCGTCATAAATCCTTTTCTTCCAGCAATAGATTTAACAAGGAAAGATTTTTCTTATATAACAAAAAGATATATAACTTTGTTAATTCAAATCAAATATCCAAATTTGATTACTCTTTCCAATATCAATTTCATTTCCATTCACATTCACGTAAATTTTCATCCACTTATCCATATTTACCTTAGTCCCCATTTGGATTATCACTTTAATTCTCATCTCAGTTGGGTATTTTACCAACAACAGTTTGAACTCCGACCAGTTTATATTTAGAAAATAGCTTGAAAATTGAAAAATAAATAAGTAGTTGAAAAATAATTATTAGTTTACAAAATAGCTATAAAATAGTTAACTAATTGTAGAATAATCGAAAAATAGTTGAATGGTTCCAGAGATTTTAGATAATTGAAAGATAGTAATTTATTTGTAAAGTAGTGGAAAAATAGTAAATAGTTTAGGAAACAATTGAAAAATATTTAAATAGCTCCAAAAATAATGGTAAAACAAATATATAATAAGTTAGCTTTAAAAAGAAAGGTTGTATCTATTTAATAGCTCAGAAAAATAAGTTTGTATTAAAAAAACAATTTATTAAAATAGTCAAGAGTCAAACTGTTCACTTTCCCAACAATTCAACTTACATTCCACTTAATTCAACCAAATTCCATTTGTACTAATGGAATTTAAATTTCAACTTTAACTCACCTTGAATTATATAAATTCGAGTTAGATTTCTCAAAGGTTGGTCTAACTCTTTAAACCAAATTAACCTTTATTTAAAGTTCTTATACAATTTAATTTTCTGAGCCCAATTCTCAAAATTTCATTTTATATTATCTTTACTTACGTATTTCAAGGTTCAAATAAAAGTTCAATACTATTTTATTTTAAGAATTTAATTTATTACTCACTTTTATCTTCCAGTTTGAAGCCGGATCTTAAACAAGTTAAATTTTACAATTCAATTACTCAAATTTATTTTATTTATACAACACCATTCTCAATTTAAAGATTTTTATTAACAATAGGATGGTATCATCCAATTTATTTTAAAACGTCCATCCATTCTCAATTTTTAAATCTCAAACCCGTTTTGAGATCTCACAAATTCCCAATTCAAATCACCATTTAACCTTCCAAGTTAAATTTCAATTTAAAATAATTTGGTAGCAATTTCTCTTCTAGAAACTCGAAAATGAACATCGATAATGCTGCAGTCATCACCGACGTTATTTTTCAGTGACCGAAAGAGTTCAATGCTTTTATCTCTTTAAAAACATTTCCAAACATTTTTAATCTCAAATCTTCCAGATTTCAAATTCAACACCAAAAATATTTTGAAACAATACTATTATTTCTTCCAAAACCTTTGGAAACCACTCTCAAATCCAAAGGGATCTTTAATTTTCCCAATCCATCCAATTCATATTTAAACATTACTCTGGAATTTTCATCTTACTTTATTTTCAAATATTCTTTGGAATTCTATTTCAAATTATAATCTCATTTATTTATGAAGTTTATTTCAACTTATAAATTTCATTTACAATTTATATTTCAAATTCTATTTCGTTATATAAGTTTATTCTTCAACTTTGGTTATAAGTTTCAATTTGGTCGTATTTTATATTACTTCTTAACTAACTTCCAATAATTTAACAACCAATCACCTAAATATTCATTAGAAGGAAATGTTACTATATATATCAAAATATATCTTTATATAAAATCATTAAAAATCTTTATAAGCAAATAAAAAAGTACGCTCTCATATATATATATATATACTCAACTCATTCTAGAGTACTACGGACTCTATTCAATGAGTAATTCCCACCAGAGCCAAGGTTCTAGCTTAACCTTTCAGCTCTGATACCAAATGTAACGACTCGGAATTTTCGAACCCGAAAATTCCAGATAGTTATGGAAAAGAAGAAAGAGATAGAAGAAGAAGAAGAACAGAACACCAAACCTCGCATTCGCAACGGATAAAATATAATAATAAATAATAACAGTTTACAAAAGAATACCCTATCTGCCGATTACATTTAATATACATCAGAGTTTCACAGATATACAGACACTGAATATATACAATTATCAATTCTCAGATAAACAATAATATAAATACAGCTGAATACTCTATACCATATTGCCATCCAGCTCGACTCCTGTGCTGCAGAACGTTCTAACCTGAAAATATGTAATACTCGGTCTGACCCGAGCATTACACCAAAGTAACACCCGGGTTAGGCTGGAAACCAGCGTGAGTAAACTCAACTAAAAAGTAATACCAAAGCAAACAACCTATTTAAAACCCGGGTAACTTATATCAATTTAACCAATTCTCAATTTACTATAGACAACACTTACTTCACATATAATTTCTAAGTACCAAACTTAGATAATCCAGTTCACTTAAATCATTCCATCCCTGCCTATTGATTCCACAAATCAATTTATATAAAAATTCGAAGCGGTTTCGGGTATCTTCTAATACCCGACCTCAGACTCTTCGTAACTCATGTCATCCTAACCCAAGTTATACAATGAAATACACGACATATCATATCAGAGATATCAACATATTCAAGCACTCAATACCATTCAGTCATTCATAAACAAAGCTTAATCACATACACATCAATTCGACTGATTCTCATTGAATTTCAAACCTCAATTACTTAGATTCCTTTATTAATATTAATTAATTCCAAATCAATTAATTAGTCAACCCATCATTATTCACCTTAATTAATCCCCATGATTAATTTATTTTTAATTAAATTTATGTATTCATCTTTAGTTAGTTCCATCATATTAATTGTTCTTAACCAAAAATGAATAAGAAATCTTAATCGCTTTATACATTAATCAATTATTTCATAAATTAATTATTAGTATTAATTACATAAATTCTTAATTACTTACAGTAATTAATTTCTCATAAGTCATCATTTATTTAATTGATTAAATTAACCAATTTTTTTATTACATCAATTATTATATAAATTAATAGTTTCAATCACACTTTAATTTGTTCTAATCCAAATCAATTACTTAAATTCAACCACAATATAGTTTTTCCTCGATCAATCTCATTCTGTAATTATCTACCTTTTTATTCACTTCATTAAATAAATTATTCCTCAGTTAACTATTTTAATTAATCTCTGGATAAATTTCTCAAAGTAATTATATATATAAGTAATTATATATATATATATATATTATTTCATGAAGTAATTACATACCAGCCATCAATTGATTGTTCTAGATTAATTTAACTTAATCCTTAATTAAGTCAAACCCTTATTACTAAATTAATTAGCACAATCATTAATTAATTGAATTAATTCATTATCCATTCAATTTATTCTACCTATTTAATGAATCACCAATCATTAAACCCTTATTTACTCGAGAATCAAACAAAACCAAAGTCACAGATTATCAGCACACATTCAATAACTTAATCAATCAACCAATTAATTAAGATTTAACCCTTTAAATTTAAATAATACAAGACGAGTGAGATTTACTCACCTTTATTCTATTAGCATCCCTATCATCCTCGATTTTGATTCCACGCTTATTGACCTTGTATAAATATTAAAGGATTTTATTAATATTCAACCATTTGAATAAATAAATTTTAATGATTAAATTTAAACTAGAAATTTTTCCTTTGAAACTACATATACATTTATAAAAATAAAATATATATTCCAAAAATCTAACCCTTTATAAATTCTCTCATATTCCAAATCTTATGCATAAATATAGCACTAATCGATGATTTTATTTATTTTTATTTAATATATATATATGGATTTATAACTAAATAATTAAATAATTTGTTTAACTAACTTAATCACCTTCATTATTAATCCTTAATTAAGTTAACTAGCCATATAAATTTTAAAAATTAATTACAGTATATGTCTCACCAGAATTGCGGACGAGCAGCGAGCTTCTTCCCCATTACTGTCGAACGTCCTCAACTACAGCTATCAACAAACTGCCTTACCCTACATTCTTCGCCTACGGCCTCAACGTCACCCCTCGACCTCATTCTCAGCCTCACGCGACTTCGGAAATCCTCACGTGATCACCACACCTCTACATTCCTACCTTCCCCGTGTTCGTGAAAGCCCCCATACCTTCGTGAGAACCCCGCTGACACACGACTCCAACTTCCTAAACTCGACGACATGCAGACGATTTCGCCTCACAACGACCCTCACGAGCACACGACGACTCAGATTCGCCACTACCACAACGAAACCCTTATTGCGATGCTCTGCCAAGGATTACTTATGAAGGAGAGATCGATTACAATGTAGCTGGGAACTTCGATTTATTGATTTGGGAAAACCCTACTTTTATCAATCGGCTCAAGTTTGAGAGGGACGGAGATGAAAAGGGGTTTGACCCTTTATTCGTATCTTATATCACACGAGAAGATGGAAGTTTCACTGAGTTATCGGCCATGGGAACTTCGTTTTATCTCCTTTATATTTTTTTTTCTCTTCGGTCTTCTGTTCGAAGATAGAGAGGGACAGAAATGTATATCTTACGAATATCTTCTAACATAAGCTTTGATTATTATAGAATTAAATATTCAAAAATAATTCGTGTTGTTAAAATATCTCATGTTGTACATAACACAACATCTCAAATCCCGAATCGGACATGCCGACAGGCGTTACAATAGTTTACCCGCGTTTCGAACATAATGGAACGTTTTTCAGAAGCCAAATCGATCATATGCGCGAGTTATAAAAGAAAACGATCAGTTTTAAATTATATCAATTAAAATAGTTCTAAGCGTTTTGAGCTGCCAGGGTCAAATGACAACTCCGATGGCTACGAAAATTGAAATCCGATAATAACTAACTATTATAGATCCAATGGAACTAGTTTCGTCGAATTCCGAGACTGTGCCTCGGAAGGCTATTTTTAAATTCAATTTAAACGATATATTTTTAAAATTGAACAAATTACCTTTAAATTGAATTTCAACCATTCTATTATCTTCAGTATCATCATTATAAATTTTATAAGCCTTCAAATTATTTAAACAGGCTTAGAAATATCAGATTCAACAATTACCCAATTTCCAATTATTAAAATCAATGTTTAAACTATATAACTTAATGATTTAATTATCAAGTAAATATTGATATCTGGAATTCAAGTTAAAATTAACATTTAAATATTTTTAAAATCAATTAACTATCCCAATTAAAATTGTTTAAAATTTGCGGGTCGTCACATTTGCGCTAAATGCATTATTGACACGGTGCGTATTGCTTATCAAACTCCAGGTTTCTCCATTGAAGAAAATTTATGGAGAGAGTATGGATGGAGAATATAGATTTATCTTCTTTTTTATAATCCTGTTATTGTACATGACATGGGCACCAAAAAGCTCTAGGTTAGAACCTTCATGGCAATTATGCTTAGTTACACAGACGATGTGAAGGGTTATCATATTTGAAACTAGAGACAAGGAAGATTATTAATTTGTGTCATGTCGCTTTAATAAATCATCTTTGTTCAACTAAAAAACACATTCATATAATTTCTCAGATTTGGTTGGCAACAAAAAGAAGATGGAGATTGCTTCTCCATTCCTGTATAATAGTAGAGTAGATAATGTTGTTGATGGTATATTACATGACACTTCTAGTTGTGATAGTGGTGTTCAAAGTGCTATAAAGGGTTTTACTCAAGAGGTAATCAAGCAGGATTTGGCTCAAGGTGTTTGCCACTTAGACTAATTATTGCATGATAAAGTTGATTATGAGGTATGATAATTTGATTAATGCACATCTTAACATTAATAATCGATTGAACTATTTATTGCATGTAATTAAGATGAACAGATGCATCTTGATGATATCATGGTGTCGAGTGATAAGTCAAAATGAATCTCCATTAGAAAGAGAGAGACAAACCAAAACTTAGGAGTTAATTTTGCTTCTTCAAGAAAGTTGTGCCACACGATGCAAAGTGATATTTAAGATGAAAGATGGTGAAAGACATAATGCTCGATTGATTGTGAAATGGTGTTTACAAAGAAAATAATAGTATGATGATATATTTTTGTCGGTAGTGCTACGTACTTCAAGCTTGATTTTATTGATCATGAGTTGCGCTTTAAGATATAGAGCTAGCATACCTAGATGTGAAGACCATCTTTTTGCATGGTGATTTGACAAAGCAATCTGCATAGAACAAGCGTAAGTGTTTGTTGTAGAGGGGAAGTTTGAGATGAACTTTCAAATTGAAGAAATCACTTGACGGATTTTTGCACACCTGTATGTAATGATAGGCCTGTCAAACGGGTTGGGTTGGGTCAAAATGAGTTGGGTCGAGTTTGACCCAATCGATTTATGACCCATTCTCTTTTATCCATTTATGAACCAACCCATTCATGACCCAATCCACTTAATATCGTGTTACCCATTTAACTCATTTAAAGATTTAAATTTAATTTAATTAATAAATAACAGATATAAAATGATTCTAATTTTTATGTTTTGAGATCCGACCAAAATTTAAAATTGTAATTCTAATTTTCATCGAAATTCAGATATGGGGATACGGTAACATATTATTTTCTAAGTACAACTGTCAGTCCCCTTGGAGAACTACAGTGTGCGTTCACACGATGAAGTATCCGAGTGTTTCATACTGTCCGCAATTTAGGTGGAAGTTAATCGGTCAAAGTCTCGCTTGATTCGGAGTTAGAACGAACGAGTTATTGTAGTCCGAACAAAAAAAATAGCGGCTTCTGCACTAGGCGGAGTTCAAATATAGGGATGTGGTACCTTGTTATTTTCTAAGTACAACTGTCGGTACACTTGAAGAACTACAATGTGCGTTCACACAATGAAGTATCTGAGTGTTCCATACTGTCCATAATTTAGGTGGAAGTTAAAGGTCAAAGTCTCGCTTGATTCCGAGTTAGAACGAAGGAGTAATTACAGTTCGAACAAAAAAATAGCGGCTTCTGCACTAAATGGAGTTCAAATATGGGGATGTGGTAGCCTTCTATTTTCTATGTACAACCGTCAGTCCCCTTGAAGAACTACAGCGTGCGTTCACGCGATGAAGTATCCGAGTGTTCCATACCGTCTGTAATTTAGGTGGAAGTTAGCCGGTCAAAGTCTTGCTTGATTCCGAGTTAGAATGAAGGAGTTATTGCAGTCCGAACAAAAAAATAGCGGCATCTGCACTAGGCGGAGTTCAAATACGGGGATGTGGTAGCCTGTTATTTTCTAAGTACAACTGTCAACCCCCTTAGAGAGCTACAGTGTGCGTTCACACGATGAAGTATCCGAATGTTCCATACTGTCTGTAATTTAGGTTGGAGTTGATCGATCGAAGTCTCGACTGATTTCGAGTTAGAACGTAGAAGTTATGGCAGACGGAACAAAAAAATAGCGGCTTCTACACTAGGCGGAATTCAAATATGGGGATGCGGTGGTCTGTTATTACAAATGTCAGTCTTTATGAAAAATTACAATGTAGGTTCAAAATTCTTATTTTTCAAATTTATGTTAAAATTTAATGTTTTTAATAAATGGGTAAATGGGTTACCCATTTATAACCCTTTTAAAAATGGGTCAACCCAAACCATAACCCATTTAATAATATTCATAAATGGGTTGGCCCAACCTGTTTATAAGTAGGGTAAATGGGTTGGGTTAATAGGTTGGGTCGAATTTTGACAGGTGTATGTAATGATACATGAGACTCGGTCATTTTTGTTTGAAATTTGTAAAAGCTTACTAGGAGATCTCTGCAAAAAGATCGCATGTGAGCTCAATGGATGACAAATAAATATTGTAAAAAAAGAATTTTCGGACAATTCTAGAGGACAATAACTCATCATATGCATGGAACACTACTCCAGACGAGGACATCAGGCAAGTGGACCGATGAAGAAAAGAATAGTGAACGGAGACAAAACTAGCCAACGGTTTGATCCCAAGATTCATAATCAATCTTTGAACGATATGATGAGATGATAGTCTCTTTCGATCATTAGGGCCCCCAAAAGAAGTGTCCCGTGTCTCCTTTTTAATGGACAATGGAGAGCAACACCAATAGTTTGCTCCCTTGTATAGTTCACCATATCTCAAACACCCCTTTTCCACAATCATGATGAGGATTTCTGGGTTTGGAAGCCACAAAATAATGGAAAATTTTCAGTTTCACCAGCTTAGGAGATTGTTAGAGGAAAGCAACACATTTGAATGGTGCACACATATTTCAAACACAGCGTGCCGGCCTAAAATGTCACTATGCGCATTACTAGCAAGAACAAACAAGCTAAACACAATATATAAAAATATATGTATGGAATCTAGATATCGATCAAAAATATAAATTATGCAAACTAGAAAATGAATCTCGAAACCATTTATTCTTTGATTGTTATTACTTTATAATTTTTTGGCAAAACATTCGATATAAGCTCCAACTTACAACTGCAGCATGAGGTGATATTTGATCGGGATTTTCATACTCCTAATAATAGCAAATCATTCAACAAACTTATGGATATAGCCGTAACAACCTTAATTTGGCACGTTTGGTTAGAACACAACACAAGAACGTTTCAAAACATTAAGTTTCCAATGCAAGTTCGTTTGGAAATGATTTTAAAAGGTTGCAAACAGTTAATGAAACATGCAAGGGGTAGAGGAGAAGACACAATGGGTAGAAACCTTATCTTTAGACAGTTCAATCATGAATCCCCCGATCCGCTGGACAAGATGTTGACTTTCGACCGATTATGCCATGACACGACAACTGACAAGGGCATGCACTGCCAGAGCTTAGATGGCGGTGTCTTACAAACTTGCGACTGCTGGATTTATCGAGCCTTTGGAGCCTCATTTCGAAAGTCAATGGAAAGAGTATGGGAATTTATTCGTCGTAATAGATATGGAAGGTGTATTGACTGAAGTGGACTTAGGATTGTAGGAGGAGTTAACTGGTGGTTTCCTTAGTTTTTTAGTAAAGTGAACCGGTGGTTGTTTGAATGATTTTATTGTTTTTGTTTGTACCGACTGTTATACGATCAGTATACCAAAACAGAGACAAATATGTTATAAACCTGTCACACAAGTTTACAAATCAGATTTCCACTACTTTGGAATTCTGTAGTAGTTATTTCGAACAATAACTGTTTTGTAATTAATTTACAAGAACAAACTATAGCAGTCACAATAACAAATTGTTGTATTGAACTATAGCGATAAACAAGCATTGTACTACTTCATAGAAACATCACAACGTTGAAACAGAAATATTACAGGATAATGTATATAAATATATAAGTAAACAGAAATCTAACCATATGAAGAAGGAAATTACGTCCAAGGCTTGTCGTAATAATTTCCTTAAGACTGTATTCAAGTCGCTCGAGATACAACAGACGTGATCTGCTCGAGATTGTGTTGAGTATGATCTTCTGTGTGATATGCAGAAGCGTACGGATCTGGAGATTGAGAAATGAAGAGGAAGAAGAGAAAATTTTGAATAATCTATTGATCAGGTTTCCTTCTCCCTTTATAGGCTAATTCCCAACGGTTGTGTTTGTTGGGAACAGCCGCATCTCTTCATTTGCAACAGCTAAAAACATCTTTGCAACGCCTATTTTGAAAAGCCGCGTCCAATCCACTAGTCGCTTCTATATGAATTTAAACAGTAGAAAGCTGTTTACTTCTGTGTAGCAAAAATGTTACACGGTCCACTCTTATTGGACCCGGCCCGGTTCGGTACGGGGAGGGCAGGCAGTGCGTGCACGTGTGTTAGTTCATCGCCATATAGGTCCTCCCCCTCGCACAAAATTACCTGACCCTAAGCGCCAATTTAGGTTTGAGAAAAGTAGTATATAAGCATGAACATTAACTTATTTTTGCGATATGGGACAATATCTCATTCATTATATAAGGATCCTCTAATAATCCCCACATGAATGATGATATATGTCTTCCTCACACAAAATGTAATATCACATAGTTCATATGAAAATAATGCTATATCGAAGATAAGTAGATATTTCACTTTGAACTTTTCCTAGTTGAAACTTATCGGATATACTTGGCTAATTGGTGAGTTATTTCATCTTGAATCGTCAGCCGTTTGTGCATAACCAGACAATAAGCTTTACAAAGCATTGTTTCCCGTCACATTCAATCTTTTGGTTATGTTCGGTTTGATCCTGAACAAATTCGGTTCTGCGAGTGTTTTAGAGAATTTAAGCCTTTAATATTCTCATAGAGCCGATCCACCTCACACTAACATAGGTGATCGCAACCATTAAGAGTATCCTACATATACCCCACTTGTTAATTTCAAGATATGGTCATCAGTAAAAAGCACAGCTTTATCCTTTTAATACTTCTGTAGGCATGCATTCTATTGTGCACCATAGGAATGAAGTAAGACTAAGTCCAAAATGCATTACTTCTTGAGTTACTTAGAATTGGCTTGCCTATTGATCGTAGGCCTTAGGATTTCCAGTCGCTAAGATAGGTTTTTGTATAAGATAACTCTTATTGTTTTAGGCTTTTAAACTCATTCCCCTCGTTGCGCAGTCAATTTTCTCTCTTGATAATCTTTTAGTAAATGGATCTGCAAGGTTATTACTAGTTCTCACATAATCAATGGAAATAGTTCCATTTGAGAGTAGCTGCCTAACTGTGTTATGACGTCGATGAATATGTTGTGACTTTCCATTATACACAAACATTTGCGCTCTGCTTAACGCTGCTTGGTTATCACAGTGTATGCATATGGCCGATACAGGTTTGGCAAAAATGAACTGTCTTCTAAAATTAACGAAGTCATTCTGCTTCTTCGCCTTCTTTATCTAAAGCGATGAACTCATTCCATAGTGGATCGAGCTATGCATCTTTGTTTAGTAGACTTCCATGGCACTGCTGCTCCTGCTAGGGTGAAGACATAACCACTAGTTGATTTAGATTCCTCTGAATCAGAAATCCAGTTTGCATCACTATATCCTTCTAAAACGGCAGGATATTTTTTGTAATGTAGGTAAAAGTTCATGGTACTCTTTAAATATCCCAACACTCTCATTAGTGCTTTCCAGTGTTCCTTCCCTGGTTTGCTTGTATACCTCCTCAGTCGACTTACAGCATAAGCTATATCTGGTATTGTGCAATTCATGAGGTACATTAGACATCCTATTATATGAGTATTCCAGTTGCATTACACTCTCTTTAGTGTTTTTGTGCAGTGCTTCCAATGGATTAAAAGGCGTTCTTACTCCTTTAATTTCGTAATTTTGGAATTTTTCAATCACTTTTTCCACATAGTGTGATTGAGATAGATCAATTCCATTAGGAGTTTTTATTATTTTGATTCCCAAAATAACGTCTGCAACTCCTAAATCTTTCATGTCGAAATTGTTGATTAACATTTTCTTTATGGTCTCTATCACTTTACTATTTGGACCAAAGATTAGCATATCATCTACATATAAACAAATCATCACGTATGATTGTTCAACTTGTTTATAATAAACACATTTATCACATTCATTTATACGAAACCATTTTTCATCATGATACTATCCAATTTTACGTGCCATTGTTTTGGAGCTTGTTTTAATCCATATAATGATTTTACTAATCTACATACTTTGTTTTCATTTCCTTTGGAAATAAAACCCTCGGGTTGCTCCATGTAAATCTCCTCATCAAGATTTCCATTTAAAAATGCTATCTTTACATTCATTTGATGTATCTCTAGATTATATATGGATGCAATTGCTATTAACATTCTTATAGAGGTTATTCGTGTAACCAGTGAATAAGTATCAAAGAAGTCTAAACCTTACTTTTGACGATATCCTTTTGCTACCAATCTTGCCTTATATTTGTCAATAGAGCCATCTGGTTTCATCTTCTTTTTGAAGATCCATTTGCAACCAATCAGTTTTATTACAGTTGAAAGATCAACTATTTTTCAAGTTTTATTATTTAGAATTGAATCAATTTCACTTTTGATTGCTTCTTTCCAACATGAAGATTAAGAAGATGACATCGCTTCTTTGTATGTTTGAGGTTCGTGTTCTAACATGTGTTAGAAAATCTGAACCAAACGTCTTGGACATTCTTGCTCTTAAGCTTTTTCTTGGTTCAACTTCTCAATTTCACGATGAGTTTCATTGTCATGTGGCTTGCTTGATTTTTCTCTTGTCCTTTTAAGGACATAATTTCCTTCATTCCTTTTGTGCGGAAACACATCTTCAAAGAATGAAGCATCTAGAGACTATATGATTGTATTGACATTAATATCAGCTATATCAGACTTGAATACCAAAAATCTGTAGGCACTATTATTTTGGGCTGGCCCTAGATAGTAACAGTATACAGTTTTTGGTCTAAGTTTGAGTTTCTTGGAAGGGGGAACTGGAACTTTTGCCAAGCACCCCATACTTTGAGGTATATCTTGGTACCTGTCCTTTCCATTATTCATATGGATTTGTTCTTGTTTTATTGTGCGGAACCTTATTTAATATGTGATTAGACATATTTAAGGCTACCCTCCACAAGTTCGTCGGTAGATCAGAGGTCAATAGCATTGCATTTATCATATCTTTTAATGTTCTATTCTTTCTCTCGGCAATAACATTTTGTTGTGGTGATTATGGAGCCGTTGTTTGATGAATTATACCAGTATCTGCACAGAATTGTTCAAATGTGATTCATATTCTCCACCTCGATCAGATGTCAATATCTTGATCTTTTTATTTAACTGATTTTCTACTTTAGCCTTATATTTTATAAACGATGTAATTGCTTCATCTTTACTATTCAAAAATATACATAGCAGTAATGTGTATAGTCGTCAATAAAAGTGAAAAGAACTTTTTTCCTCCTCTTGTAGGTAATGATTTAAAATCACATAATTCAGTGTGAACCAAACCTAGTGGTTCTGTACTTCTATCAATAGTATGAAATGGTTTTTTTTAAGCAATTTTGCTACTACACATGTCTCATATTAGTAGTTTTTATCTACTTGGAATTTAGGTATTGATCCCAATTTTGCTAATTTTTTCATTTTTCGAAAATTTATGTGTCTTAATTTATCATTCCATAGTACAATTTCATGCTCAACCAAATAAAAAACTTCCTTTTTATTAATAGCATAATCGAAATACATAGTTTTATTGCCGACTATGGATACATTGCCTTAAATAGGCCATCACATAAATAACCCCTTCCTATATAAATTCCAGCCTTAAACAGAACTATCCGACTCGAAGACCAGACGGAAGCCTTTCCTTGAGAGCACAGGTCCAGAGGTAAGGTTCTTGCGGATATCCGAAACATGAAGAACTTCACTTAGTGTCACAGTTTTTCTGGATGTAAATATGAGGACGACTGTGCCGTTACCTTCGATCATGGAAATTGCAGAATTTCCCATGTAGAGTTTTTCTTCCTGATCATATTTCTTGTAAGTGGAGAACATAGATATATTAGAATAGACATGACGAGTAGCGCCTATATCTATCCACCACTGTGCAAGGTTCTGTACTAAGTTGTATTCTAAAACAACTCCTGAAAAGTTCATCTCCTTAATAGTTGAACTCAAATTTTCCACAATATTTGCTACCGATTTGTCATTCGTCTTCTTGTGCATGTAATCTTTAGTTGCGTGCCCAGTCTTCTCATAGTCCCAACATTCGCCTTTGTACTTCTTGGTTTTCTTATCTTTGGATTGATTATCCGGTATCTTTCTCTTTTTCTTTTTGTTGGTGAAATGTCTTTTCTTCTTTGACCCTTCTGTAACAAGTGTCTCTTCATATTTGGGTTGTGTTATTCCGCAATTATCTACCTCAATTCTTAATTTGACAATGAGATCTTCTAAATAAATCTTTTTTTGTGTTTAAGATAGTTGCGGTAGTCTCTCAAGGATGGTGGTAAATTTCCTGTTATTGTTCAGCAAGGAACGATTCTTCAACTTGATGTCCTTCTGCTTCAAGTTTGTGAATTATAAGTTGGAGTTCCTGCACTTGACTAGTTATGGATTTGGAATCCACCATTTTGTATTCTGTAAATTTATCTACTATGAACTTCTTCAAACTGACATTCTACGTCCTGTATTTTTTGCAAGTGTAGTCCATAGGCATTTTGCTGTCTGGTGTGGTTGATATACTTTATATAGTACTTTATCCAAACAGTTCAGAATGTATTTTCGGCACAAGAAGTCCGAATGCTTCCATGAGTCAATTTTGAGAAAAAAAGCTATGTCTTTTTCTCTAGTTTGTCCGTCTTTAGGCTTTGGTTCATCCTTCTCAATGCACTTCTACAGCCTTAACGTGGTGAGATAAAACAACATTTGATTCTGCCATGTTATGAAGTCATCACCATCTCCTTTAAACGGATCAGGTTTGTTGTGGGTAGCACTTTTTGCTAATAGTTCAACTATCGCCATCTATATTTTAGTGAAAACATGAAAGTCTTAAGATGTTATACGATGAATATACCAAAAGAGAGACCAATATGTTATAAACTCGTCACACAAGTTTACAAATCAGATTTCCACTACTTTGAAATTCTGTATGAGTTATTTTGAACAATAACTATGTTGTAATTAATTTACAAGAACAAATTATAGCAATCACAACAATAAATTGTTGTATTGAACTATAATGATAGACAAGCGTTGTACTACTTCGTAGAAACAGCACAACGTTAAAACAGAAATATTACAGAATGATGTATATCAATATATAAGTAAATAGAAATCTAACCGGATTAAGAAGGAAATTACATCCAAGGCTTGTCGTAACAATTTCCTTAAGACTTTATTCAAAGTCTTTCAAGATACAACAGACGTGATCTGCTCGAGATTGTAATGAGTATGATATTCTGTGTGATATGTAGAAGCGCACAGATCTGGAGATTAAGAAATGAAGAAGAAGAGAAAAGTTTGAATAATCTAGTGGTCATGTTTCCTTCTCCTTTCATAGGCTAATTCTCAACAGTTATGTTTGTTGGAAGCAACCGCATCTCTTCATCTGTAACGGCCAAAAACTGTCGCGGTTTGCAATAGTCGCCTCTCTTTATTTCCAACGGCCAAGAACTATCGCGGTTTGCAACAGTCGCCTCTCTTCATTTGCAACGGCAAAGAACGGTCGCGGTTTGCAATAGTCGTGTCTCTTTATTCGCAACGGCTAAAAACAGCTTTGCAACGCCTATTTTGAAAAGCCGCGTCTAATCCACTAGTCGCTTCTATTTGAATTTAAACAGTAGAAAACTATTTACTTTTGTGCAGCAAAAATATAACACGGTCCACTCTTATTGCACCAGCAAACCAACGGTATGACGGAAAGGATGAAACGGATTTTGGAAGATTTATTAAGAACTTGCATCATGGATTTTGGAGGATATTGGAAGCATCATTTAACCTTAGTAGAGTTCACGTACAATAATAGTTACCAAGTGACAATTAGCATGACACCCTTTGAAGCCTTATATGGAAGACCATGCAAATTGTCAAATTGTTGGCGGGAAACCACCGACAAAATTCTACTTGGACCAGATTTGATCCGCAAGACTTTGAAAAGGATATAGATGATTAGGCGGCCAATAATGGCCACACAGGACAGTCAGATATCTTATGTTGACAGGCAAAGGAAGGACCTGGATTTTTGGACTGGGGATATTGCGTTTGTTATGATTTCCCTTCTTTGGAAGGTTTTGAAGTTTGGTACATCGGGAAAGTTGGCGTTGAGATTTGTTGGGCCTTTCTCGACTTTGAAATGGGCGGGGAAATTTGCATGCTAAGTAAAGCTTCCAGATAAGTTAGTGTGTGTCCATGATGTCTTTCATGTTTCACACCTGAGAAAATGATGACACTACCGCCATAGTAGAGCCTAACGGTTAGCAGACATTGAGACGGAGCCGGTAGCACCCTATGCCACTACATGCATAGTGTAGCGTGGAACTAGGAAGCTTCATAATAAATAAATTAGAACGGTCTGAATATAATGGGGAGATAATCCAGCGGAAAGCATGTAGGAAACCTAAGGAATGATGAAGGTTTCTCATCTTGAGCTTTTCTCGAGTAAACTTTCTCTATTCAAAATTTAGATTTTTGGTTGCATCATGGTTATTAGATTTGATGCAAGGGATGATTGTCAGACTTTTTACTATTATTTTTGCTCTCGTATAAAATCTAGTTCATATATAGGATGCTTGCATACATGACTATATGTCACGATTTGGCATTCACGTTAGGATTGAGCTCGTATATAGTATGTTGCATACATAATCACATTGCATTTTGGTTAGGTAGATGGTTATGTAAATAACTTAGTTTTATAACATGGTTGTAGAGTGTGTGTTACAATATTTGTCCTTTAGCGATTTCGAGGACAAAATCCTTTTTTTGGGGTTAGGGGGATGTAACACTTAATAAAGAAGAATTTATGAATTAATTAATAATAAAACAAAAAACAAAATTTTTGCAAATATCATAATTTAGCCATTAAAGTTATACCATTGTGTTCATGGTGATTTTCCGATCAACTTTTTTATATAAAATTTCGCGATCAGAGTTCAAATAGAAAAATTATTGACGTCTGAAGTTTTTGAATTTAAAATAATTCGAATGACCTTAAATTTAAAAATAAATAACTTAACGGTGAAATCAAAAGGTAATGAATATTTTTTGATGTTAAAGGATGTTAAGAGTTTAGGCAACGTTGAATAAACGTTAATGTTAGAGAAACAAAAAATGGTAGAAATAAATTCATGTTCCAAAATAGAGGACCAATCGACCCCCTTAGCCTGACCAGTTGACTGCTTAAGGGTGAACGATCATTTGGAGCTTGTGTAGCGGCTAGGGTTATGTTACGCCAAGAACAACCTAGATTTTATAATTTTAAACCAACTTAAATCCTACAATCCAAGCCCATCCTAACCACTATAAACAAGAGGTTGCCCCCTCACTTTTATTCACAAGATATTTGAAACGTTAGCTAAACTCTGTCAGTTTTCTTACTCGATTAGATTCAAGAATTCAAATTTAAGAGAAAAAGGTAATAGGTTTATATATATACAAACACTTTTTTATATTTTTATTCTTCCATAATCTATGAATTACGAATCTTATTTATATACAATTGAATGGTTGTATATTCCAAAAAGAAGGAACTAGAAGGAGCAGTTAGGCAATGGTGAATCAAATCCAAAGGAGGTAGGAAACTATTTGCGAGTTTTTCACATTTTAGTAGTTTGTGTAGTAAAAGAATTTGTTTTATGCCTTTTGAAATTTTTTTATGAAACCCTAAACTCCAAAACCTCGAAATTATTCCAAATAAAATATAATTAATAGGTATTAATAATAATGTATTAATCGTATTGTATAGGATAAATATGCTAATGACCAGCATTAAACCCTTTATGAAAGAAGTTAAAGATAAGTATGAAAATTAATCCATAATTAAAGGTGAAATAAAGGAGTTTTCCTTATACGGCCTTAAGTCGTAATGCGGTGAGATACTATATATACATGTAGTGTGCATATGTGTGTGTGTGTGGTAGCATGTTAGGAGAGCAGAAATATGACTAAATTATAGGGATGCAATGTCAAAAACATACAAAAGTCTGCTCAGTTAATAGGCCTGCCAGTAGTGTGACTTTGGGGCTGATGTGAGACATCGCCTGTAATAAGTACACACGGTGGACGCGAGGTTAGTTCAGATTTTGTAGGGTAAGTCATCCTAGCTAATTTGGCTACCAACACTTACGAATAGTCAGACAAATATGAGACGTCACAATTTTGGTTATGGGTCATATGACAAATATCGCAGTAAGGGTTTGCTTCTGGGGTGGGGTATTAAGTGGTTGTTGTAAGGTACGCCTCATTCCCACTTAATAAATATTAAATGGCCGGGATTATCTTTTAGGTGCGACAGTGGGAAATTTTAGACAGGGGTTTGCTTCGAGGTTGAGGTATTAAGTTGTTATTATACGGTCGGCCTCTTCCTATAAACGAAGTAGTAAGTAGTCTGGTGAGTTATCTTGTGATGTCATTTATGAAGTACCGGAGAGGGAGGGCCTTGGGTTTAGGTATTAAATGATAAGGATTTGCTAGAGTATAAGTATTAAATGGTTAGAGTCTATCAAATTTCCATTAAAGAGGTATTAAGTGGCTCATGTACTTTCTCTCATATCGTTAGGGCATGATTGATGATAGTTGGGTCGCACCCTTGTTGGAATGGTAAAGTTGGACTGGAAGAGCTTTTGGCTTACAATTGGAGGTATACTTGGTAGGATGTACTATAGGATGCATAAGACATATTACTTATCTAAATGATATTGCTCAAATACTATTATGGTAGGACTTTATATTTTCATTCATCAGACATTGCTGTTCTGGCTCTCTCCTTGTTACAACCCACATGATAGGGGAAATGATGTTGATGGAGGAGGTCAAAATGATGGTGACGATCTATGACAGTTGTATTATTAATCTATGTTTTTGATATATATCCACGTACACAGTTTCAAACATGTTGATGTTATTTTGAGATATTGTATTATGGATATTTTAGAATGTTATATTTTTGAGGCCGATTTTTATGAAATGGATACTTATTTCTATTATTTTATTTTTATCCCTTTCGTTATGGGATTTTGAAAGCATGGATAGATAGCTATGTATATTGTTCACTGTATTAATTTAACCAACCAATAGTCAACATTGAAATGAACCTAAATTTTGATGGGCTTATATTGGGTTGAAAATTAGGTCCGTTCCGGTGAGGCTTGTAACAAGTACCTATGTTAAAGCTTAATAATATTCTCAAGTTGAGAGAATTATGTAACATAAGGCTGTTAATTTCCAGCATGACTCGAAACACGATCTGAAGATTACAACGAAAATTAGCAGGTTAACCCGACCATTTTAAGTTGGTGGGTCATTTTCGGGTCAACCCGATTTGACCCGTTTATAAACGGATGGGTTTTGGTTTGACCCATGAACACGAATTTGATCCGTTTATAACCCCTTTATACTTATATGGGTTGACTTGACCCGATTATAACCAAACCCAATCTGTGAACCTGAATTTGTTCCGTTTATAACCCGTTTACTACCCGTTTATAACCCACATATACCTTATATGGGTGACCCGACCCCGTTTACAACCCGACTCGACCCGACCCGTTTATAATCCGGCTACACGGTGTGATATCCCGAAATCTTTGGCAATATCAATTTAATAATCTATGTTAAAAATTAAATTGAGTTGATACTATTGATTAATAAAATATGAATTGGTTTAATAGTCTAATTAAATAAATATTTAGTTAGTGATTTTATCTTTTAAAAACTAAATAAATGTTTCTATTTATAATGTGTATATATATTTGTATATAATATAGATAAGCTTTGGTTTGGAATTTAATAAATAGAGCATGTTTTCAAATTCTAATAAACATTTTAGTAATTTGGAAATTTGATTAAGTCTAATATAAAACTTTTCAAAGATTATTTAAATAAATAACTATATAGTTTTAAAATACTTAAGATAAACGTTATAAGGTTTGTTTTATTTTCATTTTAAATATTTCTTGATAAATATGATTTGAAAATAAATAATTAGATAATCTCTTTTATAAATTATTTAAAATTGTTAAATTTGTTATTTTCAATGATGATTATAATACTTAGCTTTTATAAACATAAATAGATTATATAGGAATAGGATTGTTATTTTTTTAAATTTAATAAGTAGTTATATATGTATAGATATAACTTGATTCTTATATTTGATTTTATAATTTAACTTGAATTTAAAGCTTTGAAATTCAAAAGAATAGATACTTAAAAACAAATATTTAAAATGTTTTGGATCATAAAAATATTTGGATAAGCTTTTATTTATAATTTGTTTTTATTACATTTTCTTTACATAAGAAACTCACATATATATTTACATAAGTATAAATAAATTAAGTAAAACCTTTATTAACATTTAAAATAAAAAAAGGAAAATTAAACAAAGATATTTGTTAATATATTAAGTACTCTTACAACACTTGTTAAATGATAGGTTAGACAATATGACAAGCGTCATTTAATTCCCATTTTCTTTTATTTTATTTTGTTAAACTATTTCAGCCTTTATAACATTGTTTCCTCCTCTTCAATTTTCCTTTTCAAATTTCTAAGCTAAGAAACAAATCTGAAAATCAATTTCCTCAAACCAATTCTTCAAAGTAAAACCAGAAATTATCAAGCAATAACTTGTAATGCAATATCAAAATTAAAAGCCTACAAACCTTCTTCATTTTCAAAATCCCGTCAACATCTATTTTTTTTAAAATCTGAATCATCTCTGCATGTTTCAATGACAAGCAACTCACGCATGCAGGTTCAATTTCAAAAACAAACAAATCTGTAATCCCAATTTCATTATCAAAAGAAAATTTGAAATTCACTCCTTAAACAAAAATTACAAATCAAAAGCCGGTAATAGATTTTCAAAATGCAACCTGGAAAGCATTTTAAAACCTGTAATCTCATCAATTCAACAACCTGTAGTTCAGTTTCAAAATCAAATAAGAGATCATTCAAACAATCCTCTCTGTTTGAAAGCAACGTGGAATCAAATTTTGCAAAAAAAGAAATCAAATGTCTGCATTTTTTTCATAAACTAAAGAAATCAAAACGTGAGCAAATTTTTCTTCAATCTGGAAGCCTGCATGCAACTGCAAGCAGTTTCTTCCAATCTGGAAATTATCTAAAGCAAGCATGCATGAGTTTTCAAGTTTTCAAAGGCAAGAAGCATTTAAGTTTCAATTAAAGAAGCTTGGCCATTCCAATTTCAAGATTTGGAAAATATGCTATGTTCTTCATTTGAAAGTGAGTAACTCTTTTTAAAACATAAATATAAATCTGGTTGCTTGATTTATGCCTAAAATAAGTTTGTATTTGTATATATATGTTGGAAACTTTCTGTGTATTTATGGATGTGCGATGCATGTATGATTGTGAATGCCTGTAGAACGTCTCTGCTCTAAATTTCAAGCCCAGTTTTTCAATTTAAAATCATTTCCTCTTGATCCATTGATTGTTAGGACTTAGGATCTAAACAACATCTGTTTGTTTGATTATAAAATAAGTTTTAAAATTGTATTTAAGTTAAAGCAAATTCAAATCTTCTTTGGAAAATAAAAAGAACAGTATAAGCTTGAGTTTTTTAAAAACTCAATCTTTATAATTTCTTAACTCAGGCATATAAGGTGAGACCTTAAACTAAATCATGATTTTTAAAACTAAAAACACAATTTTTAGATTAGAAATGTATGTGCATTTCTGGGTTGCACTGATTTTGGGTTTTTGGAAATTTCTGGTGTTCCCAGTGGTCGGGGAGGCCAGGGTTGTTGCTGGAGGTCGAGGGATGGTCGGTGACTTGGGCAAAAATGGTTGGAGGATGGTCAAAGACCGGTGATGGCGAGGGTTGTTAGTTTTCATTTCTAGACCTAGTTTTGGAAGTGACTGAATGTTTGATCATTTCAACGCCTAGGGTTGATCGAGTTCGATAGAACTTTGGGAATCGGTTGCTGGATCGTGGACGAAGTCGTGGCCAGCGGAGTCAGTATTCTGATGGATGGAGGAGCTCGGGTGAGGCGTCGACAGGTTTTGGGTTTGTGGTGGTTCTGTGTTCCAAGTTTGGGTGTTGAGTCTCGATTTTGATTTCTAGATGATGGAGACGATCTGATGATCGTGGGACGATGTGTGGATGGTTGCCGACGTGATGAAGCTTTAGTGAATGGCCGGAGTTGATCAGAGTCACGGTGCATGTGCACTGTGCACTTTTGTTTTTTGGTGAAGTGGGTTTGGATTTGGTGCAGACGAACTCGAGTTTGTCTCGAGTAGTTTGAGTATTTTACTCGGAGGGGTTTAGGGTTCGACTCGTAGTCATTTTAGACTGGCTCGAGTAAGTTTAGTTACAGGTTTTGTTTTAAAACCTGACAGTATTTCAGTTTAAAATTTGAACTAAATTAAAAAAAAAATTAATTAAGTTATAGATTAACAGTTAATTAGTTAAATAATTAGAGATTAATTAATGGGTTATTATATAAAATTAATTTGTAATTAATAATGATTAATCTTGATTAATTACTTTAGAGAAGTAATTAAAGATTTGTTAATAGTTAATGAAGGTCGTTAACTTAGGATTATTTAATAATTAATTAATGTGATTTATTTTAATAATTAATTAGATTAATTAATTTAAAGGTAATAATTTGAGAATTGTTTAAGTATAATTACTTAATGGAAGTAATTAAAGAGATTACTTACTTAAGGTAATTAATTAAATTGATATGATTAGTTCAAGTTAATTAATTGGTTTAATTAAATTAAATAATCACTAGATGACGGGTTAATTATAATTACTCAATGTAATTAATAAAGAATAATTACTTAGTGATGTAATTAAGAAGATAATTACTGGATGTAATTAAAATTGAAGGATAATTAGGTAATGAAAGAGATTTGGAAATTAATTACTTTGTGTAATTAATATGAAGAATAATTACTTAGTGGAAGTAATTAATAATTAATTACTTAGTGGAAGTAATTAACAATTAATTATTTAGTGTAATTAATTAAGATTCGGTTAATAAAGTTATTTGAAGATAATTAAGAGATGTAATTAATTAAGGATAATTAATTACTTAATGAAATTAAGCTAGGGTGATTAATAAATATAATTAATTTAAAATTAATTATTAGAGATAATTAATTAAGGAGTAATTAATTTATCTAATGAAGTAATTAAAGGTGGTTAATTACTGAATGTGATTAATCAAGAGTAATTAATCAATATGGTTTAATTGATGATTAATTACTTAATGTAATTAATTTAAATAGGGTATTTATGAATAAAATAATTAGGGATCATTAATTAATATAATGATGTAATTAAGGATTGATTAATTAAGAACAATTAATCAATGAAGGAATTAATTAATGTAATTAATTAAGGATTAATGTAATTAATTATAGTTAATTACTTAATGAAGTAATTAAAGGTTAATTACTGAATTTGGTTTAGAATAATTAATTTGTGAAATTAATTAAAGGCTGATTACTTGAATGTAATTAAAGGATAATTAATCAAGGGTGATTAATTAAGGTGATTAATTAGAGGATAATTAATTAATTAATTTGTAATTAATTAATGGTTATGTAAGCGAGATTTATATTGATGAAGTAATTAATTTAATTTGCTTTAAATTAATTAGAGATGAAGTAATTAATTTAATTCATTTTAAATTAATTATAGATAGTGATTAATCCTTGCTTATGTATGGATGCATGATATTGATTACCTTGAATGGTTTGGGATCTCAGATATGCGATAAGTGATGTTGTGTGATATGGATGCTTTGGTTGCATTGTGATGATAATATGAATTATCTGTTTGTAATGATAATATGGTTTATCTGATTATGATGATAATGTTGATTATTTATTGTGATATTGTGAATTATCGATCTATGTGTCTATAGATAATAAATTGAGTTGTTTTAACTCTAAACAACTTGGACCTAAAAGATGGCGTTTTGGATTTCGATAAGACCGGGATCGGGTTTCCATAATTGGATATCCGAAAACCACATCGATCCAAATTAACGATAGGTCGTGAATCTCAAGTGAAGAGTGTAACGACCGGCTATTTTGGACTATTCGCATCCGCACATGTCGGACTTGAATAATTCAAAATACCGAATTGTTAATTTAAATTTGGCAAAACTCAGATATACAGTAAATAAATAATCACAGACATGGAGTAATAATAAGCAGCGGAAGCAAAAGATAGTAGTTCATGAAGCTACTATATATATCAGAGTTAAATAAGTTACAACAGAAGTTTCGAATACAATAGTCAAATACAAGAATCAGAATACATCACTGGAATCAACTGAATATCTGAAAGCTGAATGGCTAGCTGGATCTCCGTGCGAAGCTCCAACTCCAAAGGTGAGTCTCGAAAGCTGAACCCCTCAGTCTGACCCGAGCGTAAAGCAAAACACAAAACACTCGAGTCAGGATTAACATTCTTATATCAATAAATCCAACTCAACTGAAGTAACAACTGAAATACAAATAACTCACAGGACATTGGAATAACCATCCTTTAAGGATCCGTTAAACTATCTACTATGTAGTAGCGTACGCTAGATAGATAATGCCTATCAGTAATATAAAGTATCAAAATAGTGTTAAGATGTTACCATTATCCCCCTTAACACATTTTATATAAATGTCATAGTCTATACAGCACTGTAAACTCCACCGTAAACTAGTGGGATATCAGGAAGTACTCCATAGGTATAACATAAAACAAATTCGTAGTGGTCGCGCATATAGGGATACAAGTATGACAAGGAACATGAGGCAATACCCAAGGTAGAGAAACTACCGTTCGCCTGATCCGGACTGGTGAAAACGCATCGCCGCAACGACCGCAACACTTCGAAACAACACTCCCAAAAGTACGAGGGTGCACCAATCAATAACAAGTAATGAGTAGTTTACGAAGAAGTGTGTTGCTCGAGGTGGCTAACCCCATTTGGCCCGGCACGGCTCCTGTTTTAGTCATTTCCAATTTGACACGAGTGTCAAGGCTATCCATTATCATTCTCTTCCTTCAGTCATCGCGTACATCATTCCAACCACTTCATTCTGGATCACACTCCGCGTATAGTTATTAAAGCGGTTTTCGGTTTAGACAGAGAGTATGTCCATAACCGATTCCGATTTCTTTAATAACTTTCGTAATTATTATCCCGATTGGTCATTTTATAAAATTCAAAACCAAATCAATTTCAATTTCAATTAGAATTTGTAAATCAACATTTTATTCGTCTTTCTGTATCAATTTCCATGATTTACATTTCAAAACTTCCAAATTACCATTTCAAATCTTATAATTCAATTTCAAATTTTATTTAAACAATTCAAATATACATTTAAATTCGTATATAAGTTTCATTCCATAAATATTTAAATTAATTTAACATTCAAATCGATTTAAATTTATTTATTGATTTCATTCAATATTCATTAAGTTAATTTATCATTCAAAACAGTTTCTATTAAATTTACATTTCATTAAATCAATTTCCTAAGTTCAACTTCATTATATCCACTTACAAATTAAATTCAATCAAATTCGTCAATCGAGCTCTTTAAATTACAAGTCTTATATTTATTCCAATAAATCACATTTTATTTCTTGTTAAAGAAATTCAATTTCACTTATTTCTTTACTTAGTTCCAAATTTCAAACAATTAATAAAGAAACTAAATTCCACATATTCAAGAAGTTCAATTTTTCTTATCAAAGAATTCAAATTTTATTTAATTATCCAATAACTCGATCTTATTTAATTATTAAATAATTTCAAAACTTAATTATTCAATAATTTCAAACTTAATAATTTCAAACTAAATTATTAAATAAATTTCCAACTTAATTGTTAAATAATTTCAAACTTAATTATTAAATAATTTCAACTTAATCAATGAATAATTCTACATTTTATTGTCAAATAATTTATTATAAAACAACGTTCTTTCAACAATTATTATATTAATATTTTGTTTCAAGTGTGAAATATTAACCTTTCCTTTCATTAAATTCCAATTCCAATTTCTTTCGAAAAATTATTACTTATTCAAATAAAATCTTCATTTTATTTTAAATCAAATTATTGACCAATCGGGTTTTATTTAATTCTCTATCCTAGGTCAAGTTCATTTGGATATTTATCATTTCAACCCGATTCCATTTCAATTCAAAAATCAAAACATAGCAAAGGGAACTTCCAGTGTGATAACTGGGATGGTGTCGAAGTAAATAAACAAGCAATAGCAAACATCAATAACGACCAACAATTTATCTAAATAATCCCGAAATAATCGTATTAATTTACATTGTTGTCTGTGCAAATTTATATAATTATTTCTAGAATCTACACTATCATTTCATGTAGATTAAAGATTATTACACTAACATTTATACGGTTCTTCACTCGTCATCCATTATTAAAATTTATACTACAACAATTTTTACAACATTCATACATTCAATGGTTCAAGGTGTAGTTAACACTATGTTTACGTGTCAATTATTTTAATATTTAAAGGGGTCATATTATACGAATTTAACTAATCAAATTCAACATATATCAATTTCAAGTCGCTAACTATCCTATGTCAAATTCAATTTCATATATATTTTTATCACTTTAAACATAACAATTAAACGTCTAATGTAAACAATAACAATCAATTATCAACCAAACTGGATTATCATCGTATAAATAACCGATAATGGTGTCAGATGTTCCAAGTGAACTGATACAGGTAATAGCATACAGATAACAGTGTAAATAACTAACAGTCGCATATTTCAAATGTCGTTTCAATTGAAAACAAATTTAATAAATAAAAGAACATTAATCATGAGTGAGTGCTCACCTTTCGAGGCTAGAGAGATGAATAAAGAAGTGAGTTACAAAATGCAAGCACGGCTTCCAAAGCAAAGCTAGATGGACACGATTTGATGAAGAAAAGAGGCACGACAGACAAAGCTGATAAATGGAAAAACGATGATAACTAATCAGAATCAGTTCTGATATAAACTAAAATAGATACATCATCATTATATTCTCAATATCTTAATTTGAAACTATTATATGAAAATTCCGAAAATCAATATTTAACACATAAGTACGCTTTTATATATGTAAGGATCAAAATATTTATATTTTATTCTTCAATAATTTCTATATATATTTCTTATAATCAAAATATCAATATATATATATATATATACAGTTTAAGAATCAACACCTTATATACCTCAAGATCACATTATTAAATATAAACATATTTTTGAATATATTTATTATATCTAAAATCAATACTTAGATATATGATATAATTTTTTTTAAATATCAGACATTTTTTTACTAACATAACAAATTATAGCTCTTTAAAATTTTACTCTTCTGAATTTTCAAGTTAATATATAACTCAAATATATACAAATATAGCTTATACATAGCAGCCAGTATATATATATATATATATATATATATATATATATATATATATATATATATATATATATATATATGCACAATTTATTTCTATTAATCACACTTCAAAAATAAATTTGAACCTAACCTTAAATTTCAAACCCAAATATAAATCAGTACATCAACATACACCCACACAACTACACGCAGCACTACAATACATAACTAAGATATAACAGGCCAGAGACATATATATAAATATATAAATGACCAAACTTTGAAATATTGTCAACTATAATTAATTTTATATGCAAAACAACTTACAAATATAACTTAGAATACATACTCCCATATCGAATAATACATACATAATACTACGTATAATATAAAATACAACTTTTCATATAAACCAGTTATATATAAAAAGTACAAATCTAGATATACAACTCCCATTGTGAACATTCTGTACTCATAAGATATAGGCCTATACATATGCATAAACCATCAATATATACACAATATATATATTAAGACCAATATACATGGTACATATACGAAACTGCCGTGTAAATATATATACAATTTAACTTCATACGTTGTAAACAACTTTGTATATTACTATGTACGTATAACCAATCTATAGCTAGTATAAAATAATAAAATACGCACCCATTTATAAACCAACGCAACACATAGATAAACATACATTTATATTGTTGTTTAACAAAATCCCCTATGCTAGAACATGAAACAGCAGCTAGACTACCGTTTATAACTACAACACACAATGAAATATAATACAAAATATTTGTATCTTTAATACTTGATACCTTTATAAAATTTGAAGCAAGAAGAATAAGGCAGTAGCAAAATGAGTAGCAGGGAGGTGATCGGCTAGGGGGCTTTGGCACGGCTGCTGATGCCATGTTGCAGAGGTGGTGGAGGTTTGGTTCAGTCGGACAGGGCAGGTGGCTTGCGGAAGAGAGGTTGAAGAAGGAAGACGCAAGAGAGAAGAAAAGAGAGAGGTGGGGAGGAAGTTGAGCACGGTGGATGGGTTACTGGAAGCGGACCGATGCTCGCGATGTTGTGAGGCGGAGGTGCGGCTGCCTAGGAGGCGGTCGAGCTTAGGAAACTGGGTGCGGTTTGTATGGTGCTCGGTTGCTGACGTGGCATGAGTCGGTGTGGAGGCCGAATGATAGTGGTGGCGTGGCTACAGGCGGATTTCAGTGGGCTGAAGGGGAAGCAAGGGCGGTGGTCGATGGTGGGTGGTGATGATAGTGACAGGCCGAAGGCCGTGGATTGGTTGTAAGGATGAGGGTTGGAAGAGTTTGAGGCCGGTGGTTGGCTTGCGTTTTGAGAGGGTGATGGTTTTTTTTTGTGGGCAACATCAGGTTGTAATGAAATGAAATGGTAGAGGAAGTAAAGAATGAGGAGAAAATTATAAAAGAGGAACGAGCGTGCATAACAAAGAAGAAATAGAAAGTGCGTTGGAACCAGGAAGGAAAATAAATCACTCGTATTGAATGTTGGGAAAGAGTGACAGGCACGCGAGTTTATGAAGAAATAAAAGCAAATAGCTGTTAGTTAATACACAGTTGAAGTTGAATGGACACAAACGAATCCAAAAGGCTCCAAACGTACCGATACGATGAACCAGTGCATGGCTCCGCCGCGTTCCGGCTCAAAATACGGAAATAAAAATATCACTGAGATCAACACGACAAGACGGTAAAAACGGTGTATATATGTATATCGGTGATTTGATTGAATTATAAAAATTCGAATTTTCTACTAGCGGAAAATGCAAGAAAAACACAGAAAAATAAGATCGACGGAGCTAAAGAAGTTCGAATTTGAAAAAACGAAAAATGACATTTTGCTCAGAAGATGATTTAGAATTTTTCTATGTAAAAATATGTAGGTTTCGAAAACGCTTTGTTTTCATCGCTTTTTAACTGAGTAAATTGAAGTAAATTTATGCACGAAATAAACTTTCATATTTTCGGATGAAAGTTTACCGGTTGTTATGTTTAACTGGACGTATTCCAAATATCAAATTTATATTTCAAAATTTTATCGTTTATATTTTTTTAAATTTCACACAAAAACGGTTAATTAAATTAAATAAAATCGTTAATATATCCGGGTTGTTACAAAGAGTGAAGACCCAAGGTGTAAAGACTATTTGTCGTTAAAACTTTAAGGGTGATTCCAATACAAGTTTAAAGAGGTAGTACTTTCAGATTCGAGATGAAGATTCATAGTGCAAGGGTTATCGTCGTTAACTCTGAGGGTGATTCCAAAATAAGTGTAACGAGATAATGCCTTCGGTTTCGTTCGAACCCAGAACGAACTTGTATGGATTGAATGCTTTCAAAACATCGTCAGGTGGACGATGAGCATTCTAAGATAGATGTGTTCTATAAAGGTAATCGTAGCCTCAAGCCTCATCAACCGGAAATGGCTAAAACAGGGGAGGTGCAGCAAGGCTAAGTGGGTCATGCCCAAGTAGGACGATGTTTACCCCTATCTAGAAGTCCCTTTATATATTTGGCTGTATGGGGCAGTTGATTGCAACAACTACCGGGGTTGTCTTGTTCGGGACTGTCCCGTAAGGGATGGTCCCGACTTTGTGTTGCAGGGGATTATGAGTAATCCTCGGTACGGTGATCTAGGCCATGTACTGTGACGGGCGGTACCCCAGTAGCCCTGCCATTGATGGAAACTCATTCTTCCTGCGAGACCCTACGGTTTTGATTGTATTACCCACTTTTGTGGCTAGTAGCTATAATTTAATAGATGTAACAATTTCGGCTATTTTTTATTTACTTGAAAACCCTAGACACTATTACAATATCATCGGATTTCCTATCAAATGTTTTGGTTAGCGTAAGGTAAAAACTTTTTCATGTTTATGTTTTGGAAGTCTTACGTGATACATTTGTTTTCAAAAGATTTTCAAAGTTAAGCAACTTTAACCTGTTACTCACACTAGACCCATGTCTGACCCAGAGTTTATTTCTGTTTTTCTTGAACTCTTGGGTACTCAAATTTTTACGAGTATCCAAGGGATTCAGGTTAGCTTCGATGAATTATGGAAGAGCAAAGGAGCAGGAGGCTTCAGCGTGTAGATATATAGTGTTCCGCTGTGTTTGATTTCTTTGTATTGTATTCAGTTGTATAACTAAACAGGTGTTTATAACTCTCTAGTATGTGATGTATAAGCTGTGTAACTCTGATTGGTGTTGTATATTATGTAATTCTTATGTTATTAATATAAATTATTCGTTCCGCTGTTGAGATTATGGTGTTGTTTCTTCTTTCTCTTCTTTCTTTTCTCTCTTCTATCCCTTTCTTTCTTAAAGATGATACGTCATTTTGTGAAATTAATGGTGGGTCGTCACAGTTGGTATCAGAGCGCTAGGTTGAGTGAATACTTAGGCTTTGGAGTGATTTATTTCTTGAGAGAGCGCATTTGTAATTTTGATATATATATATATATATATATATTTATTTCTACGTATTTGTTGGGATACCGGTACAGGTTTTCCAATATAACTTATAAAGGTAGGTGAGGTAGTGGTGTGTATAACACGACTACTACCATTGATTGGTGCTTGAATGTTTGAGGTGGAAGTGTATTTGTCGGGACTGCAGACCTAATACCGCCTCGAGTAAGTTTTGCAGTGTGTAAGGATTTCATCGATCTCTGAAGGTAACCTGTTAAGGTTCGGAGTCCGTCATTGAAGTTGGATGAGTAGAGTTTGGGTTTATCGGTCGGGCAGAAGCGAGTGATGGTATCTTGATACCTCAGGAAATAGTAGCCGCATGATGAGATGCAGTGACTATGGATGTTTCCGAAGATGATTTCTTTGGAATAAGTTAAGGAAGTAGGTCTGCTTCGGTGTTGTGGCTGAGTTCAGCAGGGTGTTTTTGTTTGGTTTGAAGTCCAAGTTTCTCGAAGAGCTTTGGTTAGGAAGTCTTGGCATCTGTGCAGAAGCACGGAGTATTCGGTATGCCGGCAAGGAAATCTTCTGGTTTAGTAGTTTTTCTGAGATGGAGTTCAGAATCAACAGAGTGAATCCATTTCTTCTATAGATTGGCTAGACTAGCGTAAGCTGTTATGATTGGTAAAGAGAGAACAGTTTTCTTTGGATGTTAGGCTGGATTGATCGCAAAAGTGACTTGCGATAGTTGAGTGTTCTCTTGGTTTCTATGTTTGTTAGCATATGGTTGATAATATATGCTTTTGTTTTAAAAATTAAATCTTTAATGAGATTATTAAATTACCTTTGTTTAAATTTCGGGAACGAAATTCTTTTAAGGAGGAAGGAATGTGATATCCTGGAATTTTTGGCAATATCAATTTAATAATTTGTGTTAAAAATTAAATTGATTTGATGATATTGATTAACAAAATATGAATTGGTTTAATAATCTAATTAAATAAATATTTAATTAGAGATTTTATCTTTTAAAAGCTAAATAAATGTTTCCATTTATAATGTGTGTGTGTGTATATATATTTGTATATAACATAGATAAAGCTTTGTTTTGGAATTTAATAAATAGAGCATGTTTTCAAATTTTAATAAACATTTTAGTAATTTGGAAATTTGATTAAGTCTAATATAAAACTTTTTAAAGATTATGTGAATAAATAACTATATAGTTTTAAAATACTTAAGATAAATGTTATAAGGTTTGTTTTATTTTCATTTTAAATATTTCTTGATAAATATGATTTGAAAATAAATAATTAGATAATCTCTTTTATAAATTATTTAAAATTTTTAAATTTGTTAATTTCAATGATGATTATAATACTTAGCTTTTATAAACATAAATAGATTATATAGGAATAGGATTGTTATTTTTTAAAATTTAATAAGTAGTTATATATGTATAGATATAACTTGATTCTTATATTTGATTTTATAATTTAATCTGAATTTAAAGCTTTGAAATACAAAAGAATAGATACTTAAAAATAAATATTTAAAATGTTTTGGATCTTAAAAATATTTGGATAAGCTTTTATTTATAATTTTTTTTATTACATTTTCTTTACATAAGAAACTCACATATATATTTACATAAGTATAAATAAATTAAGTAAAACCTTTATTAACATTTAAAATAAAAAAAGGAAAATTAAACAAAGACATTTGTTAGTATATTAAGTACTCTTACAACACTTGTTAAATGATAGGTTAAACAATATGACAAGGGTCATTTAATTCCCATTTTATTTTATTTTATTTTGTTAAACTATTTCAGCCTTTATAACATTGTTTCTTCCTCTTTAATTTCCCTTTTCAAATTTCTAAGCTAAGAAACAAATCTGAAAATCAATTTCCTCAAACCAATTCTTCAAAGTAAAACCAGAAATTATCAAGCAATAACCTGTAATGCAATATCAAAATTAAAAGCCTACAAACCTTCTTCATTTTCAAAATCTTGTCAACATCTATTTTTGTTCAAATCTGAATCATCTCTGCATGTTTCAATGACAAGCAACTCAAGCATGCAGGTTCAATTTCAAAAACAAACAAATCTGTAATCTCATTTTCATTATCAAAAGAAAATCTGAAATTCACTCCTCAAACAAAAATTGCAAATCAAAAGCCTGCAACAGATTTTCAAAATACAACCTGGAAAGCATATTTTAAAACCTGTAATCTCATCAATTCAACAACCTGAAGTTTAGTTTCAAAATCAAATAAGAGATCATTCAAACAATCCTCTCTGTTTGAAAGCAACCTGGAATCAAATTTTGCAAAAAAATCAAATGTCTCCATTTTTTTCATAAACTAAAGAAATCAAAACTTGAGCAAATTTTTCTTCAATCTCGAAGCCTGCATGCAACTGCAAGCATTTTCTTCCAATCTGAAAATTACCTAAAGCAAGCATGCATGTAGTTTTCAAGTTTTCAAAGGCAAGAAGCATTTAAATTTCAGTCAAAGAAGCTTGGCAATTCCAGTTTCAAGATTTGGAAAATATGCTCTATTCTTCATTTGAAGGCGAGTAACTCTTTTTAAAACTTATGATAAATCTAATTGCTTGATTTATGCCTAAAATAAGTTTGTATTTGTATATTTATGTTGGAAAATTTCCGTGTATTTGTGGATGTGTGATGCATGTATGATTGTGAATGCATGTAGAACATCTCTGTTCTAAATTTCAAGCCCATTTTTCAATTTAAAATCATTTCCTCTTGATCCATTGATTGTTAGGACTTAGGATCTAAACCACATCTGTTTGTTTGATTATAAAATAAGTTTTAAAATTGTATTTAAGTTAAAGCAAATTCGAATCGGCTTTGGAAAATAAAAAGAACAGTATAAGCTTGAGTTTTGTAAAAACTCAAACTTTATAATTTCTTAACTCAGGCATATAAGGTGAAACCTTAAACTAAATCATGATTTTTAAAACTAAATACACAATTTTTAGATTAGAAATGTAAGTGCATTTCTGGATTGCACTGATTTTGGGTTTTTGGATATTTCTGGTGTTCCCAGTGGTCGGGGAGGCCAGCGTTGTTGCTGAAGGTCGAGCGATGGTCGGTGACTTGTGCAAAAATGGTTGGAGGATGGTCAAAGACTGGTGGTGGCGAGGGCTGTTAGTTTTCATTTCTAGACATAGTTTTGAAAGTGACTGAATGTTTGATCATTTCGACGCCTAGGGTTGATCGAGTTCGATAGAACTCCGGGAATCGGTTGCTGGATCGTGGACGAATTCGTGGCCGGTGGAGTCGGTATTCTGATGGACGGAGGAGCTCGGTTGAGGCGTTGACAGGTTTTGGGTTTGTGGTGGTTCTGTGTTCCAGGTTTGGGTGTTGAGTCTCGATTTTGATTTCTAGATGACGGAGACGATCTGATGATCATGAGACAGTGCGTGGATGGTTGCCGTCGTGATGAAGCTTTGGTGAATGGCCAGAGTTGATCAGAGTCACGGTGCATGTGCACCGTGCACTTTTTTTTTGGTGAAGTGGGTTTGGATTTGGTGCAGATGAACTCAAGTAGTTCGAGCATTTTACTCGGAGGGGTTTAGGGTTTGACTCGAAGTCATTTTAGACTGGCTCGAGTAAGTTTAGTTACAGGTTTTGTTTTCAAACCTGACAATATTTCAGTTTAAAATTTAAATTAAATTTTAAAAAAATTAATTAAGTTATAGATTAACACTTAATTAGTTAAATAATTAGAGATTAATTAATGGGTTATTTTAGATAAATTAATTTGTAATTAATAATGATTAATCTCAGTTAAATTACTTTAGAGAAGTAATTAAAGATTTGTTAATAGTTAATGAAGGTCGTTAACTTGGGATTATTTAATAATTAATTAATGTGATTCATTTTAATAATTAATTAGATTAATTAATTTAAAGGTAATCATTTGAGAATTGTTTTAAGTATAATTACTTAATGGAAGTAATTAGAGAGATTAATTACTCAAAGTAATTAATTAAATTGATATGATTAGTTTAAGTTAATTAATTGGTTTAATTAATTTAAATAATCACTAGATGATAGGTTAAGTATAATTACTCAATGTAATTAATGAAGAATAATTACTTAGTGAAGTAATTAAGAAGATAATTACTGGATGTAATTAAAATTGAAGGATAATTAGGTAATGGAAGAGATTTGGAAACTAATTACTTTGTGTAATTAATATGAAGAATACTTACATAGTGGAAGTAATTAATAATTAATTACTTAGTGTAATTAATTAAGAATTGGTTAACAAAGTTATTGGAAGATAATTAAGAGATGTAATTAATTAAGGGTAATTAATTACTTAATGAAATTAGTCTAGGGTGATTAATAAATATAATTAATTAAAAATTAATTATTAGAGATAATTAATCAATGAGTAATTAAAGGTAGTTAATTACTGAATGTGATTAATCAAGAGTGATTAATCAATATGGTTTTATTGATGATTAATTACTTAATGTAATTAATTTAAATAGGGTAATTATGAATAAAATAATTAGGGATCATTAATTAATATAATGATGTAATTAAGGATTGATTAATTATGAACAATTAATCAATGAAGGAATTAATTAATGTAATTAATTAAGGATTAATGTAATTAATTATAGTTAGTTAATTAATGAAGTAATACCAGGTTAATTACTTAATTTGGTTTAGAATAATTAATTTGTGAAATTAATTGAAGGCTGATTACTTGAATGTAATTAAAGGATAATTAATCAAGGGTGATTAATTAAGGTGATTAATTAGAGGATAATTAATTAATTAATTTGTAATTAATTAATGGTTATGTAAGCAAGATTTATACTGATGAACTAGTTAATTTAATTTACCTTAAATTAATTAGAGATTAAGTAACTAATTTAATTCATTTTAAATTAATTATAGATAGTGATTAATCCTTGCTTATGTATGGATGAATGATATTGATTGCCTTGAATGGTTTGGGATCTCAGATATGAGATAAGTGATGCTGTGTGATATGGATGCTTTGGTTGCATTGTGATGATAATATGAATTATCTGTTTGTGATGATAATATGGTTTATCTGATCATGATGATAATGTTGATTATCTATTGTGATATTGTGAATTATCGACCTATGTGTATATAGATAATAAATTGAATTGTTTTAACTTTAAACAACTTGGACCTAAAAGATGGCGTTTTGGATTTCGATGAGACCGGGATCGGGTTTGCATAATTGGATATCCGAAAACCACATCGATCCAATTTAACGATAGGTCGTGAATCTCATGTGAAGAGTGAAGACTCGAGGTGTAAGGACTATTCGTCGTTAAAACTCTGAGGGTGATTCCAATACGAGTTTAACGAGGTAGCACTTTCAGATTCGAGATGAAGATTTAGAGTGCAAGGGTTATCGTCGTTAACTCTGAGGGTGATTCCAAAATGAGTGTAACGAGATAATGCCTTCGGTTTCGTTCGAACCCGGAACGAACTTGTATGGATTGAATGCTTTCAGAACATCGTCAGGTGGACGATGTGCATTCTAAGATAGATGTGTTCTATAAGGTAATCGTAGCCTCAAGCCTCATCAACCGGGAATGGCTAAAACAGGGGAGGTGCAGCAAGGCTAAGTGGGTCATGCCCAAGTAGGACGAGATTTACCCCTGTCTAGAAGTCCCTTTATATATTCGTCTGTGTGGGGAAGTTGATTGCAACAACTATCAGGGTTGTCTTGTTCGGGACTGTCCAATAAGGGATGGTTCCGGCTTTGTGTTGCAGGGGATTGGGAGTAATCCTTAGTACGGTGATCTAGGCCACGTACTGTGACGGGCGGTACCCTAGTAGCCCTACCATTGATGGAAACCCATTCTTCCTACGAGACCCTATTGTTTTGATTGTATTACCCACTTTTGTGGCTAGTAGCTGGAATTTAATAGATGTAACAATTTTGGCTATTTTTTATTTACTTGAAAACCGTAGACATTATTATAATATCATCGGATTTCCTATCAAATGTTTTGGATAGCGTAAGGTAATTTTTTTTCCATGTTTATCTGTGAGAAGTCTTACGTGATACCTTTGTTTTCAAAGGATTTTCAAAGTTAAGCAACTTTAACCTGTTACTCATACCAGACCCATGTTTGACCCGGAGTTTATTTCTGTTTTTCTTAAACTCTTGGGTACTCAAATTTTTACGAGTAGCCTAGGGATTCAGATTAGCTTCGACAAATTGTGGAAGAGCAAAGGAGCTGGAGGCTTCAGCGTGTAGATATGTAGTGTTCCGCTGTGTTTGATTTCTTTGTATTGTATTCAGTTGTATAACTAGACAGGTGTTTATAACTGTCTAGTATGTGATGTATAAGCTGTGTAACTCTAATTGGTGTTGTATATTATGTAATACTTATGTTATTAATATAATTTATTCATTCCGCTGTTGAGATTCTGGTGTTGTTTCTTCTTTCTCTTCTTTTTTTTCTCTCTTATAACCTTTTCTTTCTTAAAGATGATACGTCATTTTGTGAAATGAATGGCGGGTCGTCACACAAGGGTCGGGTCGAGTCAACCCATTTATAATCGGATCGGGTTCAGGTTGAGCTATTTCTGACCTGTTTAATAAACGGGTTGACCCGATCCATTTAAAACCAACCTGAATCCGACTTCAACCGACTCAAACGCGATCCGACCCATTGACAGCCCTAGTGTAACATCATCTCCCCGAAAGTTTTTTTTGTCCCAGTTGTTATTAACCAACTTAAAACTCTTGGGTGAATTGTTCTATAGCTATCCAATAACTATCAGTGCGTAACCCCTTGTTGTCCCAACATCATTGAGTAATATGCTGCCCAACACTTGGAAACGTTACGTACTATGGTCTCAACGTATGTATCGATATCCTTTTTCGAAATATTGACCAGGAATATTTAAATAGTATGTTACGTTGTAGTACGATAGTTTTCTTATTACTAAAAATCATTGCCATTATTGTCACATAACATATTATTTATGGGCTTTCTGTTTCAATACGCTTTAATAAGTTTACTTAATTAGTTATACCATCATACAACAAAGTATATAAAAAATCAAATACTGTTGTCATAAATAAGATTGGTTATAGAGTTAAGTATATTATTAAATTATATAGTTGTTTATAGGACATACCTTGTACTCCCTTATTTTTTAATATACGAGATTAGTACACAAGTGTATTTTGACAACGTTTGTCATTAATTTAAGAGACGTTATAAATAGTCAGACATCACCCTTTTAAGGTGAAAAGGGTGAAATAATTATTTGAATTAAGGAGAATATGTTAATTGAGATGAAAATGAATATGCAAATAGAATACAAACAGTCAAAAGTTTAAGTTCTTATAGAATAAAACAGAGTGTACAATGCATGTTCAATGCTTAATGATATGTACTTATTATCATTTTGATTTTGCTTTTACAATCGATGAAAACAAAAATTTTACATTGAACATTATTTTTTTATTTATACTTTTACATTTATCGATTGTTAACGGATATGATGATATTTGATATCCATCCGTTATCCGTGGATGTAGACATCCAATACTTGAAAGTGACTTCGAACGCGGATGGGAATATAACACTATACATATCCAAAGTATATGTTGACAATCCTATCAGTGGTATAACATATCCATATATGTAGCATATTTTGAAACAAATACACAAATGCATTTGGTTTTATTTTGAGTTTTGGATTTTGCGCACTCAACGTTCATGAAAAATATAAAGAGAGGGGAGCAGAAGATTTAAAATTATAAGTCATTAAAATGATGAAAATGATGGAAGGACAACGTGTTTTTGTTATTTTTCAAAACATAGAATACAAAATAAATTTATTTTATATTATGTATGTTCAAATTGGTTTTGAAAATATGCGAATTTCCCATTTTTGTTTAGGTTAAAACTAAAACTAGAAAGTGAAAATTGGCCCTAATCTTTCATATGCTTTGAAAAACGAGTTAATTCCGTAGAATCCCAAGGAAATTAATTTCCGCCTGTTGCGGTTTCCTAGGCTTCTTTATTGTTACAAAAATTAGAATAACGGGTCTTAAATAGTTGATGTGAAGTTGTATTACTGAGGTTAAACTCGGAATTTAATTATGCACCGTAGACGTAAGATATGTTTATCTGCACTTTCTTCCATCTGATTCTCCCTCATGCCCCTCCGTCTACTCAAAATCCTTTTATCCTTTTCTTCTGGTAAGTTCAATAATTACTTTTTCCTCATTTTTTAATCATGCTTTGGTATCTATCATTATAATTTTAGACACTACTGGCTCCATCAATCCGTGACGTAACTGGTGATGTGCGTTAAATCGTAGGTTTGTTTTTCATCACACTGTTATGTGGTAAATGTTGTATATGGATCCTTATTATATTATCCAGTCTGAAAATTGTGCCTTTGAATTAAATTCTATACCCTATTATTTATTTCCTCTAAACATTTTTCAGCGGTCAAAATCATTAGGCGGTTGTGGCCATAATACCAATTGTCGTGGTTAATAATTAGGTTGACAGTAATTGCAGTTTAAACTTGCTAATTTTTGGTGCGTATTATTTATTTATTCATTTATAGTTTGATGTGTAATTATTAGGGTAAGTCCAATGTGGGAAGATGATGTAACATGTGCATTAAACATGTATTTTAAGATTTTAGTGGTAGAGGAAGGAAAATAATTAGGGATGGAAGTGAAATGGTTGAGATGTTAGCAAGTTGGACTATGTGCATACCGCAGTAAGAAATAATGAGTTTATGTGGTTGAAATGGAGCTGATCTTCTTGTAAGAAAGAAGATTAAAAAAGAAAAGAACGTCGGCAGCAGGGTTCGAACCTGCGTGGACAAAGCCCAATAGATTTCAAGTCTATCTCCTTAACCACTCAGACAAATCGACATTGTTGTTTCTTCAATGCATCTAAAATAAACAAAACAATAGTCATGGTTAAGAAAGTGCAAAATCTTCCTCGAGCCTTGGCGTATGCTGCAACAAATGATGTGTCCTGTTAATTTAATGCATATGCATTATAAAAGTAGATGTTTGTTAAAAATTATAATCAATTAAACAAGATTAATATAGATTATATTTTTTTACTAGTGTATTCTGAAAAGATTTTTTTTTAAATTCATTTCACACAATATCATCAAACATGATATCATTATAAGCATAAAATTTCTTTAATTATATAATTTCATTCAATGTTTTAATCATTTTTTAGAAGTTAAGTTTCGGATTAAACTTTTATTTATTGTTTAGTAATTAAATTTCAAGCCTTACCGCTATAAACTGCAATATTGTGTGAATTACATGTCGTCAATGTACTTTTTGGAAAGCTATGACATTTCACTCAAACATGTCATCGCATATACATTAAATGTTGGTTTATTTGATCTAATATAAAATACAACAAGCACATACAATAAGAGGAAAATGCTGATGTTGTGACTATACACGGAAAGCTAACCTTTCTAAACTTTATTTCATCCTAAATGAAGCGAAAATAGATTGCAATGGAAAATACTGAGCTTAATTGCTTTCAACTTTCATTTAATGTCCTTCATAAGAAAAAAGTTAAAAACAATGAGAATTGCAATAACTGAGTTCAAGCCTACATGGGCAAAGCGTAGAAAGTTTCATGTCTATCTTCCAAACAATTTAAATATATTGACCTTAAAATATTTGGTTGATGCACAAAGCCAAACAATCCAGTGCCTTTACAGTAGTTTTCATTTAAATGTTGATTGACATTCAACAAATGATTTCAAAACCTCTAGATACATACTCTACAAGCCTTATCATTATATCATGAACATCCTTAAATGAATTATGCCATTAGCGCACTCAATGAAAAGTTTTAATAGACATGACAATTTAGTAAATCGATAGGGATGTGTAATGTTATATTATTTTCTCCAGCATCATTGTCTCAATGGTTAGATGCTTCAGCTTTGATCATGAGGTCACAGGTACGCATGATTTGAACTACTAATACATGTTGACTTATAGTATAACTATGTACTACCATGTAAGTACCGAACAAAAAATTGTTATCTTATTTGATCTCAATAAAAAATATAGCTAACACATATCATAAGTATGAAGTGCTCTAGTGTTGAATGAAGCAAAAAGGTCCTACCGAGATTCGAACCAAGGTCGCCAGATTCAAAGTCTGGAGTGTAACCACTACACCAAAGAACCATTGTAAGGATTATGATTTTCGACTCACGAAAGTCGACATTAATACGTCCACTGTATCAACTGTCGAGCAATCGAATGCCGGAAAACCGAACCCTTAGGGTTTAAGAAGAAGAAAAAGATAGAAGAAGAAAGAAAGAAAAGCAATAGAACGATATCAGAATCTCACAATCGCAGCGGAACAACATATAATAGATAAATGAATATTTTTTAAAAACAAAGAACTATATCAGTTATTACATTACATCACATTACATTGCATTATCAGAGTTTACAATAACAAACAATGGAAAAGAAATACTATATACTAGTTGATACGCCATGCCATCCAGCTTGCTCCTTGAGCTCCACAGCATCTCCTGAATTCCAGAATGACCTGATAACCTTACTATAGACTGCCCATGTGGAAATTGGTGGGCACCCATAGTTTAGGAAGGAAACAATAAACTCCAGGTCAGTCATGAGACTGGTGTGAGAACTTATAACAATTAAACTTTAAAACAAATAAAGAATTATTTTAAAATAGATCCGCAATGCTTTTAGAAAATGTAACTACCATAAGGCCTCCCGCACACACACACACAATGCAAATGCAGAATCGGAGGATATTTCCCCTTATGATAGTTATATATGCTTGATACGTAAATTTCATTGATATTATTACTATAAGTGCAAAGTGTAGGAAAACATTTCGAAAGTATGATATAAATCTTAGCCAACATACGACCATTATCGTATGCCTACTATAGCTATCATGTTCAATAGCAGTTTACCGCCACATTCCATGGCAAGTTATACAACTAAAACTGTACAGGGCTCGTATTGTTTCTTTGGATTTTCCAACAAATGGTCAGGCCAAGGAACTTCCCATTGCCACATAGGTATGCCTCTGGAGAGATGCCCCAAGAACCTAACCGGATCTCTGCCAACACAAGGCCGGGTTACCTCTGCAAAAATAGGTAACAACTGACACGAGTATGCCATCCCCCGGTTGTAACAACCTTTATCCGAGGATCCTCAACCAACATCAATCAAAAAGTCATATATATTTGCGACATCCACATAAGTAAGTATCTGGGCTCCGTACCATGATACCAGTTCTATCCATAATGAAATGCACATGCATTAAGGGGTGCTACTCCCTAAAATCTTGCTGCATCTTTCCTGTTTTGACCATTTTCGGGGTGTGAGGTCCGACGAAGTCTCATCCACAAAGCTACGCTTTATACAAAAGCTATGCTTTGATCAACAAATGATCGGCAGCACTTCGTATGCCACATTACCAAATTGGGAATGTATCACTAGAAACCATCAACTACATAACCTCTGAGCTCGTACATCTCAGAGAAGGGTGTTAAGCCAAGAGAATAAATTCTCCGCCACCAACAGAAATATATTTGATAGAAACCAGCTTTACATATCAAATTGTAACGTCAGACACACATCCATACAAGTCCATTCCGAGATCGAACAGAACCGAAGGTACTTCCAAAGAAGCCCTTGCAATCCGGATATTCACTAATCACGACCGGGCTTCCCACACAAAGGGTGATAAAATCTCTATATCGAAGATTAGCCGATGCAGAGACATTCAACGGTAATCCTTCCGTTTTTGAAAATATCTGGTCTTCAACACCGGTCTTCAAATGCTATCCATTATGACGTATCACTATTCGGGATGGGATTCATGGCCCAAAGTTCCTCTCCCGGCTAAACCGAATAACGAGCGCTTATTTTAAAATAAGTGTAGCGTTCAAATTCAAGGAAATCACAACAAATACTCATTCAAAGGTAAATATTGATAGTCGGTTATTTAACTATCAATAAATATGCACAACATCACCAGATTCCAAATAATTTCCCAAATTATTTATTTTCCAAAAATATCTTTACAAGATAATCCGTAAATTTGTTTCCACACTTCAAAAATAAATCAATATTTATTTTTAAACAAAATTTTCCTTTCCTTTATAAATTCCATGGTGAATTTAAATATCCAAATATCCACTGATATATGATTTTCAAAATCGATTTCAAATATTCACTTTCGATTTTTCTTTAAAAGATATAATCTCAAAACATTTCACTTCATATTGGAAAACATTTCCATACTTATTTAATAATAAATAATTCACAAATCTATTTATTTTCAACATTTGGAAAATATTTAATATACTTAAATCACAATTAAGTATATATTTTATTCTTTAAGGAAAACATTCCCTTAAACACATTCATTTGAGTCAAAAGGAATGTTGCGTAAAACATCGTTACGACAACCCAAAATCACTTGTATAGGGATTCGAAATTAAGATAGATATATAAATCCCGATACTATACAAAAACATTTCCTTTCGAAAATCATTTACTATAACAACAGTGTTATAGTCTATCTTTTCCTTTTATTTCTCGAAAACGTCTATTTCAACAATGAATGTTGAAATCTTGGGTTTCGATCCTTAACACATTTTAAAACAACTTCAAATCGTTTTAATCCTATTTAAAATATCACTTTCCCAAAACATTTCTTTAATATATTATTCACTGTCCAAAATCGTGAATATAAGTCGTTTGTCAAATTAACCCAGGATTCCATTTTATCATCAATCCAATCACCTTTCACATTTTTTCTTTTTCTTATCAATGAATAGATCTCTTTACTTGTACGACTTAGATGTCTTGTATTTCTCGAAAAAGTGATTCAATTGATGGAACTTGGTATGATACTTATGAGATCGATGAGATTTATATTCAAATATTTCTTCTTAGAACATATTGATTTGACCCCATAAGTGGGACCACCACCCAATAGGGGGTGTCTGTTATAGCTGAACGCGAAGGAAAGATCATTTATACTGATACTCACAAGATCATTTTATCAAGTAATGGTGACACTATAAGCATTCCATTAATTATGCATCTACGTTCCAACAAAAATACTTGTATGCATCAAAAACCCCTTTTGATCATTTCTTCACATGTACCTGCAGTTGCATTCAAGTAATGCCCTTTGATTTCACCTGTTTCAGCTTGCGCTTTATAAATAGCTTCAGCACAAAATAAGAAACGGTCTCTCCAACGCATAAAAGGCCGGGAGTTCACATTTTCATCATCCTTGGTAAAATCAAGCCCACCACGTTGTTCTACATATTTTAATTTAAAGGATTATCCACTGTCCAAAATCGTGGATATATCTCCTTTAATAAGCTTTCATATTTACTTATCAAATTCAATTGATTTCGGATTTATAAAACAATGTTTATAAATTCTCATTTATATATATTTTATAAAAACTTCAACTTATAAAATCCCTCATTTACAAATTCTATTTATATCTCATTTAAATGCCAAAATCCCATTTATAAGTTAATTACTTATAAATCTTTTATTTTACAAAATCTATTCATTTTACAACTTCACAATTTATAAATCTATAAATTTCATTCACTTATGAATTCCATTTATACTTCATTTTAACACTTGTAAAAACTCGTTTTATAATTCCAATATTTTAATTTATAAAATATCAATTTTATAAATCTTTTATATAAACCGTTTATAATAATTCAAAAATCCCAATTTAACCCATTTTACAAATTAATCAACTACTTATTTAAAAAAATCACATTCCTGTTATATTTCACAAAAATCATAATTTTTATAACATAAAAATTATAACGTTTATTTATTTAAAATGAACCAATTCCAAAATTCAATAAAATGTACACTTACAAAAATCACTTGAAAATCCTTTTAAATTCGAAATCGTTACTTTAACATTTTTAAAACTCCAAAAATAGGTCCAATGCTACAACAGCACTAAATATAACAATCACGACATCCAAACATCATATAATAATATGATAACAGAATATATCGCAAATATCTGTAAATAAATCAATACTGTTGAGGAATCCAGTTGGATCCCTCCAACCTGTTTCCCTGCATCCACAGATGTTAGCACAATACCAATCTCATTTCAAGACGGAATATCGCGGTACTTGGGTTTATATAAAATATCATCCGCTATTATGCGGCGCAATAGGGTCTCATCCTCTATATAATGCGGGAAAATCAACTCCAAGTACATATATAATACCAATTACACTTCAAGATGGAATATCGCGGTATATGTGTTTAATAAATAACATCCGCTTAATAAACGGCGTATAGGGTCTATTTCAATACAATAGATAATAATATATCATCCAAGCATAAAATCAAGCAATTTTAAATCTAACTATTTAGAATTTAAATCGAAACAATTTCGATTGAGTGAGAAGTTCTCACTTTGTTTCCAATAACGGTTTCAGCGTTTTATTTCGAATAAAATTAAACGCGCGTTTAATTTTACCCAAATTTACACTAGCTCCAATCAATTCCAGTCCAGCTCCATCGCGTTGTATTCGTCCATACGATTCCAACGCAATTTGTTTTGTCCAAAACGGATCTCGTATGAATAAGATATGGCGTTACAAAGTTTGAACGAATTTAAAAAAATTAATTTACTATTTCCTTTTATATTTTTAACCTAATTTTCATCTAAGCCGTTCATTCCATTGCCTCTGCATCAAGGCCGCTAGTGCCTTTCTTCCTTGTCCAGGTCGAATACGTGAAGATGAACCCACTACCGCCTTCCTCTTCGAATTAACGCGCCACCTTCGAACACCCAGAAGTCGATCAGAGCATACCACGTCGAAGCCCATCACGCGAGCCATCATCGACTCGAATAGCTTGAAGCTCGGCCGCCTACCTGCGTGGGGAATCGTGCACGAATGGTAGGATTTCAAGCTCAAATTGTCGTTGATTCTTTGCGAAATCTTCGATCTCCACCGTTGGATAGGAAGATCGTGCCGAGCTCTACAAGTTTGTAGTTGAACATTTGTCGTAAATGTTTACGGATTTAAAGAAAATGAAGGAGGAAGAAGAACAAATTTTGGCCATTAATTTTCTTCTGGCGGCTAGGGTTAGAAATTAGGGTTTTGTTGCAAAAGTGAATAATAGAGGTGCTTTTATAGAAAATATCGAAACACTATACACCCCGAACTTTTTCGAACTCCAAACGAAGCGTGCCGCATGGCGTTTATAATGTTTTACCCCTATTCCGAACGCAATGGAATATATATCGGGAGCCAATTTGATTGTATTTGGAAGATAGGTTTTCAAATTGACTATTTAAATTCAAAAATTCACTTAAACCGATTTCTACGAGCTTTAGCTTGCCCCGGACAAACCATAAATCCGATTGAGACGAAATTTGAAATCTTACAATAATATAACATTATGGATCCGATGAAACTAGTTTCATCGAAATCCGAGACTGTTTGAAAAATGGTTATTTTTACTCGTCAATTTAAATATTGAAATATTCAATTTCCACAAATTAACTTTTAATTCAATTTTAAAAGTTCTATAACATCATTCTAACTCCAATATGATTTAATACAACTTTACAAATCAATTTTAATCACATTAAACCCAATTTCCAATTACTTCTGTAATTTCATATATTAGACTATCGATTTAATTATCCAATTAAATCTATGTATTCGAAATATAATTTATTCGACTTACAAATTTTACTTGTTAATATTTAAAATCAATTAAGTATATGAATTTCAAATGATGGAAATTCTGGGTCGTTACAAACTTCCCCCCTTAAAAGAATTTCGTCCTCGAAATTACCAAGTAAGAAAAAGTTACAGAATCCATTAACTTTTCAAAACCATTTGTTCAAATTAAATTTCAAATTCATTTAAACATTTTAACTTTTCCAAAATCCTTAGTTAAACTTCTTACAATAACTTTACTAAGTTTTCAAATCATACTTAGTTATCTTTTCGAAACCAACTATATCGTTTAACTTTTAACTCAAAATCAAAGTTATAGTTTTCAAAAAAATTCAATTTTCTCAAAAATATTCTAACGCCTTAAATTTTCGAAAAATTTCGCCAGCGTCTCCTTTGTGCGGTTAGCTCGGTACGACTACAAAAATGGCACCATGGCCCCGAGATTTCAGAAAGAAAAGTAAAAGCCAAGTGGCTGGACAAGAAATTCATCAAATTTCATACTGGAATTCAAATACATTCCTTTTGTCGAGCAATTCAATTTTTTTATCTTCGAAATCAAAATCCCAATTACCTTTAATCCACCTGTATATCCTGCTAGCCATAATATCCATTTTCATTCAATCTCACATTATCAATTTCATTTGAATTCAATTTACAATTTCAATTATATTTGGATTCAATTTACCTTCTGAATATTGAATTTTATCAATTATCTTTCATTCACGACTGATTCATCTTGCTATTTTAAAAGTTTCTTTTACTAATTCATTACGAGTTCTAACTCATTTCATCTCACACAATTCAAATTGGTTTTCAATATTCAGTTTTCAATTTCATTTTTCATTCCTTTGTTCGTTCCCAAACACAATTCAATTCACTATTTCGGTTTATAACCACTTATATTTAATTTACCCTTTATTTATAAATGTTAAATTCAATTCATTTCAACCCATATTAAATTTGCCATTTCTTCACTTACTTTTACTTACTAATTTTATTTTAATACTTAGCTTCATTTGATCCAACTTGACAAATTTACAATTTACTTGCAATTATAAATTCATTCATTCATATATTTATTTCCATAATTCAAACTTAATTTCAATTCATTTGTTTCTACCCCAAATTTATTTTCAGCTTAATAAATTTTATTCCATAACTATTTTTATCAGATTCTAGAGTTTTTCCAACATTTCAAAACCATTTTTGAAACCAATTCAAATTATCCTTTGAATTTCAAAACCCAAACCCAAATTTTCCAAATAACTTCCATTTAAAACAACTTGGCAGCAATCCCTCTTTTGGAAACTCGAAAATGAACGCTGATGATGTTGCGATCATCACCGAAGTTATTTTCCAGCGACCGAAAAGAGTTTAGAGCTTTTATCCCTCCAAAAACATTTTTTCAAACCTTTGAAAACTATTTTCAAATTCAAAAAGGAATTTAATCTTGTCCAAATTGCAAACCATTTCAAAACATTCCCAAATATTCCTCTGGAATTTTACTTCAAATTACAAATCACATTTAGAATTTGTATTCTCCAATTCTATTTGTATGTGAATTTATTTCTTAACTTTGGAGTTACGATTTCAATTTCTTTCTCAACATTAATGATAATAATTTAATATCTTCACTTTCTAGCAACCAAGCAATCATCTATTATAATAATTCATAGAAAATTCTTTTCTTTTATATACGAAAATAATTTAGGTAAAATTATTTCATTTACCCTATTTTAAAACGATACCGTCGAATTTTTTCTGTACAAGTGTTTAGAGACTCCTATCAATAACGTTAATTACTCGTATTGACCAGAATCCATACACCACTCAACAAACCAATCAACAAAATATAAAACAATTTTTTTATATTCACTAACAAATATGCGCTCATATCTATTATTACACTCACACTCATTCTAGAGTACTGCTGACTCTATCTCTAATGAGTAACACCCAACAGAGCCAAGGTTGTCGCTTAACCAAATGCTCTGATACCAACTGTACGGATTACGATTTTCGACTCATGAAAGTCGACATTAATACGTCCACTGTATCAACTGCCGAGCAATTGAATGCCAGAAAACCGTACCCTTAGGGTTTAAGAAGAAGAAAAGGATAGAAGAAGAATGAAAGAAAGAAAAGCAACAGAATAATATCAGAATCTCACAATCGCAGCGGAACAAAATATAATAGATAAATGAATATTTTTTAAAAACAAAGAACTATATCAGTTATTACATTACATCACATTACATTGCATTATCAGAGTTTACAATAATAAATAGCGGAAAATAAATACTATATACTAGTTGATACGCCACTCCATCCAGCTTGCTTCTTGAGCTCCACAGCATCTCCTAAATTCCAGAATGACCTGATAACCTAACTCTAGTCTGCCCCTGTGAAAATTGGTGGGCACCTAGTTTAGGAAGGAAACAATAAACTCCAGGTCGATCATGAGACTGGTGTGAGAACTTAAAACAATTATACTTTAAAACAAATAAAGAATTATTTTAAAATAGATCCGCAATGCTTTTAGAAAATGTAACTACCATAAGGCCTCCCGCACACACACACAATGCAAACACAGAATCGGAGGAGATTTCTCCTTATGATAGTTAAATATGCTTGATACGTAAATTTCTTTGATATTATTACTATAAGTGCAAAGTGTAGGAAAACATTTCGAAAGTATGACATAAATCTTAGCCAACATACGATCATTATCGTATGCCTACTATAGCTACCATGTTCAATAGAAGGTTACTGCCACATTCCATGGCAGGTTATACAACTAAAAATGTATAGGGCTCGTATTGTTTCTTTGGATTTTCCAACAAACGGTCAGGCCAAGGAACTTCCCATTGCCACATAGGTACGCCTCTGGAGAGACGCCCCTAGAACCTAACCGGATCTCTTCCAACACAAGGTCGGGTTACCTCTGCAAAAGTAGGTAACAACTGACACGAGTATGCTATCCCCCGGTTGTAACAACCTTTATCCGAGGAACCTCAACCAACATCAATCACAAAGTCATATATATTTGCGACATCAACACAAGTAAGTATCTGGGCTCCATACCATGATACCACTTCTATCCAGAAGGAAATGCACATACATTAAGGGGCGCTACTCCCTAAAACCTTGCTGCATCTTTCCTGTTTTGACCATTTTCGGGGTGTGAGGTCCGACTAAGTCTCGTCCACAAAGCTACGCTTTATATAAAAGCTATTCTTTGATCAACAAATGATCAGCAACACTTCGTATGCCACATTATCAAATTGGGAATGCATCACTAGTAACCATCAATTACATAACCTCTGAGCTCGTACGTCTCAGAGAAGGTTGTTAAGATAAGAGAATAAATTCTCCGCCACCAACGGAAATATATTTGATAGAAACCAGCTTTACATCTCAAATTGTAACGTCAAACACACATCCATACAAGTCCGTTCGGGGATCGAACGGAACCGAAGGCACTTCCAAAGAAGCCCTTGCAATCTAGATATTCACTAATCACGACCGGACATCCCATCAGAAAGGGTGATAAAATATCTATATCGGAGATCAGCCGATGTAGAGACATTCGACGGTAATCCTTCCGTTTTCGAAAATATCCGGTCTTCAACATCGGTCTTCAAATGCTATCAATTACTAAGTATCACTATTCGGGATGGGATTCATGACCCAAAGGTCCTCTTCCGGCTAAACCGAATAACGAGCGCTTATTTTAAAATAAATGTAGCATTCAAATTCAAGCAAATCACAACAAATACCCATTCAAAGGTAAATATTGATAGTCGGTTATTTAACTATCAATAAATATGCACAACACCACCAGATTCCAAATAATCTCCCAAATTATTCATTTTCCAAAAATATCTTTATAAGATAATCCGTAAATTTGTTTCCACACTTCAAAAATAAATCAATATTTATTTTTAAACAAATTTTCCTTTCCTTTATAAATTCCATGGTGAATTTAAATTTTCAAATATCCACTGATATATGATTTTCAAAATCGATTTCAAAAATTCACTTTCGATTTATCTTCAAAAGATATAATCTCGAAACATTTCACTTCATATTGGAAAACATTTCCATACTTATTTAATAATAAATAATTCACAAATCTATTTATTTTCAACATTTGAAAAATATTCAATATACTTAAATCAAAATTAAGTATATATTTTATTCTTTAAGGAAAACATTCCCTTAAACACATTCATTTGAGTCAAAACGAATGTTGCGTAAAACATCGTTACGACAACCCAAATTCACTAGTATAGGGATTCGAAATTAAGATAGATATATAAATCCCAATACTATACAAAAACATTTCCTTTCGAAAATCATTTACTATAACAACAGTGTTATAGTCTATCTTTTCCTTTTATTTCTCGAAAACGTCTATTTCAACAATGTCTGTTGAAATTGAGGGTTTCGATCCTTAACACATTTTAAAACAACTTCAAATCGTTTTAATCCTATTTAAAATATCACTTCCCCAAAACATTTCTTTAATATATTATTCACTGTCCAAAATTTACACTAGCTCCAATTATTTCCAATCAGCTCCATCGCATAGTATTCGTCCATACGATTCCAACGCAATTTGTTTCGTCCAAAACGGACCTCGTATGAATAAGATATGGTGTTACAAAGTTTGAACGAATTTAAATAAATTAATTTACTATTTCCTTTTATATTTTTAACCTAATTTTCATCTGAGTCGTTCATTCCATTGCCTCTGCATCAATGCCGCTAGTGCCTTTCTTCCTTCACCAGGTCGAATACGTGAAGATGAACCCACGGTCGCTTTCCTCTTGGAATTAACGCGCCATCTTCGAGCACCCAGAAGTCGATCAAAGCATACCACGTCGAAGCTCATCACGCGAGCCATCATCGACTCGAATAGCTTGAAGCTTGGCCGCCTCCCTGCGTGGGGAATCGTGCACGAATGGTAGGACTTCAAGCTCAAATTGCCGTTGATTCTTTGCGAAATTTTCAATCTCCACCGTTGGATAGGATGATCGTGCCGAGCGCTACAAGTTTGTAGTTGAACGTTTGTCGTAAATGTTTACGGATTTAAAGAAAATAAGGGAGGAAGAAGAACAAGTTTCGGCCGTTAATTGTCTTCTGGCGGCTAGGTTAGAAATTAGGGTTTTGTTGCAAAAGAGAATAATAGAGGTGCTTTTATGGAAAATATCGAAACACTATTCACCCTAAATTTTTCCGAACTCCAAACGAAGCGTGCCGCCTAGCGTTTATAATGTTTTACCCCGATTCCAAACGCAATGGAATATATATCGAGAGCCAATTCGATCGTATTTGAAAGATAGGTTTTCAAATTGACTATTTAAATTCAAAAATTCACTTAAACCGATTTCTACGCGTTTTAGCTTGCCCTGGACAAACCGTAAATCCGATTGACACGAAATTTGAAATCTTACAATAATATAACATTAAGATCCGATGAGACTAGTTTAGTCAAAATCCGAGACTGTTTGAAAAATGTTTATTTTTACTCGTCAATTTAAATATTAAAATATTCAATTTCCACAAATTAACTTTTAATTCAATTTTAAAAGTTTTATAACATCATTCTAACTCCAATATGATTTAATACAACTTTATATATCAATTTTAATCATATTAAACCCAATTTCCAATTATTTCTGTAATTTCAAATATTAAATTGTCGATTTAATTATCCAATTAAATCTAGATATTCGAAATATAATTTATTCGACTTACAAATTTTACTTGTTAATATTTACAATCGATTAAATATACAAATTTAAAATGATGGAAATTCTGGGTCGTTAGAACCATTCTATGTTAAAACATCTCACTTTTTCTAAATATTTAGAATTTTCTAAATATTTAGAATACGTGCTATGAGATTGATGCTTATTTCAAAGTTGGAGGGCCAACCACTACACCAAGAACCAACATATGCTATAATATTACTTCTTCTAAATATTTAGAACGCGTTATGAGATTGATGCTTATTTCTTAAATGTTTACATATAATGTTCAACTTAAAATTGATTATTTCGTCCAACTCGGAGTTCTAATTTAGTTCTATTTTGTTGCAAGTTACGAAGTTTGTATTGGATAGTACCAATGATATATCGCATATCGGATTTCAATCAATGTTTTCTAAAATATTGATTAACGATATTTTCGTGATATGTCCACAACACCGACAAATATTGAACGCTATATCAGCAAAGCAACATTGACTGGTATATGATGCAACGATAGGTAAAAGCTGTTAAATGTTGTCATTTAATAGAAAACATACATAAATATACTATATTACAATAAACTTAAGAGTATATATGCAAATTATTTGTATAGATGTATTATCGAAAAATCTATTAACTGTTTAAATCGATTAGAAAAAGAATATTTACATCTTATATTGTTACCTTTATTTACATAACATGTTAACCAAGGCTGTCAATGGATATCCGAAAAATCTGAAATCGGTATTTAAAAAGTTGATGAATATACGATATCCGAAAAAACGGATATGGATGTAAATATAGAGGCATTCACATTCGAAAAATATCTGTCCCATTTTTGGCAAAATTTATGTGAAGTTTAGTACAATGAAATATGCGTATTTTTTTAAATTAAGCTAACAGTTTATATTGTATGCATTTAAATCATATTAACTGTTCAGAATTATTTGTTATCATAATATATTTCTTGATTTTTTATATTTGTATAATCAGCATGATTAATTTTTTTCTATGTTCAACCAATTTTTTTTATTTATGTTTCTTGATTTATTGATCGGATATGATAGTTATTTGATATCCATCATTATCCATGGATGCAGATATGACACTATCCACATCTGAAACTATCCATGGACATACCTATTACTAACAAACATATCAATATTACATTAAAATTATCCCGATCTTTTCAAACATTGTATATAGATCCTTAGTCGACACTTAACGGTACACATATTAAATTCATAGGTTATATGACTGCCTAAATAATCACTGCAGATCTAACCATATAATCATTGTTATCATAAATCTTAATGTCAATTAAGAATCACTAGGGGTAAAAGTTTAGATTGTCAATTAAGATGTCTGTTGATCGGACACCCTTTGGCTTCGATTACTAATTAATAAAAGCATATGATTCAAATTTCGTTTCAAACTGAAGGTCTCGAATTCTCAAATTTTGATTTTGAACTCAATTAAGATGCTTGAAAAAAATAAACCAATAAATAACAAATGAAAATCATCAAGATATCTGTTTTAATCTACGATACATGTTTTGTTATTTTCTAAACATAACAGATAAAGCAAGAGGGAAATTGAATTTAAGTTTATTTGTAGAAGCTCAACGATCAAAATCGATTTAAAAAATATATGTTATTACCATGGAAAGGATTGGTATTTCTACACTCAAATGTTATCGATAAAAAACATAGAGCAAAACTTATATCAACATGTAAAATCGTGAAATGTATAGCTTTTGGATTTAGGATTGATGGTTCAAACACAGTTTTGATTTATAGTTTAAAATCTATGATTTATGATTTAAACTCGCTTTGAAAACTTTGTAGAACAACTTAGGTGCAATGATTTCATAATATGAATGTTAAGCGATTGTAGATAGTAGTGTTTTTTGTTGACCTATCAATGTGATATAAATTCTAGGTTTGATTATTTGTTTTAGCATGACATATATCATCAAATATTCTGGTGTTTGAGTAGAATCATTTAAATTTTTGCCAATCGAAGAATGATATAAGTGTAGATGAAACATAGTATGAGTGATGTGTTGTCTATCCCTTTCCTATTTATATATTCACATTATGTCTTTGTTTAAGATTCAACATCTTAACATGTGATCAAAGCCGGTGGTGAAATATAAATCATCATGGTGCATATCTCTTAAATGTTTTGGAAGAAGGTTAATATGGACATTTCGATTGGATAAGGATTGTTAAATTTTTATTCCACGATCTGTACAATTAGATTAATAAGAAAACTACGTTACATTCTCCATGTAACTAGATTATGAAAAACAACTAAATAAACGATAGGTAAGAAAATACACAAACATTTTGTTCTTCTATTAATTTTATAATTCTCTAAATATGATAAGATTTATGTAACCCTAAGTACTATATTATGTTGGTCAACCCTAATAAATTACTAGTTGATTATAGCTATTATATACATACATACATACATATATATATGTGTGTGTGTGTGTGTGTGTGTGTGTGTGTTATTATGATAACTAGCCCCTAGCTAAATATGTATACACCATAGAAGTATATTTCTAAATTAAATGTTAACCAAATTGAAAAGGTTAAAATTGCTAAATACTTATTATACAGCCGACAGTTGCATGTTTTTGGACAAAGGCTTAGTATCAACAATTTGAACCAAACTTTAGACATATTGGTTGCTTTCGAGAGTTCTCGTAATGCTTTCTATTTTCTCTGTTCTTCTTCCATCGTAGTTCAATATTCTATATATAATGCAAAATTTGTTATCCCATCTTGATACAGATATTTGTGAAACCTTCAGTATCTTAAATGCCACTTAACTTTGATTACCCTCGCATTTATCCAAATAAACCTTAACCTTAAATAAATGGCAAATTTATGTGCATGCCCAACAATCAAGCATGCACCGTGTTAAAAATAAACGATAAACTAATTCATTAGTCATAAATCTTCCATTTTTTCATCAAAGTGCTGCATGGTTCAGTATGCGCAAGCTTTTGAAAAATTTAGCGCTTGCATGGTTTTAATAATGAAAAAATGCATGGTTGTGCATTAAATGCAATGTGACCCACTTGTAAATTTATGTGAAAAAACATGGTGGTAGTGGTATGAGGTATAAGGTATCTTCACTTGCTAATTAGTGGGTGAGAGCTTCTTATCGTGTGCTAATGTTACGATTCAAGTTAGAGAGATTACGCTAATTTTCAACAGTTATCAAAGAAAATATTTTTAGGAAATATATTTTGTAACATTATCAAGGAAAAGCTATTACATAACATGATTTCAAAATTGGTTTTCCAAATTAGCTGTATAAAATATTTTTTAGTTTTCAAGCTTCAAATCATTTGTTTTGTACATTCAGTGTCTCGATTGAAGACACTAGGACCTAATGTGGTTGATTAACCAAGGATGTGGATTTATTTTGGTGTCAATTCAATGGCCAAGATTTATGGATATAGAGGTGTTGATATAGAGGTATGTAATAATTATTTAAATAAAATTTTATGATAAACAAATAGGGTTTATCATTAATAATTATTTTGTTTCTCTTGTAATCTCTTCCGTAATCGCTAAAATATCTTCAATTGTGAAGTATAGTACACTATCACGTTGAAAGAGGATCCATTCTTAATCCTTATGTCTTTTATTATCATGATTTTATTGTTTCCTTATGTATATTTTGAAAGGTTGTTAAATTTGTATTGTTTCAAACGAGTTATACATTTTGTATATTGTTTCTCGACATTTTCATCGACTTTATTGAGCTATTTATTTCTGTGATTGTGTTTGGTCATATTTGTTAACCCTCACATTTGGTATTAATTATTCAAGATTTGCGCATAAGCTGTTTGTGAAAATGATCATTTGTAGGATTGCTTGCGGATTATTACAATGGTTGTTACTTATCCTATGTTGATTCCATGTGTATGCGGATCATTTGTGGCAGTTAGATTACACTTACTATATAAGCGTGGAACAAAAAAATGGATTTGAGAAATGACAAATGAGGCAATTTTACGCGGAATCAAGTACATTAAGTTGTGTTTGATACACATTTGTTGTCGGCCGATATCGTGGATGTGTGGAAGGAAGAGATGATGGAATGTGCATCCACTACCCTCCATCTTGTTATGAAGGATAATGTTATTTTTAAAGTTGATGGCAAGATTAGCACTAATTGTATATGTGATTAGTTGAAGGAGTTATATGTGAAGAAGTCACTTATGAATCATTTAATATTGTCGTAGACATTCTTTACATGCAAGATGTTCAGCAACGGTGCATTTAAAGACACTCGACATATTTCTGATGAAGATGAAGACAATAAAGTCAAGGACCACTACCTTAAGTGGCAAGTGATATGACGTTTTTGACCGAGGTTCTAAAGGTTTTGTAATCGATCTCTTGAGACATCAAAATGAGTGTCATTTTTGAATAAACTATTATTCTTGTTCTAAGAAAAAAGACAGATGGTAAATTTGAACTTTGCTAAGGAACAAAAAAGTAATATTATATGGATGATAACCTTGATACTTGCTGATATGAAGGTGAAACATTTTGAAAAGGAATTGTAGATCAAAAGAAGGCGTTGAGTTGTGATAGTGGAGTTAGTAATAGTCAAAACACCAGGAAAATAGGGAGAATTCAAACTTTAGAATTGCTATGGCAGATAATGCATTTGTATTTTAAGATACTAGATCACTAGGAGAATGAACGTTTATAAAACACAAAAGTTGTGGCTTCATCAATTATGATTATGGTAAAAGGATATTAAAGATGATGCATTAATGTCGATAGTATCAGAAGTTTTGGATTATGAGTTGATACTCAACATAGGAAGTTGTTTTATATGACATTGAATAGTTCTTTTTAACTTGTGACAATAGCGAGGATTGCAATTCCTATGGGACTTATAATTTCTTTGGGTGTTAATTTCGAGCGGATTCAAATATTTGGAGTGGTTGCACACTCTACCATGTGCATGATGTTTCAAGGTTTTGTAAATCTTTTATCTTATTAGGTAACTAGCATCATTGGGATGAAAAAGCAATAAAGAGCAATAGCTTCAAGGTTTCACATGAAGCACTTGTAGTTATTAAAAGGGGCAATGACTTGAAATTTTAATTGCGTAAAAGTCTGAGCATTAGTTGTTAATTTAGTATTAGTGTTAAGAGCTAGAAAGATCTAGATACTAATAGATTGTGTCTTCTTAGGCATGTAATATTTTAGATAAGTCTAAATATGATCTATGGAGGGAACTTTAAAAAACTTGAGTTTTGCTAAGAGTGTATCTTAACTAAGAAAACAAATGTTTATTCATTGAGGGTAAGCATGATTAAGGAGGTGTTTTCGAGTATGTTCGCATGGATGTATAAGGGTCAATGCTAATAGTTTCACTTGGGCGGAGCAAGGTATTATATTTTTTGTTATCATTCTTGTAAGGTGTGGTTGTATCTAATGTAGGTTAAGTTGTAAGCGCTTGAAAAATTCATGATGTGGAAGACTTTATGTTGAGTTTCTACAATAAAAGTGGTTTTAAAGGTTTCTTGGAGTATTATAGACAACATGGTTTGGATACATATTACTATAGATTGGTTCACTATCAAAAAACGCTGCGTGGATGATGAAAAATGTTTTTTTGTAGAAGAGACGATGCTTGGATGACATCCAGATCATCAAAATGTGTTTCGCGCTAAAAGCATTATTGACACAGTGCGTAATGTTTATCAAACTCCAGGTTTTTCAATGAATAAAATTTATAGAGAAAGTATTGATGGAGAATATAGATTTATCTTCTTTTTTATAATCCTGTTACTATACATGACTTGGGGACTAAAAAGCTCTAGGTTAGAAGGCAGTTATGCTTGGTTACACAGACGATGTGAAGGGTTATCATATTTGAAACCTAGAGACCAGGAAGATTACTAATTTATGTCATGTCACTTTAATGAATCATCTTTATTCAACTAAAAAAAACATTCATATAATTTCTCTGATTTGGTTGGTAACAGAAAGAAGATGGAGATTTCTCCTCCATTCCTGTATAATAGTAGAGTAGAAAATGTTGTTGATGGTATATTACATGACACTTCTAGTTGTGAAAGTGGTGTTCTAAGTGTAATAAAGCGTTTTACTCAAGAGGTAATCAAGCAGGATTTGGTTCAAGGTGTTTGCCACTTAGGCTAATTATTGCATGATAAAGTTGCTTATGAGGTATGATAATTTGATTAATGCATATCTTAACATTAGTAATAGATTGAACTATTTATTGCATATAATTAAGATGAACAGATACATCTTGATGATGTCATGGTGTCGAGTGATAAGTCAAAATGAATCTCCATTAGAAAGAGAGAGAAAAACAAAACTTGGGAGTTAATTTTGCTTCTTCAAGGAAGTTGTGCCACACGATGCAATGAAATTTAAGATGAAAGATGGTAAAAGACTTAATGCTCGATTGATTGTGAAATGGTGTTTATGAAGAAAAGTAGAGTATGATGATATATTTATGTCGGTGGTACTATGTAATTCAAGCTTGATTTTATTGATCATGAGTTGCGATTGAAGATATAGAGTTAGAATACTTAGATGTGAAGACCATCATTTTGCATGGTGATTTGACAAAGAAATCTGCATAGAACAAGCGTTAGTGTTTGCTGTAGAGGGGAAGTTTGAGATGAACTTTCAAATTGAAGAAATCAATTTATGGATTTTAGCGCACCTGTACGTAATGATACATGAGACTCGATCATTTTTGTTTGAAATTTGTAAAAGCTTACTAGGAGATCTCTGCAAAAAGATCGCATGTGAGATCAATGGATGACAAATAAATACTGTAAAAACAAGAATTTTTGGACAATTCTAGAGGACAATAACTCATCATATGCATGGACACTGCTCATGACAAGGAGATCAAGCAAGTGGACCGATGAAAAGAATAGTGAACAGAGACAACACTAGCCAATGGTTTGATCCCTAGATTCATGATCAATCTTTGAACGATATGATGGTTTGATAGTCTCTTTTGATCATTGGGCCCCCCAAAAGAAGTGTCCCGTCTCTCATTTCTAATGTACAATGGAGAGCAACACCAATAGTTTGCTCCCTTGTATAGCTCACCATATCTCAAACATACCCCTTTATCACAATCATGATGAGGATTTTTGGGTTTCGAAGCCACAAAGTAATGGACAATTTTCAGTTTCATCAGCTTAGGTGATTGTTAGAGGAACGCAACACATTTGAATGGTGCATACATATTTGAAACACAGCGTGCTGGCCTAAAATGTTACTATTCGCATTACTAGCAGGAACAAACTAGCTAAACACAATATATAAAATATATGTATGGAATCTAGATATCGATCAAAAATATAGATTATGCAAACTAGAAAATGAATCTCGAAACCATTTATTCTTTGGTTGTTCTTACTCTAGAATTCTTTTGCAAAATATTCGATATAAACTCCAACTTACATCTACAGCATGAGGTGATATTTGATCATGATTTTCATATTCCTAATAATAGCAAATCATTCAACAAACTTATGGATATAGCCATAACAACCTTAATTTGGCACATTTGGTTAGAACGCAACACAAGAACGTTTCAAAACATTGAGTTTCTAATTAAATTTCGTCTGGAAATGATTTTAAAAGTTTGCAAACAGTTAATGAAACATGCAAGGGTTAAAGAAGAAGACATAATGGGTAGAAACCTTATCTTTAGACAGTTCAATCATGAATCCCCCGATCCGTTGGACCGGATGTTGACTTTCGACCTATTATGCCATGACACGACAACTGACAAGGGCATGCACTGCCAGAGCTTAAATGGCGGTTTCTTACAAACTTGCGACTGCTGGATTTATCGAGCCTTTGGAGCCTCGTTTTGAAAGTCAACGGAAAAAGTATGGGAATTTATTCGTCGTAAAAGAATCTGGAAGGTGTGTTGACTGAAGTGAACTTAGGATTGCAGGAAGGGTTAACTGGTGGTTTCCTTAGGTTTTTTAGTTGTGACGACCCGGAATTCTTGAGTATTTGAAATGAGGATATTTAATTAATTTTAAATATTCAAGAGTTAATTATCAACTTTAATTTCAAATACCAGGATTTGTTTGATAATTAATTGTTGAATTAAATAATTAAAATTGGATAAAATATGAAATCTGAGATTTTAGGCCTGTTAAAATATAATTTGAAAGCTCATAAAATTTATATTGATAACGTTGAAGATGATAGAAGTGTTAAAATTCAAATTTGTTTAGTTTTGAAAATATATCGTTTAAATTGAAAATTTAAAAATAGCCGTCCGAGGCACAGTCTCGGATTTCGACGAAACCAGTTCCATTAGATCCGTAATATTGTATTATTATCGGATTTCAAATTTGGTAGTGTTTGGAGTTGTCGTGTGATCATACGAGAGGTGAACGCGTTGAAACTTTAATTGATAATAGCCAATTCGGAATTTAAAATAATACTTCAACTAGTGAAACACATCTCACATCAGAACTTTTGGAGTTCATTTCGACTCACTATACCAGTCTCAGCCGACATGCAATATTTCCTTTCCATCGTTCAATCAGTTCAAAGTCTTGTTTTAAGTAATAATAAAATAAAAGTAGAAGCTTCTAACTGAAGATACTTCCTCTTTTAAAACAAAGTTATCACTTTCCCTTTATAATTCGAAGCAACAGACGAGCCTCTACTTTCATTCCAATTTAGGGTTCTTCCAGCATTAATTCGAGATCAAAAAAAAAATATAATAATATGAACCAAATCCCGTTCCTCTTTCCATCTTCCTTCCAAACCTGATCCCCCTTCCTCCTTCTCTCAGAATTCACGTAAGCATGTTATTAAAGAAAAGAAAAAAAATGGCCGAAGCCCTAAATTCCTCAAATCAAACCATCAGTAAATCGAAACAAAAGGGGAGGGTGGACTCCTATTCGAAAATCAACGCTTTCGAATTCGTGAGTATCTACTTCGAATTCTTAGCCGACGCCTTCTTCGAGTACAGGCGATTCGTGTTGCAGTGGAGCTAGTGTCGCGGCAGCACTCGAGCATGATTCAAGTGGATGGCGGGTTTTGCGAGGCGATTTAGGGTTGTGACAGCCTGGAGGCGTAGTCGAATCGAGCCACGCGAGGTACCGGAGTTCGTGGTCGCGATTTCCAGGGGGCGCCAGAGCTTGTAGCGTTGATGTCGAGGGTGGAATAGCCTGGAATCGTTTTCCCAGTAAGGTATTTAACAGTTTTTATGTATATTGTTACTCACCCTATTTAATAACCTATGATAAAGTCAAGCTTATATATATTTATAGAAACCATAAATATATATATACATATAGGAATTTTTAAACTTTTATAGAGCTTATATAAAATACTGAATTTTTAAAAAAAAATGTATATAGGTCATTTTGTATAAGTAGTTTCAAGAAGTAAATAAGTAAATATATATATATATATATATAATGGATTTGGAAAATTAACTGTTTAATTAACCTATGAAATTTATCTTGGTTACTAAAATTGTTTAAGAAAAAAAAATTAGTTTAAATTACACTATTAAATGTCAATAGACTGTTTAGTTAGTTCAAATGTTAATAAATTAATAAACCATAAATTGTTTATACAAGGTCAATATCATGAAGGAATCGAGCTGGGTTAGAGTGAATTGCAGTACCAAAAGCAAAGGTGAGTTAATCTCACTCAGTTAAGATTTAATTTAAATTTAAATGATTAAATTAAAATAATTGGTTGAATGGTTAAAATTGATTGATGTGCTCTAGTATGATATATTTGAAATTGGCATTATATTGTGCTAACGTCTGTGGATGCAGGGAAAACAGGTTGAAGGGATCCAACAGGACCCCTCAACTTTATTTAAATTATTTAATATTCTCTGTTCTGATTTCTTTATATTCTATAATGAATTATGTGGAAGTATTGAATGCTATGGCTTGGTTGATATAATTGGGTATAATGAATTACCAAAATAATATATATAAAAATTGGATTTTTGAACAAAATAAAGAAGTGAATCTGTAAGTAAAGTAATTATAAAATAAATTTAAGAATGAATTGGAAAAGGAATAAAGTGACTTTAAATTTCTAATAAATAAATTTTGAGTATGGGAAGGAAAATTTGTATAAGCAGAAAAGTTAATGAATTTTAAACTTCAGGGTTATTTAAAAGAACAAAACATATATTAAAATTTAAGTTTCAAATTATTTACGAAGCATAAAGAAGAAATTTGGGAATAACCTGAAATTTGTATATTTCAGCTAAAGATTAAGAAATCAAACTGAAAATAATAATAGAGTCCATAATTAATGAATTTTGAAATGAATTGATAAGCAAAGAATTTATTTCAAATAAAATAAATTGGAAATCAATTTGGGAAATTGATTTAAGTGATTGAGATTGAAAATTCTCCCTGAATAACCAAGTACATTTCCAAAATAAATTTTTAAGTATAAATTAAAAGTTTTAAAGTTGTTTAAAAAGTTATGTTGTGAAAAACTTATAATTTCTAAATATTTAAATTATAAAATTAAGTATTTCCTTAAATCTATTATTGCAGTAATTATTTAAGAGTGACTTGGTATCTTGTTTTTACAAAGTGAAATTCTAGTTTTATAATTTATTAAGTAACCTTGTTTTTAAATATTCATATAGTATGTATTTTAATAAATTATTGAAGTAGCTTTTAATTATATGTTTAAAAGTATATTTCAAGGTAAAGTGTTTTAAATTATTTTAAAAAGCTAGTTTTGTGCTTGGTGATTTCAGTGGAGATAGAAAATAATTGGAAAAGCTTATTCTGGAAAGAGGAAGATTGTTTGAAACTGTTTTCAAAGGATTAAAAATAGAAAATATATCTTGGGAAGATATTTTTGAGATAAATAAATAATTTGGGAAATTATTTATTGTTGAATGGTTGTTTGTGAATATAAATAGATAGATAAATCACCGACTATCAATATTGGACAAATACGTTGATCGTTTCGAAGAGTCCAGGATCGAGATTTATTTCTCGAAAACCACTTCGATCCAGTTTTTACATTTCGTGTAAACGACTGTGGATTCGAAGATGGAGCAGTGAAGTGCAAGGGCTAGTCGCTACTAATCCTGAGGATATTTCCAAAATGGATGTAGTAGGAATAGTGCCTTCGGTTCTGTTCGAACCCGGGGCAGACTTGTATGGATGAATGCTATCGTAAAAATCGTCAGGTGGACGATGGGCATTCTAAGGATATGTTCTAAAAAGGTAACGCTTAGCCTCAAGCCTCATCAAATGGGAATGACTGAAAATCAGGGGATATGCAGCAAGGCTAGGTGGGTAGAACCCTAGCAGGGTGAGGTCATTCCAGTCTAGATGTCCCTTTTTATTTCGGCTTAGTGGGCGGTTGTTGATCCCAACCGCGTGGTGATCTCACTCGGGATTATCCAGTAAGGGGTAATCCCGGCCTTGTGTTACAGGGGAGCGGGCGTACTCCTCGGTACGGTGATCTAGTCCCCGTACTGTGACAGGTGGTACCCCAGTGCCTAGTCATTAGTTGGCAACCCATTCTCCCTACGAGCCTTGTGCGAGTTTTGTTTGTTTTACCCACTCTGTGGCTAGTAGCTGGAATTTAATCATGTAACAATTTCGGCTATTTTATAAGTATTTGTATATAGACCCTATTATAATATCAGAGGATTTCTAAAAAATTGTTTTAGCTATCGTAAGGTAAAAACCCGACATGTTTATTTGTGGCGTGGTCTTACGAGATGCTTTTGTTTTCAAAGGAATTTCGAAACTTTAATAATCAATTGGGTGTGATTTTCTCACGCTGGTATTCCAGACTGACTCGGGTGTTATTTAACTATAATGCTCGGGTCAGACCGAGTATTGTAGGATACAGGATATGATGTTGTGAGCTCTGGAGACGAGCTGGATGTCGATACGTACTCTCGTACTTATATATATATATATATATATATATATATATATATATATATATATATATATATTTCCGCTGAGTTGAGTTGTTGTGTATCCATTTGTATGATATTGATGTTGAGCTATGATTGATGTACTCTGATGATGTAATATATAAATAGATATATTTGGTTTGAGTAAAGATAATTTATTATCTATTATATTTTATTTCGCTGCGATGGTTAGATTCTATTGTTGTTTTCTATTTTCTTCTTCTACCTCTTCTTCTTTAATCCAAATGGTTTGTATTTCTGTACAACTTGAGTTGATTTAGGTAGAATAGTGTTGACCCAAGGGGTACGGATTTGCGGGCCGTCACACTTGGTATCAGAGCATAGGTTGGTGATAACCTTGGCTCTGTTGGGAATTACTCATAAATAGAGTCTATAGTACTCTAGAATGAGTTTGAGCGTATTTATAAATATGAGTGCGTATTTGTTAGTGAATATAAATTATTTAATATCGTGATGATTGATTTATTGAGGGGCATATGAACCTTCGTCAACACAGTCTGCGCAACTGTATCGAAGGGGTTTCTAAACACTTGAATAGAACAATTGACACGGTATTGTTTTAAATGCGGGTAAATGAAATAATTTTACCCAAAATATATTTTGATATAAATAAAAGTTTTTGAAAACTATTTAGCTAATATATGGTTGCTTGGATGTTAGAAATGATGATATTAAAGTATTATCATTGTTAAGTGAAAAATTTAACTAGAATTGTAAATATAATCAAAGATTAAGAAGATAAATTTAATTATGAAATGAAATTTATAAATATGAATTATAAATGTAATTTATGCATTGAAATACAATCAAATGAGAATTTGCATAAATAAAGTGTATAAATGAATTATAGTTAAAATTTATTTAAACAGGCTTTAGAAATTTAAAATCCCGGAGATTTGGAAATGTTTATTGAAGTGTTTTAATGATAAATGATAGCATTATTGTTTTGGAGATAATTATGAATGGAAATCTGTTCTAAAATGGATTTTGGAAGTGTAATAGCATTGAAATCACTTGGATTATTGGAAAATAATTCTGATGATGAAGGCCGCATCATCCGTATTCATTTTCAAATTTCTAAGCGACGGATTACTGCCAAAAATTTATTCGTTCAGAAAAGCTAGTTTTTGAAAGTCTCAAAGGAAATTTGCTGGGAATAAAACAGGATTGGTTTAACTTTTGAGAAATGTTATTTGATATGTTGGAGATTCCAAAATAATTTGAAACCAAAGGTCGGGTGTTTAAAAATCCTGATAAGATAAGTTGTAAGCTTATAAATGGAAATGATTTTAAATCATGAAGGAAATATAAGCTTTAAATAATGGAATTTAAATTTAAAAGGATAAAATGAGGTTAACTTGGATTGGAAAATAAAAATTTAACTTGATTAAAATAAATTGAATAGGCTAGAAATAATATCCAGTTGTATTCGAATTAAGTTAAAATCGAATTGAGTCAAATAAATCTGAGTTTAAAATAAAATTGAACTGGAATAAAAATTCAATTGAATAAATTGAATTGGAATTGATTCTTACCTGGATAACTAGAAAATAATTTGGATAAGAAATAAATTGGATAAGAATTAGATTGAAATAAATAAACCAGAATAACTTATAAAAAAATTAAAATGCATGAATAAAATATGCTTGGGTTATAAAGAAGCATAAGGCTTGAGTTAAAATAAAAGAAGAATATATTCAAGCTTATGATGAATGGAATTATATAAAACGATAAGTTGTGACTTATTAAATTGAAAATGGAATATAAAATCCAAAATAAATATTGTTGGATGAATTGAAAAATAAAATAAAAATCCAAACTTAAATTACAAAATAAATTTGAACTTCAGAAAATTTAAATGAAGAGATTTTGAGATTAAAATCAAGTTCTGGATTATAAGTTGGGGAAAGACTATTTAGATGATAATTAGATAATGAAATTGAACTGTGAGTTCATAAAATTTGGTGGTAAATTGAAAATGGATAGTGGATTCAGAACTTGAGTTATTAATTAAAATTTAATGTGAAATGTTAACAAATTATATATAATTGGATATGTATCGAATAAAAATGAAATTGGGTTGAAATAGTAATGGTTTGAATTGCAAATAAAATCCAAATATGTGGAAATAAATTGGATATGGCCTTGTAATCAATTGAGTTAAGTTGAGTATAAAAGAGAAAAATTTACTTGTAAAATGAAATTGAGCTTAAGTATAAAATTTGAATAATTTGAAGTAAATTGACTTAAGCTGAATAAATCGAAGAGAGTTGAATTTAATTCAACTTAAACTAAATTTAATGATTTTGGGTTGGGTTTAAATCAAGTTAAAATAAATTTGAATCGAATTAGAATTTGGTGGGTTGTAAATAAAATTTAAGAAGCTGAAAATTCAAAATGGATTGAGTGGATAAACTAATTATGTTGAATAAATGAATGGATGGGATAAATAAGAACCAAATGAAGTATGGTTTAAATAAGTTGAGAAATGGTTATTGAATGATATAGCTTGGTTTGTTTTGAGTTAAATAAAATAGTTTGGAATAAACAAATATGGAATAAAACGTAATGAATGGATTGTGAATGAATTAAAATAAAAGGGAAATTAAATTGGTAATGAAGACGAACCTAAGATGTTAATAGTTTGTATGAACTAGTTTGGTTAATAGAAGGGAATGCAAGTGAATGGATTCAAATGTGAAATGTAATGAAATTGAGAATAGATGGATTGTTAATAAATTTAAATATGCAATAGAATTAAGTATAAATTGAGTTAGAATCAATTTAAATTGGTTATAAAACATAAATACTTATTTATTCACATAGATCTCGTCAAATTGCATAGAATAAATTGTCACTGGATGTAAATATAAGTAATTAAAATTCTACGAGTTGATAGAAGTAAAATAAATTGATTTTGGAAGCAATTGAATTAAATATGAGATCAGTTTGCTTAAAAATAAATTAAATGTAAGTGATCGAGTTTTAAAATGGTTTATAAATGAATTGAAACAATTGAATTAGTATGAAATTTGTATAAATTGCTTACGGAAAATGTTTGATATGCATTTCTTTTAGAATTCATATGTTTTAACCATTGCAACTAAGTGAAATATAGTTAAACTGCGTATATTTGGGACTTACATGTTTAAATTGAGTAAGTACAGGTACCTGGAAGCCGTATGGCTGGATTTGGGTTGCATTAACTGCTAAATTAATAAGCTGTCTGCTTAAAATGCTAAATAAGGTACGCCTACGCAATAAAAATAGGAAATATGAACTGTTTATGGTTTTTCCGACCGTGTGGGTCGATGTATATATATTTATCTCTTTTGTCAAATTGCAAAAGCTCCTCCGTACAAAGGGGACTCTGCCAAAAATTTTCGAAAATTTTAGGAGTTAGAAATTTTTTGAAAATTTTTGGAGAATTTTTGTGAATAACAAAACGAAATTAAATTGGCAACTAAAATTAATTAGTAAATGAAACTAACTAAGATAATTAGTTATAAATGGAAAATAAAATTCAATATTTAAAATTAAAGATTAATTGAATTCGAATGAAAATGAAAGTATCAATTTGAATAAAAATAGATATAAACTAAAATGGAAGATGAAATAAATATAAGAAGCGTATAAAATGCTTATACTAAATTTAAGAGGGAATGGTGAATTCTTAAATGAAAATTGATACTACTAATATAATTTATGTCAATATTGGAATGAATAGATGTTGACATTTTGTGAGAAAGTCGATAAAATGTTTTGGAATATTGTGTTTGGATATTAGCGTTAAGCAGGATATACAGGTAATATAAAGGAAAGTGAATTGGTTTTGACTTCATAAGGATAAAAAATTGAGTTGCCCGACCAAAAAAGTATGTGTTTAAATTTCTGTGAAATTTGATTAGGATTTTGGATTGAGCCACTTGGCGTTTTGTTTTCTTTTTGAATTTGAGAGGCCGTAGAGCCATTTTGTAGCTGTACCGAGTCAGCCGCGCAAAGGAGACGCTGGCGAAATTTTTCGGGAATTTAGGGAGTTGGAAAAATTTTTGAGAAAATTTTCGATAATTCAAAATTTAGTTTTGAATTATAATTTGAATGATTGTATAAGTAAAGTTATTAGGGAATTAAGGGAAAAGTTTGGGAAGTTAGTAAGAATTATAATGGGCCTTCTATTAAAAAGATAGTTGATAAGATGTTGAATTGTTAAGAACTGAGTGGTTTTGGAAAAGTAAATGGGTATTGGACCATTCTTCCCAACTTGTAATTTCGGGGACGAAATTCTTTTAAGGGGGAGGAATGTGACGACCCGGAATTCTTGAGTATTTGAAATGAGGATATTTAATCAATTTTAAATATTCAAGAGTTAATTATCAACTTTAATTTCAAATACCAGGATTTATTTGATAATTAATTGTTGAATTAAATAATTAAAATTGGATAAAATATGAAATCTGAGATTTTAGGCCTATTAAAATATAATTTGAAAGATCATAAAATTTATATTGATAACGTTGAAGATGATAGAAGTGTTAAAATTCAAATTTAACAATGATTTGTTCAGTTTTGAAAATATATCGTTTAAATCGAAAATTTAAAAATAGCCGTCCGAGGCACAGTCTCGGATTTCGACGAAACCAGTTCCATTAGATCCGTAATATTGTATTATTATCGGATTTCAAATTTGGTAGTGTTTGGAGTTGTCGTGTGATCATACGAGAGGTGAACGCGTTGAAACTTTAATTGATAATAGCCAATTCGGAATTTAAAATAATACTTCAACTAGTGAAACACATCTCACATCAGAACTTTTGGAGTTCATTTCGACTCACTATACCAGTCTCAGCCGACATGCAATATTTCCTTTCCATCGTTCAATCAGTTCAAAGTCTTGTTTTAAGTAATAATAAAATAAAAGTAGAAGCTTCTAACTGAAGATACTTCCTCTTTTAAAACAAAGTTATCACTTTCCCTTTATAATTCGAAGCAACAGACGAGCCTCTACTTTCATTCCAATTTAGGGTTCTTCCAGCATTAATTCGAGATCCAAAAAAAAATATAATAATATGAACCAAATCCCGTTCCTCTTTCCATCTTCCTTCCAAACCTGATCCCCCTTCCTCCTTCTCTCAGAATTCACGTAAGCATGTTATTAAAGAAAAGAAAAAAAATGGCCGAAGCCCTAAATTCCTCAAATCAAACCATCAGTAAATCGAAACAAAAGGGGAGGGTGGACTCCTATTCGAAAATCAACGCTTTCGAATTCGTGAGTATCTACTTCGAATTCTTAGCCGACGCCTTCTTCGAGTACAGGCGATTCGTGTTGCAGTGGAGCTAGTGTCGCGGCAGCACTCGAGCATGATTCAAGTGGATGGGGGGTTTTGCGAGGCGATTTAGGGTTGTGACAGCCTGGAGGCGTAGTCGAATCGAGCCACGCGAGGTACCGGAGTTCGTGGTCGCGATTTCCAGGGGGCGCGCGAGCTTGTAGCGTTGATGTCGAGGGTGGAATAGCCTGGAATCGTTTTCCCAGTAAGGTATTTAACAGTTTTTATGTATATTGTTACTCACCCTATTTAATAACCTATGATAAAGTCAAGCTTATATATATTTATAGAAACCAGAAATATATATATACATATAGGAATTTTTAAACTTTTATAAAGCTTATATAAAAAACTGAATTTTTAAAAAAAAATGTATATAGGTCATTTTGTATAAGTAGTTTTAAGAAGTAAATAAGTGTGTGTGTGTGTATATATATATATATAATGGATTTGGGAAATTAACTGTTTAATTAACCTATGAAATTTATTTTGGTTAGTAAAATTGTTTAAGAAAAAAAAATTAGTTTAAATTACACTATTAAATGTCAATAGACTGTTTAGTTAGTTCAAATGTTAATAAATTAATAAACCATAAATTGTTTATACAAGGTCAATATCATGAAGGAATCGAGCTGGGTTAGAGTGAATTGCAATACCAAAAGCAAAGGTGAGTTAATCTCACTCAGTTAAGATTTAATTTAAATTTGAATAATTAAATTAAAATAATTGTTTGAATGGTTAAAATTGATTGATGTGCTCTAGTATGATATATTTGAAATTGGCATTATATTGTGCTAACGTCTGTGGATGCAGGAAAAATAGCTTGGAGGGATCCAACAGGACCCCTCAACTTTATTTAAATTATTTAATATTCTCTGTTCTAATTTCTTTATATTCTATAATGAATTATGTGGATGTATTGAATGCTATGGCTTGGTTGATATAATTGGGTATAATGAATTACCAAAATAATATGTATAAAAATTGGATTTTTGAACAAAATAAAGAAGTGAATCTGTAAGTAAAGTAATTATAAAATAAATTTAAGAATGAATTGGAAAAGGAATAAAGTGACTTTAAATTTCTAATAAATAAATTTTGAGTATGGGAAGGAAAATTTGTATAAACAGAAAAGTTAATGAATTTTAAACTTCAGGGTTATTTAAAAGAACAAAACATATATTAAAATTTAAGTTTCAAATTATTTACGAAGCATAAAGAAGAAATTTGGGAATAACCTGAAATTTGTATATTTCAGCTAAAGATTAAGAAATCAAACTGAAAATAATAATAGAGTCCATAATTAATGAATTTTGAAATGAATTGATAAGCAAAGAATTTATTTCAAATAAAATAAATTGGAAATCAATTTGGGAAATTGATTTAAGTGATTGAGATTGAAAATTCTCCCTGAATAACCAAGTACATTTCCAAAATAAATTTTTAAGTATAAATTAAAAGTTTTAAAGTTGTTTAAAAAGTTATGTTGTGAAAAACTTATAATTTCTAAATATTTAAATTATAAAATTAAGTATTTCCTTAAATCTATTATTGCAATAATTATTTAAGAGTGACTTGGTATCTTGTTTTTACAAAGTGAAATTCTAGTTTTATAATTTATTAAGTAACCTTGTTTTTAAATATTCATATAGTATGTATTTTAATAAATTATTGAAGTAGCTTTTAATTAAATGTTTACAAGTATATTTCAAGGTATAGTGTTTTAAATTATTTTAAAAAGCTAGTTTGGTGCTTGGTGATTTCAGTGGAGATAGAAAATAATTGGGAAAGCTTAGTCTGGAAAGAGAAAGATGGTTTGAAACTGTTTTCAAACGATTGAAAATAGAAAATATATCTTGGGAAGATATTTTTGAGATAAATAAATAATTTGGGAAATTATTTATTGTTGAATGGTTGTTTGTGAATATACATTGATAGTTAAATCACCGACTATCAATATTGGACAAATACGTTGATCATTTCGAAGCGTCCGGGATCGAGATTTATTTCTCGAAAACCACTTCAATCCGGTTTGTACGTTTCGTGTAAATGATTGTGGATTCGAAGATGGAGCAGTGAAGTAAAAGGGCTAGTCGCTACTAATCCTGAGGATATTTCCAAAATGGATGTAGTAGGAATATTGCCTTCGGTTCCGTTCGAACCCGGGACGGACTTGTATGGATGAATGCTTTCGTAAACATCGTCAGGTGGACGATGGGCATTCTAAGGATATGTTCTAAAAAGGTAACGCTTAGCCTCAAGCCTCATCAAATGGGAATGACTGAAAATCAGGGGATATGCAGCAAGGCTAGGTGGGTAGCATCCAAGCAGGGTGAGGTCATTCCAGTCTAGATGTCCCTTTTTATTTCGGCTTAGTGGGCGGTTGCTGATCCCAACCGCGGGGTAATCTCACTCGGGATTATCCAGTAAGGGGTAGTCTCGGCCTTGTGTTGCAGGGGAGCGGGCGTACTCCTCGGTACGGTGATCTAGGCCCCGTACTGGGATAGGTGGTACCCCAATGCCTAGTCATCAGTTGGCAACCCATTCTCCCTACGAGCCTTGTACGAGTTTTGTTTGTATTACCCACTCTGTGGCTAGTAGCTGGAATTTAATCATGTAACAATTTCGACTATTTTATAAGTATTTGTATATAGACCCTATTATAATATCAGAGGATTTCTATAAAAATTGTTTTAGCTATCGTAAGGTAAAAACCCGACATGTTTATTTGTGGCGTGGTCTTACGAGATGCTTTTGTTTTCAAAGGATTTTCGAAACTTTAACAATCAGTTGGGTGTGATTTTCTCACGCTGGTATTTCAGACTGACTCGAGTTTTATTTAACTGTAATGCTCGGGTCAGACCGAGTAATATAGGTTGCAGGATATGATGCTGTGAGCTCTGAAGACGAGCTGGATGTCGATATGTAGTCTCGTACTTATATATATATATTTTTCTGCTGAGTTGAGTTGTTGTGTATCCATTTGTATGATACTGATGTTGAGCTATGATTGATGTACTCTGATGACGTAATATATAAACAGATATATTTGGTTTGAGTAAAGATCATTTATTATCTATTATATTTTATTTCGCTGCGATGGTTAGATTCTGTTGTTGTCTTCTATTTTCTTCTTCTACCTCTTCTTCTTTAACCCAAATGGTTCGTATTTCTGTACAACTTGAGTTGATTTAGGTAGAATAGTGTTGACTCAAGGGGTATGGATTTGCGGGCTGTCACATTAGTAAAGTGAACCAGCGGTTGTTTGAATGATTTTATTGTTTTTGTTTGTACTGACTGTTATACGATCAGTATACCAAAACAGAGACCAATATGTTATAAACTCGTCATACAAGCTTACAAATCAGATTTTCACTACTTTGGAATTCTGTATTAGTTATTTTGAACAATAACTATGTTGTAATTAATTTACAAGAACAAACTATAGCAGTCACAATAACAAATTGCTGTATTGAGCTATAGCGATAAATAAGCATTGTACTACTTCGTAGAAATATCACAACGTTGAAACGGAAATATTACAGAATGATGTATGTAAATATATAAGTAAATAGAAATCTAACCGGATGAAGAAGGAAATTACATCCGAGGCTTGTCGTAACAATTTCCTTAAGACTTTATTCAAGTTTCTCGAGATACAACATGCGTGATCTGCTCGAGATTTTGATGAGTATGATCTTCTGTGTGATATACAGAAGCATACGGATCTGGAGATTAAGAAATGAAGAGGAAGAAGAGAAAATTTTGAATAATCTACTGATCGGGTTTCCTTCTCCTTTTATAGCCTAATTCCCAACGGTTATGTTTGTTGAGAATAGCCGCATCTCTTCGTCTACAATGGCCAAAAACTATCGCGGTTTGCAATGGTCAAGAACTGTCGCGGTGTGCAACAGTCGCGTCTTTTCATTCACAATAGCTAAAAACATCTTTGTAACGCCTATTTTGAAAAGCCGCGTCCAATCCACTAGTCGGTTTTAAACAGTAGAAAGTTGTTTACTTCTATGCAGCAAAAATATAACACGGTCCACTCTTATTGCACCCGCACCCGGCACGGTTCGGTACTGGACGGGAGGGCGACGCACGCACGTGTGTTAGTTCATGGCCATATAGGTCCTCCCCCTCACACAAAATTACCTGACCCTAAGGGCCAATATAGGTTTGAGAAAAGTAGTATTAAGCATGAACATTAGCTTATTTTGGCGATGTGGGACAATATCTCTGTTAGTGCCAAAATTGGTCACTAACACCCTTAGAGAGTCTGTGTAGAGAGATTAATGAAGAAGATAAATTAAAATAAAGAAGATAATATAAATTAAAATGCGGGAGACGAGAACACAGAATTTATAGTGGTTTGGCGTTGTAGCCTACGTCCACTTTGAAGTTGATCCTTTATTTCTTCACTTTAAACTTGATTACAGATACAATCCGCTTTTAAGTATTCGAATACAATTGTGAAATAAAAGTGGAAGTCTTGGATGAGGTTTGGATGAGGCAGAGTCTCCCCTGTGTTCTCTGAAATCTGATCCCTCTTTTCTGTGCCCCTGCCCCTCTATTTATAGACGAATGTGGGTTGGACTTCCCTGGTGGGCCAGATGGCTAGACAGCTTGGTCTAGATAGGACGCGCCCTGCATGATGAGTGGAACATGCCGAACGGTCGGCATGCTGAGCCCTCCTTTCCAAGTCGATGGATCTCTCTGTTGAATGGAGGAAGCGGGCCAAACGATGCTGGGATGCCGAGTGAGGCATGGATGCCGAGTGAAAGGATACGCCGAGTAGAGGGAATGCCAAACACAGGACATGCCGAGCAAAGGATATGCCGAGCACAGGATGTGCCGAACAAAGGGTATGCCGAGCACCGGATGTGCCGAACAAAGGGTATGCCGAGTGAAGAGCAGGACGAGTAGAGGGAGTGCCGAGTGAAATGCTGAAGATCTCGTGCCGAGTGCAAACCTGGATGGACGTACGTTCTTCAATGCCGAGTACAACCCTTGACTGCCGAACGTTCAAACGTGTCGAGTGCTCATTTGTGCCGAGTACGACCCTGCATGCACGTTCTAGTTGCCTAGTTGATTCTCCAGGTAACATTTTGCCCCCCAAAGTACACCATGTGTTCGAACAGGGTGTGCTTTGAACTACTGGATTAGTGCATTGCCGCCGAATGCCAAGGATGCCGAACGATCTTGCCGAACGATGCGAGTGCCGAATGACTGGAAGCCGAGTGAAACCGTTTTGACTGGTAGAGCCGGTCAGAGTCCCTTCATCTTCCTCTTCTTCTATATAAAAGCCGCCTTCTTTCCTTCTCTTTTCTCACTTCTTGCTTTTACAATTCCGAGCTCACAAACCATTCGTGCAATCAGAATTCAAGGGTTTCTCATAACTTTCCTACGTTCGATCCACGTACTAGGTATCTTCTTACCCGAGTTCCTCTTCTGGCAATTTCCCATCGATTCGCTGTTGGTGGGGACTTAAGTTCGATTTGGAATGTTTCCAAGGTCGAGCGTCAAGTTGTAGAGAGAGAGAGAGAACCAAATTCGAATGCCTTGTAGGATCATTAGCGAGTGTTCGGCGGAGGAGGAGAAGGTATGGAGGATATGCCGAATGTTTAGACTCGGCATAATCTTAGTTTGGCACGGCGTAGTTTTGGCCGAACGACACTAGCTCATTGCGAACTGAAGCTGGGCCGGATGATGGCCGTATGACGAATTGTAGCCCTGCCGAGCCACTACTTTAGCCGAACAAACTGTTATGCCGAGCGTACATAAATGCCGAGCCTACCTCCATGCCGAGCAAACCAACATACCGAACGTACTTGAGTGCCGAACAAACTATCCTGCCGAACAAACTAAGTGCCGAGCAGACCTTAATGCCGAACCCAAGTGAATGCCAAACAAACTATCATGCCGAACATAACTAGGTGCCGAACAGACCTAAATGCCGAACACAAGCAAATGCCGAATATACTTAACATGCCGATCATACATAAATACCGGACCTATCCTCATGTCGAACATAGTTAGCATGCCGAGCATAATTAAGTGCCGAGCACACATAAATGCCGGACATATACAAATGCCGAACATACTCTCCTTGCCCAATTTCATAACTGGTCTTTACTTGGCATAATCGGATAATTACCTCTAGTGTCTTACTGCAGTCGTTATTCAGAAGGCTTTCGGTGACGGTCAGCGATGACGGTTTTCGAAAGCGATGTTTTTAGGCTTGACGTTATATTAAATGCTTATGCACGATTGATTGCACCAGTTCACACACCACACGGGGGGGGGGGGGGGGGGGGGGTTATCTATGTTGTTAATTCTAACGTCGATCATTTTTCGAGTATAGTTCACACAGGCGCTTGGTTGGGTCTGCTATTTATTCAAGATGTCCAAAAGATCCAGTTCTGCTACACTTTTCGACAAACCTGGGCCGTCTTCTAAGCGAACAGCCCCCGACACAACTGACCCGTCAGTTTCTCCCGCTCATGATTAGGCTCCCGATACTTTGGAATCGTCGATTTTACTGGATGACCCAGTTGACTCACAGGCTTCGAGAGTCACTGAGGCCGCTCTTAGGCGGATATGTTCTATTCATGGCATTCCGTTTGCTGACGTGCTCGTTCCGTTGGGGCATGACCGCCCACATCTGCCCCCAGTGGGATATACGGCGTGTAGCAAGTTCATGTGCTGGGTTGGTAGCGTGCCACCTTTCAATCTATTCCTTCGCGACGTGCTGCAGTATCTGGATGTCGCCTCGTCTCAACTTCATCCAAATGGTCATGCTTTCATTTATGGCACGTACATGCTTTTCAAGGCTGTCTTCTCCAGGCCTCCAACTCGCGGCGATATAAGGTACATCTATATGACCAAGAAACGGGGAGAAAGCCCCTCTTACATGTTTCTTGAGCCACATCGGAAGTGCCAACTTTTCATTAGCGCGTGGAGTAGCAAATTCGCCCTGTACAAACAGGAGTGGTTTTACGTGCGCTGCCCCCAAGGCTTTGCGAGGCGGTGGGTTGAAGGAAGTAAGTCCTTTCTCTGAGTTGATGTCCGTTCCCGATTCAGGTTGAACTTCTCCTAACTCATTGTTCTATTTTTTCAGATTTCGTCCCACGTCCCGAGGGCCGGGGGTACTCCGATGATGTCGACGCCATTAGAGCTCTTCCTGCTGAAGAGCGAGATATCCGAGCCCTCATTTCCAATGAGTCACTATCAAAGTTCGGCTTGCTAGCCCCTGGCCGTCGGGTTAGCCTTCTAGAGGGTGTATCGCTTCCCAAGTCCGTGCCCGTCAGAGGGAAAAAATTGCCTGAATCATCGGTTCGCCCTTCTCTTGAAGCACCGGAAGAAGGGGAAATTCTAGGCGGGCCACCTAAAAAGCGAGGTGAGGATTTAGATCCTGCAGCTGAAGTTCATGATATCGAAACGTCATCTTCCCCTTCGAAAGGGAGAAAGGAGCTGGCACGCAAGTTGAGGAAGGAGAAGGTTGGTGGGACTTCCAAAGCTACGCCTGTTTAGCTAAAGAAAGAGGCTTCTTCACAGCGCGTTGGAAGTTCTCTGAAAGGCTTATCGAACCTCTCCATTCCCGACGATTTGCTCAACTATGATTTCGATGACCCGGAGCTGTTTAAGTTTCGCTCACCCGTCAGGGGAGATGCGGGCGTCCCGGCCCCGATCCAAGGGGAAAAGACTCCCGTTAGCAAAGCCACTGGTCCGTCGGGGGGTAGCACTAGGACACACACAGACACATGCATTTCACTTTGCATCTACTTTTCTTTCACCATTCTGCTCTCTCGCTAATTCGCTATTGTCTGATTGCAGGTGACATGTGGCACTGTCACGGATACGACCGCCTTCGTGGTTCGTCGACTTTACGCCAGTCTGGTCGGGACTTGGGCCTCGAGAAGTGCCGAGACAGAGACAGCGACAGTGACCAAGATTATCATGCCCGGGACTCGTCATCCCGGAAGAAAACTTATTATCAGCCCGAACACCGCCAGGAGACCTCTTCTTATCAGGAGCGAAGCAAAGACAAACGTGGCCATAAGAGGTCGCATTCTGATGCTCCCCGGGACCAACACTCTGACTCTTCTTCTACCCGGCACTCCCGAGATTCTTATAGGAAGGGCGAACTTTCAAAGCCGTCTCCTCCCGCTCCCATAACAGACCCGACAGTGTCGGAGAGATTGAACGAACTTAAGGCTAAGTTTTCGAAGATTTGTTTTGATGGGTTAAAGTTCTTCCCGACGATTCATCCTATTCCCGGAGATGTCAAACAAAATGCTATCGCCTGTACCAATGACGTCTACGTGCAACATGATGCGTTCGTCCATCTGGCTGAGAAACTTTCTGAAGTCTCTATGGAGCGCCAGCACGAAATCGATCGTCTAAAACTCGAGGCCATCCATGACAGGGATATCATTAAGGCCCAGGACGAAGAGCTGGCTACTTACAAGTCTGAGCTTGATGCTGCTCGTCTAAATGCTAAAGATACCGCCGAGGCAGTCTCTCGGCTTGAATTGACTCATAAGAAAGAGCTTGACGAAGCGGTTCAACGGAGCGGAGCTCTGACCTTGGAGAAGGATTCCGTCCAAAAGGAGCGAGCTGTGCTTCATAGGCGAGTTAAGGAGCTCGAGGAGCAACTCAATAAGGAGAAGAAAGAGAAAGTGGCCGCCCAGTTTGAGGCACAGCACTATTGTGATGAGATCGTCGCCACCCGGCTCTTAATGGGGAAACTTGAAGACGATCTCTCCAAAATCGAGGCACTGAGGAATGAGGCCCGTGAGGAAGGTAAAAGGGCAGCAACTGTCGACATCGACTCTCGCCTCGAGGCGGCCAGGGAAGAAGGCAGGGAGGAGATAAAGACCGAATTCGACCCGCTCATCGTTGAGTTCAATGCCCGAGTTCTCATGCATCGAGATCTAACTTTTCTGGGCGACGGCTACCTTGAGTCATTGGCCGAGGCATGGGAGACCCTGATTCAAATCAGGAAGGTTGAGAGCGGCGCCATGAGGTTGACGAAGAAGCATTGATAAAAGAATTCCTGAGGGGGAAGGAGCCTTCAGATTTATCGGCGGCTAAAGCCCTCTACAACAAAGGTTCTCCCTCCAGGAAAGGGAAAGAGGTGGCTACGGACCCTTCCGGCGTTGTTCCCCCAGTTCACGTGCCTACCCAATCGGCCAGTCGGTCAACACTTGACCCCTTCGAGCAGCACGTTGGTTATGACCCGGAAGCCCCCGGGCTTGGAATTCATGTTTTATCTCCCATCCCGGAGGGCGGGACACCCCTGGCGACTGAGAACCCACCGGCATTTGGTGAGTAACCTCTGGGCTTCACAAAGATCTTTCTCGTTCCCTCAGAAGTTGTTGTGTTCTAACACCTGTTTATTTTCGTGTCTTCAGTGCAGGCTGTTCTGACCCCGAGCCCACTCTGAGGAGCGATGCCGCCAAGGAGGTGGAGATAAAGGCGAGTGAGGCTACTCAAGTCGGCGGAGATCCTGGTCCAGATGCTCAATTAATCGGGGCGCTAGATGAAGGCAAATCTGACTCTTCCTCGAAGAGTTTCGAAGTAGAAATCACAGGCGCCTCTGAGCACACATCCGACTTGAGCATGAAGGAACGACTCGAGAAAGAGAAAAGAGATACGACCTCAGTCAAGGTCGAGCCGCGTGAAGTGGACCTGGACGATCCTCTGAACAAACTATTGAAGGTCATTCTTCCTGGCAAGTCCCAGCCCATGGATGTTCCCCCTACGTCTTCGGTCGTCACCCCTCCGTCAGGGAAGGATTCCAAGAGTAAGCGCTCTGGGAAGGAACCATCCGGGAAGAAGTCAAAGAAACACAAGAAATGACCGTCGTCCCCGTTCAGCGAGAACTAGTTTAAGTCATGTACTAATTTTTGTAGACTGTGTAAATAGGCTGTTGGCTCCGGACTTCGGAGCGTTTTTGTAACGGGAAGCTTTTTGTGAATAAAATTTGATCTTCACTTTTGTCTTCTCAAAAGACTTTTATTATTCAGTTTCTTTTATGGTTGTGATTGAAATCTGAATTGTTATGGGTAACTTAGACTTCTTGGTTCGTCTTTACATGGCTTGGGAGCTTCCCTGGATTTGATCAATCTCCACTTGGTGCTTCAAGCACTTAGAATATTTCATAGCCCGTATGTTGGGGACTTGACATATCCAAGTCATTTGCGTCGTAGTTCCTATTCAAGGAACTCAGAGGTCTGAACTGCTCGTAATTAAGTCTATACACCGGACTTCGAGTACTCCAGTCCGTGCTCCGGGGACTTGGAGATTTCGAGTCATTTGTATTCGAGTCCGTATTCTGGGGACTTAGAGTACTCCAGTCCGCGCTCTGGGGACTTGGAGGTTTCAAATCATTTATACTCGAGTCCGCACTCTGGGGACTTAGAGTACTCCAGTCCGCGCTCCGGGGACTTGGAGATTTTGAATCGTTTATACTAGAGTCCGCACTCTAGGGACTTAGAGTACTCCAGTCCGCACTCCGGGGACTTGGAGATTTTGAGTCATTTATACTCGAATCCGCACTCCGGGGACTTAGAGTACTCCAGTCCGCACTCCGGGGACTTGGAGATTTTGAGTCGTTTATACTAGAGTCCGCACTCTGGGGACTTAGAGTACTCCAGTCCGTGCTCCGGGGACATGGAGATTTAGAATCGTTTATATTCGAGTCCGCACTCCGGGGACTTAGAGTACTTCAGTCCGCACTTCGGGGACTTGGAGATTTTGAATCGTTTATACTCGAGTCCGCACTCCGGGGACTTAGAGTACTCCAGTCCGCACTCCGGGGACTTGGAGATTTTGAGTCGTTTATACTCGAATCCGCACTCCAGGGACTTAGAGTACTCCAGTCCGCACTCCGGGGACTTGGAGATTTTGAGTCGTTTATACTAGAATCCGCACTTTGGGGACTTAGAGTACTCCAGTCCGCTCTCCGGGGACTTGGAGATTTAGAATCGTTTATACTCGAGTCCGCACTCCGGGGACTTAGAGTACTCCATTCCGCACTTTGGGGACTTGGAGATTTTGAATCGTTTATACTCAAGTCCGCACTCCAGGGACTTAGAGTACTCCATTCCGCACTCCGGGGACTTGGAGATTTTTTGTCGTTTATTATAAGCGTTCGTACGCTAGCCAGGATATCATAATTTTAAATTGCGTGTCACAGGAATATCATACGAAGAGACATTGGTCATTCATGGAAAAGATGGCTTCAAGCCTTTATTGATGAAAACAAGCTAGATTATCTTATTACATGCCAAGAAGAAAGCATACTAGAAATAAATGCAACTACCGCATAAAGGAAATAGACTAAGTGTAATAACGCCGCAAATGCTCGTTGTTCCATGCTCGGGGGAGTTTCGCACCATCGACGGTCGTTAGCTTGAAAGTTCCTTCTCCAAGCCTCCGTTCGATGACGTATGGACCTTCCCATGCGGGATTCATGTGAAGGGGTTGGAAAGACTCGTTTCAAAACGTGATCTCCCACACTAAAGGTTCTTGGCTGGACTTTTCCATTATAATATTTAGCGACTCGGTGTCTGTATGAGGCTGCTCTCAAATCAGCTTCTTCGCGTTTCTCATCAATGAAGTCTAATGATTCCAATAGGAGATCCTGGTTTGACGCAGGATCATAATAGGTTACCCGGTGTGACGGAACTTCAAGTTCTACGGGTATGACGGCTTCCGTGCCGTACGCCAGTGCGAATGGTGTGTGGCCAGTCGCGGTCTTGTGGGTAGTTCTATAGGCCCAAAGCGCTGTTGGGAGTTCATCCACCCACTTGCCTCTAGCCTTTTCCAAACGCTTCTTCAATATGGACTTGAAGATTTTATTGACGGCTTCTACCTGCCCATTCGCCTTCGGGTGAGCAACTGCTGCGAACCTTTTCTCAATGCCATACCTCTGACAGGACTCTTTGAATTCCTTACTTTTGAATTGAGTTCCGTTATCCGTTATGATGGTCCGTGGGAGGCCAAAACGACATATGATATTTCGTACAACGAAATTAATGACTTTCTTGGTGGTGATTGTGGCCATTGGCTCTGCTTCCGCCCACTTGGTGAAATAATCGACTGCCACAATTGCATATTTCATGCCTCCTTTGGCTATGGGCAGAGATCCAATTAGGTCGATTCCCCACATTGCAAATGGCCAGGGACTAACCATTTGTGTGAGTTCCGTTGGCGGAGCTCTCGGAATCTTTGCATATATCTGGCATTTGTCGCATCTTCTCGCATAGTCTACTGCATCCCGATTTACAGTCGGCCAATAATATCCATAGCGGAGGATTTTCCTCGCCAAAGTTTGCCCCCCGGTATGATCACCACATTCTCCCTCATGGACTTCTTCCAACACCTGTTTTACCTCGTCATGGGCCACGCACCGGAGTAAGGGGGTCGAGAATCCCCTCCGATATATTATCCCGTCTTGCATTACATAACGCGAAGCCTTACGAAGGACTTGGCGTCTTTTGCTTCTTTTCTCAGGTAAGTCCCCGTATAGCAAGTATTGTTTGATCGGGGTCAGCCATGATCCCCTTTCGAGTTCGGTCTCCAAGACGAGATCTATCTCCATCATGTCTATACTTGGAGCAAGCAGAGTCTCGACAGGGAACAATCCCATCTGCTGTGCATCGCCAGTACTCGCGAATTTAGCCAACGAGTCGGCCTCCCTGTTTTGTTCATGCGGGACATGCGAAATGTCATAATATTCCAGGTTTACTAGTAGCTCCCGGACCCGAGCAAGGTAAGGAGCCAGTCTCTGTCCTTTCGCTTGGTAGTCTCCCCGTACCTGATATACCACCAGCTGTGAGTCGCAGAAGATTTCGATGGACTTTACCCTCAGTTCATTGGCAAGTCTTAAGCCAGCAATAAGTGCTTCGCATTCGGCTTCGTTATTTGTCGCTGTAAACTCGAGCTTCAAAGCATAGTAAATCGATCGGTTTTCGGGAGTTATCAGAACTATCCCAGCTCCTGACCAACGGTTGTTAGATGCGCCGTCAGTGAACATCTTCCATCGGACAGGAGGGATTACTTTGTGATTTTCACTCGGTTCATCTGGAATGGTGAACTCAGCAACGAAGTCAGCTAATGCTTGCCCTTGGATGGTCCTTCGCGGCAGGTAGGTGATATCAAACTGGCTTAGCTCGATGTTCCACTTTAGCATCCTACCGGAAGTTTCCGGTCGTTGGAGTACCTGTCGCAAGGGTTGGTCAGTGTAAACACTGATTGAGTGCGCCTGAAAGTAGGGACGAAGCTTGCGTGATGCTATCACCAGGCAATAGGCAAGTTTCTCGATCTTTGGATAATTCTTTTCTGCCCCCGTCAGTCGTTTACTAACATAGTGCACCGGCCTTTGAACCTTGCCTTCTTCGCAAACTAGGGCTGTACTGATAGCGTGCTGAGACACAGCCAAATATACGTACAACATCTCGTGGTCTGCTAGTTTTGACAACACTGGAGGACTTTCCAAGTGTCTTACCAGGGCTCGGAATGCTTCCTCGCAGTCAGTCGTCCATTCGAAGTTTCTCTTTCCTTTCTTTATAACATCGAAGAAAGGAACGCACTTATCCGTGGCTCTGGATATGAATCGACTGAGCGCAGCTACTTTTCCGTTCAAGCTCTGTACCTATTTTATGGTTCTAGGTGCCTGTATATCTCGGATGGCCTGGATCTTCTCCGGGTTAGTTTCAATTCCTCGTGCATTCATAATGAATCCCAAGAACTTCCCTGATGCCACGCCGAATGAACACTTTGAAGGATTGATCTTCATCCCATAGTGCCTTAGTACACCGAACATTTCTGCCAAGTCTCGGATGTGGTCTTTTGACTGTCGTGACTTCACGAGTATGTCATCCACATAGACTTCCATTATTCTACCAATCTGATCCTTGAACATTCGGTTCACCAGGCGTTGATAGGTTGCTCCTGCATTCTTCAACCCAAAAGGAATTACTACATAGCAATACAGCCCGACGTTTGTGAGGAAGCTAGTGTGTTCTTGGTCCGGGATGTGCATTGGAATTTGATTGTACCCGGAGTATGCATCCATAAAAGATAGTAGCTCATGCCCGGCAGTCGAATCGACCAGCTGGTCAATTCGTGGTAGCGGGAAGCTATCCTTCGGGCATGCTTTGTTCAAATCAGAATAGTCAACGCAGGTTCTCCATTTCCCGTTTGCTTTCTTTACCAACACAGGGTTGGACACCCATTCCGGGTAGAGGGCGTCGCGGACAAACCCATTGGCTTTGAGTTTATCCACCTCCTCTTTGAGAGCTGTAGACCTTTCCGGGTCCATGCCTCTCCTTTTTTGCTTCACAGGTACGCGTTTCGGGTCTATATTCAACATATTGCTCGCAATTGCAGGGGAAATCCCACGCATATCAGAGTGTGTCCAGGCGAAGACATCAAGATTCTCTCGGAGGAAATCAGATAAATTCTCTGCCATTAGGGCATCGAGCTGTGATCCAATTTTAAGAACTCGTGTCGGGTCGCTGTGGCTAACTGGAATATCAATTGTTAGTTCGGCCGGTGCTGCGACTGGTTCCCTAGGTTCCCCTTTGTCATCTCTCGGATCTATGTCTCCAACGATCCGAGAATGTCGCCCGAGCCAGGGCTCGGGCGCTAATTGTCAATCATTAGAATTCGGGATGCGGACGATGCTGTCCGCAGTCTTCCCCTTTTCTCTGCGCTGGGCCTCTCTCAGCTCAGCCACGTAACATGCACGTCCGGTTGCTTGGTCGCCATGCATTACGCCAACTCCTTTGTCTGTCGGGAATTTCAGTGTGAGACACCACGGGGCCAAGACTGCCCTGAAATCTGCGAGGGCTGGTCGTCCCAAAAACACGTTGTATGGTGAATCAACATCCAGCACTATGAATGGTAGGATTCGCACTCTCCTGCGTTCACCTTGTCCCAGTTCAACTGGTAACTCCACATATCCTACTGCGTCTGTGGCTACGCCGTTAAAGCCATGGATTCGGGCTTTAGACGGTTTCAAACGCTTAGTCTCCAGCTTCATTTGGTCATACGCTTTCTTGAAGATGATGTTAACGGAACTTCCGCAATCAATTAGGATCCTCCTTACGAATGCCGGTCTAATGGTTGCGGATATGACCAATGGATCGATGGTGGGAGCTTCCACCTTATCCGTGTCTCTATTCCTGAATACAATATCGTCGTGCATCGTGCGTTGCTGCTTCGTCGGAGTTCCATCCTCCACATTTGAACAGCACTCATGCTATGTATGTCTCAAGGAATTGGCATATCGCTCCATTTCCTGCCAATTTTTATCCGCAGGATAAGGTCCACCAGTAATTGTGTTAATAATCAATCTTCCCACAGTTCGAGTAGGTTGCTCTGGTTGGTGTAGAGCTGGGCCACGTCCGGGGTTTGAAGTCTCTTGTCTTACTTCTGGCGTATCTTTGACGAATTCCTGCAGCTTCTTCTGCCTAATCAATTTCTCAATAGCGTCATGGAGATGCCTGCATTCGTCTGTGTTGTGCCCATAAGACTCGTGAAAGCGGCAATACTTTCCAGTCCGCTTTTGCTCCTCTGTTGATTCCTTAGGGCGTGGTTTTCTGTATTGAAAAGTGTTGCAGGTCGATAAGTAGATGTTTTCAAGAGACGCATTCAGTGGAGTGTATTCGTTGTAGGTTGGGATCCTTGACTTCCGTCTCCCTGTTTCCTTCTTCTTTCCAGGATTTCCACTTCCAGTTCCCTTAGACTGCCCGGGCTTATTTTGGATGCTGGCCTGAGTCTTTCCAGGGTTATCGTCGGTTGCTTTCATGGCGATGTTGCCCTTTACAGACTCCTGAACGGACACTGGTGCCTTGTCTTTCCTTATCCACCGAGCTTCTTCCCTCCTTATGAACTGGTGGGCTTTCGAATAGAAACGTTCCAACGTAGCTGGTGGCTTTCCCGCCAACCAATCCCCAAATTCAGAGTCTGGATCCACCCCACGCATTACTGCCATCAAAATCGCATGGTCGTTTGGATTGCTCACTTCAGTAGCGGCAACATGAAATCTCTACAAGTATACTTTCAGTGACTCTCTAGGAGCTTGAGTCACGCTTGATAAGGACATCACATCCTTGGGTCGAGTGGCGTGTATCCTGAATTGTTCTATGAATTTCCTTGCTAATTCATCGAAGTTTGAGATTGACCATGGAGGAAGTCGAGTGAACCATATGGTGGCAATTCCGGACAGAGTTATTGGAAAGCACCTGCACTTAGTTGCGTCGTTGGCCCTTGCTGAATCCATCATCCATCCATATCTCATTACATGTTGTCTAGGTTCAGTTTTTCCTTCATAGGCGGGTATGGTGGGCATCTTAAACTTCCTTGTGTATTCAGCCTGTAGAATGGTATCTGTGAAGGGAGTATGACTCTTAGACATTCCCCAATCTTCATTAGTCAAACCTTGATTCTCTCTCATCAACTACCTGACCATAGCTGTCAAATCCGGGGTTTGTATGGTAGGAGGAAGGTTGGGTTCCGCTCCACGGGCTTGATTTCTAGTAGAGCGATCAGTGGCACCTGCTTGGTCATCTTCATCCTTGTGGCGTCTACGCCTGGGAGGTTCATCAGCTGAAGTTGAGCTATCATCTTCGGAGTAGGGGACAGGGCTACCTCCAGCATTCTGATGCTGCTGTTGAGCAAGTTGGGCCATGAGGTCAGCATTAACATGCATTTGCTCAGCGAGTTGCCTTCTGCTTTCCGTAAGCTCTTTTATCAAGTCATTCAATTCTGCTCGTGAAACAGCTTCCGCTTGGTTTTGGCTGGAGGGCCCCGTGCCTCGAATTGCTTGTTGATCGTTAGGTCCAAGTTGTTGAACACTAGCGGTTTCGCGGGCATCTACATTTTGGGAGGTCGATCTTGTTCGTGGTCTTCCCATGGTAGAGTCGTTGGTTGTAACTCTGAGTAGAATCAACAGATGCCTTATGAATAATTACGGATCTTCTTCGGGGGATTTATGCAATCCAGTAGCTACAAAGTAGATCCTCACAACCTGAGAATTCGGTTCTCAGTGAAAGCACCAAAATGTTAGTGCCAAAATTGGTCACTAACACGCTTAGAGAGTCTGTGTAGAGAGATTAATGAAGAAGATAAATTAAAATAGAGAAGATAATATAAATTAAAATGCGGGAGAGGAGAACACATAATTTATAGTGGTTCGGCGTTGTAGTCTACGTCCACTTTGAAGTTGATCCTTTATTTCTTCACTTTAAACTTGATTACAGATACAATCCGCTTTTAAGTATTCGAATACAATTGTGAAATAAAAGTAGAAGTCTTGGATGAGGTTTGGATAAGGCAGAGTCTCCCCTGTGTTCTCTGAAATCTGATCCCTCTTTTCTGTGCCCCTGCCCCTCTATTTATAGACGAATGTGGATTGGACTTCCCTGGTGGGCCGGATGGCTAGACAGCTCGGTCTAGATAGGACGCGCCCTTCATGCTGAATGGAACATGCCGAACGGTCGGCATGCCGAGCCCTCCTTTCCAAGTCGATAGATCTCTCTGTTGAATGGAGGAAGGGGCCGAACGATGCTGGGATGCCGAGTGAGGCGTGGATGCCGAGTGAAAGGATACGCCGAGTAGAGGGAATGCCGAACATAGGATATGCCGAGCAAAGGATATGCCGAGCACAGGATGTGCCGAACAAAGGGTATGCCGAGTGAAGAGAGGGCCGAGTGGAGGGAGTGCCGAGTGAAATGCTGAAGATCTCGTGCCGAGTGCAAACCTGGATGGACGTACGTTCTTCAATGCCGAGTACAACCCTTGACTGCTGAACGTTCAAACATGTCGAGTGCTCATTTGTGCCGAGTACGACCCTGCATGCCGAACGTTCTAGTTGCCTGGTCGATTCTCCAGGTAACAATCTCATTCATTATATGAGGGTCCTCTAACAATCCCCACATGAATGATGATATATGTCTTCCCCACACAAAGTGTAATATCACACAGTTCATATGAAAATAATGCTATATCGAAGATAAGTTGATATTTCACTTTGAACTTTCCCTAGTTAAAACTTATTAGATATACTTGGCTAATTAGTGAGTTATTTCATCTTGAACCATCAGCCGTTTGTGCATAACCAGACAATAAGCTTTACAAAGCATTATTTCCCTTCACATCTAATCTTTTGGTTGTGTTCATAGAGCCGACCCAGCTTACACTAACGTAGGTGATCCCAACCATTAATAGTATTCTACAGATACCCCACTTGTTAATTTCAAGATATGGTCATCATTAAAATGCATAGCTTTATCCTTTTAATACTTCTGTAGGCATGCAATCTATTGTTCACCATAGGAATGAAGTAAGAATAAGTCCAAAATGTATTACTTCTTGAGTTACTTAGAATTGGTTTGCCTATTGATCGTAGTCCGTGGGATTTCCAGTCGCTAAGATAGGTTTCCGTATAAGATAACATTTGTTGTTTTAGGCTTTTAAACCCATTCCCCCCATTGCACAGTCAATTTTCTCTCTTGATAATCTTTTAGTAAATGGATCTGCAAGGTTACCAGTAGTTCTCACATAATCAATGCAAATAGTTCCAATTCAGAGTAGCTTCCTAACTGTGTTATAACGTCGACGAATATGTCGAGACTTTCCATTTTACACAAAGTTTTGTACTCTGCTTAACGTTGCTTGATTATCACAGTGTATGCATATGGACGATACAAGTTTGGGCCAAAATGGAATGTCTTCTAAAAATTGACGAAGTCATTCTGCTTCTTCGCCTGGTTTATCTAAAGCGATGAACTCTGATTCCATAGTGGATCGAGCGATGCACGTTTGTTTAGTAGACTTCCATGGCACTACTGCTTCTGCTAGGGTGAAGACATAACCACTAGTTGATTTAGATTCCTCTGAATCAGAAATCCAGTTTGCATCACTATATCCTTATAAGACGGCAGGCTATTTTTCATAAAGCAGGGAAAAGTTCGTGGTACTCTTTAAATATCCCAACACTCTCATTAGTGCTTTCTAGTGTTCCTTCTCGGATTTGCTTGTATACCTGCTCAGTCGACTTACTGCATAAGCTATGTCTGGTCTTGTGCAATTCATGAGGTACATTAGACATCTTATTATACGGGAGTATTCCAGTTGCGATACACTCTCTTTAGTTTTTTGTGCAATACTTCCGATGGATTAAAAGGCATTCCTACTCCTTTAATTTCATAATTTTGGAATTTTTCAATCACTTTTTCCACATAGTATGACTAAGATAGATCAATTCCATTAAGTGTTTTTATTATTTTGATTCCTAAAATAATGTCTGCAGCTCCTAAATCTTTCATGTCGAAATTGTTGATTAACATTTTCTTTATGGTCTCTGTCAGTTTACTATTTGGACCAAAGATTAGCAATCATTTATATGTAAACAGATCATCACGTATGATTGTTCAACTTGTTTATAATAATCACATTTATCACATTTATTTATAAGAAACCATTTTTCATCATGACACTATCAAATTTTACGTGCCATTGTTTTGTAGCTTGTTTAAATCCTATAATGATTTTACTAATCTACATAGTTTGTTTTCATTTCCTTCGGAAATAAAACCCTCGTGTTGCTCCATATAAATCGACTTATCGAAATTTCCATTTAAGAATGTTGTCTTTACATTCATTTTATGAATCTCTAGATTATATATGGATGCAATTGCTATTAACATTCTTATAGAGGTTATTCGTGTAACCGGTGAATAAGTATCAAAGAAGTCTAAACCTACCTTTTACGATATCCTTTTGCTACAAATCTTGCTTTATAATTGTCAATAGAGCCATCTGGTTTCATCTTCTTTTTGAAGATCCATTTGCAACCAATCGGTTTTATTCCAAGTGGAAGATCAACTATTTTTCAAGTTTTATTACTTAGAATTGAATCAATTTCACTTTTGATTGCTTCTTTCCAACATGAAGATTCAGAATATGACATTGCTTCTTTGTACGTTTGAGGTTCATGTTCTAACATGTGTTAGAAAATCTAAACCGAACATCTTGGATGTTCATGCTCTTACGCTTCTTCTTGGTTCAACTTCCTTAATTTCACGATGAGATTCATCGTTATGTGGCTTGCTTGATTTTTCTCTTGTCCTTTTAAGGACATAATTTCCTTCATTCCTTTTGTGTGGAAAGACATCTTAAAAGAATGAAGCATCTCGAGAATCTATGATTATATTGACATTAATATCAGCTATATCAGACTTGAATACCAAAAATCTATAGGCACTATTATTTTGGGCTGGTCATAGATAGTAACAGTATAATTTTTGGTCTAAGTTTGACCCTCTTAGTAGGCGGAACTGGAACTTTTGCCAAGTACCCCATATTTTGAGGTATTTGAAACTTGGTATGTGTCCTTTCCATTACTCATATGGAATTGTTCCTTTTTTATTGTGAGGAACCTTATTTGATATGTGATCCGACATATTTATGGCTTCCCTCCACAAGTTCGTCGATAGACTAGAGGTTTGTAACAACTCGCATATTTATCGATTTTATATTTAAATATTTCATTATTCGTCGGATTTTGGTCAGAAAAGCTACTTTTTGCAAACAGTCGAATTAGGACTCGAGACCCCTTCCATTGAGTTCAAAATGCCGTTTGCAACCTTTTTGAGTATAAGCTTCGATATGTTTGGAGTAAGTCGAATTTTGACCTTTTTCACTTAGGGCTTTGGTTTGGGCTGAACCCATTAGCCACTTACTAACTCAGTCCCAACCCCCTCTCCTCTTCATTACTTCATTCCTCCTTTCCTAATACTCAAGCTTTTATAATAATGGAGGAGTGGAAGCGGAAATTAAAACTCGAAGCCCTAGTCTTCATTAGGAAATCCATCTTCTAGCTCCAAACTCAAGAGAACCCATTGGTAAGCTTTCTCTTCATCTTCTCCAACTCATTCTCTCTTTGATTTCAGAAATTTCCTAAACCTAATTTAGGAAAAGTTTCTCTTTTAAGCTTAGATTGAAGCTTCTTGAGTTGTTATTGAAGAGGAATTGATCTTAGCTTGTCTTTAAAGCTTCTTCTTCATTTGTTTGGGTTCAAAGTGAGATTTTTATCTCACATCTTAGTCTATATTTATCTTAGATTGTTAGGTATGAATTCCTAACACTTATTCTTGTGAAATTGCTTTTGGTTTGGATTGATTTGGTGAATATTCCAATTTTTAGTGTTTTGGGTTCAAATCTTTAAAAATCATAACTTTGATGTTTTGATCATGTTTTTGGTGATGAACCAAAGAGCTTCTATGGCCGAGTAGTCGATTGGCGTAAACCCTTAGTGTCGTTGCTCGATGGTTTGCAAATTGAGGGAGATTGTACCTCTTTTGAAATAGGGCAGGAAGTGCAAGTATACAGGTTCGGCCGACCGAGCTCAGGGTCCGGTCGACCGACCTACTACCCAGGCACTTCCTGCCTCTGGTTTGGAAGTGCTGGTTACAGGCTTCGGCCGACCGAGCCCCTGGGCTGGTCGACCGACCTGGTGCTCGAGCACTTCCAACCTCTGGTCCGATCAACCGACTCAGGGACTCCGGTTGACCGACCTGCTCCTATCTGCCTACTATGCTTTTTTTGCCTAGTTGCTTGAATTTCCAACTTTAATCGATTCGTGTTGTTTCCTATTTGTTGCTATCATCTATTATCGACTTTGATGACATTTTCTTTTGGAATCTAGGATATATCCACTTTGATGGATTTGGTATCGATTTCTTGGATTTTATTCACTTCTTCGAATGTGAATTTTTATGAATTGATTGTTTCTACAATCACTTCTATGATTTGTCACTTAAAAATATAAAGGTTTTCTATACTGGTAGTAAATATCAAAACTCTTTCTTCAAATGATTTCAACACTATTTTATTACAAAGCTCGTTTTCTCAAACCGATTTCCAATCTATTAGTATATACAAACCTTTACCTCACTTGTATGAGAAATCTAATTGAACGGCTTAGTAAAACAAGTGGTATGAATCGCTTGCGTTTATTTCGTTGGTTAATTCTTAGACTTGTTCGATTGAATCTCTTGTGACAATTTTCTAGTGGAGATTTACAATTTGTTTGTAAATATTTAAGTTAAGCTAGTGGTTATGGGACATGAAGCTAAGCTCATATATTTACTAGCTTACTGTAATTGACACTTCTCGGTGATCATGACGATCATTTTATGGTTTAGACTAGCATTGTGCGATGTCTCTTTGTCCACGTGGAGGAATGTACGTCGTTTTTATTGAGCTTCGGCTCACCAGGAGGAGCTTCGGCTCAATGTCTGCAATGGGGGACTATACCCTGTCATGAGGAACTTCGGTTCACCAGGAGGAGCTTCGGCTCAAAGTCCGCAATGGGGGACTATACCCTGTCAGGAGGAGTTTCGACTCACCAGGAGGAGCTTCGGCTCAAAGTCCGCAATGGGGGACTATACCCTGTCAGGAGGAGTTTTTGACTCACCAGGAGGAGCTTCGGCTCAAAGTCCGCAATGGGGGACTATACCGTGTCTGGAGGAGCTCCGGCTCATTTTTCTGGGATTAGCCATCTTTTCTTGTGATTTCTGGATTTCGTGTGTTGAATTCTGGAATTTATATTTCACCAACTTTTACGATTGGCATTGATATATATGTCATTTATTGTGGCTTGGTGAATGAAATTAGGAGTATGACATTCCTTTTTATCTTTGAGAAGATCTTTGCGATATTGATTAATCTCTTATTGATTTTTCAATTATTTATTTATCCCAGCTTGGCATTGTGATTATTATACGTTTAGTCATATCTCTTATTCTATATCATTTCTTCTAGTATTTATAGCTAGACTGATCCGTTTATTATTTTCTTCTTAAATAATACTCGGGTCAGACCGAGATGTTACAGGTGCTTCTGTTTGACTTCTCTTTTGGGGTTATCATATCATCTTTTGGCTAACTACTTAGATTAGTAGTTTATTTTGTTGTATACACTTGAGATATGGACTCATAGATGTATTCTTTTGTATAGCACGTGTTGCTATTCTTTTGTATTATGGTGGATCTTTTTGACCACTACTCTGATATACACTTTCATGCGTTAGTTATATATTCATATCTTCTTACGCCTTTGTGATATGAATTATCTGTGACTGATTTGTGTTATGCTTATTTCTATATTTTTTTTCGAAGATTATTATAGCCACTATGTAGTAGCTTTGTGTTTGTATCGGTATGTCGGATTTCCTCTTGAAATAAAATGCATGTTATACTATCTAACATATCGGTGCTCGCGCAAAGCAATTACACGGATGGTCGCTCCTCAACAGCCTTATTCTCCGTGCTAGTTGACAGCATTACACCGTAGTGCTCTTGACTAGCGTGGGTATTGAGGTGGGGCGTCACAGCTTGGTATCAGAGCCAAACTTCGGAACAATTTGGAATATTATAACAAGGATCATCGTCCTAAGTCTTTCTTAGGAGTCGTGCTTTAGGATTTAATTCGAGTCTTCGTACCGATTCATCCTATTTTATTTATGATTCCTTGTTTTATCTATCAAGATTGCTTGATATTCATTTTGTGAATAACCTTCTTCTTCTTCCTTCTTTCTTTCTTAAGGAAGAGAAATGGTTAGACCTGGACGTCCCAGAGCTGGACCATCTAGTGTTCCACCCCAGGATGGAGTTTTTATGACCACCCAGCAACTTCTTGACCTTGTCACGAATGCTCAAGCAGCCGGTCCCAATCCAGAGCCTACTCATCCTAAATCCGGTTTTGTACGCTTGTGCAGAGACTACATCGATTTGGGTGGAAGGCCATTCAAGGGATCCGAGAGTGTTATAGAAATTCAAGCTTGGCTCAAATCATGCGATCGTATCTTTTCTCGCATGAACCTTATTGATCTACACCGAGTCCAAGTGGCTTCTAGCATGCTCCAAGAAAGAGTGTTAGATTGGTATGAGCTCTTGACTTTGGAGGTTATCAAAGCGGATCTTACTTGGGAGCAATTCCGAGAACGATTCGAACTAAAGTTTGTGTCGGAGGCTGAAAAAGTAACTTTAGCACGGCGTTTTATTGACCTTGTTCAAGGTGGATCTTCTGTGACAGACTATGTCGCATCTTTCGAATCTCTTTCCAAATACGGGGTTGAATACATTAACACCCCAATGAAGAAAAATCAGAGATTCGTCTATGGCTTGAATAAGAATCTTAAAAAGCCATTACTCCTGAAACTTGAGGTTTCATTTGATCAGCTTATTGATATCGCTCTTCGTCTTGAAGAGGCCGACAGAGAAAGTGATGTCGAGGTTAGGAGTGCCAAACCGAACTCCAACAACAACAAGAAGAGGCATCCCTTTATTAGGTTCGAAAGTCCTAATCATAACAAGAGGGCGAAGCAAGAGACTTCTATAGCAAATACTCCCGTCCCCAATCGCGGAGAATGCTATAATTGTGGCTTTAGGGACCACTATATAAATAGGTGTCCAAGGCCTATTTCTTGCCACTATTGCAAAAGTGCGGATCATTATATATCTTCGTGTCCCAAGCGTCAAAGCAAGAGAGAAGGAAAGCTGCAAGCCCCTAGCAACTCTTCTCTTGGTCAAGGTATTTTACATTCAATCCTTGATGACGTTTTTTTATTTCGTGGTCTTCTTATTCGAGTTCTTTTTGATATGGGTTCCACCTCACTATTTTATATCGAAAGAACTTGTTGATTCTTTCCCTTTAAACAATTTTGGGCTTGATGTCTTCCTTGAGAATTGCGAATCCGAATGGTAGATCAGCAACACTCAATTTGCTTTCTATTGATGTCGAAATTATTTTATATGATTTTTCTTTCCGAGCCGATATTTTTTACTTAGGCTTCGGAATTGATTTGTGTTAAAGGATTGGCTTTTTCATTACGAAGCCATATCCTTTGCCCCGTGTGGAATATTCATCTTCGACATTTTCAATCCGTTAAGAAGATTTCTGTTTTTTCCTTTATGATTTTGATTCCAACTTGATGGCATCATTTTATTCCTTAAGACCACTTATAAGGAAAGTGTTGTTTCTCTCATTCATGTAGTTTGAGAAATTTTTCGGTATTTTTGAATTTGTCTTAGGACTGTCACCTAATCAATCTTTTGAGTAGTGTTAAGGTCTTTTCAGCTCGACCTTGCCACCAGTTTTCATTTGCTACGAGTTGCGGAAGTTAGCATTCCACTTACCGCATTCCGCACTCGTTATGATTCTTATGAATGACTTATTATGTCATTTGGTTTATCCAGCTTATTTCATCCATTTTATAAATCGAATATTCTATGAATATTTCGATGAGACCATTCTTGTATTTATTGATTTTGGATGAAAATAGTAATATAAAATTTTGCAAATCTTTTCCATAAGATTTATTTATAAGTAAAATTGGATTTTGTTCTTGAAACGAACGAAGAATATTCTTAAAAGTTTTTAAGAAACATGTTTATTATCTAGAAGACGATTTTGTGATTTTATTGCCCATTGAGTGCTTTAAGAATTTTGGTCGATGCGCTTGATCAACGTTATTGATAGGAATTTCCTAAATGCTTTGATGAGACAATCAAACACAGTAAAATTCACTTCAAATAAGTAAAATTTTCTGAAAAGATGATTACATAAGTTAGTTGTAATTTTGAAAGTTTTAGATTTTGGGAAAGAAGATTATTTGAAAGAATTCTTTTCCGATACTCTTATTCTTGTGTTTTCCGAAGGGAACCAAGACTTTGCTATTTGTACCGATACTAGTCGTATTGGTTTGGATGCCGTTCTCTTGCAAAGGAGAACATGCTATCACTTGTGCTTCTAAATCATTATAGCTTATCGAGACTAGATATGCCACTTATGATCTAGTGCTCGCGGCTATTGTTTTTACTTTTAAAATTTGGCATCACCTTTTTTGGATGAGAAATTTGTTCTCCACCTCGATCATAAATCTTTGGAATATTTATTTCTCATAAGGAACTTAATTTGCGTCAACCTCGTTGGCTCGAGATTCCTTGTATCTTACGATCGTTTTACCAAGTTCATCGGGCGTTTTGACGTAGTTCTTTTTATTGAGTTTCATCTCATCTCTTTTATGGACTAGCGTCCGATGTTCTTTTATGGTGTTCGGTTCATCGGATGTATTGTTATTATACTACATCGATGTTCCGTCTTATCTGGATCAATGGATGTACCATTATTTTACTGCATCGTTGTTCCGGTTTATCGGTTCATTGGACGTACCGTTTTTGTACTACGTCGGTGTTCCGAAATGATTCGGGCTTTGGTTCATTGGGCGTACCGTTTTTGTACTACGCTGATATTCCAAATTATTTGAGTTTCTAGTTTCTCGGGCGTACTGTTATTATACTACGTCGTTGCACCAGCTCAATTTTATGCTATTCTTGACGTTCTCCACGTCTTTTATCTACGGAAATGCCTTAGGGATTCCGGTTTTTATTCTTGAGCCCAGTGATATTGTAGAAATTGAAGTTTCACCAGATTTGATTTATGAGCAACATCCCATTCGCATCATTGCTTCGGGGATTGAGTGCCTTCGGAATAAAGATGTTCTTCTTGTGAGAGTTCAATGGTTCTCAAATCCTAGGGATTACTCATGGGAATCTAGAGAATTCATCGAGCGATCCCATTCATTCTAACTCTTTTGCGCTCTTTATGGTGAACTTCTTATTTCAATTTTCTTTTGTGTTGATATGCTTTTATGGTTGTTACTCTTTATTTTCTTCTTAAGTATTGCGAGGACGCAATTTCTTTAAGGAGGGGAGTCTGTAACAACCCGCATATTTATCGATTTTATATTTAAATATTTTATTTAAATATTTCATCATTCGTCGGATTTTGGTCCGAAAAGCTACTTTTTGCAAACAGTCGAATTAGGACTCGAGACCCCTTCCGTTGAGTTCAAAATGCCGTTTGCAACCTTTTTGAGTATAAGCTTCGATATGTTTGGAGTAAGTCGAATTTTGACCTTTTTCACTTAGGGCTTTGGTTTGGGCTGAACCCATTAGCCACTTACTAACTCAGTCCCAACCCCCTCTCCTCTTCATCACTTCATTCCTCATTTCCTAATACTCAAGCTTTTATAATAATGGAGGAGTTGAAGAGGAAATTAAAACTCCAAGCCCCAGTCTTCATTAGCAAATCCATCTTCTAGCTCCTAACTCAAGAGAACCCATTGGTAAGCTTTCTCTTCATCTTCTCCAACTCATTCTCTCTTTAATTTCAGAAATTTCCTAAACCTAATTTAGAAAATGTTTCTCTTTTAAGCTTATATTGAAGCTTCTTGAGTTGTTATTGAAGAGTAATTGATCTTAGCTTGTTTTTAAAGCTTCTTCTTCATTTGTTTGGGTTCAAAGGTGAGATTTTTATCTCACATCTTAGTCTATATTTATCTTAGATTGTTAGGTATGAATTCCCAACACTTATTCTTGTGCAATTGCTTTTGGTTTGGATTGATTTGGTGAATATTCCAATATTTAGTGTTTTGGGTTCAAATCTTTAAAAATCATAACTTTGATGTTTTGATCATGTTTTTGGTGATGAACCAAAGAGCTTCTATGGCCGGGTAGTCGACTGGTGTAAACCCTTAGTGCCGTTGCTCGACGGTTTGCAAATTGAGGGAGTTTGTACCTCTTTTGATATACGGTAGGAAGTGCAAGTATACAGGTTCGGCCGACCGAGCTCAGGGTCCGGTCGACCGACCTGCTACCCAGGCACTTCCTGCCTCTGGTTTGGAAGTGCTGGTTACAGGCTTCGGCCGACCGAGCCCCTGGGCCGGTCGACCGACATGGTGCCCGAGCACTTCCAACCTCTGGTCCGGTCAACCGACTCAGGGAGTCCGGTTGACCGACCTGCTCCTATCTGTCTACTATGCTTTTTTTGCCTAGTTGCTTGAATTTCCAACTTTAATCGATTCGTGTTGTTTCCTATTTGTTGCTATCATTTATTATCGACTTTGATGACATTTTCTTTGGGAATTTAGGATATATACACTTTGATGGATTCGGTATCGATTTCTTGGATTTTATTCACTTCTTCGAATGTGAATTTTTATGAATTGATTGTTTCTACAATCACTTCTATGATTTGTCACTTAAAAATATAAAGGTTTTCTATACTAGTAATAAATATCAAAACTCTTTCTTCTAATGATTTCAACCCTATGTTATTACAAAGCTCATTTTCTCAAACCGATTTCCAATCTATTAGTATGTACAAACTTAACCTCACTCGTATGAGAAATCTAATTAAACGGCTTGGTAAAACAAGTGGTATGAAACGCTTGCGTTTATTTCGTCGGTTAATTCTCGGACTTGTTCGATTGAATCTCTTGTGACAATTTTCTAGTGGAGATTTACAATTTGTTTGTAAATATTTATGTTAAGCTAGTGGTTATGGGACATGAAGCTAAGCTCATATATTTACTAGCTTACTGTAATTGACACTTCTCGGTGATCATGACGATCATTTTATGGTTTAGACTAGCATTGTGCGATGTCTCTTTGTCCACGTGGAGGACTGTACGTCGTTTTTATTGAGCTTCGGCTCACCAGGAGGAGCTTCGGCTCAATGTCCGCAATGGGGGACTATACCCTGTCATGAGGAACTTCGGTTCACCAGGAGGAGCTTCGGCTCAAAGTCCGCAATGGGGCACTATACCCTGTCAGGAGGAGTTTCGACTCACCAGGAGGAGCTTCGGCTCAAAGTCCGCAATGGGGGACTATACCCTGTCAGGAGGAGTTTTTGACTCACCAGAAGGAGCTTCGGCTCAAAGTCCGTAATGGGGGACTATACCCTGTCTGGAGGAGCTCCGGCTCATTTTTCTGGGATTGGCCATCCTTTTCTTGTGATTTCTGGATTTCATGTGTTGAATTCTGGAATTCATGTTTCACCAACTTTTACGATTGGCATTGATATATATGTCATTTATTGTGGCTTGGTGAATGAAATTAGGAGTATGACATTCCTTTTTATCTTTGAGAAGATCTTTTCGATATTGATTAATCTCTTATTGATTTTTCAATTATTTATTTATCCCAGCTTGGCATTGTGATTATTATACGTTTAGTCATATCTCTTATTCTATATCATTTCTTCTGATATTTATAGCTAGACCGATCCGTTTATTATTTTCTTCTTAAATAATACTCGGGTTACACCGAGATGTTACAGGTGCTTCTGCTTGACTTCTCTTCTGGGGTTATCATATGATCTTTTGGCTAACTACTTAGATTAGTAGTTTATTTTGTTGTATACACTTGAGATATGGACTAATACATGTATTCTATTGTATAGCACGTGTTGCTATTCTTTTGTATTATGGTGGATCTTTTTGACCACTACTCTGATATACACTTTCATGTGTTAGTTATACATTCATATCTTCTTCCGCCTTTGTGATATGAATTATCTGTGACTGATTTGTGCTATGCTTATTTCTATATTTGTTTCCGAAGATTATTATAGCCACTGTGTAGTAGCTTTGTGTTTGTATCGGTATGTCGGATTTCCTCTTGAAATAAAATGCATGTTATACTATCTGACATATCGGTGCTCGCGCAAAGCAATTACACGGACGGTCGCTCCTCAACAGCCTTATTCTCCATGCTAGTTGACAGCATTACTGTGACGACCCGGAATTTTCGAGCATTTAAAATCAGGATATTTAATTGATTTTAAATAGTAATTTCAACTTGAATTTCAAATATCGCTATTTATTTGATAATTGAATAATAGAATTTAATAATTAGAAGTTGAGAAAAATGTTGAATCTGGAATTTTAAGCCTATTGAAAATAAATTGAAGACTTATAAAACTTATATTGATAATATTGAAGAGAATAGAAGTGATGAAATTAAATTTAAAAATGGTTTGGTAAAGTTTGAAATTTATATCGTTTAAATTGAATTTAAAAATAGCCTTCCGAGGCATAGTCTCGGAATTTGACGAAATCAGTTCCATTGAGTCCGTAATATTGAATTATTACCGGATTTCAAATTTCTTAGCTCTCGGAATTAACGTGTGATCGTACGAGGTATAAATGCTTCGAAATAATTAATCGTTTTAATTAAAATATCCTGCATCTTTTCATCGGTCAAAATTCTTTTCACATCAGCCAAAGTCCTTTCATTTCAGCCGACCTATTTCATCATGTATTCTCTGTCTTCCTTTAGAAGCTAGAATCTAAGTGAAGCCGCTCTGTTAAATCGCGTATATCCTTCCTCCTTATTTCAAATGAAATCAGTTCAAGCGAGAGAGGGATGGTTGAACTATATAATTCTTCCTCTTCCTGTTCAATTTTTCATTCTCTTCTTCTAAAAAAAAGGGCAGAACGAACCCTTTCGTTCCAAATTGTTTTCGCATCAAAATTCGCCATGGCCTAATGCTCGTACGCGAACGGGGGAGGATGGGGATTGTGTTGTTCGTTCTCCAATCGAGATCGAACGTCGATCGATCTCGTCGCGAGCACATGGGTGGGGGAAGCAGGGTAGCAGCGATACTTGGCCACAGTGGTAACGGCGACGGCTTCAAGTCGGAGTTTTGGGTTCTTCTCAAGCTCGCGTGCTGATAGGGCAAGTCTCAGGAAGCAGAGCAGTGCATGACCGATCGTGTTAGCTCAATGGGCGGCGACTCGAACGCGTCAGGGTGGGCGAGTTCCTCCAGAGTACTCAAGGTTTAAAAATTAGTTATTTCACTTATTTAACTTCTTTTTGATTCAAGCTCGAATAATTTCAAAGGAATCCTGTAAGTGGAATAGGTTTCGGGCAATTTCGAATGAATTATAATGTTTGAGAATTTCAGGTTAGTCTGGAAAAGAATTTGGAAATTAAATAAGCGAATAAAACTAATAATTCAATACTTATAAAAATGGTAAACTAGGATTATTAGTTGGGGCACGGTCTGAGAATTTATAAGTTTATATTTGAGGCTTTAGAAACTCCAGTTGGAATGAGTTAATAATCTAGTTAGGTCGTCACGGTATATTTTGATCTAGACCTGTTACATGTAAGTGTAACACCCTGTTATAACTTTATTATCAGTTTAAAAAAAATTATTAGTTAAAATTAAATTATTGGTTAGTTAAATGGGAAATTTATTGGTCGATAGTTCGAATATTAATAAAACTCCTATAATGCTTATACAAGGTTATAATCTGAAATGAGGCAAGCCGATTTGGATTGTGATTGCCAAACAAAATCAAAGGTGAGTTAATCTCACTCAGTTTAAATTTAAATTTAAAATGATTAAATTTTAAATAATTGTTCGAATGGTTGAATGAATTGATGTGATATAGTATGATAGTTTGGAATTGATATATTATATTGTGCTAACATCTGTGGATGCGGGGAAAACAGGTTGGAGGGATCCAACTGGACCCCTCAATATTTATTTAAATTATTTAATACCCTCTGTTGTGATTTATTTGATATCCTATGATGATCTTTATTGGAATATTGAATGTTATGGTTCGATTGGATATAATTGGGTATGATGAATTACCAAAAATATATAAATTGGATTTTTGAAAGATAATAAAAGAAGTGAAGTTGTAAGTAAAATAATTATAGAGATTTGAATAAATTTTCAAATGAATTGGAAAGAAATAAAGTGACTTTACAATTCTAGTAAATAAATCGTGAGTATAGAAAGGAAATTTGAATAAACAAAGAGTTAATGAATTTCAATCTTCAGTGATATTAATTAAAAGAATAAAACATTTATTTAAAATTTAAGATTTAAATTATTGAAAGAAATAAAGAAGAAGTTGGGAAAAACTGAAATTCGTATATTTCACTTAAAAAGGTTTTAAAACAAACGGGAAATTATAACTTTAATAATAAGTCATAATTAATGAATTTTAAAATGAATTAAGAAAGAAAAGAAATTTATTTCAAACAAAATAAATTGGAAATCAATATGGGAAAATTGATTTAAGTGATGGAATTTGGAATTTTCTCTGGATAGCCAAGTACATGTTTTTTTTAAAAAGGTAAATTTCTAAATATAAATGAAATGTTTTAAAATTGTTTTTAAAGAAAGCAAGTTTTGTAAATTTCATTTTTTCTAATATTTAAAATCTCAAGTAAGGTTTTCTTTTAATCTATTTTAGTAGTAATTATTAAGAAGTAACTTAGTATTTTGTTTTTTAAAAGAAGAAATCTAGTTTTATATTTACTAGGTAACTTTATTTCAAATATTCATATAGTATGTATTTTTAACAAATTATTAAAGTAGCTTAATTTAAATGTTTTATAAGTATATATTTTCAAAGTAAAGTGTTTTAAAATTATTTTTAAAATCTAGTTTTATGCTTGGTGATTTCAAAGGAGATAGAAAAAATTTTGGAAAAGTTTATTCTAGAAAGAAAGATGGTTTTGAAACTGTTTTCAAAGGATTGAAAATAGAAATATATCTTGTGAAGATATTTTGAGGTTAATAAATAATTTGGGAAATTATTTGTTGTTTGATGGATGTTTGTAAATATTAATTGATAGTTAAATAACCGACTGTCAATATTGGACAATTGCGTTGATCGTTTCGAAGAGACCGGGATCGAGATTTATTTCTCGAAAACCACTTCGATCCGGTTTGTACGTTTCGTGCGAAAAACGTGTTCGGAGTCGAAGATGGAGCAGTGAAGTGCAAGGGCTAGTCGCTACTAATCCTGAGGATATTTCCAAAATGGATGTAGTAGGAGTAGTGCCTTCGGTTCCGTTCGAACCCGGGATGGACTTGTATGGATGAATGCTTACGGAACATCGTCAGGTGGGCGATGGGCATTCTAAGTGAAACGTTCTAAAGGTAACGCTTAGCCTCAAGCTTCATCAACCGGGAATGACTGAAAATCAGGGGATATGCAGCAAGGCTTCGTGGGTAGCCCCCACTTGAGAGTAAGGTCATCCCTGTCTAAATGTCCCTTTTTATTTCGGCTTAGTGGTGCGGTTGCTGATCCCAACAGTGGGGTGATCTTATTCGAAACTGTCCAGTAAGGGATGGGTCCCGCCTTGTGTTGCAGGGGATGAAGGGAGTAATCCTCGGTACGGTGATCTAGGCCCCGTACTGTGACAGGTGGTACCCCGGTGCCTAATCATTGATGGAAATCTATTCTCCCTACGAGCCTTGTACGAGTTTTGTTTGTATTACCCACTTTGTGGCTAGTAGCTGGAATTTAATAATGTAACAATTTCGGCTATTTTATAAGTATTTGTAAATAGACCCTATTATAATATCAGAGGATTTCTATAAAAATTGTTATAGCTACCGTAAGGTAAAAACCCGACATGTTTGTTTGTGGCGTGGTCTTACGAGATGCTTTTGTTTTCAAAGGATTTTGAAACTTTAATAATCAATTGGGTGTGATTTTCTCACGCTGGTATTCCAGACTGACTCGGGTGTTGTTTTATATGATGCTCGGGTCAGACCGAGTATTATGGATACAGGATTTGACGCTGTGGAGCTCAGGAGACGAGCTGGATGACGATGTGTACTTTTCATACTTGTTTTATATATATATATATATATATATATATATATATATATATATATATATTCCGCTGTGTTGAGTTACTGTGTATCCAGTTGTATGTGATTGATGTTGTATTTGATTGATGTTGTGTGCACTCTGATGATGTACTCTGGTTATGTATAAATAAACAGATATAGTTTTGATTTGTGTAAAGATCTGTTATTATATATTATATTTTATTCCGCTAAGATGGTTAGATTCTGATGTTGTTTTCTGTTTCCCTTCTTCTACCTCTTCTTCTTTAACCCAAATGGTTCGTATTTCTGTGGAACTTGAGTTGATTTAGGTAGAATAGTGTTGACTCAAGGGGTACGGATTTGCGGGTCGTTACATTTGGTATCAGAGCATAGTTTGGTGTTAACCTTGGCTCTGGTGGGAATTACTCACTAAATTAGAGTCTGAAGTACTCTAAAATGAGTTTGAGCGTATAAATAGATATGAGTGCGTATTTGTTAGTGGATATAAATTGTTTTAATATTGTGTAGATTGGTTTATTGAGTGGCATATGAACCTTTGTCGACACAGTCGGCGCAACTGTATCGAAGGGGTTTCTAAACACTTGAATAGAACAATTGACACGGTATTGTTTTAAATGCGGGTAAATGAAGTAATTTTACCCAAAATATATTTTGATATAAGTAAAAGTTTTTATAAACTAATTTAGCTAATATATGGTTGCTTGGATGTTAGAAATAAGGATATTTAAATTATTATCCTTATTGTATGGAAAATTTATCTAGAAATTGAAAACGTAACCAAAAGCTAAGGAAGTAAATTCATTATAAATGAAAGTTATAAATATGCATTATAAATGAAATTTATAAATTGAAATATAATCAAATGAGAATTTGTATGAGCATAGTCTATGCAAATGAATTACAGTAAAATTGATATAAGCAGCATTTGGAAATTTAAATCCCGAGGATTTTGAAAGTGTTTGTAGAAGTGTTTTGAAGATAAATAATAGCACAATTGTTTTGGAGATATTTCTGAAGGAAAATTGTTTTAAATAGATTTTGAAAATGATATAGCATTGAAATCACTTGGATTATTGGAAAATAATTCTGACGATGACGGCCGCATCATCAGTATTCATTTTCGAATTTCTAAGTGACGGATTGCTACCAAATTGATTTGTTCAGAAAAGTTAGTTATTTTTGAAAATCTCAAAAGAAAATTGTTGGGAATAAAACATGATTGGTTTAACTTTGAGAAATGTGATTTGAGATGTTGAAGATTTCAAATGTTTTGAAACCAAAACCGGGTGTTCGGAAATCCTGATGAGATAGTTGTAAGCTTATAAATGAAGATGATTTTTAAGTCGAGAAAGAAATATAAGCTTTGAAGGTTGGAATTTAAATTTAAAATGAAAATGATATTAACTTGGATTGGGTGATAAAATTTAACTGGATTGACATTAATTGGATAAGCTGAAAATAATATTCAGTTATTTTCGAAATAAGTTGAAATCAAATTGAGTTAAATAAATCTGAGTTTAAAATAAAATTGAATTGAAATAAGAATTCAATTAAGTTAGTAAATGGGATTATATTCTTATCTGGATAAATAAAAACTAAGTTGGGTAAGGATTGGAATTGGAATAAATGAATAAGAATAACTTATAAGAGAATTAAAAATGCATGGAATAAAAATATGCTTGGGTTATAAATAAGCATAAGGCTTGAGTTAAAAATAAAAGAAGAACATATTCAAGCCTATAATGAATGGAAATGTATAAAATAAAAGTTGTGACTCATGAAATTGAAATGGAATACAAAGCCTAAAATTTATATTTTGATGAATTGGAAATTGGAAAGAAAATCCAAACTTGACTTATTAAACTAAACTGAATTAAGAAAATTTAAATGTAGTGATATTTGGAATAAAAATTCAAGTGTTGGATTATAAATAAGGGAAGACCTAATTGATAATAAATTAGTTAATGAAATGTGTAAATGGAGTTCAATGTAGTTAAATAGAAGCAGAATTGTAAGCTAATCATGAAGATTGGAAAATAAAACTCAAGTTATAAATCAAATTCGACTTGAAATCATTAGTGAGTAAAATATAATTGAAAGTGGCCTTGCAATTAATTAAATGAAATTTATAAATTGAGAATGAAATTGAATTGTGAGTTCATAAAGGTGAATGGTAAATTGAAAATGGATAGTGAATTCAGAATTTGAGTTATTAATTGGAAGTTGACTTGAAGTGTTAACAAATTAAATATAATTGGAAAGGTATCGAATAAAAATTAAATTGGATTGAAATAGTAATGGTTTGAATTGCAAATAAATCCAAATAAGCGGAAATAATTTGTAAATGGCCTTATAATAAATTGAATGAGCTGAATCTAAGAGTTAAAATGTATAATAACTAATCAAATAAATTTGTAATTTGAAATGAGCATGGATTAAAATAGAATCAAGTTAAATTGAAAAGAGAAATTTATTTGCAAAATGAAATGAGCTTAAGTATAGAAAAAAAAGGGATTTGAATAAATTGAAGTAGATTAACTTAAGCTGAATAAACGAAGGAGAGTTGAATTGAATTCAACTTAAAACTAAGTTTAATGATATTGGATTGGATTTAAATCAAGTGAAAATAAATTTGAATCGAAATAGAATTTGGTGGGTTATAAATAATATGTAAGGAAATGAAATTCATAATGGATTGAGTGGATAACCTAATTATATTGAATGAATAAATGGATGGGATAAATAAGAACCAAATGAAATATGGTTTAAATAAGTTGAGAAATGGTTGTTGAATGACATAGCTTGGATTGTCTTGGAGCTAAATAAATTAGTTCGGAATAAACAATTTTGGAATGAATTGTAATTGAATGGTTTGTGAATGAAATTTAAGCAGAATGTGTCGAGCTAAATCAAATGTTTTTAATGGAACCTGTTTGAATAATGAAGTGAATGGATCCAAATTTGAAATGCAATGAAAATGAGAATACATGGATTGTGAATAAATTGAAAATGGAATAGAGTTAAGTATAAGTTGAGTTGAAAATCAATTTAAATTGGTTATAAAACATAAATACTTATTTATTCACATAAATCTCGTCAAATTGCATAGAATTAATTGTTATTTGATGTAAATGGAAGTAATTAATAATTCTATGAGTTGATAGAAGTAGATTAAATTGATTTTGAAAGCAATTGAATCAAATATGAGTTCAGTTTGCTTAAGAATAAATTAAATGTAAGCGATCGAGTTTTAAACCATTCAAATTTGAATGAAAATGGTTTGTAAATTAATTGGAATAGTTGAATTACTATGAAAATTGTATAAATTGCTTATGGAAAATGTTGATGTGCATTTCTTTTAGAATTCATACGTTTTCACCATTGTAACTAAGTGAAATATAGTTAAACTGCATATATTTGGCACGTACATGTTTAAATTGAGTAAGTACAGGTACCTGGAAGCCGTGAGGCTGGATTTGGTTGTGCTATTTGCTAAAAATAATAAACCGCTTGCTTAAAATGCTAAATAAGGTACGCCTACACAATTAAAATAGGAAATATGAACTGTTTTTGGTTTTTCCGACCGTGTGGGTCGATGTATATATATTTATATCTTTTGCCAAATTGCAAAAGCTCCTCCGTACAAAGGATCTCTGCCAAAAATTTTCAGAAATTTTGGGAGTTAGAAAATTTTTGGAAATTTTGAAAAATTTAGTTAACAGCAAACGATTTCAAATTGGAAATTGAAATAAGTTAGTAAATGAAACTAACTAAAATAATGACATAACTTAGTTATAAATGAAAAACAAGATTTATATATTCAGAGTTAAAGATAAATTGGATTCATATGGAAATGAAGGAATCGATTTGAATAGAAATATATATAAACTAAAGTCGGAGTGAAATAAATATAAGAAACACATAAAATACTTATACTAACTTAAGTATGAAATGGTGCATTCTTAATTGGAAATTGAATATTACAAATACATTCTAAGTTGATATTTGGATAAATAAATATTGACATTGGTAAGAAAGTTGATATAATGTTTTGGAAATATTGTGATTGGATATTAGTGCTAAGCAGGATATGCAGGTATTATAAAAGGGAAAAGGAAATTGGATTCGATTTCAAGAGATAAATTTGAATTGCCGACAAAAGGTACGTATTTAAATTTGGTATGGAATTTGATTGGGATTTTGGATTGAGCCACTTAGCTTTTTGTTTTCTTTTTGGATTTGGGAGGCCATAGAGCCATTTTGTAGTTGTACCGAGTCAGCCGCGCAAAGGAGACGCTGGCGAAATTTTTCAAAAATTTAGAGAGTTAGAATATTTTTGAGAAAATTTGATAATTCAAAATTCAGTTTTAAACTTAAACTTGAATAATAGAGCAAATATGATTGTTTGCAAACTAGGGAAAGGTTTAGAAAGTTAATAAGAATAATAATGGGTCTTCTATAAGAAGATAGTTGGTGAGATGTTGAATTGTTAAAAACTGTTTGATTTTAGGGAAATAATAAACGGGTATTGTATCATTCTTCCTAATTAGTAATTTCGAGGACGAAATTCTTTTAAGGGGGGAGGAATGTGACGACCCGGTATTTTCGAGCATTTAAAATCGGGATATTTAATTGATTTTAAATATTTAAGATAATAATTTCAACTTGAATTTCAAATATCGCTATTTATTTGATAATTGAATAATAAAATTTAATAATTAGAAGTTGAGAAAAATGTTGAATCTGGAATTTTAAACCTATTGAAAATAAATTGAAGGCTTATAAAACTTATATTGATAATATTGAAGAGAACAGAAGTGATGAAATCAAATTTAAAAATGGTTTGGTAAAGTTTGAAATTTATATCGTTTAAATTGAATTTAAAAATAGCCTTCCGAGGCACAGTCTTGGAATTTGACGAAATCAGGTCCATTGAGTCCGTAATATTGAATTGTTACCGGATTTCAAATTTCGTAGCTCTGGAAATTAACGTGTGATCGTACGAGGTATAAATTCTTCGAAATAATTAATCGTTTTAATTAAAATATCCTGCATCTTTTCATCGGTCAAAATTGTTTTCACATCAGCCGAAATCCTTTCATTCCAGCCGACCTATTTCATCATGTATTCTCTGTCTTCCTTTAGAAGCTAGAATCTAAGTGAAGCCACTCTGTTAAATCGCGTATATCCTTCCTCCTTATTTCAAATGAAATCAGTTCAAGCGAGAGAGGGATGGTTGAACTATATAATTCTTCCTCTTCCTGTTCAATTTTTCATTCTCTTCTTCTAAAAAAAATGGCAGAACGAACCCTTTCGTTCCAAATTGTTTTCGCATCGAAATTCGCCATGGCCTAATGCTCGTACGCGAACGGGGGAGGAGGGGGATTGTGTTGTTTGTTCTCCAATCGAGATCGAACGTCGATCGATCTCGTCGCGAGCACATGGGTGGGGGAAGCAGGGTAGCAGCGATACTTGGCCACAGTGGTAACAGCGACGGCTTCAAGTCGGAGTTTTGGGTTCTTCTCAAGCTCGCGTGCTGATAGGGCAAGTCTCAGGAAGCAGAGCAGTGCATGACCGATCGTGTTAGTTCAATGGGCGGCGACTCGAACGCGTCAGGGTGGGCGAGTTCCTCCAGAGTACTCAAGGTTTAAAAATTGGTTATTTCACTTATTTAACTTCTTTTTCATTCAAGCTCGAATAGGTTCAAAGGAATCCTGTAAGTGGAATAGGTTTCGGGCAATTTCGAATGAATTATAATGTTTGAGAATTTCAGGTTAGTCTGGAAAAGAATTTGGAAATTAAATAAGCGAATAAAACTAATAATTCAATACTTATAAAAATGGTAAACTAGGATTATTAGTTGGGGCACGGTCTGAGAATTTATAAGTTTATATTTGAGGCTTTAGAAACTCCATTTGGAATGAGTTAATAATCTAGTTAGGTCGTCACGGTATATTTTGATCTAGACCTGTTACATGTAAGTGTAACACCCTGTTATAACTTTATTATCCGTTTAAAAAAAATTATTAGTTAAAATTAAATTATTGGTTAGTTAAATGGGAAATTTATTGGTCGATAGTTCGAATATTAATAAAACTCCTATAATGCTTATACAAGGTTATAATCTGAAATGAGGCAAGCCGGTTTGGATTGTGATTGCCAAACAAAATCAAAGGTGAGTTAATCTCACTCAGTTTAAATTTAAATTTAAAATGATTAAATTTTAAATAATTGTTCGAATGGTTGAATGAATTGATGTGATATAGTACGATAGTTTGGAATTGATATATTATATTGTGCTAACATCTGTGGATGCAGGGAAAACAGGTTGGAGGGATCCAACTGGACCCCTCAATATTTATTTAAATTATTCAATACCCTCTGTTGTGATTTATTTGATATCCTATGATGATCTTTATTGGAATATTGAATGCTATTGTTCGATTGGATATAATTGGGTATGATGAATTACCAAAAATATATAAATTGGATTTTTGTAAGATAATAAAAGAAGAGAAGTTGTAAGTAAAATAATTATAGAGATTTGAATAAATTTTCAAATGAATTGGAAAGAAATAAAGTGACTTTACAATTCTAGTAAATAAATCGTGAGTATAGAAAGGAAATTTGAATAAACAAAGAGTTAATGAATTTTAATCTTCAGTGATATTAATTAAAAGAATAAAACATTTATTTAAAATTTAAGATTTAAATTATTGAAAGAAATAAAGAAGAAGTTGGGAAAAACTGAAATTCGTATATTTCACTTAAAAAGGTTTTAAAACAAATGGGAAATTATAACATTAATAATAAGTCATAATTAATGAATTTTAAAATGAATTAAGAAAGAAAAGAAATTTATTTCAAATAAAATAAATTGGAAATCAATATGGGAAAATTGATTTAAGTGATGGATTTGGAATTTTCTCTGGATAGCCAAGTACATGTTTTTTTAAAAAAAGTAAATTTTTAAATATAAATGAAATGTTTTAAAATTGTTTTTAAAGAAAGCAAGTTTTGTAAATTTCATTTTTTCTAATATTTAAAATCTCAAGTAAGGTATTCTTTTAATCTATTTTAGTAGTAATTATTAAGAAGTAACTTAGTATTTTGTTTTTTTAAAAGAAGAAATCTAGTTTTATATTTACTAGGTAACTTTATTTCAAATATTCGTATAGTATGTATTTTTAACAAATTATTAAAGTAGCTTAATTTAAATGTTTTATAATTATATATTTTCAAAGTAAAGTGTTTTAAAATTATTTTTAAAATCTAGTTTTATGCTTGGTGATTTCAGAGGAGATGGAAAAAAAATTGGAAAGGTTTATTCTAGAAAGAAAGATGGTTTTGAAACTGTTTTCAAAGGATTGAAAAAGAAATATATCTTGTGAAGATATTGATAGTTAAATAACCGACTATCAATATTGGCCAACTGCGCTGATCGTTTCGAAGAGACCGGGATCGAGATTTATTCCTCGAAAACCACTTCGATCCGATTTGTACGTTTCGTGCGAAAAACTTGTTCGGAGTCGAAGATGGAGCAGTGAAGTGCAAGGGCTAGTCGCTACTAATCCTGAGGATATTTCCAAAATGGATGTAGTAGGAGTAGTGCCTTCGGTTCCGTTCGAACCCGGGGCGGACTTGTATGGATGAATGCTTACGGAACATCGTCAGGTGGGCGATGGGCATTCTAAGTGAAACGTTCTAAAGGTAACGCTTAGCCTCAAGCCTCATCAACTGGGAATGACTGAAAATCAGGGGATATGCAGCAAGGCTTCGTGGGTATCCCCCACTTGAGAGTAAGGTCATCCCTGTCTAGATGTCCCTTTTTATTTTGGCTTAGTGGTGCGGTTGCTGATCCAAACCGTGGGGTGATCTTATTCGGAACTGTCCAGTAAGGGATGGGTCCGGCCTTGTGTTGCAGGGGATGAAGGGAGTAATCCTCGGTACGGTGATCTAGGCCCCCTACTGTGACAGGTGGTACCCTAGTGCCTAGTCATTGATGGAAATCCATTCTCCCTACGAGCCTTGTACGAGTTTTGTTTGTATTACCCACTTTGTGGCTAGTAGCTGGAATTTAATAATGTAACAATTTCGGCTATTTTATAAGTATTTGTAAATAGACCCTATTATAATATCAGAGGATTTCTATAAAAATTGTTTTAGCTATCGTAAGGTAAAAACCCGACATGTTTATTTGTGGCGTGGTCTTACGAGATGCTTTTGTTTTCAAAGGATTTTGAAACTTTAATAATCAGTTGGGTGTGATTTTCTCACGCTGGTATTCCAGACTGACTCGGGTGTTGTTTTATATGATGCTCGGGTCAGACCGAGTATTATGGATACAGGATTTGACGCTGTGGAGCTCAAGAGACGAGCTGGATGACGATACGTACTTTTCGTACTTGTTTTATATATATATATATTCTGCTGTGTTGAGTTACTGTGTATCCAGTTGTATGTGATTGATGTTGTATGTCATTGATGTTGTGTGGACTCTGATGATGTACTCTGGTAATGTTTAAATAAACAGATATAGTTTTGATTTCTGTAAAGATCTGTTATTATATATTATATTTTATTCCGCTGCGATGGTTAGATTCTGATGTTGTTTTCTATTTCCCTTCTTCTACCTCTTCTTCTTTAACTCAAATGGTTCGTATTTCTGTGCAACTTGAGTTGATTTAGGTAGAATAGTGTTGACTCAAGGGGTACGGATTTGCGGGTCGTTACAATTACACCGTAGTGTTCTTGGCTAGCGTGGGTATTGAGGTGGGGCGTCACAGTTCAATAGCATTGTATTTATCACATCTTTTAATGTTCTTTTCTTTCTTTCGGCAATAACATTTTTTTGTGGTGAATATGGAGCTGTTGTTTGATGAATTATACCGGTATCTGCACAGAATTGTTCAAATGTGATTCATATTCTCTACCTCGATCAGATCTCAATATCTTGATCTTTTTATTTAACTGATTTTCTACTTCAATCTTATATTTTATAAACGATGTAATTGCTTCATCTTTACTATTCAAAAAATATACATAGTAATATCGTGTATAGTCATCAATAAAAGTGATAAAGTACTTTTCCCCACCTCTTGTAGGTAATGATTTAAAATCACATAAATCAGTGTGAGCCAAAACTAGTGGTTCTGTACTTCTATCAATGGTATGAAATGGTTTTTTTAACCAATTTTGCTTCTACACATGTCTCGCATTTGTAGTTTTAATCTAATTGGAATTTAGGTATTAATCCCAATTTTGCTAATTTTTCATTTTTCGAAAATTTATGTGTCCTAATTTAGCATGTCAGTAAAATTTCATGCTCAACCAAATAAGAAACTTCCTTTTTATTAATAGCACAATCAAAATACATAGTTTTATTGCTGACTATGGCTACATTGCCTTAAATAGGCCATCACATAAATAACCCCTTTCTATATAAATTCCAGCCTTAGACTCGAATACCAAACGGAAGCCTTTCCTTGAGAGCACAGGTCCAGAGACAAGGTTCTTGCGGATATCCGGAACATAAAAAATTTCACTTAGTGTCATAGTTTTTTCAGATGTAAATTTGAGGACGACTATTCCGTTACCTTCGATCATGGAAACTGCAGAATCACCCATGTAAAAAATTTCTTCCTGATCGTATTTCTTGTAAGTGGGGAACATAGATATATCAAAACAGACATGACGAGTAGTGCCTGTGTCTATCCACCACCGTGCAGGATTCTGTACTAAGTTGTATTCTGAAACAACTCCTGAAAAGTTCATCTCCTCAATGGTTGAACTTAAATTTTCCACTATATTTGCCACCGATTTGTTATTCGTCTTCTTATGCATGCAATCTTTAGCTGCGTGCCCAGTCTTTCCACGGACCCAACATTTGCCCTTGAACTTCTTGGTTTCCTTATCTTTGGATTGATTATTCGGTGTCTTTCTCTTTTTCTTTTTGTTGGTGAAGTGTCCTTTTTTCTTTGAACCTTCTGTAACAAGTGTCTCTTCGTCTTTTAGTTGTGTTATTCTATAATTATCTACCTCAATTTTTAATCTGACAATGAGATCTTCTAAGGAAATCTTCTTTTTCTTATGTTTCAGATAGATGTAGTATAGTCTCTCAAAGATGGTGGTAAATTTATTGTTATTGCTTCAACAAAGAATGATTTTCCAACTAGATATCCTTCTGCTTCAAGTTCATGAATTATAAGTTGGAGTTCCTGCACTTGACTAGTCACGGATTTGGAATCCACCATTTTGTATTCCATAAATTTATCTACTATGAACTTCTTCAAACTGACATTCTGCGTCCTGAATTTATTTGCAAGTGTAGTCCATAGGGATTTTGCTGTCTAGTGTGGTTGATATACTCTATATAGTACTTTATCTAGACAGTTCAGAATGTAATTTCGGCATAAGAAGTCCGAATGTTTCCATGAGTCAATTCCGATAAAAAAGCTGCGTCTTTTTCTCTAGTTCGTCCGTCTTTAGGCTTTAGTTCATCCTTCTCAATGCACTTCTACAGCCTCAATGTGGTGAGATAAAACTGCATTTGATTCTTCCATGTTATGAAGTCATCACCATCTCCTTTAAACGGATCAGGCCTGTTGTGGGTAGCACCTTTTGCTGATAGTTCAACTGTCGCCATCTCTTTTTTAGTGAAAAGAGGAAAGTCTTAAGATGTTATACAATCAATATACCAAAACAGAGATCAATATGTTATAAACTCGTCACATAAGTTTACAAACATATTTCCACTACTTTGGAATTCTGTATTAGTTATTTTGAACAATAACTATGTTGTAATTAATTTACAAGAACAAACTATAGCAATCACAACAACAAATTATTGTATTGAACTGTTGCGATAACCAAGCATTGTACTACTTCGTAGAAATAGCACAACGTTGAAATGAAAATATTACGGAATGATGTATATAAATATATAAGTAAACAGAAATCTAATCGGATGAAGAAGGAAATTACGTTCGGGGATTGTTGTAACAATTTCCTTAAGACTTTATTAAAGTCTTCCAAGATACAATAGACTTGATCTCTTCGAGATTGTGATGAGTATGATCTTCTATGTGATATGCAGAAGCGCACGGGTCTGGAGATTAAGAAATGAAGAAGAAGAGAAAATTTTGAATAATCTACTGAGCAGGTTTCTTCTCCTTTTGTAGGCTAATTCCCAACAGTTATGCTTGTTGGGAACAGCCACATCTCTTTGTCTGCAACGGCCAAAAACTGTCGCGGTTTGCAATAGTCGCCTCTCTTTGTTTGCAATGGTCAAGAACTTTCACGGTTTGCAACAGTCGTCTCTCTTCAATTGCAACGGCCAAGAATTGTCGTGGTTTGCAACAGTCGCGTCTCTTCATTCGCAATGGCTAAAACAGCTTTGCAACGCCTATTTTGAAAAGCCGCTTCCAATCCACTAGTCGCTTCTATTTGAATATAATCAGTAGAAAACTTTTTACTTTTGTGTAGCAAAAATAACATGGTCCACTCTTATTGCACCCGCACCCGCACTCAGTACGGGACAGGCGGGTGGCGCACGCGTGTGTGTTAGTTCATGGCCATCTAGGTCCTCCCCCTCGCATAAAATTACCTAAACCTAAAGACCAATATAAGTTTGAGGAAAGTAGTGTATAAGCAAGAACATTAACTTATTTTTGGTGATGTGAGACAATATCTCATTCACTATATAAAGGTCCTCTAACACTGACTACAGTAGTTTACTATTGTTGTTGCTGAGCTATTAACGAAAGGTATGGTGATTGTTGAGTAGGAACATTTTCAATCACTTTTGCCACTATTTGTTCCCTAAATACTCATCTTTGTAATTTTCTATTCAGTAAATAAAGTATTTGTTTCAAAAAAAATTGTTTTGAGAAAAGTGTTAAAGATTTTGCGTTTACTTTAAGTGGTTGAAAATAATGATCGAGTGTATTTGCTCTTGTATGTGAATAATATGTTTATTGTTTCGAAAACCAAAGCTAAAATAAAAGGTTGAAAGCATATTCAAATGCAAAATCCAATGCGAAAGATCTTGAAGAGGCAAAAAAAATATTGAGCTAGAAAACTGATAAAAGATCTAAAGCGATGCATGTGAACATTGTCTTGGCATGAATACATTGATGAAATGCTTGTATGTTTTGAGATTGAAAGAGAAAAGCGATTAGTACACCAATACCATTACATAATAGAGTAAGGGTGTGCATACGTGAGGATTTCGACTTAGTTTATCGGTCTTGATGAGATTTGGATTCAAAAGAGAGCGAAATGTGTAAGATATTATATGTTATGGTGGTTACAAATAGTCACACCTTCTATCATTTAAGATATATAGAAGCTTCACAACTCTAGCCTCCATTGGAAAATTGGTAAAAGCCTTGAAGCTGAGATTTGCACACTAAGTCCAAGGAGAAGAAGCGATGATTCAAAGAGGAACAACTAACAACCAATGTGTCGACAATCGACTGATATAAGGTACATAATACCTCAAATTTAAATATTTATACATGATATGTTTATTTTTGGTGAAAACAAATAAAATTGAAAATAAAATATTATTACACACACATTCGTACATACATACATACATACATACATACATACATACATACATACATATATATATATATGTGTGTGTGTGTGTGCATAGTTAGTTATAAACATAACTATATTTAATATAGCTTGTCCAAAAAAATTATTTTTTGTATGCATATATACTTACAGCCAATATATATATATATGTATGTATGTATGTATGTATGTATGTATGTATGTATGTATGTTCAAATGATCTATTTTTAGATAAAAAGGTTAATTTTGTTTTCGGTATACATTATTTTATTGTTTACTTTTATTCTTGGTTTGAAAAAAATTATTCGGTTTTTAAATTTTATATGTATGTGTATATATTATTTTCGGTTTTTATGAAAAAATTATATATAGATATATGTTTGAATTAGTCAAAATCAATAGAAAATTCATATTTTAAATAAGTATGTATATATATCAGTATATATTAAATACACACATATATATATATTAAACAAATATATAAATATATATATATATATGTATATATATGAACATAAATAATATGTGGTTTACACACACGTACACATGCGTACATATAACATAATTTTTAAAATGCAAAAACATTTTTTTATTACAGCCGAATGAAAAAGTTAAAATATTAACAGTATTAATATATATTTATGTATATATTTTATTAATGAACGAATATATATGTGTGTGTGTGTGTGTGTGTGTTTATGTGTGTGTAATATGACCATCATCTTGAGGTTATTATGTTAAAGACAAATCCTTGATATTGTTCTCTTATTTAAGCATAAATCACAATGGTTATTCTCCTATATATGTTCCTTATATTGACTTTTTTTAAAAATTTCTCGACTAGTTTATGATATTTATAACGTTCACATTATTAGTGTGAATTCTTAAAAATTAAATATGATAAATCCAAACTAAAATTGAACTAAAATAATATATAAAAATAAATACGTCATAATACGCATGCGTGCGCGTGCGCACGCGCACAAATATACATAGAGATAAACTAAATTAAAACAACACAATGTTTTTTAATGATCATTAAATATGATTTATGATAAATAAAGTATTCTGTTAAACACAAAAATAAGATCTAGTGCAAAAATTAATAAGACAAATTTTTTTTGAAGCTTTCCTCTTTTGTGTCAATGCACACGATCCAACATTTTTAAACTATCTAAGAAAAAACAAGGCCCATATGACGAATGTGTCATATGCTAGTTTTGTTGAAGGTTGATGTATGCAACGGTGTGTGCAAGATCAGATGTGGCTCAAGCCGTTTGGGTAGTTATTTGAAATCTGGCTAATTTGATTAAATCGTATAGAAAGTCATGTAAGTCATATTGAGATAGTTTAGAGAACTACATGACTTTTTTTTGACGACAAAATTGATATGGATTGCGAATTAGTTGGTTCTTATGATCCGAATAATGTCATGATAGTGACTGGGGGAGGAAGTCACCTCAGATCAAGTATTAACTCTTGGAAGAACAATCATTAGTTGGAGGATGATGTTGCTATTATACTTGCATTATTTGCTATGGAGTAGGAATTGATAACCACAGAGCATGCCGTTAAAGAGATGCTGAGGTGTTTGGTGTGATTTTAAGTTTGAGCAAGAAAGTGTCATAGTGAATGGCGATAGCCGAAAACACAATTTACTTTATGGATGTTTTGATGTTTAGCTCTTTGCATAGAAATATTGAGGTGAAAGAGTCATTCTTGATGCCATCCATGGATGATGGCAAAACAATTTTAATTTAAAATATTCACAGACAATGCAACGACATTGTATATGATGTCTTTATGGATTGAAGAGTTTGAACATTGCTCAAACTTGGTCTGCTCCTTAATGCGCTAGGTTCCACAAGGTGGTATGGTTACGGGAAGCTGTTCTATTTGGCCTATTTTGAAGGGGATGGTTTTTTTGTGAAATTGAGCTTTTGTTCACTTCTATTTGGAAACCTACAACAATCCATTAATGGATGATTGCTATGTTAAATCTCATTAACAAAGTATTGTAGTCTTTTGGAGAGATGGGTATCAGATGGAGGTCGAGGTCTATTATTGCGTGTATGTAGGCCTGTCAAACGGGTTGAGTTGGGTCAAAATGGGTTGGGTCGAGTTTGACCCAACCCATTTATGACCCATTCTCTTTTATCCATTTATGACCCAATCCATTTATGACCCAACCTACTTAATAAGCGGGTTACCCATTTAACCCATTTAAAGATTTAAATTTAATTTGACTAATAAAAAACAAATAAATATAAAATAATTCTAATTTTTATGTTTTGAGATCTGATAAACATTTAAAATTGTAATTATTGTTTTCATCAAAATTCAAATATCGGGATGCGGTACCTTATTATTTAAGTACAATTGCCAGTCCTCTTGGAAACTACAGTGTGCATTCACACGATAAAGTATCTGAGTGTTCCATACTATCTGTAATTTAGGTGGTAGTTAATCGGTCGAAGTCCCGCCTGATTCTGAGGCAGAACGAATGAGTTATTATAGTCTGAATAAAAAAATAGCGGCTTTTGCACTAGACGGGGTTCATATACATGGATGCGGTAGCATGTTATTTTCCAAGTACACATGTTAGTCTCCTTAGAGAACTATAATGTGCGTTAACACAATAAAGTATCCGAGTGTTCCATGGCATTATTTGGCATTAAGGGACACTGAACCAGGAACACCACGGAATCACTTAAAATAGGTCGTCATGTCTGGATTGCGCTTGTCAAGAACCCGAAGAGGTTACGGATTTGGATACTAGCTATGAACAGCTAAGGATTCGGGCATGGACCCGGAACGCTCCAGGATTTGGACATGGACCATGATTGGTCATGGACGTGGTTATTGGTTGTTGGATATGGGTGGATTAGAACTCTGTTATCGCGTTCAGAAGGATATGGATTTGGCTAAGGATGTCGACTCAGAGTAGTCTTAGACTCGGATAAGTATACGGCGATGGCATTTGGATAACATGGGTTGGATTATGAGTCGGAAAGTATGGATGTAACTAACATACATACTTCAAATATCGGACTTGTGGCTATTCAAAACACACATTCCAACAGCAAGGCATGTTTTCGGGGGCAAATGTTAACTCGCCTTTCGACAAGGCCACGGATAGGCGGATTTAACTAAGTCGACTTCACGATTATGAGGCTGAAATATGATGGATTCGGTTTAGAGGGATGAAATTCAACAAGATATGCCACTCGGCATTGAGGTGAGGATATGATGCTCGGCATTGAGTTGTGGTTATGCCGCTTGGCATTGAGTTGAGGTTATGCCGCTCGGCATTGAGTTGAGGTTATGCCGCTCGGCATGGAGTTGAGGTTATGCCGCTCGGCATTGAGGTGAGGTGATGCCCCATGGCATTGATTTGAGGTTATGCCGCTCGGCATCGAGGTGCGGCTATGCCGCTCGACATTGGTGAGGTCAGGGTCGTTCAGCATGGACGAATGTGGCTCAGTGGAAGGCCGTTCGGCATGGAACGAATATGGCTCGGTGGAAGGTCATTCGGCCTTGGAGGTATATGGTTCGATGGAAGGTCTTGATGGGCTTATACCATTCAAAAAGCCCAACAACTCAGGATTTCCTATTAATACAGCATATGGAGGTTCAGAAAAGGTATCTTCCTTCGACTCTCAGACTTTCTCTTTTCTAAGGCTAGGACACTTAGCTGTTGTCAAACTTTGGACTGTAACTGTAATCGATTATTACAACAATAAAAATGAAATTTCTAGAGTGGACGTAGACCGGAGTTAGCCGAACCACTATAAAATCTATTGTTCTTTACTGCTTTCATTTTAAATTTTACTGTTCTTCACATTTATACTCTCTACATACAATATATCTGTGAGCTGTGACTGATTCTTGGTGCTTTCTTTTGGATTTGGGTGTTAGTGACCAATTTTGACGCTAACAATAATTTTCTTATGACTACAAATCCTTGCAATTATTATCATGTAACATATTATTTAAGGGTTTTCTATTTCAATACGCTTTAAATTAGTTTACTTAATTAATTATATCATCAAACAACAAAGTATATAATAGAAATCGAATACCTTTACTATGAATAATATTGGTTATAAAGTTAAATGTATTATTAAATTATATAATTGCTCATAGAACATACCCTATACTCTCTTGATTTTTAATATATGAGATTACTACACAAGTGCTATAAAATGAAGAAAATAAGAACCACTAGAGAGAGACAAAAGATATATTATTCATTTTAGAGAACAGACATATATTTACATTACATGGTCTCCTTTATATATAGGTTTCAGAGTAAAGGGTTTAACTTATTCCACGATGTGGGACTAAAAAAACGTAAAACATATTCATTTCATGATTTACATAAATTGTAACACTCCCCCTTGAGTAAGTGTCTTCAAAATCTTGAATGCTCTGATAACTTGAAATTTTCCCTTTTGAAACGTGTAGCATGATTGCTTCCCCTCCCCCTCATTATTATCTAGCTTTCATTTATCTCTTTAGTCGATATGGATAATGTTCGTTGCCTCATTAAAAACCTCTGTAAGGAAAACCCAATGGGAAAATCCATAAAAGAGGAAAAGAGTGCAACTTGTGAAATCATAGATATCATACTAAAAATGATATTCATTCTAAGAGTTTGATACTTCTAGATCAAACTAATGCCTCATTAAAACCGTAGTAAGAAAAACCCTATGGGAAAAATCTTAGTGAAGGAATAAGAGTACAATATAGTATGACATATTTCAATAATTTACAGAATTAAGTAGAGTTTAATATTTCTGGATCAATATAATACATCATTAAAAACCTTGCAAAAGAAATCCCAGTGGGAAAAACCTTAGTCAAGGATAAAAATACAATTTAAATAACATATTTGAGATGTTATTTATGGAAAAGACGTTTGATTCTTCTAGATCAAGATAATGTCTCGTTAAAACCTTAGTAAGAAAAACCCAGTGGGAAATATCTTAAATAAGGAAAAAGAGTACATTGTAACTTATTTTCAAATGTTACTGGGGAGTTGATACTTTTGAATCAAGATAATGCCTCATTAAAACCTTACTAATAAAGACCTAGAGGGAAAAATCTTAGTTAACGAAAAAGAGTGCATTATAAAATACTTATAGATGCGCCCCCGATTTAAAGTTTCCTCTGAATTCATATTCGTCTTTCGATAACTTAAATTGGTTATAGATACATCTGGATCCATAAATATGTATCTCATTAATAATACAATTTATTAATAGTTTCCTTCGATACAATTAAAATTTCCAATCCAAATATGATTTGCATTTTATGTATTATGTTTACTACCTTTATGAAAAAAACATCATGTGTTTTTATTTTTATGCTTCAAATCAGTTTTGCATATTGCAACTACATCTTTGATGAGTATTAAAAGTTCTTTTACAACAATACTTAAAAGAAGGAAGTAATCTACTCATCTTAAAGTGCATCAAGATTTTCATTACAACGATACTTAGAAGAAGGTTGTAGTCTATATTTCATGTTCTTTGCATTCTTTATAATCATCAAAGTTATTTATATACTTCCGGAATAATTTTTGCATATCGCAACTAACATTTCAATGTATATTAAAAGTTTCATTACAACGATACTTAAAAATAGGAAGTAATCTACTCATTATGAATTATATCAAGATTTTCATTACAACAATACTCGAAAGTAGGTTGTAATCTACGCTTCTTGTTCTTTGCATTCTTTATAACCACAAAAGTTATTTATATTCTTCAGGAAGTTGTATATTTTCATCATTTAATATGATTTAAACCATATTTATATCTTTGATGTATATTAAGCATTTCAAGTACTTTCGCTACTTTGCGGACTATATGCCCATATTTCTCTATTGGTAAGGGATTCATGATGGCCAGTCATGTTTCCCTAATTCAAGATCCTTAATCTATTTATTAACATAAGCCCTTTTTTTATCATTAATGATTATTTCTTGTCAGTTCTAGACATGATTTATTAAGATCTCTTTAATCATCATGTTTTAGGTACCTAAACCACTTTTAGGGTAATTTGAAAATTATGTCATTAGTCTCTTCCAGAGTACCCCTAAATGTTTCTTCAAGAACAACCATCTCTTTTATTTGGCATCTCTATTACTCACTCCAAAAGTGTTTCAAACTGACTTTTGTACCATATTTCAGATGTGGTTTACACATTTTAATCCTTCAGGGATTCAAATCTACATTGGAGAAAGTCTACTGGGGATATTATTAATATTTATTCAAGTGACTTGATATTTTGTATCATTATACATGCTAACAAATATTTGACACTGATGATCAAAATGAACTTGTATCGCTTTATCCTTTCCTTCAATATTGACAAACATTGTCACATTAAATAATAATCATCTTTGGATTCTCATTTTGATCCATTATCATGTTGCTACTAGCAAATACACCAAACATAATAATGATAGGTGAATAATTGTTTTATCAATTGATAAGATGCATTCAAGTGACATTTGTGAGCTTCTGGCTCAAGTATAAATATGGGATTCAATTATACCAAATTTCATGAAATATAATCTAGTTGAAATTGCAACAATTTTTTTTTTGAAATAAGCTTATGTCTTTCAATTTTAGAAATAACGCAAAGATATTCTTTGTCGTTTTCATTATAGTTCTAATATGGTAGCCATTCATTAATGTATCCTCAAAACTCAACAAATTTCTTTTAAATTTGCTTGAGTATAATGTATTTTGAATCAATATATATGTACCATTTGGTAATACTATATCGGCTCTTCCGGACCCTTCAATTATATTAGCAAATTTGCTATGGTTGAAATTTTTATCAACATATTTTCAGATAGTTCAGAGAAAAAACTTCTGGTTTTTCAAAATAATGTGAGTAGTTGCACAATCTAGTAGGCATATATTATCACTCAAATATTGATGGTCCATATTTTAAGAACTAAAGACAATATAGTTAGTCAACTACTAAATTTATAAGAATAAATAAATGCTACTACTTTCCAAAAATTTAAAATAGACTACTGATTAAAGCCAACATTATCAGTACATTATTTCAATTAGTTATGAAAGGAAAAACATGCAAGCACCAACTTCCAACTGATTTATTGAACTGAAATAAAATGAAATCCACATAGCAGACTTCAGGCTGCTACTATTGATCAGTTCGACCATATAATTTATCATTGCATTTCGATTTTCATCATTAATGAAGTTTTTGTCAACAACTTCGAAGAAATGATCTAACTTCAGGTTAGTATTACTAGACAACCCTTCCACATAATTTTAGTTTAGAAGTAATCCTAAATATAGAGGAATTGTATTTCCTAACATATTTAAAGACTTGAAACTTCAAGTTCAACCACTCGTGTCTAGTGTGTAGAAGTGTGACCATATTTTGGTGGTCATAAAGCTCCTACAGGGAGTTCCATAGGTAAAGATGATCTTTTTTGGTTAAATGTTATATTTTAAGTTTGTCATGGATACGACACCTTAAAAATATAAGAGCCATTGTTTTATCCTATTGGATTGTCATTTTTATGGCATTTGCTAAGCAACGAGATTGTACTTGGATGTCAACATCCAATATCTATGACAAAAAGTTATCTTCTAATAAGTCCAAAGCTTTGAATTCAAGCTAGGCTGTGTTTATCATATTACCAACTATAAGTGGAAATAAAAATGCATAAGTATCAAAATATTGTTCATGGGTATATAATCAATGCATTTCATAAAATAAGAAACCATATTTGATAGTAGTTACAATGAAAGAATAAAAACATTAATGCAAAATAGTAAAAGACAACCAAATATAATATATAAAAGAGACTATAATTTCTTATTTACATCCTTTTTATAGCTCTAGATCCAATCTCATTAATTTCATTCATTACTTTCCTTGAAAATGCAAAACTATCCTTGAAAATATGGAAAGCCCTTTATATGGATTGAATGGTGGAGAAGGGATGAATTATAATCAAAGATTGTGTTGACTTGATTATGCAAACTTATATGCGTAATTTTTATTTGAGAACTTTATGTCCCAAATACAATGAAACAAAAGGACTCATCATAATTGCATTCGGACAAGGCAATCATAATACTATTTCTCTTCGAGGAAATAGTATTTACCACATTTGTAATGTTATTTCAACATATTATTTTTATGTTATGTCTTCTGGACATAACAACATCTTCTTTTGGAATTGCTCAGTTTTTTTTCATGGCTTTATTTCAGCTTATGAAAACTTTAATCTTTCACCTTCGCACATATGAACTTCAGGTTCTTATTCTTTCATATAGACTTAATACGATCTTCTAGATACTTATTATCCTTATATTCATTTCTTTAAGAAACGGTGAAATATTTCTTCTGCACATATAAATCATATGGCAAAATTATTTCTACAATTCTCATTCAAACCGAAATCAAAACAAAAAATTTCAAAATGAAAACCTTTTTTTTCCGCTAAACAATGGAATGAGATCTAAAAGTCTAGATCTACAATAAAATGAGATCTAAAATGATAAGATTAATAGAGCAAGATCTATGAGGTAAGACGTATATATATAAACATATGTATTTATGTATGCATACATATGTATATAATGAAATCTAGAAAATTAGATCTATGATAGAAAAGATCTAAAAAGAAAATTAACAGAATAAGGTTAGAAATTACATTTTAGTCCATGGAACAACTTTAGTCTCAGATCAAATTTAAAATTTTCACAAAAAATGGTTATACATGAATGAAAATTAAATAAGAGATCCAATGATTAGTATCTACAGATCTAATTTTTTTTATCATATGAACATGATACTAAAATCTACAAGAGATCTGAAAAATTAGAATTAAAAAAATAAGATCTACCACAAAACAAGATCTGAAATACATGGACAAAAAAAATAAGATGTACAAATATAATCAGATCTAAATAATTAGATCAATGGTACAATGAGATCTAAAAGAAAAAAAATTAATAGAATGAGATCTGAAAGATTTGATCAATTAGATCATAAAGATAGCTTACCGTTGAGAAGATTTATAAGAGCTTCGTGCCGATAACGTGTTATAAAATGAAGAAAGTTGTAACAACCTACGATTTTGGAGATTACAGTTAATATTAAATTATAATGCAAACTATAATTTAATATTGCGTTTAAAAATGAATTGGATAATAAAATGAGGGAATATATTATTTATTTTATATAAACAATATCTTGATGAATATAATTTGGGATTTGAATTTTCAATAAGTCATATTATTTTATTTGAAGCCTATTTCAACATTTGATGGTTGAAAAAAAGTGTAAATGAATGAAATAAAGTTTGAAAAACTTTATTTTTGGATTTGGATTGAAAGTAAATAATTATGATGGTTTAATTTTAGTTAGTTAGTAATATTGGAAATTTATTCCAATGTTAGCCTTCTATTGTAAAATAAAAAGAATAATATGAAGAAAATAAAATTTAAAGGTGTAATTAGGCTTGGAATGATGTATTAATATATTATAATAATGTTAAAACATTGTAATACACTTCATTAGACTTAAAAATAAATTGGTTGAAATGAATGAAAATAGTGATTTTTCACTTAAAATGGGAATACTGGTAAATATTGTCAAAAATTGTGTTATATGGAGAAAATAATATTTTAATTGGGAAAAAATATTTTGATGATTAAAAAGTGTTAGAATGATTTGTTGCAATTTATTGGACATGAAAGAAATTTTTGTTTAAGTTATTGCATTAAAAATAGCGTTTTTACACTAAAATGGTGTAATTTGTAAAATATTGTCAAAGATAGGGTTTTATTTATAAAAATAACTTTTAATTATTGAAATAAATTTTATTTTTATATATAATAATAATTTTATTGCAAATAATTTGCTGTAGATATTTTATTTGGTTAAAAATGTGAAAACTAGTGTATAAATTGATTGAATAGTTTAAATATGTATATAACATAGGAATTTCTCTAAGTATATTAGTCTTGGGCTTATTTGGATAAGGTTTGAATCCATTAACTCCCTCTATAACCATCTAGCAAAGAGGAAATAGGTGTAAGTACCTTTTTTCTCATCTTCCTCCCCAAAACAAAAGACACAGTAAATAGAGAGAAAGAAAAACAATGGCTTTCCCTAATTAAATCTCAATTCCACTCAATTTCGCTGTTATTCAAGAAGAACTTCACCAAAATAAGAATAGAGAATGAATTTCACCTTCAAGCTCCAATCTTTCTTCACAAATTTGGGTGTTTTCTATCTAAAATCAAAGGTGAGTTTAAAACTCACAATTTCTAGCTTTGATTGAGATTTCAAGGTAAGAAGTCTAAATTTTGTTTGTTGCGTGTTTATTTGTGAAATTGTCGTCAGTAAATTGGGAAGATCTCTTTCATTTTAAGTCGGAATTCGATAATTTTAGATATTATGAAAAGCATAGGAATAGATCTACAAGTTTTATATTTTGAGTTTTCCAAAATTTTGAAGTTTTCTTGATCAAAATCGTGCTTGTTTGTTGCTGTCTCGAGAGAAAATTTGCAGCAACAACAATCATAGGCCAGAGAAGTGTTTTAGCCATAAGTTTTTTGTTTCTCATCCAATTTAGGTCAAATTTTTTTTGCTGGAAAATATATTCAATAAGGAGTAATTTATCTTCAGGTTTCATTTTTATATTTTACTATTTGACTGACTTAAAACATATTTGTAAGCAGAAGTATAGTTATGTCTTAGACAGAATTTCCTGAGTTTGAATCTGATATTGTTTTAGCTATATCTTTCTCGATTTTGATCGGAATTCGATAATTTTTAATTTTTCGAAAAGCACGATTCATGTACTACAACTTTCTGTTATTTTATTTTCTATAATTTTGAGGTTAACTATGTCAAAATTGAATTTTTTTACTGCTGTCTCGAGAGGAAAACTATTATTTTCTCTGTGTTTGAAACTGAAACGAAATTAGCTTTAGCTTCTTTGTTTCCTATCCGATTTTGATAACTTTGGATGTTCTGGAAAGATTAGATCACGAGCTATAAGTTTCATTCATTGTATTTTCTATAATTTTGAAGTTTGCTTGGATGAAATTATGGTTGTATGTTGTTGTCCTGAGAGCACAATGACAGCAACAACGATCGTTGACCTTAGAATTGTGTTAGCTCGTTTGTGCTCTCATTCTCTTCGTTTTGATGATGTTTTTGAGATATTACTAGAGCTATGATGCCTATCAGTAGGCCAGCTATATTTGGAGAAATTCAAATTCAAATTTAAACAGAATTTGAATGGATTTTGGATTAAATTTGAATTGAATTTGTATTGAATCCAAGTTACCGGTTTTGAGATATCCCTCTTAGTTTTTCGTTGCTTTCGAGAACGGTTTTCACTAAACTAATTTTGAAATATATGGAAATTTCAAATTATTATTACATAAAAAAATTTAAATTATTTTTCTAAATAAAGGTAGATTTATTTCCTATAATAAAGGAATTTCAAATATTGGTTTTAATAATCGTTTTTGGAAAATCGTTTTAAATTTCTATTTTCTCTAATAAAAATATTTTATAAATAAAATTACTTATTTTTATGAGTTTTGGACATATAAGAAAGACAATTAAACGGTAAAGTAATGTGGTATGGGACACATGTGTTATCTCGCTTTTTGGCAAACCTTGATACCAAAAGATCGGTCGAAAACCAAAGACAGTTCGTCTCAAAGATTGGTTGTACTTTGCTTCACCATGGATATCGACGAATTTTGTCCGAGCCCGGATCAGGCTACAATTGATAGAACACGGCAAGCGAAGTCATGGGAATCAGCATTCCAAATTTCAGGTTAATCGGAGTTCGTATGAATGAGATATGATCGATACAAGTTAGAAAGAGCATGCTGTTCGTATCCATGAAGAGGTCAAGGTAAAGGTCCCTTCGAATCCATCAGGTTCGAATCCATCAGGAGTTAGTCACTTCAAATTGATCGTCTTCGAATCGATCTGTTTCGAAGCGATCAGATAGGCCTCACCTCAACTCTGTTCGAACCGATCAAGAATCTCCGCACCTAGTTCGAATCCATCGAATTTCGTATCGATCTGAGTGGAACTAATCGTATCCATCATGCTTCGAACCGATCATATTGGCAATTAGTTCGTATCCATCCGGAGTCATGTTATTCGTATCGATCTCGGGGTATCCCACTTAATATCGGTCCATGCATAATTCGTATCGATGGTGAGGGCTTTGTTCGCATCCATGCACTGATAGTTCGTATCGATCATACTTCACAACAATCGATGCGAATGGCGCCGTCACTATCGATGCAAACGGTACGAAAGGGTCAACACGAACTCAACTCCGATGATGGATGCGAATAACACTCTTTCAACTCGGCATAAAAGGTGGAGCGATCCGAGAATCTCGCTCCATGTCACTCCGCATCACCTGCTTCGGATGGGTTCGAAAAGGATGGATACGAAATGATGGTTTCGAACTCGGCGACACACGAAAATCACAATCTCGTATCGATCATATCTCCCAAACCACAGATCCAAATGCTTTGAAATTTTTACAGAAGCTTCCATACAAGGTAAAGATTGTTCCTGCCAAGTTTCAGCTCGATTGGGTCATTTTTTGATCGATACGAAATCACTTCGTATCGATCTCAGATCGAGTCGAAACTTGGTGGGGTTGGTCGCGTGGGCTCACTCACGTGCCAGAAAAAATCTCCCGAAGTTTGAGTGAGATCTAGGCCTCCTATGCCGATAAAAAGCACCCTGAAACCTTCAGAAAAGGGGGATCTTTTGGCCATTCGACGTCGAGACTCTGCCGGATTCAATTCTACTCTTCATTATTGCTGTTGTAATCAGACTTCAGAGCTTGTATCAACTGTAATCCGCTGTAATTGATTGAAATCATCAAGTGAATCAATGAAGACATAAGCTTCAGAGTGGACGTAGGCAAGATCGCCGAACCACTATAAATCCTGTGTTTGTGACTGTTATTTGTGAATTGCTGTGTTTGATATTGTTTAGATCTAAATTTTGTGTTGATTATTGCTGATTTGTGTTCATAAATGGGTGCTTTCATGATATCGGGTGTTTGTGACCTATTTTAGCGCAAACAACATGGATTTGCTTTATCGCTTAATATCAAACTTATACGATCGAAACCCTTTCGATGAACTGTTTGAGATGATTTTAAGATGTTATTAAATTTTGGGTAGATTATATGGTTCGAGAACTTCAATTTAGGAGTACATTCGATGAAGGATCATTCTAAGATGTGTTTCTTAATCGCCGCTGAAATGAGGTGAATTAAGAGGTGGAAATTCCTAATTCGAATTATGGTTATAAATAACCATCTAGTGTTATTTTTACTTGCCGATGAGATGATGTAAGCTTCTTTATGATGATTTTACGATGTTGAGATGCATTATGAAATTTTTTACTTGTCAATGAGATGAGACAGGCCACGATGCTACTAGTACTTGTCAATGAGATGAGACGAGCACCTTATTGTATTTACTCGCCAATGAGATGAGGTTGAGTAAATTTTCATGATGTTTATGATGTTTTACTAGTGTGTTACCTACTAACGACTAGTAAACCACTAGGTGCGAACGTATGGTATTGACGTACGTTAACATCTATCAGGTTCCTATCCGAGAAGTTGAGACACATTCACGATGTTTACTAGTACTGCAGACCACGAGTACTCGATTGGATTCATCATGATGTAGTTGCTACTCCGATCATCACGATGTTATTAACTCGGGTCTATGTGGCTAGGAGTCATTATGATGTTATAGACTATAATCATTCATGATGTTCACAATGTTAAGATGTTATTTTGACTCCAGTCATGACGATGTTTATGGTACCAAATAGTAGTATTAGTCACGATGTAGCGCGCGTAGCATTGCTTCGACATGCAATCGAGGATTTGGCCAATCCGGGATTTCTTCGAGTTTTGATGTTTTAGACTTCACTATCTTTAGATAATTATTACATTGATAGCCTAGTGACAGAGGAGATGTATGCATATATGGTGAAATCATTTATGACGTTATTCTTTGATTGAGTTATTTTCACTATGGATTGATGATTTGATGATTTTATAGACTACTTGATGTTAAGATGGAGTTGAGATGTATTTATAAATTTATACCGATGAGATGAGGTATAAATGATTATGAAGAATCTTTTATGATGAGTTTTAGTGATGGATTTGAGATGTGTCTATATTCATACCGATGAGATGAGGTATGAATAAGTATAATGCTTCATTTATGATTGGGTTTTATATGTCCTTGAATTATCCTTAGGATGTGCCAATGAGATAAGGCACATCCATATGCGTTTTATTCTATGCGTAAAGGATATGTACCTTTGATGTATTGTTATATTGACATCCACTCATAGTTGAATCATTTGAAGCCATTATCCATATTCCTTTATACCGCCGATGATATGAGAAAAAAGCGATGTTTATTAAGCCTTATCTTTAAAACTTTGCTCGCCGATGTTCTATTTTCTTAAGTGTCAGTTATGCCACTTAAGTATGACTTTATCATTATTATCTCTTCTACTTGCCAAGAAGAGATGTTTTCTTTCTTATGATGTTGAAACCCTGTTTAGGTCATGGCATCCTTTAAGAAAAAGGATACCATAGCTTTCACCTACTCATCATTATCGATTATTCTGTTTAACTGATGATTTTAGCTAGCCTGACCCGTGTGTTTTCACTCATGTCAGACCAAGTTATTTCAAGTATCATCTATTGGACTTAGCTTGAAGTTGATGTTAGATATCAGCTCTTCGTTCGCTTGCGTAGTTTATTTCTTCCGCATACTTTGATGTTTTCACATTTGATTTGATGTATATGGTGTGGTCGTGTACCACCTGTGTTGTATTCATATTGTATTGTATTGAACGTGTATTAGTGTATATGTACATATATGATGTTGATTACTATTCTGTGATGTGATTTACATTCGACTATTGTATTTTTTTCTAATAGATCTGTTAGCCACCTATAATTTTGGATTAAGCATTTATTGCGTATGTCGATCCACATGAGTTGGAAAAAAAATTATATTGCATTTATCGACGTATTCAATAGATGTTTAAGACAAAATTATAGATGGTTGCCATTAACCAGCCCTATTCTCTGCCCTAGTAGATAGAATTACTTGTTAATTCTCTTTTCTAAGGTGGGTCTCGGGGGGGAGGGGGCATTACAGCTTGGTATCAGAGTTGTGATTAGAACAAAGTAGAATAAACACGTAACAGTATGTATATCATAATACATCGAAGTACAATACGGGTGAATCATTGTCCTTTATTCAAGCTTGTTTTGGAATCGAGCCTTGATTCTTTTTTGAGTTTTGGGATTGTTAAGATGGAATATGTCTACGAATATAGATAAATTGCATTCTATAGTATTCCATAATAGAGTTTGATGTCATCTTATCTTATATAAAATCTTATTTGGGATTATTAGATTCTTATTTTTTTGATACAAGTGAGTTCGTATCGATGGAACTGATTGATTTCTTTGGGGATTCTTGTTGCATTCCTTTGAGAGTTGTGAATCCTATTGAAGGGATCCACAACGATTGGCTTGTTGTGAGCATTCTGAGTTCTTTATTTGTTGCTTTTTTAGTGAGTACTTGTTTATTACTCACCATCTTGAGATGTATCTGATTTGAGATGGATTGACTTATTTGATGTAAAGTCTGATCCTTTTGTTAGGATCCTATATTTATTTAGGCATCCTAATTTGATTGGTTTATTATTTCTATCACTTTGGGATGTTAATGGTGATTTTGAAGTTTCTGTTTTCACTCTTGAGTATTGATATGTTGATGACATATCTCAAATTCCAGTCATGGTGACTTTGTTGAGTTTCTTAGAGTCTGTTTAGATTTGACATCCATCGGGCAATCGAGTGTTGAGGTAACCTTATTCCTGGCTCTTAGCTGTTCGGTTATCCTTCCATGAGGATATCCACTAAGGAATGGGTGAGTTTTTGGATTGTTCGAGTTTGATTGAGTTTATCAGTCAGTTTCATTGAGTTATCCTTTTCGGATACTCAATCGGTGTTATTTTTTTATAGCATTACTTTTTTGAGGTAATGATTTGTTGTTTGTGTGCTTCTTCTCCTTCGAGAAGAATATCATGCTTATCCTGTATCTTGATGATTTTTAGGAGTGTCTCATGACATCGTAAAATTGACGAACACTCTATCTCCTTCTGTTTATTTTAAGAATCGTGTATTCTAGGAATATCTTGATGCATTCTCTTAATGTTCTTTGGTTTGAGTTTTGAAGTTATATAAATATGATTTTTAAAGGGAAATTTGAGCTTTGAGATATTTAAAAAAATCACAGAATATTTTGGGAATATATTTACATGAGTAGTATTTCTTTTATATAAATAATTTGTGAGTGTTGGGTTGTCCATCGAGTAGTTAAGAGTTCGGTCGATACGCACGACGTTATCTAAAGGAATCTCCTAAATACTATGATGAGACAATCAAACACGATGGTTTGTGTTTTAAAAATTGAGCTTTTGAAAATAATATTTGAGATTAAATATTAAATTTATTTTTGAATGGTAATTGCAGCCATTGATTATAGAGACGAATAATAGAGTGGTGAGGCAGTTTTGATTGTTCGGTCAACTCGGAAGCTCACAAATATATTTATTTATTAGAGACTCAATGGCGAGGCAATGCCATTTATTTAATTTTAAATTATAAAGATGAGAATATATATGAGATTGTTTTTGAGCTGTGCTTTATTGGAAGTATATTTTGAGATTTTAGAATCTATATTATATACAATGGATGTTTAAGAGAAGAGTTATAAGAGAATTTGAAAATTGTTTTTCAACTATTTAAGTGGTTTAATAAAAAGAGTAAAGAGAATTTAAACCCTTAATTAATTTTGAGGAATATTGTTATGGATTTAAAAATTTCTTTGGAAATTAATTTTGAAGTAAGAGAAGAAATTTGGACTTTTAGTTTGAGTTTTAAATAACTTACTAAGTAATATAGTAACAAGTTTGAAAATTTTCAAATGTTGAAAATTGAGATTTAAAATTTAATAGATATTGAGATTTAAAAATTCTAAATATCTTTGATTAAAAGATAATTCGAGCTTATATCCTTGTTCTTGAGTATATTCTATCTTTGAGCTATTATTAATGACAAGCACTTGTCGTGGTCGTTCGAGTTGGTGGCCTCGTGAGAAGCCATCTTGTGATTTATCAATCTTGCCTATTGTGTCTACCCTATTGTGAGGATGTTCTTTCCATATATTTATGCGAAAAATATTATTGATGATCTTCTTTATTGCTTCGAGTTTGGGGTTTAAGTGAGTTTGATCCCAACTCTATTTGTAGGTTTTTGTGAAATCAATCATTTTCGATTGATTAATTGTTGAGCTGAGTTTGATTCGAAGACGGGATATCTTCTAAATACTTTCGACTTACTTAGAAAATTCGATGGTTTGCTAATCACTATATTAGCATTTGATGGGCCATTGGATTAACCAAGTGAGTTTTTCCTTATTTATCTCTACCATTCTATGTTGAGAGTATGAATGGTTTGAGGTTCGAGCTTGTCTTCTATCCTTTGAATTTTTGTGTTGTTTTCATCCTTTTTCCACTAGAAATTACGAGGACGCAATTTTGTTAAGGGGGGAGTTTGTAACAACCCGGGATTTTGAAGATTACCATTAATATTAAATTATAATGCAAATTATAATTTAATATTGTGTTTAAAAATGAATTGGATAATAAAATGAGGGATTATATTATTTATTTTATATAAAGAATATCATGATGAATATAATTTGGGATTTGAATTTTAAATAAGTCATATTATTCTATTTGAAGCCTATTTCAACATTTGATGGATGAAAAAAAGTGTAAATGAATGAAATAATGTTTGAAAAACTTTATTTTTGGATTTGGATTGAAAGTAAATAATTATGATGGTTTAAATTTAGTTAATTAGTAATATTGGAAATTATTCCAATGTTAGCCTTCTATTGTAAAATAAAAGGAATAATATGAAGAAAATAAAATTTAGAAGGGTAATTAGGCTTGGAATGATGTATTAATGTATTATAATAATGTTAAAACATTGTAATACACTTCATTAGACTTAAAAATAAATTGGTTGAAATGGATGAAAATAGTGATTTTTCACTTAAAATGGGAATATTGGTAAATATTGTCAAAAATTGTGTTATATGGAGAAAATAATATTTTTAATTGGGAAAATATATTTTGATGATTAAAAAGTGTTATAATGATTTATTGCAATTTATTTGACATGAAAGAAATTTCTGTTTAAGTTATTGCATTAAAAATAGCGTTTTTACACTAAAATGGTGTAAGTTGTAAAATATTGTCAAAGATAGGGTTTTATTTATAAAAATAACTTTTTATTGTCGAAATAAATTTTATTTTTTTATATAATAACAATTTTGTTGTAAACAGTTTGTTGTAGATATTTTATTTTGTTAAAAATGAGAAAACTAGTGTATAAATTGATTGAATGGGTTAAATATGTATATAACATAGGAATTTCTCTAAGTATATTAGTCTTGTGCTTATTTGGATAAGGTTTGAATTCATTAACTCCCTCTAGAACCATCTAGAAAAGAGGAAACAGGTGTACGTACCATTTTTCTCATCTTCCTCTCCAAAACAAAAAGACAAGGTAAATAGAGAGAAAGAAAAACAATGGCTTTCCCTAATTAAATCTCAATTCCACTCGATTTCACTGTTATTCAAGAAGAACTTCACCAAAATAAGAACAGAAAAAGGATTTCACCTTCAAGCTCCAATCTTTCTTCGCAAATTTGGGCGCTTGCTATCTAAAATCAAAGGTGAGTTCAAAACTCACAATTTCTAACTTTGATTGAAATTTCAAGGTAAGAAATCTCAATTTTATTTGTTACATTTTTATTTGTGAAATTGCCGTCAGTAAATTGGGCAGATTACTTTCGTTTTAAGTCGGAATTCGATAATTTTAGATGTTCTGGAAAGCATAGAAATAGATCTACAAGTTTATTGTTTTGAGTTTTCTAAATTTTGAATTTTTCTTGATCAAAATCATGCTTGTTTGTTGCTGTCTCGAGAGCAAATTGACAGTAGCAACAATCATAGGCCAGAGAAGTGTTTTAGCCATAATTCTTATCCAATTTAGGTCAAATTTTTTTTGATGGAAAATATGTTTAATAAGAAGTAATTTATCTTTAGGTTTCATTATGATATTTTACTATTTGACTGACCTAAAACATTTGTAAACAGAAGTATAGTTATATCTTTGATAGAATTTCCTGAGTTTGAATCTAATATTCTTTGAGCTTGTCTTTCTCATTTTGATCGGAATTCGATAATTTTAAATTTTTCGGAAATCACATTTGATGTACTACAACTTTCATTCATTAAGTTTTCTATAATTTTGAGGTTAACTATGTCAAAATTGAATTTTTTTACTGTTATCCTGAAAGCAAAACTATTATTTGCTCTGTGTTTGAAACTGAAACGAAATTAGCTTTAACTTCTTTGTTTCTTACCCGAATTTGATAATTTTGGATGTTCTGGAAAGATTAGATCGTGAGCTATAAGTTTCATTCATTGTATTTTCTGTAATTTTGAAGTTTGCTTGGTCGAAATTATGGTTGTATGTTGCTGTCCTGAGAGCAAAATACACAACAACAACAATCATTGACCTTAGAATGGTATTTGCTCATTTTTGCTCTCACTCTCTTCGGTTTTGATGATAATTTTGAGTTATTTTTAGTGCCATGATGCCTATCAGTAGGCTAGCTATATTTGGAGAATTTGAAATTCAAATTTAAATGGAATTTGAATTGATTTTGGGTTTAATTTGAATTGAATTCGTATTGAATTCAAGTTATCGGTTTTGAGATATCCGTCTTAGTTTTTCGTTGCTTTCGAGAACCGGTTTCACTAATCTATTTTTGAAATACATGGAAATTTCAAATTATTATTACATAGTATTTTTTACATTATTTTTCTAAATAAAGATAGATTTATTTCCTATAATAAAGGAATTTCAAATATTGGTTAAATTTAATAATCGTTTTTGGAAAATCGTTTTAAATTTCTGTTTTCTATAATAAAATTATTTTATAAATAATATTACTTATTTTTATGAATTTCGGACATATAAGAAAGACAATTAAATGGTAAAGTAAAACATGTGGCATGGGACACATGGATTTGCTTTATCACTTAATATCAGACTTATACGATCGAAACCCGATGAATTGTATGAGATGATTTTAAGATGTTATTAAATTTTGGGTAGATTATATCGTTCGAGAACTCCAATTTAGGAGTACATTCGATGTAGGATCATTTTAAGATGTGTTTTTTAATCGCCGTTGAAATGAGGTGAATTAAGAGCTAGAAATTACTAATTCGAATTATGGTTATAAATAACCATCTAGATGTTAATTTTACTTGCCGATGAGATGATGTAAGCTTCTTTATGATGATTTTACGATGTTGAGATGCATTATGAATTTTTTTACTTTTCAATGAGATGAGAAAAGTCACGATGCTACTAATACTCGTTAATGAGATGAGACGAGCATGGTATTGTATTTACTCGCCAATGAGATGAGGCCGAGTAAATTTTCATGATGTTTATGATGTTTTACTAGTGTGGTACCAACTAACGGGTAGAAAACCATTAGGTGCAAACGTATGGTATGGGACGTACGTTAACACCTATTGGGTTCCTATCCGGGAAGTTGAGACACATTCACGATGTTTACTAGTACTACAGACCATGAGTACTCGATTGGAGTCATAACGATGTAGTTGTTACTCCGATAAACATGATGTTATTAACTCGGGTCTTTATGGCTGGGAGTCATTATGATGTTATAGACTATAGTCATTCATGATGTTCACGATGTTAAAATGTTATTTGACTCCAGTCATCATGATGTTTATGGTACCAAATAGTAGTACTAGTCACGATGTAGCGCGCGTAGCATTGCTTCGGCATGCAATCGAGGATTTGGCCAATCCGGGATTTCTTTGAGTTTTGATGTTTTAGACTTCACTGTCTTTAGTTGATTATTACATTGATAGCCAAGTGCCAGAAGAGATGTATGCATATATGGTGAAATCATTTACGATGTTATTCTTCGATTGAGTTATTTGCATTATGGATTGATGATTTGATTATTTTATAGACTACTTGATGTTAAGATGGAGTTGAGATGTATAAATTTATACCGATGAGATGAGGTATAAATGATTATGCAGAATCTTTTATGATGAGTTTTAGTGATGGATTTGAGAAGTATCTATATTCATACCGATGAGATGAGGTATGAATAAGTATAGTGCTTCTTTTATGATTGGGTTTTATATTTCCTTAAATGATCCTTAGGATGTGCCAATGAGATGAGGCACATCCATATGCGTTTTATTCTATGTATAAAGGATATGTACCTTTGATGTATTGTTATATTAACAACCATTCATAGTTGAATATTTTGAAGTCATTATCCATATTCCTTTATACCACAGATGATATGAGGCAAAAGCGATGTTTATTACGTCTTACCTTAAAACTTTGTTCGTCGATATTGCATTTTCTTAAGTGTTAGGTATGCTACTTAAGTATGACTTTATCATTATTATCTCTTCTACTTGCCAAGAAGAGATGTTGTCCTTTCTTACGATGTTAAAACCCTGTTTAGGGCATGGCATCCTTTGAGAAAAAGGATGCCATAGCTTTCACCTACTCATCCTTATCGATTATTCTGTTTAACTGATGATTTTAACTAGCCTGACCCATGTGTTTTCACTCGGGTCAGACCGAGTTGTTTCAGGTATCATCTATTGGACTTAGCTTGAAGTTGATGTTGGATATCTTCCCTTCATTCGCTTGAGTAGTTTATTTCTTCCGCATGCTCTGATGTTTTTACATTTGATTTGATGTATATGGTGTGGTCATGTGCCACCTTTATTGTATTCATATTGTATGGTACTGAACATGTATTAGTGTATATGTATATATATGATGTTGATTACTATTCTATGATGTGATTTACATTCAGCTATTGTATTTTGTTCTGATAGATCCGTTAGCCACCTATAGTTTTGGATTAAGCATTTACTGGGTATGTCGATCCACATGAGTTGGAAAAAGAATTATATTGCATTTATCGACGTATTCATTAGATGTTTAAGACAAAATTATAGATGGCCGCCCTTAAGCAGCCCTATTCTCCTCTTTAGTGGATAGAATTACTTGTTAATTCTCTTTGCTAAGGTGGGTCTTGGGGTGGGGCGTTACAAAAGTAAAAGCCATAAAATAAAGAAAATATAATCCATTAGAGAGAGACAAAAGATATATTATTCATTTCAGAGAATAGAAATATGTTTACATTACATAGTCTTCTTTATATAAAGGCTTCAGAGCAAAGGGTTTAACTTATTCCACGATGTGGGACTAAACAAAACAACGTAAAAGCATATTCATTTCATGATTTACATATATTGTAATAACAAGTGTATTTTGACAACATTTGTCATTAATTTAAGAGACATTATAAATAGTCGGACATCACCCTTTTAAGGTGGAAAGGTGAAATAATTAGTTGACTTAAGGAGTACATGTGAATTGAACTGAAAATGAATATGCTAATAGAATACAAACAGTCAAAAGTTTAAGTTCTTATAGAATAAAAAAGAGTGTACAATGCATGTTCAATGCTTAATGATATGTACTTATTATCGTTTTGATTTTGCTTTTATGATCGATGAAAACAAAACATTTTACAACAAACGTTATTTTTTTATTTATACTTTTACATTTATCATTTGTTAGCGGACATGATAATATTTGATATGCATTCGTTATCCTTGGATGTAGACATCCAATACTAGAAAGTGACTTCGAATGCGGATGAGAATATAAAACTACACATATCCAAAAGAATAGGTTCACAATCCTATCAGTGACATATCCATATATGTAGCAAATTTTGAAACAAGTACACAAACGCATTTGTTTTTATTTTGAATTTTGCGTTTTGCGCACATAACGTTCATGACAAATATAAAGAGAGGGGAGCAGAAGATTTAAAATTATAAGTCATTAAGACATTTATTTATGCACCATAGACGTAAGTTATGTTTATCCGCACTTTTTCTGTTTCATTCTTGCTCAAAGCCCCTCCGTCTACTCAAAACCCTTTTATCCATTTCCTCTTCTACCGAAGGGGTAAGTTCAATAATTACTTTTTCCACATTTTTTAATCATGTTTTAGTATCTATTATTACAATTTTAGACGCTGCTGGCTCCATCAATCCGTGACGTAACTGGTGATGTACGTTAAATTGTAGGTTTGTTATTCATCACACTGTTATGTGGTAAATGTTGTAGTTGGATCCCTATTATAGTATCCAGTCTGAAAATTGCGCCTTTGAATTAAATTCTATACCCGATTTTATATTGCCTCTAAACATTTTTCAACGGTCAAAATCATTAGGCGGTTGTGGCCAGTATACCAATTGCTATGGTTAATAATTAGGTTGACAGTAATTGCAGTTTAAACTTGGTAATTTTAGGTGCGTATTATTTATTTATTCATCTATAGTTTGATGTGTAATTATTAGGGTAAGTCCAATGTGGCAAGATGATGTAACATGTGGAATAAACATGTATTTTAAGACTTTATAGGAAAGAGGAAGGAAAATAATTAGGGATGGAAGTGAAATGGTAGGGATGTTAGGAAGTTGGACTATGTGCATGCTGCAATAAGAAATAATGAGATTATGCGGTAGAAATGCTACTGATCTTGTTGTAAGAAAGAAGATTAAAAAAGAGAAGAACGTCGACAGTAGGGTTCGAACCTGTGTGGGCAAAGCCCAATAGATTCTAGTCTATTTCCATAACCACTCGAACATATCGACATTGTTGCTTCTTCGATGCATCTAAAATAAACAAAACAATAGTCATGGTTAAGAAGGTGCAAAATCTTCCTTGAGCCTTGGCGTATGCTACAACAAATGATGTGTCCTTTTAATTTAATGCATATGCATTATAAAAGTAGATGTTTATTAAAATTTATAATCAATTAACAAGATTAATATAGATTATAATTTTTTTTACTAGTGTTTTTCGAAAAGATATTTTTAATCATTTCACACAATATCATCAAACGTAATATCATCATCAGCATAAAATTTCTTTAATTATATAATTTCATTCAACGTTTTAATCATTTTTTAGAAGTGAAGTTTCGGGTTAAGCTTATATTTATTATTTAGTGACTAAATTTCAAGCCTTACTGCTATAGACTGCAATATTGAATGAATTACATGTCATCAATGTACTTATTGGAAAGCTATGACATTTCACTCAAATATGTCGTCGCATATACATTAAATGTTAGTTTATTCGATCTTAATATAAAATACAACAAGCACATACAACAAGAGGAAAATGTTGATGTTGTGATTATACACGGAAAGCTAACCTTTCTAAGCTTTGTTTCATCCCAAATGAAGCAAAAATAGATTGCAATGGAAAATAATGAGCTTAATTGCTTTCAACTTTCATTTAATGTCCTTCTTAAGCAAAAAGTTAAAACAATGAGAATTGCAACAACTAAGTTCAAGCCTACATTGGCAAAGCATAGAAAGTTTCATGTCTATCTTCCAAACAATTTAAATATATTGACATTACAATATTTGGTTGATGCACAAAGCCAAACAATCCACTGCCTTTACTGCAGTTTTCATTTAAATGCTGATTGACATTCAATGAATGATTTCAAAACCTCTAGGTACATGCTCTACAAACCTTATCATTATATCATGAACATCCTTAAATTAATTATGCCATTAATGCACTCATTGAAATTTTTTAATAGACATGACAATTTAGTACATCGATAGAGATGTGTAATGTTATATTATTTTCTCCAGCATCATTGTCTCAATGGTTAGAAGCATCAGCATTGATCATGAGGTCACAGGTACGCATGATTCGAACTACTAATACATGTTGAATTATAGTATAACTTTGTACTACCATCTAAGTACCGAACTAAAAAATTGTTATCTTATTTGATCTCAATAAAAAATATAGCAAACACATATCATAAGTATGAAGTGCTCTAGTGTTGAATGAAGCAAAAAGGTCCTATCGGGATTCAAATCCAAGTCGCCAGATTCAGAGTCTGGAGTGCTAACCACTACACCATAGAACAATTCTATGTTGAAACATCTCACTTTTTCTAAATATTTAGAATTTTATAAATATTTAGAATACGTGCTATGAGATTGATGCTTATTTCAAAGTTGGAGGGCCAATCACTACACCATAGAACCAACAAATGCTATAATATTACTTCTTCTAAATATTTAGAATGCGCTATGAGATTGATGCTCATTTCTTAAATGTTTACGGATAATGTTCAATTTATAATCGATTATTTCATCCAACTCGGAGTTCTAATTTAGTTCTATTTTGTTGCAAGGTACGTATTTTATATTGGATAGTACCAGCGATATATCGCATATTGGATTTCAATCAATGTTTTCTAAAATATCGATTAACGATATTTTCGTGATATATCCACAATACCGATAAGTATTGAACGCTATATCAGCAAAGCAACATTGACTGGTATATGATACAATGATAGGCCAAAGTTGTTAAACGTTGTCATTTAATAGAAAACATACATAAATATACTATATTACAATAAAACTTAAGAGTATATATGCAAATTATTTGTATAGATGTATTATCGAAAAATCTGTTAATTGTTTAAACTAATTAGAAAAAGAATATTTACATCTTATATTGTTACCTTTATTTACATAGCATGTTAAACAAGGCTGTCAATGGATATCCGAAAAATCTGAAATCGGTATTTAAAAAGCTGACGAATATCCGATATCCGAAAAGATGGATATGGATATAAATATAGAGCCATTCACATTCAAAAAATGTCTATCCCATTTTTCGCAAAATTTATGTGTAGTTTAGTACAATGAAATATATGTATTTTTTTAAATTAAGCTAACAATTTATATTGTATGCATTTAAATCATATTAACTGTTCAGAATTATTTGTTATCATAAAATATTTATTGATTTTTTATAATTTTATAATCAGCATGATTAATTTTTTTCTATGTTCAACCAATTTTTTTATTTATGTTTCTTGATCTATTGATCGGATATGATAGTTATTTGATATCCATCTTTATCCTTGGATGCAGATATGACACTATCCACATCTGAAACTATCCACTGGCATACCTATTACTAAAAAACATATCAATATTACACTAAAATTATCCCGATCTTTTCAAACATTGTATATCGATCCTTAGTCGATAATTTACCCGTACACGTATTAAATACATAGGTTGTACGACTTCCTAAATAATCATAGCAGATCTAACCATATAATCATTGTTATCAGAAATCTTAATGTCAATTAAGAATCACGAGTGGTAAAAGTTTAGATTGTCAATTAAGATGTCTGCTGATCAGACACCCTTTGGCTTCGATTACTAATTAATAAAAGTTTATGATTCAAATTTCGTTTCAAACTGAAGGTCACAGATTCTCAAATTATGATTTTGAACTCAATAAAAATGCTTGAAAAAAAAATCAACTAATAAATAACAAACAAAAATCATCAAGATATCTGTTTTAATCTATGATACACGTTTTGTTGTTTTCTAAACATAACAGATAAAACAAGAGAGATATTGAATTTAAGTTTAGTTGTAGTAGCTCAACGATCAAAATCGATTTAAAAAATATATGTTATTACCATGGAAAAAATCGATATTTCTACACTCAAATGTTATCGATAAAAAACATAGAGCAAAATTTATATCAGCATGTAAAATCGTGAAATGTATAGCTTTTGGATTTAGGATTAATGGTTCAAACACAATTTTGATTTATAGTTTAAAATTTATGATTTAGGATTTAACTCGCTTTGAAAACTTTGTATAACAACTTAGGTGCAATGTTTTAATAATATGAATTTTAAGAGATTGTAGATCATAATGTTTTTTGTTGACCTATCAATGTGATATAAATTTTACGTTTGATTATTTGTTTTAGCATGATATATATCATCAAATATTCCGGTGTTTGAGTAGAATCATTTAAATTTTTGCCAATCGAAGAATGATAGAAGTTTAGATGAGACACATAGTTTGAGTGATGTGTTGTCTATCCCTTTCCTATTTATATATTCACATTACGTCTTTGTTTAAGATTCAACATCTTAACATGTGATCAAAGCCGATGGTGCAATATAAGTCATCATGGTACACATCTCTTAAATGTTTTGGAAGAAGGTTAATATGGACATTTCGATTGGATAAGGATTGTTAAAGTTTTATTCCAAGATATGTACAATTAGATTAATAAGAAAATTACATTACATTCTCCATGTAACTAGATTATGAAAAAAAACTAAATAAACGACAGGTAAGAAAATACACAAACATTTTGTTCTTCTATTAATTTTATAATTCTCTAAATATGACAAGATTTATGAAATCCTAAGAACTATATTATGTTGGTCAACCCTAATAAATTACTAGTTGATTATAGCTATCATATATATATATATATATATATATATATATGTTCTTATAATAACTAGCCCCTAGCTAAATATATATACACCAAAGAAGTATATTTCTAAATTAAATGTTAACCTAATTGAAAAGGTTGAAAATTGCTAAATATTTATTATACAGCCGACAGTTGCATGTTTTTGGAAAAAGGCTTAGTATCAACAATTTGAACCAAACTTTAGACATATTGGTTGCTTTCGAGAGTTTTGGTAATGCTATCTATTTTCTCTTTGCTTCTTCCATCGTAGTTCAATACTCTATATATAATAAAAAAAATTGATATCCCATCTTGATACAGATATTTGTGAAACCTTTAGTATTTTAAATGCCACTTAACTTTGATTGCCCTCACATTTATCCAAATAAACCTTAACCTTCAATAGATGGCAAATTTATGTGCATGCCCAACAATCAAGCATGCACCGTGTTAAAAATAGACGATAAACTAATTCATTAGTCATAAAGTTTCAATTTTTTTCATCAAAGTGCCGCATGGTTCAGAGCGCGCAAGCTTTTGAAAAATTTAGCGCTTGCATGGTTTTAATAATGAAAAAATGCATGATTGTGCATTAAATGCAATGTGACCCGCTTGTACATTTACATGTAAAAACATGGTGGTTATGGTATGAGGTATAAGGTATCTTCACTTGCTAATTAATGGGTGAGAGCTTCTTATTGTGTGCTAATGTTACGATTCAAGTTAGAGAGATTGCGCTAATTTTCAACAGTTATCAAAGAAAACATTTTTAGGAAATATTTTTTGAAACATTATTAGGGAAAAGCTATTACATAACATGATTTCAAAATTGGTTTTCCAAATTAGCTGTATAAAATATTTTTTAGTTTTCAAGCTTCAAATCATTTGTTTTGTACATTCAGTGTCTCGATTGAAGACACTAGGACCTAATGTGGTTGATTAACCAAGGATGTGGATTTATTTTGGAGTCAATTCAATGGCCCAGATTTTTGGATATAGAGGTGTTGATATAGAGGTGTATAATCTAATTATTATTTAAATAGAATTTTATGATAAAAAATAGGGTTTAGCATTAATAATTATTTTGTTTCTCTTGTAATCTCTTCCGTAATCGCTAAAATCTCTTCAATTGTGAAGTATAGTACACTATCACGTTGATAGAGGATCCATTCTTAATCCTTATGTCTTTTATTATCATGAATTTATTGTTTCCTTATGTATATTTTGAAAGGTTGTTAAATTTGTAGTGTTTCAAACGAGTTATACATTTTGTATATTGTTTCTTGACATTTTCATTGACTTTATTGAGCTATTTATTTCTGTGATTGTGTTTGGTCATATTTGTTAACCCTCGCATTTGGTATTAATTATTCAAGATTTGCGCATAAGCTGTTTGTGAAAATGATCATTTGTTAGATTGCTTGCGGATTATTACAATGGTTGTTACTTATCCTATGTTGATTCCATGTGTATGCGGATCATTTGTGGCAGTTAGATTACACTTAATATATAAGTGTGGAACAAAAAAATGGATTTAAGAAATGACAAATGAGGAAATTTTACAGCGAAATCAAGTACATTAAGTTGTGTTTGATACATATTTGTTGTCAGCCGATATCGCGGATGTGAGGAAGGAAGAGATGATGGAATGTGCATCCACTACCCTCCATCTTGTTATGAAGGATAATGTTATTTTTAAAGTTGATGGCAAGATTAGCACTAAGGGTATATGTGATTAGTTGAAGGAGTTATATGTGAAGAAGTCACTTGTGAATCATTTATATTATCGTAGACATTCTTTACATGCAAGATGTTCGGCGATGGTGCATTTAAAAACACTCGACATATTTCTGATGAAGATGAAGACAATAAAGTCAAGGACCTCTACCTTCGGTGGCAAGTGATATGACATTTTAGACCAAGTTTCTAAAGGTTTTGGAATCGATCACTTGAGACATCAAAATGCGTGTCATTTTTGATTAAAATATCGTTCTTGTTCTAAGAAAAAAGACAGACAATAAATTTGAACATTGCTAAGGAACAAAAAACTAATATTATATGGATGATATACCATGATACTTGCTGATTTCAAGGTGAAACATTTTGAAAAGGAATTGTAGATCAAAAGAAGTCATTGCGTTGTGATAGTGGAGTTAGTAATAGTCAAAACGCCCGGAAAATAGGGAGAATTCTAACTTTAGAAATGCTATGGAAGATAATGCGTTTGTATTTTAAGATACTAGATCATTAGGAGAATGAACGTTTAGAAAACAGAAAAGTTGTGGCTTCATCGATTATGATTATGGTAAAGGATATTAAAGATGATGCATTAATGCCGATAGTATCAAAAGTTTTGGATTATGAGTTGATACTCAACATAGGAAGCTGTTTTATATGACATTGAATAGTTCTTTTTAACTTATGACAATAGCGAGGATTGCAATCCCTATGGGACTTATAATTTCTTTGGGTGTTAATTTCGAGTGGATTCAAATATTTGGATGCACGATGTTTCAAGGTTTTGTAAATCTTTTATCATATTAGGTAACTAGCATCATTGGGATGAAAAAGCAATAAAGAGAAATAGCTTCAAGGTTTCACATGAAGCACTTGTATTTATTAAAAGGGGCAATGACTTGAAATTTGTAATTGCGTAAAAGTCTGAGCATTAGTTGTTAATTTAGTATTAGTGTTAAGAGCTTGCAAGATCTAGAAACTAATAGATTGCGTCTTCTTAGGCACATCATATTTTTGATAAGTCTAAATATGATATATGGAGGGAACTTTAAAAAATTGAGTTTTGCTAAGAATGTATCTTAACTAAGAAAACAAATGTTTATTCGTTGAGGGTAAGCATGACTAGGGAGGTGTTTTCGAGTATGTTCGCATGGATGTATAAGGGTCAATGCTAGTAGTTTCACTTGGGCGGAGCAAGGTCTTATAATTTTTGTTAGTATTCTTGTAAGGTGTGGTTGTATCTAATGTAGGTTAAGTTGTAGTTGCTTGAAAAATTCATGACGTGGAAGACTTTATGTTGAGATTCTACAATAAAAGTGTTTTTAAAGGTTTCTTGGAGTATTATGGACAACATGATTTGGATACATATTACTATAGATAGGTTCACTATCAAAAAACGTTGCATGGATGATAAAACATATTTTGTTGGAGAAGAGACGATGCTTGAGATGACATCCAGATCATTAAAATGTGTTTTGCGATAAAAGCATTATTGACACGATGCGTATTGTTTATCAAACTCCAGGTTTCTCCATTGAAGAAAATTTATGGAGAAAGTATGGATGGGGAATATAGATTTATCTTCTTTTTTATAATCTTGTTACTGTACATGACTTGGGCACCAAAAAGCTCCAGGTTAGAACCTTCATGGCAGTTATGCTTGGTTACATAGACGATGTTAAGGGTTATCATATTTGAAACCTAGAGACAAGGAAGATTATTAATTTATGTCATGTCACTTTAATGAATCATCTTTGTTCAACTAAAAAAAACATTCATATAATTTCTCAGATTTGGTTGGTAATAAAAAGAAGATGGAGATTGCTCCTCCATTCCTGTATAATAGTAGAGTAGATAATGTTGTTGATGGTATATTACATGACACTTCTAGGTGTGATAGTGGTGTTCAAAGTGCTATAAAGGGTTTTACTCAAGAGGTAATCAAGCAGGATTTGGCTCAAGGTGTTTGCCACTTAGGCTAATTATTGCACGATAAAGTTGCTTATGAGGTATGACAATTTGATTAATGCACATCTTAACATTAATAATCGATTTAACTATTTATTGCATATAATTAAGATGAACAGATGCATCTTGATGATATCATGGTGTCGAGTGATAATTCAAAATGAATCTCCATTAGAAAGAGATAGACAAACCAAACTTGGGAGTTAATTTTTCTCCTTCAAGGAAGTTGTGCCACAGGATGTAGTGATATTTAAGATGAAAGATGGTGAAAGACAAAATGCTCGATTGATTATAAAATGGTGTTTACAAAGAAAAGAAGAGTACGATGATATATTTATGTCGGTAGTGCCACGTACTTCAAGCTTGATTTTGTTGACCATGAGTTGCGATTTAAGTTATAGAGTTAGCATACCTAGATGTGAAGACCATCTTTTTGCATGGTGATTTGACAAAGAAATCTTCATAGAACAAGCGTTAGTGTTTGTGGTAGAGTGGAAGTTTGAGATGAACTTTCAAATTGAAGAAATCAATTTATGGATTTTAGCGCACATGTACGTAATGATACATGAGACTCAATCATTTTTGTTTGAAATTTGTAAAAGCTTACTAGGAGATCTCTGCAAAAGATTGCATGTGAGCTCAATGGATGACAAATAAATAATGTATAAACTAGATTTTTCGAACAATTCTAGAGGATAATAACTCATCATATGCATGGAACACTACTCAAGATAAGGACATCAAGCAAGTGGACCGACGAAAGAACAGTGCATGGAGACAACACTAGCCAATGGTTTGATCTCTAGATTCATGATCAATCTTTGAATGATATGATGGGATGATAGTCTCTTTCGATCATTGGGGCCCCCAAAAGAAGTGACTCGTCTCTCATTTATAATAGACATTGGAGAGAAACACCAATAGTTTGCTCCCTTGTATAGTTCACCATATCTCAAACATACCCCTTTACCACAATCATGATGAGGATTTTTAGGTTTGGAAGCCACAAAGTAGTGGACAATTTTCAGTTTCATCAGCTTAGGAGATTGTTAGAGGAACGCAACACATTTAAATGGTGCATACATATCTGAAACACAGCGTGCTGGCCTAAAATGTCACTATGCGCATTACTAGCAAGAACAAACTAGCTAAACACAATATATAATATATATATGGAATCTAGATATCGATCAAAAATATAAATTATGCAAACTAGAAAATGAATCTCGAAACCATTTATTATTTGGTTGTTGTTACTCTAGAATTCTTTGGCAAAATATTCGATATAAACTCCAACTTACAACTGCAGCATGAGGTGATATTTGATCGGGATTTTCATACTCCTAATAATAGCAAATCATTCAACAAACTTATGGATATAGCCATAACAACGTTAATTTGGCACATTTGGTTCGAACGCAACACAAGAAAGTTTCAAAACATTGAGTTTCCAATGCAAGTTCGTCTGGAAATGATTTTAAAAGGTTGCAAACAGTTAATGAAACATGCAAGGGTTAGAGAAGAAGACACAATGGGTGGAAACCTTATCTTTAGACAGTTCAATCATGAATCCCTCGATCCACTGGATAGGATGTTGACTTTCGACCGATTATGCCATGACCCGACAACTAACAAGGGCATGCATTGCCAGAGCTTAAATGGCGGTGTCTTACAAACTTGCAACTGCTGGATTTATCGGGCTTTTGGAGCCTTGTTTCGAAAGTCAACGGAAAATGTATGGAAATTTATTCGTCATAATAGATCTGGAAGGTGTATTGACTGAAGTGGAATTAGGATTGCAGAAGGAGTTAACTGGTGATTTCCTTAGTTTTTTAGTAAAGTGAACCGGCGGTTGTTTGAATGATTTTATTGTTTTTGTTTGTACTGACTATTATACGATCAGTATACCAAAACAAAGACCAATATGTTATAAACTCGTCACACAAGCTTACAAATCAGATTTTTACTACTTTGGAATTCTGTATTAGTTATTTTGAACAATAACTATGTTGTAATTAATTTACAAGCTATAGCAGTCACAATAACGAATTGTTGTATTGAGCTATAGCGATAAACAAGCATTGTACTACTTCATAGAAACATCACAACGTTGAAATGGAAATATTACAGAATGATGTATATAAATATATAAGTAAACCGAAATCAAACCAGATGAAGAAGGAAATTACATTCGAGGCTTGTCGTAACAATTTCCTTAAGACTTTATTCAAGTCTCTCGAGGTACAACAGACGTGATCTGCTCGAGATTGTGAATAGTATGATCTTCTGTGTGATATGCAAAAGCGTACGGATCTGGAGATAAAGAAATGAAGAGGAAGAAGAGAAAATTTTGAATAATCTACTGATCAGGTTTCCTTCTTCTTTTATAGGATAACTCCTAATGGTTATGTTTGATGGGAACAGCCGCATCTCTTCGTCTGCAATGGCCAAAAACTGTTGCAGTTTGTAACAGTCGCCTCTTTTCTTGCAACGGTCAAGAACTGTCACGGTGTGCAACAGTCGCGTCTTTTCATTCGCAATAGCTAAAAACAGCTTTGCAACTCCTATTTTGAAAAGCCACGTCCAATCCACTAGTCGCTTTTAAATAGTAGAAAGTTCTTTACTTTTGTGCAGCAAAAATATAACACGGTCCACTCTTATTGCACCCGCACCCTGTTCGGTACTAGATGGGAGGGCGACGCGTGTACGTGTATTAGTTTATGGCTATATTGGTCCTCCCCTTCGCATAAAATTACCTGACCCTAAGGGCCAATATAGTTTTGAGAAAAGTAGTATTAAGCATGAACATTAACTTATTTTTGGCGATGTGGGACTATATCTCCTTCATTATATAAGGGTCCTCTAACAATCCCCACATGAATGATGATATATGTCTTCCCCACACAAAGTGTAATATCATACAGTTCATATGAAAATAATGGATAAGTTGATATTTCACTTTGAACTTTCCCTAATTAAAACTTATCGGATATACTTGGCTAATTGGTGAGTTATTTCATCTTGAACCATCAGCCGTTTGTGTATAACCAGACAATAAGCTTTACAAAGCATTATTTCCCATCACATCCAATCTTTTGGTTGTGTTCATTTTTGCCCTGAACAAATTTGGTTCTGCGAGTGTTTTAGAGAATTTAAGCCTTTAATATTCTCAAAGAGCCGTCCCAGCTCACACTAACATAGGTGATCACAACCATTAATAGTATTCTACATATACCCCACTTGTTAATTTCAAGATATGGTCACCATTAAAAAGCATAGCTTTATCCTTTTAACACTTCTGTAGGCATGCATTCTATTGTTCACCATAGGAATGAAGTAAGACTAAGTCCAAAATGCATTACTTCTTGAGTTACTCGGAATTGGTTTGCCTATTAATCGTCTGTGGGATTTCCAGTCGCTGAGATAGGTTTCCGTATAAGATAACTTTTGTTATTTTAGGCTTTTAAACCCATTCCCCCCTTTGCGCAGTCAATTTTCTCCCTTGAAAATATTTTAGTAAATGGATCTGCAAGGTTATCAGTAGTTCTCACATAATCAATGTAAATAGTTTCAATTGAGAGTAGCTGTCTAACTGTGTTACAACGTCGATGAATATGTCGTGACTTTCCATTATACACAAAGTTTTTTGCTCTACTTAACGTTGCTTGATTATCACAGTGTATGCATACGAACAATACAGGTTTAGGCCAAAATGGAATTGTCTTCTAAAAATTGACGAAGTCGTTCTGCTTCTTCACCTGGTTTATCTAAAGCGATGAACTCTAGTTCCATGGTGGATCGAGCTATGCACGTTTGTTTAGTAGACTTCCATGGCATTGCTGCTCCTGCTAGGGTGAAGACATAACCACTAGTTGATTTAGATTCCTCTGAATCAGAAATCCAGTTTGCATCACTATTGTGATATTCCGGAATTCTAGACATCTGTAGTTGATAAGTAATTTGGTTAATTAATAGAATATTGATTTATAGAATGAACAAATAAATATAATGATAAATATTTATTTGATATTTCCTAGTATAATTATTTTAAAATTTGCTAAATCATTACTTAAAAACAAATGTAAAGTGTGTTTGTTTAAATATGTATAGGAGTCAATTTAAATTGAATTTGAATTTGAGATTTGGAATTCAAAGAATAATTATATTAGTGTATAATTAGGATTTTTTTCTTTTGAGAGTTATATATATGTATAACTTGATTATTAAAATTGGATTTTATAATTTAATTTAAATTTGAACTTAATGTTTTGAAATTTTAAAGAATAGATACTTTTAAAAAAAGGAAAGAGGAGAAATTTGTTTATATATATACATGAAAAATAACAAAATAAGTTGGAAGTTTTTATAAACAATTTAAATTAAAATAAAATATTTAAGAGATATGTGTAAATCTCTTGACACACCTAAATGACATTTGGTAAGGCTTAAATTTAACAAAGTGACAAATGTTAGAAATTAGAACAAGTGTCCTAATTAATTTTTTTTTCATTTTCTTTTATTTAAAACATTTTGTGTATTTATAAACATTACCCCTCATTCTTATTTTCTTTTCCTATTCTTATTTTCAAAACTTAAGAGATCTTCAGTCAACATTTAAAACAAGATCTGAAATCATCATCTTCTTCAAATTAAAAACCAAGAATCTAATTTCTTTGATCAATCTACATTCGAAACAGAAAATTTCTGTTCAAAAGAAGTTCTTGGAAATTTCCCCTCAAAACCAATCTAAAACCAATGCTTCCACTAACCAAATCAAACTACAATTACCTGAAGCTCTCTTCAATTTCCTTAACCTGTGACCAATTTGCAACATTCAGGCCTGCATGCAACTGCAGATTGCTCTACTTCTGCTTTGAATTAACTAGGCCTGCATTTTTTCATTTCTAGAAACATGCATGTAATTGGCAAATCAGGAAGCAAGCAATTCGGCAAAACAGGATTTGAAGTTTACAAAATATAGGAGCAAACCAAGATTCAAAGTTTTTTTTAAAAAAAAGAGCAGATATGCAACTGAGTCTTAAGTTCAAAAAGAAAACTTCAGCAACTCTAGTCAAAGTACATTCAAGTTCAAGCTTTTCATAAATAAGGTGCTCTGCTCATCAATGGTCCGGTGAGTAACGATTTTTAACTAAATTAATTTAAGTAAATTTGGTGGCCTGATTTATTCTTGATATAGTTATGATTTATGAGAATGAATGTGATAGAATTCTCTGTATATATAACGACCCTGACTCGACCTTCGAAAATCGGCACCGAATACGACACTCGTATTCAAATGCCGCAGATCCAAACGTCGAACCTGGTTCGCCGGAGCTTATAACACATTAAGTAAATAACACAGCGGAAGAAATGAATAACATATATCAATATACAACATGAATGATACAACAGAATGATACAATAGATATCAACATACATCAGAGATATGATACAAGATAATAGCAGCGGAAAGAAAAGATAACACTAGCAGCGGAACAAAGCTCCAATATGGTCTTCAAGAAAGAACTCCAGTATCAGTAATCTCCATCTCCAAAGCACCAATCCAGAAATAGCTCGAACTCCAAATCAAGATGAAGAGAAGCTACTCAATCCAAATGCGATTGCCAAATCCTAAGGCTGAAAGCTGTCGAATCTACACCTACCATTGATTTCTGAAAACCCCAACTCTAGACTGCCCGTGTGGGAAATAGTGGGCACCCAGAGTTTAGGAAAGGAACAATAAACTCCAGGTCAGTCATGGGACTGGTATGAGCAAACAAAAACATTTGGTCTTTTTAAACAACAAAAGAATTTAAATTTGAAATCCGCAATGCTTTTTGGAAAATGAAACTACCATAAGGCCTCCCGCCACACACACAATGCAAACGCAGAATTGGAGGAGATTTCTCCTTATGATAGTCAAATATGCTTAATACGAGAAAATTCTTTGATATTATTACTATAAGTGCAAAGTGTGGAAAACCATTTCGAAAGTATAATATAAATCCTAGCCAACATACGACCAGTATCGTATGCCTACTATAGCTACCATCTAAACAGTGGGGCGCCGCCATAAGTAGATGGCAGGTAATACAACTAAAACCGTACACGGCACGTATTGGATGAATGGATTTCCAACAAATGGTCAGGCTAAGGAACTTCCTACTGCCACATGGGATCGCCTCTGGCGGGACGTCCCGAGAACTAACGTTACGGTTAGATCTCTGCCAACACAAGGCCGGGTTACCTCTGTAACTAGGTAACTACTACACGAATGTGCCATCCCCCGGTCCTTTGGGACCTTTATCCGAGCGCTTGCAACAACAACCACAAAGTATCACAAAGTAATAGATCTGCAGTATCCACATAGGTAAGTATCTGGGCTCCATACCATGATACCACCCTTTACCAGAAGGGAATGACACACCCTAAAGGGAGCGACCCTCATAACCTTGCCGCATCTTTCCTGTTTCGACCATTTCCGGGGAGTGAGGTCCTGATGCAGTCTCGTCCACAAAGCTACGCTTTGTGCAACAAAGCCATGCTTTGGGTCAACAGATGACCAAAGCAATGATCACAAAGATAATTTATCAAACAAATGATCATATCACAAATGATCAACCAATGATCATCACACAGCAGCACTCAGCATGCCACATTACCAAATTGGGAATATCACTGATAAATATCAATTACATAACCTCTGAGCTCGTATGTCTCAGAGAAGGGTGTTAAGCTAAGAGAATAAATTCTCCACCACCAAGCAGAAATGTATTTGATAGAAATCAGATAACATCTCAAAGTGTAATGTCGGACATACAACCATACAAGTCTGTTCCGGGTTCGAACAGAACCGAAGGCACTTCCGAAGAAGCCCTTGCAAATCCGGGTATCCACAATCCCGATCGGACTTCCCATCACTAAGGGAATCTCTATACCGTAGCTACTCGGTGCAGAGACAATCGATAGGTTATCCTATCGTTCTCACAAATACCCGGTCTTCACCACCGGTCTTCAATTGCTATCCATAACGTCGTATCACTATTCGGAATGGGTTATATGACACAAGGTCCTCTCCCGGCTAAACCGAATAGTCAGCGCCATATTTTAAAACATATGGATATGGGATTTTAGTTAAGTCACAACTTATAAAAATCCAAAACTTTTCTTTCAAATGGTTAAACAAATTACCATTTTTAAATCTTTAAACAAAAAGATTTATTTCACAAAGTTTCACCCAGTTTCACAAAGATCTATTCATAGATTTCAAAACAATTCCCATTTCAATTGGATTAACCCAATTAAATCTTTAAATTAAAGATTTATAGCTTTCAAAACACATTTCCAAAGATTTATCTAAAACTTGGAAAACAATTTTCCTTTTAGACTTGAAAATTCTTTTAACACAACTTGAAAGTCCATTTCTTATGAGAAAGCAAATCTAATTTATACAAGTTGAAATCTTGAGTTGAATTTAAAGTTCAAAACATCACCTTGAAAAATGGTTTAAAACCCATATAACCCATTTGTAAGTTGAATAACTTTTTAGACAATAGTTTCCAAGTCATAGAATTCAATTTCAAATATTGAATTCAAATTTAAATCCAATTATTTAAATTTCAAAACTCAATCAAGTTATTTAAAAATAACCATTTTCAAAAGCTTCAATTCTAGTTTAAAAAAAACTATTTTGGATTTAAAAATTCAATTTTAAAACAATTTCAAAATCTGTGACTTAATTCATTTCCACGTGCAATCCATATTTGTGTGTGTATAAGTGTGGTCCAGGGGTTTTACACAATAAGAGTGTCACATCATCAATCAGCACAGATTCAATCATTACAATTCGATGTGGGTTTCGGATAACCAACTGGAATCCGACTCCCTGTCGCATCGAAATTTAAATGTCGTTCTACGGGTCAAGGGGTTGCATATACATATAACAATATATACGTCACAAATAAAATAGCCCAGCACAAAGCATTACATAGCATCACAAAACATATCAATCCATCATGAAGCATTGGCAATCAAACATCTACAATTAAGATGAATAAATCTATGTGGTTTTAAATCTATTCCTCACATAATCACTTTCATTAGTAATGAACTATCCTTAATTGCTTCTTTAATTACTTCTAAATTAATTACATTAATTTATTACCTATTATTGATTAATTAATCCAAATTAATCATCCTTAATTACATCACTAATTAAATAATTAATGATCTAAATTATTTCTTAAATTGATTACTCAAAGTAATTAACAACTTAATTACTATATTGACCCAAATTAATTATCCTTAATTTAATTTCTTAAATTAATTATTTGATTAATTACTAAATAATTAACCCAAATTATCTCCCACTTAAACATCTCCACTTAATTACAATCTGTAAATATTAAACAATTACTTAACTATGTAATTTCCAAATCATTAATTACATAAAGTAGTTATTTATAAAACCCAAATGTTTAAAATTAATTAAACTTAATTAATTAAATTAAACAATCTCATTTAATTAAATTAATTACATTAAGTAATTAATTTCTTAATTACTTAAATTAATTATCCATTTCATTAATTAATTAATTATATTAATTATCCATTTGTACTACCTTAATAATTTAATGAATTACAAATCATTAAACTTTTCTTTATCTTTAGATAAACATTCCTTATTTAAATTATGCATTTAAACACAAAATGTTTTTAAATTTACATTAAATTCCATTTAACATTCTCTTTTAAACTCAAGACTCAAATTTGTCTTAAATAAGAGTTTAAAACAATACACAACTAAATCTTATATGTTTAAAAGAAACATATACTTTATTAATAAGTTTAAAACAATTTAGATTTCAATTCAACTTGAATTCAAATAAATTTTAAAAATTGCTTTAAAATCTCAAAACTAAAATATAACTTCCATTTTCAATTTAGTTTAAACTCTTTAAAACTCTTCCTACAATTTCACCTCCAATTCAAATGTGAATCATTTGAAAGCAATTTAGATTTAATTCTTTATTTTAAAACTGAAGTTTAAAAATTTAAATCCAGATTTAAAAACTCAGTTTTCAATTCATTTGAATTCCTAAATTAAATACTTAACCTTCCATTCCAAATACAAATCACATATGCATTTATGCTTGAGATTTTCAAATCAAATTTAAATTTAAAACACAATATGGTTTCAAATTTCAGACAATTAAAATTTGAATTCATTTTCAAATTCAAACTAAAACTCAGTTTAAATCTCCACCCAAAAAAAAAAAAAAATATTTAAACTTATCTTCACATTTAAACAGAAACAGTTTCTGTTTTATATAAAAAAAAACTTAAACTTTGAAAATTTCCAGAATTTAAATATTTTCAAAAGAACAGAATTTAAACTTATTTATATTTGAATTCTGGTTATTAAAGCCTAAGTCTAATTTAAGTTTACAATTTAAACTTTCACTTCAAATTTAAAAACTGCAAACAGTTTCCTGTTTCCTTTATTTTTTTATTTTTAAACCAAATTTGAATTCTGCATTTAAATTATGATAAATTTAGAATTCAAACTTTTTGAATTCATTTTTAAATTCAGGTTTAACCCTAAGTTCAAATTTCCAGTTTAAATTCAAACTTGATTCTTAAAATTCAAAAAAACAGAACAGGTCTGTTAAATAAAACCTGAAACAAATTCACACAAACCCCATTTGACTTCGAGTAAACCACTACCTTGCTTCGAGTTTTCCCCTCCATTTACCCTAGACCAACCCGAGTCGAAATCCCTGCAACCCAAGCAATCTCCTCAACCCTGCACAACATCAACCCCACTGCAGTGACAACCTGTCAACACCAGATTCTCTCAACTCCGACCAACATCATCGACCAAACTCCGGTGATAGCTTCTTCACCTCACCATCCACCATCACTTCCAGAAGCTTCAAACTCGATGCACTGAGTTGTTCAAAATCGACCAAAACTGTAACCCAAAATAAACTAGGGTTGTGGACAAAAACTCATCACCGCAACCACTACGATGAACTTCATCGCCACCCAATATTTTTCCAGGCTTCACTGAACACTCCTCTGCCTACTGGAAGAAACTCATCCTTCCCCATCACTGGAATCACCTGTGATCTCCTAAAACCAAAAAACAAGGCAGTACAAAACTACACCCACAATCCTGCCTTAAAAATTTTGATTTTAGTGTTATAAATCATGATTTGGTTTGTGTTTTCACTTTATAATACTGAATTCATAATTTACAAAGTTCAAGTTTTCACTTTGTATAACATCCACTGTTGTTTCTTTATACTTCCAGTGAGATTTTGAAATTTATTTTAACTTAAATAAATTTAAACTTACTTTATCAATAAACAAACAAATTTTATTTACATTCCAAATCCTAACAGTGATTTAATTCAAGGGGTACTGAATTTTGAAACAAACTTGAGCCTTAGAACTAAGACAGAGATATTCAGAGGAAAAACAAACATGCACAAGCAAATTCATGCAAACATACTGACATAGTCATCACTAAACTCATATATTTCAAGCATCAACTCACATATCAAAGCATAAGAATGTGTTCAAGTGTGTTGGCTCACCTGGACTTCAGAAGACAGAGAGGAACAGAGGCAGTTGCAAAGCCTGTTTTTTTTTTCTCTTTTTCTTTTAATCTCCTGCAACTGTTAAATAGGATTGTTTAAATTCCTTTGCTTCATTACTGATTAACCACTTCAAATTCAAATATATTTTTTTTAAGAGAGTTTTACTTATCTTGATTCATTACAGGGATGCTTGCACTGCCCTGATCAAAAGAACTTGATTTCTACCTTGCACTCTATTTTCTTCCTGCAACTTATTAATAAAATAGTTTAAATTCTTTTGTTTTTGTTACTGATTCACAACTCAAAAATTCAATTCTTAAAAAAAATGACTTGCCTTTAGATTGTTTTCCAGAAATTCTGCACTGTCAAACTGCAGCTCTACACTTTCATAAGTCTGCAGTTTGAATTTTTTTGTTTGTGTTAAAACTTGATTTAAAAATCAAAATTTTATTAACTATAAAACTTTTAAATAAAAAAAAATCACCTGAGAGATCAATGCTTCAAGATGATTCAGATATTTCCCTTTTGCTTTTGAATTGAATTGAAGAAAGCTTGACAGTTTTTTTTTCTCTCTTTCTTTTTTTTTTTCTGAATTTTTCTTTCTTGCTTGAGTGTTGAGATTTGAAATGTTAGATCTTTGATCATTGAACTTTTCAGAGGTTGGAGGTTTAAAAAAAATCGAATTGGGGATGTGAAAGGTTTCTGAAATTTTTTTTAATTAGATTATTTTATCTAAGCAATGATGCATTCATGCCATTTGTAAAAACATATCATAAACTTTGGATTTTGTTGATTGTCTTACTCTACTCCATCTCGCATGTGTATGTATGTTCACATGGGTGATTTTTTTACAAGACAAAATAAATTTATAAACTTTATTTATCATTATTTTTTTTATCATATATACTTTATAAATAAATGTATTTGTTTATTCATTTGTATATGTATGTACATGTTCAATGCTAAAAGAATTTAGTCAACATTTATATATATATATATACATATATTATATCTTAATAATTTTTTTTAAATGCTACTCATTTTTAAAACACTCATTTTAAATTTAAATTTCAATCTTAAACTTGAAATACAACATTTGTATTTATTTTACTTTTACAAAATTTTAAAAAGAAATGAATTTATAACAATTTGTACACTCAACAAATAAATCACACATAAATATACATTTCTTAGTTTATGGTGCTTTTGTAAACTTATTTTATTACATCAATTTTATTACAATACATTTATTAAATTCCAAAAGGTAAGTATTTCATATTCATTCTTGTTTTTAAATTTTTAAACTCAAGTCATTGTACCAATCATATTTTTTTTTTATTAATTCATGAATTCTATTTTTAATGTTTAATATACAAATCATATTCAACTCCTTAGTTTAAATTATTTTATAGATTCTATTTTTAAATCTTTTAATTTAGCTCACATATTAATATAAATATATTTTATACATCTTATTTTTAAATTCAATATTTGTTTATAAAATACTTATTCATAAATCTTAAACCAATCCTACTTTATAAGCTAAATTTTTTTTTATTCTAGAAATTATCCAATTAATTCATAAATAAATTAGCAATTTATCTTCAAAAATTAATTTAATTGCCAATTTAAACTTGATAAATTTCAGGAATGTTACAGTATATGTATGGATGACTGAATGCCTCCTTACTGATGGTTTATCCTTGCCTGTTCTAGATTCCAGAATTTATGCCCGTTCAAAGATCATGAACTCATCCATGTTAAGGTTCAAATTTAAATCAAAATGGGTTAATATATCATAGATTAAAGTCTTAAATTTTATGTAGGTAAATAAATATGTTATTGACTCTGGAAAAAAAAATATAATAACAGAGAAACTTTATATAAGTAAAATTTTAAATATCCTGATTTCTTGAATTAAGGATATAAATAGATTATTTAAACAAAAACTTGAATTTTAAGACTAAAATCAGAATTTCTAGTTTAAATATGATCAAGTATTTCTGGTTTAACCAGAAAACATGTTTTGGTTCGTAACTGTCGACCTAGGTGGTCGGGGTGGCCAGCTTTTTCTTTGGTGATGGAGTGGTAATAGGAGAATTAAGGAAAATTTGATGGAGGTGAATCTGTGCATTGTGGCGTTGGGGATTTTGAGTTGGAGTTTTGAACCCTAGTTTTCTGTTCATCAGAAAATATGGTCGATGCAAACTCTAGAAGCGATCGAGCTTTCCCAGATTCTAGTTGGAGATCGTTGGGGTATGGAAGAGTTCGTTGTCAGAGGTGAAGCCACTCTGGTGATCAGAGGCGAGAGATTTTGGTGATTTCTTGTTCGTCATTTTTATCCAGTTTTGGAGTTCGATGCTCGATTTTGATTTGTGGGTTCTGCTATTGGTTTGATGATGGGAATCGGTTCGGGGGATGACAGTTGACTTGTGGGTGCCGACGCGAGGGGTCGGAATTGGGTGCCGTGTGGGTGCATGTGCACGAAGGACATGGATTGTCAGGTTGATTTGGGGAAGAAGGTATATGAGGGTGGTTTCGAGTGGAATCGAGTTTTACTCGAAGCGTTAGGTTATTTGTCTCGAAGCAGTGATTACATGTCTCGGGTGTGTTGGTTGTTTACGATTGTGAAGACCTGACAGTATATAAGTTTTAATGTTTTTTTTTCAAATGGATTGTTAATCTAAGTTGTACTCGAATTATTTTAGAGTTGCTCGAGTTAGGATAGGTCAGACTCGAGTGACTCAGGTGTAGCTTGAGTTAGCTTTGTTCAAGTCAGAATCCTGTATTGTTTTCAAAATTTAAACCAAATCTAAATAAATAAATAAAATATATTGCAAGATTTAACATATTTTTTAGATCTAATTTTAAATTATGGATTCAAGTTTATTTGGAATGTTAATTTGGAAATGAATGTTTTCAAATATCCCTGTGAATGATAATTTAACTATAGATAAGAAAAAGGTTTTATCTTAAAATTAAAATTGGAATTTAATGATGGTAATTCATTTAATTATTAGAGTAATTAAACGGATAATTAATTTATTTAATAAATTAATAAAAGGGATAATTACTTATAGTGATTAAGGGTTTCAACTTAAAGGTTTAAGATTAACTATTCTTAGAATAATTAACTTGTAATTTAGGAATAATTAATTAAATAAGATTTGATTTTAATTTATGATTAATAATTAATTAATCAAGTAATAAAGGATTAATTAAGTTATTATTAACACTTAATTATTTAATTAATTACGGGTTAATTAATGAGTTATTAATGATTAATTAAGTTGTAATTAATAATGATTGAAATTAGTTAATTATTTTAGATAAATAATTAATGAATTGTTAATAGTTAATGAAGGTCATTAACTAAGGATTAATTAATTAATTAATTAATGTGATTAATTTTTAATAATTAATTAGATTAATTAATTTAAAGATAATCATTTGTGTAAATTGTTAAGTATAATTACTTATGGAAGTAATTAAGGAATTAATTACTCATTGTAATTAATTGAGTTTAATTTGATTAGATTAAGTTAATTAATTCAGTTTAATTAATTTAAAATAATCATTTGATGAATTGTGGTGTATAAGTACTTAATGAAGAGTAATTACTTAGGGAATGTAATTTATAAAAGTGTAATTACTTTTATAAGGTAATTAATAATTAATTACAGGATGTAATAAATAAAGGGATGATTTATAAAGTGGAAGTAATTTGGATTAAATTTCTTTGTGAAATTAATAAAGGAAATTACTTAGGGGAAATAATTGAAAGGTTAATTAATCAAGGGGATTAAATAGAGATAATTAATTAGGGAGTAATAAATTTATTTGATGAAGTAATTAAGGGTGGTTAATTACTATTGTTATTTATCAAGGATGATTCATAATTATGGTTAGTAATTAATTTATAAAGTAATTAAAGGTTAATTCCTGTATTGGCTTAAGAATATTTAATTTTTGAAATTAAATTAAGGATTAATTACTCAAATGTAATTAAAGGATAAATAGAATGATATTGAAAGCCTTTGATTAATTGTTATTCCTAATGTGTGGTTTGTGATGCTATGTGACATGATATGTTTGATTTAAACTATGAAGATGTGGTTATCTATTGATAATGAATTACCGTGACATCCTGTATTAAATGTAGTACTGTATTTCACTTGAATAATCTAAGCTAAGTTGACAATGGTTTCGAAGAGATCGGAGTCGAGTTTTAGTAAATACCCGAAACCACTTCGATCCTTTATAGATTGATATGTGAAATCAATAAGCTGGTTTGGAATGATTTAAGTAAATTGGATCATTTAATCTAAGTTTGACACTTCGAAATTGATATGTGAAATGGTTGATGTCTATAATAACTTGTGAAGTGTAAATTGATATAAGTTACCCCGGGTTCATATAAATGATATGCTTTTGTATTCCAAGTTAGATGGGTTTACTCACGCTGCTTTCCTGCCTGACCCGGGTGTTACTTTGATGTAATGCTCGGGTCAGACCGAGTATTACAGATTTCCAGGTAAGGACGTTCTGGAGCTCAGGAGGGAGAGCTGGATGGCTGGAACGTATGGAGCATACCCGTTGTGATATATAGTTATATCTATGACATGTTGTTTTATAACTGTCCTGTATTGTGTAAATGTTATAACTCTGATATATGAAAATGTAAATGTACTGATGCTGTTCTTTCGTAAACCGTTATTATGTGATATTATATTTTGATCCGCTGCGAATGTGAGGTATATGTGTCTTGTTTCTGTTTCTTCTTCTTCTATCTCTTCTTCATTACTCTAACTATCTGAAATTTTCGAGATCGAAAATTTCGGGTCGTTACATTTGGTATCAGAGCAGAAGGTTAAGAGAGTACCTTGGCTCTGATGGGATTACTTATTAAGGATAGGGTAAGTGGTACCCTAGGATGAGTTGAGTGTATATATGAGAGAGCGTACTTGTTATTTTCTTATATAAAGGTTTTTAAATGATTTCAAAAGTAAATGAATCTTATATAAGAAATAGATTATCTATTATACTAAGGAAATTGGTTGTAGTATTAATTAAATTAAAAGTAATAGTAAGAATTAAATTAAGAAGTAATAGAATGCAACCAAATTAAAGTTGGAATTAAATAAAGATAAGTTTGAAATGGAATCAAACTAAAATTGAAATCTTGAATTGGAGAAGTATTTCAAAATAAGATGAATTAGAATTGGTTTCAAACCAAAGAAATAGATGGTTATTGTGTTTAATAATGGAAAGATTGTTCTTCAACAAACAGTAAAATGTTTTAAGGAAGTAACCATTCAAAAAGAGTAACTTGTAAGTTTGAAGGAATTAAAGTGGGTTTCAAATTGTGCAGTTGTGAATTCTAAATTTAAACATTTGAAAATTATTTTCAAAATGTAAAGGATATAATATTATTCAAACTACTTTGAATATGATCTTATTTTAAAATAAGAAATGTTTGAAAATTTTAAAGAAAATTGTTTTGAATTAAATAACAAAAGGTGGTTTAAAATTTTAAGGTGTAACTTGGTATGTAAAAGAAATAAATATGTATATATGTGGATAAGCATAATATCAAAGATGGTTTGAGATAAACTCTAAATATTGAGTTTTAAATTTGGAATGAGTTGTGGAAACCCAAAGTGATAAGCTTTTGAACTTATAGATGGGAAAGAATTTTGAAATTTGAATAGGAATTCAAATTGTGTGAATTTGACTGAATTAAGTGAATTGAATTTAACTTAGAGGAAGTTAAATAAGTTTGAAAGGACAACCTGATTTGGGAATTCCAATATGAAATTGAAATTTAACTTGGGAAGTTAAATGATTAATTTAAATTGGGTATGGTAATATATCCATTATTAAGGTAAAATGGAATCATTTTGGACTTAAGATTTGAATATATAAGATAAAACTTCAAGAGGTTGATTTCAAAATTTAAATTTGATAATAAATTAAATTTCAAAGATGTAGTTGTTTAAAAAGAGTCTAAATTATTTGAACTTTGAAATAGATTAAAAAAGTAGTTTGAATTCTAAATTAAAATTGTTTAAAAGCTTTTTAATAAAGGTTAAATTGATTTAAAGGAATTAAATCAATATTTGAAGTATTAACTCGGATTTATATAATTCGAGATAATTTAAATTTGAAATTTGAATTGAAATTTGATTCAAATAATTTGGAATTGTAATTAAAGTTGGATAATTTTAAATTCAAATAGAATTTGAATTTAATTTGGGAGCAAATCAAGAATAATCCAACTTGATTTGGAAATGGAGTTTGAAATTGGAATTAATTCAAACTGGAGTTGAAATGAATTGAAATTTGAACTAGTTCAATTGAAATTTATTTGAATTAGTAGAATTTGAGATCAAGGTTGAATAAAGTTAAATTTGGAAAGAAACTGAGATTACTTCAACTTGAATTTTATTTATAAATCAATTTCGATGGAAATTGGAATTATTTAAAATTGGAATTGGATCAATTTAAATCGAAGTGGAAATTTAAATTGAAATGATGAGAATAGAGCTTGGAAAGTGAACAGTTTTTACTCTGGACTATTTTTAATATAAATTGTTTAATATAACCTATTTTCAAAGCTATTTATTATATATACAACTTTTCTTTTAAAAGCCAAACTATCTTATATTTGTTTACAATTATTTTTGAAATCGTTTAACAATTTTCCAACTGTTTTATAAGCTAATTGCTATATTTCAACTGTTTTACAAAAGTAATTACTATCTTAATATTATTTTGCAATTATCTAAAATTTCTGTAATTATTTTAACTATTTTCTAACTATTTTACACCTATTTTACAAGCTAGTAATTATTTTCCAACTACTTATCTATTTTTAACTTTTCAAGCTATTTTCTAAATTTAAACTAGACAGAGTGTAACGACCCGTTAAATTTATGATATTTAATAAAATGAATTAATATAATTTCTAATTTGGTTAAGAATAAATGTAGAAATTTGGTATAGTGGTTGCAATTTAGTGTAACTATAAAATTTTATGATAATAGATGTGGATAATGTAAATTTTCACAACTTGATTTAAAGTAATTTTGAAGAAACAAATAAATGTTGAATTTGTGAATGTTAGTATAAATATTAACTTAAATGGTGTTCATTAATACAAAGATGTAATTAGTGTAGATAGTAATAATTTATGCCTGTAGTGAAAGGAAAAGAAAACTAATAGAAACATAAAATTTATTTTATGTGAACAAAAGTATAGTTTTGAACAAACTTATGAAAATTGATAGAAACAGTGTTTGTAATCAGTTTGGTTATTTTATATTTGAAAGATAGAGATGTGTAAATACGTTAATGAATATAAAATGGGAAGGAATGGTAGAATGAAAAGAATATATATAATAATAAGCATTTGATTCAATTAAGGGAATTAAATTATAATAAATGGTCATTTAATAAATTCAACGTTTGTGAGAAATCATAATAGTTGCGGAAAATGTGTACAAACTTGGATTTGGAAGTTTATTGGATTTATAACGGTTTTGTTATTAAGTGTATGAGTTTAAAAGTTATTCCTTTTTGTAAAGTAATAGAAGAATGCATAAGATATAAACAGGGCTTAATAGAATTGACACTTAATGAATTGAATAAATTACCCATTTATGTAGATATGTATAGTGGACTATAAATGGCCTAAGAAAATATAAAATGGAATAATCATTGAGATTTGTACTATGAAAATAAATAGTAACATTTATTTGCAAGGAATAAAAGACTATTTAGGTGACTAGAATTTGGAGTAATGACTATTGTATGTTACCTACCCTTGTTTCTTGTTAATTTAGATTTTGGGAATCAAATTCAATTTATCCGCCAATTTACCGCAGTTAAAGTGAAATGAATTGGTGATTGAGAAATGTTAAATACGAATAAGATGTAAACCAAAGAAAATCCCATTCGTAATAAATTATGTAGAATAAAGTAAAGAAACTAGGAAATGAAAATGTGAAAATGTGGATGCAGTGAGATTTTAAGTGATAATAACCTTGTTAGGCAAGTGATAACGGAATTTTGTGTATATGTAATATTTACTGGTGTGTCAAGTAATAAACACATAGATGCAAGAAAAGGAAAGTTGGTAGCAATCTATATATGTTATTTATCTTACTTAGTATATTAAATAAGGTTTGGAATTCAAATTTTAATTAAAGGAGTTGGTAGCACGTTAGTAGGAAATAATTGTAAGGGTGGGATAACAACTACTATAAACTACCTAATTTAAATGAGTCAATGAACTTATTTGAAATAACGTTCATCTAAATATGAGTAATTAAAATGGCGGGGTCAACAATAAACGTTACTTTAGAATTAATTTATATTTTAACGGAAGTGTGAAAGTAAAGCAATAGAAGCGTAAACTTATCAAGGTAGAATTTAGTAGTGTAATGAAAAAAATGTTAAGAATGTTATAGTATAATGATTGATTGGAAATCAAAATTGTAACGACCCGCTATTTTGGACCATTCAAATCGACAATAAAACCGTACATGTCCAACTTGAATAATTCAAAATACCGAATTGTTAATAAAATTTTTGGCAAAACGTAACATATACAATAAATAAATCAATCACAGATCACAGACACAGAGTAATAAAATGCAGCGGAATAGAAAAATAGTAGTTCATGAAGCTACTATATACATCAGAGTTTAAAATAAAATACATCAGCATCTCTTGAATACAGAAAAAGTCTTCAGTACGTGCCGATGACTTCTCAGAACCAGTCAACTAGAAAACTGAAAGCTGAAACGATAGTTGGATCTCCAAATGAAGCTCCAATCTCCGAAGGTGAGTCTCTAATGCTGTATTTCTCGGTCTGACCCGAGCGTAAAGCAAAACACAAAACACTCGAGTCAGGATTAACATTCTTATATCAATAAATTCAACTCAAGTGAAATATCAACTGAAATACTGAAAGGATGTTTGGGTGACCATCCACTAAAGGTCTATAGAATTATCTACAATGTAGAAATATATACTATTACACCGTGGTCATTCACTTAATTTACTTCAACCCAAATATCAAGTCACTTCAAATAATAGTATTTATATATTTCAAATGATGTATACAGCAAAGTACTTCAATTTCCCCAACTTAACAAACCGATCACATCAACCCGACCTTCCCATTCCAATTAAATTCAATCTCATTTTATCAATTTAAATTTTCCTAAAATCCACTTAAATTTATAATTCCCAGATTTGGATATCCCAATTTCCCCTTTTAGTTCAATATGATTCATGCTTTAAGTATTCAACATTTCAATTAAATTTTCCCAATCTAGTTTTCTAAATAAACTTTCCAATTTAGTTCAAACTCAAATCTCACCTAATTCAATTCGTTATCTACATAACAAGTTCAACTATCTTGGTTCAAAATACATATCCAAATCTCTAAACCATTTGATTTCAATATAGTTCATATCTTAAATATAACAATTTAAATTTAACAGTTTCATATAGAATCTCGATCCTTTTACATCATTATTATCTAGTCTTGAACACCCCTTATTTGATTCAATATCATTTTGGTGACCTTACGCTACATTATACTCAATATTTCTAATATTTTATTTAACGTGAAATATCCCATTCGATAAATTCAAGTTGATTTAAATAAACAAATCCTTATCTAAAATGCCATTTAAAATAATCCACCTTTATCTCCCAATCTTAATTGTTCAATATTATTGCAAAATTTATCCGAGATAAAACTTACGTAAATATTTATCATAATTTATGCATTTAATCAAATCTTGATTAGACTAGATATAATTAACTCCATATTTATCATTTCCCGTTATATATGTATTTAAAAATTTACATTTAATAAGGCCATATCTTTCTTATCATATGGTCAAGTGTTACGGATATTATCATTTCAATCCGTACACTAAATGTATACGGGTGGATAGCATTTCAACCCGTAATCCCAATTTAATTAAATGAAACCGCTTGGGCCTATCATTTCAACCCATTTCAATTCAAAACCAAACATAACAAAGGGAACTTGCAGTGTGATGACAGGGATGGTGTCCAAGTGAATAAACAAGCAATAACAACAATCAATAACCATCCAATAGATAAATCAAATAACCCCGAAATAATCGTATTAATTCGCATTGTTATTTGTATAATTATTTCTAAAATCTATACTATCATTTCATGTAGATTATAGATTATTACATTTCAGTTTCACTTGTCGTCCTATTTCAAATTTCAGTTTAATACTACAACAATTAATCCAACTAAGTTCAAAGATTTAAAGTATAATTTATCAATTTCTACGACAATTAATGGGTCAAATTTAACTAATCAAATTAACATATGGCGGGGTCAGGTTTTAATAAATCAAGGTCCGTCATATAAAATCCGTTAAATCTATAAACTATACTAACCCAAATTAAGCTAGCAAACTAGTTATCACTCAACAAAATTAATAACATCCAATTTAAACAACAATCAATCAAACAATCAATTATCAACCAATCTGTATTATTATCACATAAATAACTAACCGATAATGGTGTCAGGTGTCATAGGTGAACAGATACAGATAATGGCAGTCATACAGTAAAACAACTAACAGCAGCATATCTCAATTGACGTTTCAATTGAAATCAAATTTAATAAATAAAGAACGTTAATCGTGAGTGATTGCTCACCTTTCGAGGCTAGAGGGGATAGACAACAGAGCAAGCTACGAATTCCAAAGCAAAGGAAGAAGGTACGATTTCGACAGAAAAGCTGATAAAAGAAATCGATAACGAATCAGAACCGGATTGATGAAGATAGATGGTATAAAAGAACTTATACGTCTAACTATATAACTATTTGAATACAGTCATATTTTTAAATTTTAAACACATATTAGATTAAATATATGTATATATATATATATGTCAAAATACCGGTTTCAATTTGAAACACCCATAGAAGAAATCCAACGTAAAAATGTTATACCTTATATATACCCACGCAGAATAAATATAAAACCTATACCGCAACTTCATATATTCAAGTATAGATACAAACCACATATAGCCCCGAATATAAAATAACCTATATTAACTATGTAAGTTATAGCTAATTTAAATGGTATGTTACACGAATTTGTATGCGATATTATTTAAGAATCTGTATATATGCATACACTACGAACCTAGCATGTCTACAAATTTAACAACAAAACTTTGAAGTAATACAACTGTTTTGAATCAAAAATCTATATATTATTTAAAGTCCAACGGAGTATCGTACATACTAACATATATAAAGCGTTGTATATATTTTATTATTACAACTGTTAAATCATAGCTTCAGTATATAAATACAAGTTACAGGTCTACCTAAACTAGCTTATATCTGCTTGTACTAGATCGAAAATCATCATATTTATCATAGCCGTATGCTATATTTTTAACATAAAATGAACTTATATTATTTAAAGGAAACATATATCTTACAGACCAATGTCTCTTATATGCGTACACACTTAACTATAACTAAAGTAGCATATCATGATACATATACAACTTGACACTATTTTATAACAACAAAATCTGGTATATTTTCTTCCAAAGTATGCAGACACATTTTAACAACTAAAAGGTGTAGATTCAAATACATGCAGGGTAAACATCAAACCATGCACAGCTTAATTATAATATATCATATATCAATGCATATTAAAATCTTATACAACGTGTGTATTTATAAACTTACATAAATAAAAATGTAAATAGAAGTTGACAGCAATTTATAAGAAAAGCCTACTACAAAGAGATTGAAACAAAGCATATTCCTTTCACATATTAACCCAAGCTTCAGCAACGTATATATACATAGACTTCATATTATTATATTTATCTATAACCCATAAAATTTTATAAAAGTTTAATTTATAAAATTTGTAAACTTTACAGGTATGTGATACTTAATATACTTTAAACTCATATTAAACTTCATTCCAACTAGTACACTGTAACACATATTTTTAACGTAAAACTTTGATAAAATTTAATATCAATATTCTTAAAATTAGCATTCATTATAAAGTTAATATAAAATTTATTATTATAAAGCTTAAACAGTAACAGAATAAATTTTCCTTATATCATACTGTAAGTACAATATATAGCAACCCATCTATATATAATATAAAATATTTATACCTATAATACCTTTATATAATTTAACGCAAGAGGAAGAAGGAGGCTGACACAGGGACAGTGCGAGCATGGTTTGAGGCTGAGATGGAGGTTGGTTCAGTGATTGCGGTCGGCACTAGGGCTGTCAGATCGGAGATGGCTGATGTAGAAGGAGACTCACGTGGGTGGCGGTCACGGCTGCGAAGCGGAGGCGAGTTAGAACGGGGAGGAAGATAGAGTCGCCGTTTTGGGTTGCTTCGGTCTGGACACTGCTTGGTAGCGGAGGTGTGGGGCGTGATGTCTGACGCAAGCAGGTGGGGCCGATGGGTGGTATAGTGGTGGTGGAGTAGGTGGTTTGCTTGGCGTAGGCAGGTGCGTTCGAGGCAGAGGAGGGCAAACCGCGGCGGAGCTCTGAGTTGCTCGGCGATGGAAACAAATAAAATATGAGTTGCTCGGCGATGAACCCAAATCCAGAAGGGAGAAGAAGCAAGAGGGGAGAGGGAGAAGATAGGGACGTGCAGATCTGAGAAAAAAAAAAAGAGATGAAGAGATATATATATATAGGCTTTAGAAGGAGGGGAAAAGCAATTGGAAATGCGAAAGAGCTATAATGTGTACCGCTTTTAAACGAAAGGTTGTAACTGAAATAAAATAAATATGGAGACGTTATGCATAAAAAAAATAAATGAGATGATGAACAGGTAGAGTGAATTCTGGGTTTTCAGAGGAAAACGTAGAAATATTTATTACCCCAACGTACCACGCGGTCTGACAAAGGATAGAGAAAGAAGTGGACCACTGAAATATGAATTAAATTGATGGATCCATAACCGTTGTCCCATTGATTCAGCAAAAGTAAATAAACAATTCTATTGGTTGATTGGACAGTACACTTTCAAATTTGAAACGCAAAAGGAAAAGTTAAGCCAAATTTTAGGGTACCGTTACAAAAACAATTTATATCTTCCGTGGTACACCGGATCCCAAAATACAGAAATAAATATACCGTTGAGATCAGCTCGACGAGACGATCACAACGGTATACAGATATTAGTGGTACGATCATCCGATCAAAAGTCGATAATCGGTACCGAAAATGCTGCTATTTTGCAGAAATAGGGTAAACGGAGCAGTAGACGTCCGAATTTTGAAAAACGAAGGATGACGTCTTACTCAGAATAGGATTTAGAAATTTTTCATAGAAAAATATCCAGGCTTGAAAATAAATTTATTATCAGCAATTATTGGCTACTTGAATTAAATAGAATTTTACAAAGAAATAGACTTTGATAAAATAATTTGAAAATTTACCATAGGCTACGTTTAATTGGACGTAATTCAAATATCAACTTTTTATTTGCAAATTAATTTATTTTAAAATTTCACAAAATCCAATTAAATACGTAAATAAAATTTATTAAAATCTTACAGGTCGTTACACTCTCCCCCACTCAAAACTTTTCGTCCCCGAAAAGGAAGGAGGTAGGAGAATAAAACAACCAGAAATTTATAGATTGAAAGATAAGATAAACAACAAATTTTAAAACTACTCAAATTATTTGAAATCTTCATTTGGAACTTCATTTGAAATTCAAATTGTCTATAATACTATAATACTTTTCAAACTCCTTTGAAAACAATTACCTGCACTATTACTTATATTTACAAGTCTATTGAAAATCTTAAATCCAAAATTTATGAAGTTTTTAATTTATCTCAAGATCTCTTTCAAATATTATCAGTAAGTTAAAATCATTTCTTTAACAATGTTTTATTTAATTAATAACTAAAAAAATTTATAACACTTAAAATTTTATATTAAGCAATGTAGTATATAATTAGACATTATTTTAAAACGGTAAATCCAATAAGGAAGGAAGGTAGATTTGTAAACAGAATCAAGGTGAATAAATAAGCTGAGCAGATAGGGTAGATTCAAAAGAAAGAATCGGGCACGAAATTTCAATTTTCAAAAGGAATTTAATTTCGAAGATTTATACAAATATTTCTTTGATGGGGAAAAATACTTTTATAACAAAATACTATCATATCGAAATAAATTTCCTTTCGAAAATATTTTTATAACTCGATGTTTCCACAAGTTTATCCTCGTTCTTGCAGACTCTGGCCATGCGTTGATCAGGCGCAAAGCTAGAATTCTTCAAGTGCTTAGTAGACTTGTTTCAACAACCAGTGAAATTACTTGAAAAACCTTTTAAAAACCGATATGGAAAGTACGATCCAAACAAACAATCAAATAAAACCTTTGTCCGATCATGGTTCGCAGATACACAATGGTTACGCCTGGTTCCCCCAGGAAACAATCCATATCCGTAAGCTTTCACAGCCCTGCGAGTTACGCCATGATGACTAGTAGGGTGCAGGATACACAATGGTTACGCCTGGTTCCCCCAGGAAACAATCCGTACCCCCAGGCAAGACTCAGCCAGGCACTTGCGCTACTATTCGCGACCTACACAGATTGCAGGATACACAATGGTTACGCCTGGTTCCCCCAGGAAACAATCCGTACCCCTAGGCAAGACTCAGCCAGGCAATTGCGCTGTGCATTCACGAGAGAAAAAAGAAACCGTGGGTTACGCCACGGTGGGAATACTCGAGTATTACATCCGGAAAACCAAAAATCAAAGAGAATATATCGATAGAATGAATCCACGCTGTGGCCACAAAGCGGATATCAAGCAGAAGGCACTTTCCATATCTTTGCTTGGAAAATATATATATCATATAGTACCTTTTTAAATCTCTTTCAATATCATACTTATACAAAGTCCATAATATATAGGATTCCATTTTCAAACCGAATACTTTCCAAATCAATAGTATATCAAATCATATTTATATAGACTTTGATTATATATAATTCTCTTTCCAAATCGAGTACCTTTCAAATCAATAGATTTCAAATCAACTTCATACTTATACAAATCCATTTTATATAAGTTCGATCACTCCCAAATCAGGTGCTTAATAATATAAGGTTCTCAATTTCAAATCATTTCAATATCAAATTTAGTTTCAAAGTCATATATGAATTCACCAAATTCCTTCCAAATCAAATATCTAAATTTCAAAGTTCCTAAAATAATAGGTGTAGAAAATTATCCCAGTTTCCAAATTAAAATAATTCAAGTCAAACAAATTCATTTCCAAAATTACCATATAAGTACTGGTTTTTAATTCCAATCTAATTTCAAAACCAAATATTTTTCTCAAAACAATTATACTCAAAATGATTTCCAAATTTTAAAACTATCCCTTTAAAACTTTTAAACTCTATTTCTATTTGAAATATCCAATATACCTTTCTGAAAATCATTATTTAAATTTTTTTTTTTTTACATTTCAAAACTAAATTCCATATTAGTATAATTAAAATAGCCATATTCACTTACTTAATGAAAGGTTTCAACCTCATACAACAAAACTTGCATACTTTATCAAATATTTTATACCTTTCGAAATTTCTTAGTTTTTAAACCTTTAATCCTTGATTTGGAAGTGCTCGAACCTTCAAAATAGTCGGTGAAAATCAATTTCAAATCCTAGAGTTGGAAATCAAATTTTATAAATTGAGTTATTCTAAGTCAAATCGAAAACTCGAGGACTGAACACCGGTCTTACTTTAAATTTTCAAATATATACTTATATCTTTCTAAAATATCAAATTATACTTCGGAATTTGGAATCAAAAATGGTTTTACAAATCACTTGCATAGCGAAGCTATTAAAGTGGCCTCTCCCCCACTCTGAAACTCGAAAATCAATGTCAATGATGCGTGCACTCATCACCGAAATTATTCTCCAGCGACATAAGTGAGTTCTGGACTTCTATTTTCGTGAAAACTTCTTTGAATTTCTTCAAAATTATTGGAATTCATTTGAACTCATTTGAAACATTTCTTATTCGGAAAAATACCTTTAAATCGTATTATTTATATATATTTTCCAAAATCTTAAAACCAATTTCAAAATACCGGAATTCAGTTCTCGAATTTCAAATTTACCTTTACAGTTATAAATCATTTTTATATAAATAAACTTCTTATAATTTTTCAAATTTTCAAATCCTTTCAAAGCCCTTTTTCATAGAATAACATATCTTATTTGCTTTATACATATAGGTATATAATCCTTATTGAAAACAATTTCTTTTCACATATATAGGATAAAATCATAGTTACTAAAATATAATTTTGATATATAAAGAAATTTCAAAATACAAACATACCCGATTTCAAAGGATGATTCATGAATGGATTTCGGAACCAAGATAGAGATTTAATTTAGAGGAACTCTAATCAATAGAATCCTGATTCGAAGATAGGCTCAACAAAGTTGAGAAATCAAATTGCAAAATAGAAGATGGATATACTTCTATAATTCTCGGGCGACCTTAACCGGGTCAACCGTGACTTCAGGAATATAATTGATGTGGAATTTCTAAAGCAAATCGACATTCGATTGCCAGATATAGAATTCGGCATATCAAGATATATCAGCATCGTAAACCGAGGGTACAGAAATCTTCGGTGAATCAATGCCCATTGTACGGAGTTCATCCGTTTTACAAAACATCCAGTGGAGTCATTGGATACTCCAGGATCAAAGAACATAAATAGAGGGAGACAAGAATGAATTTCGGAATCGAGGGGCATTCCAAAATTCAAAGGAAATCGAGTCGAAAGGAAGAGATTCAACTCGAGCGTAAGTGATTCTGTAAATAAATTTACTATATATGCTAAGTTTTGCCTAGAGCCTCGCTCTGATACCAACTGTAACGACCCGCTATTTTGGACCATTCAAATCGACAATAAAACCGTACATGTCCAACTTGAATAATTCAAAATGCCGAATTGTTAATAAAATTTTTGGCAAAACGTAACATATACAATAAATAAATCAATCACAGATCACAGACACAGAGTAATAAAATGCAGCGGAATAGAAAAATAGTAGTTCATGAAGCTACTATATACATCAGAGTTTAAAATAAAATACATCAGCATCTCTTGAATACAGAAAAAGTCTTCAGTACGTGCCGATGACTTCTCAGAACCAGTCAACTAGAAAACTGAAAGCTGAAACGATAGTTGGATCTCCAAATGAAGCTCCAATCTCCGAAGGTGAGTCTCTAATGCTGTATTTCTCGGTCTGACCCGAGCGTAAAGCAAAACACAAAACACTCGAGTCAGGATTAACATTCTTATATCAATAAATTCAACTCAAGTGAAATATCAACTGAAATACTGAAAGGATGTTTGGGTGACCATCCACTAAAGGTCTATAGAATTATCTACAATGTAGAAATATATACTATTACACCGTGGTCATTCACTTAATTTACTTCAACCCAAATATCAAGTCACTTCAAATAATAGTATTTATATATTTCAAATGATGTATACAGCAAAGTACTTCAATTTCCCCAACTTAACAAACCGATCACATCAACCCGACCTTCCCATTCCAATTAAATTCAATCTCATTTTATCAATTTAAATTTTCCTAAAATCCACTTAAATTTATAATTCCCAGATTTGGATATCCCAATTTCCCCTTTTAGTTCAATATGATTCATGCTTTAAGTATTCAACATTTCAATTAAATTTTCCCAATCTAGTTTTCTAAATAAACTTTCCAATTTAGTTCAAACTCAAATCTCACCTAATTCAATTCGTTATCTACATAACAAGTTCAACTATCTTGGTTCAAAATACATATCCAAATCTCTAAACCATTTGATTTCAATATAGTTCATATCTTAAATATAACAATTTAAATTTAACAGTTTCATATAGAATCTCGATCCTTTTACATCATTATTATCTAGTCTTGAACACCCCTTATTTGATTCAATATCATTTTGGTGACCTTACGCTACATTATACTCAATATTTCTAATATTTTATTTAACGTGAAATATCCCATTCGATAAATTCAAGTTGATTTAAATAAACAAATCCTTATCTAAAATGCCATTTAAAATAATCCACCTTTATCTCCCAATCTTAATTGTTCAATATTATTGCAAAATTTATCCGAGATAAAACTTACGTAAATATTTATCATAATTTATGCATTTAATCAAATCTTGATTAGACTAGATATAATTAACTCCATATTTATCATTTCCCGTTATATATGTATTTAAAAATTTACATTTAATAAGGCCATATCTTTCTTATCATATGGTCAAGTGTTACGGATATTATCATTTCAATCCGTACACTAAATGTATACGGGTGGATAGCATTTCAACCCGTAATCCCAATTTAATTAAATGAAACCGCTTGGGCCTATCATTTCAACCCATTTCAATTCAAAACCAAACATAACAAAGGGAACTTGCAGTGTGATGACAGGGATGGTGTCCAAGTGAATAAACAAGCAATAACAACAATCAATAACCATCCAATAGATAAATCAAATAACCCCGAAATAATCGTATTAATTCGCATTGTTATTTGTATAATTATTTCTAAAATCTATACTATCATTTCATGTAGATTATAGATTATTACATTTCAGTTTCACTTGTCGTCCCATTTCAAATTTCAGTTTAATACTACAACAATTAATCCAACTAAGTTCAAAGATTTAAAGTATAATTTATCAATTTCTACGACAATTAATGGGTCAAATTTAACTAATCAAATTAACATATGGCGGGGTCAGGTTTTAATAAATCAAGGTCCGTCATATAAAATCCGTTAAATCTATAAACTATACTAACCCAAATTAAGCTAGCAAACTAGTTATCACTCAACAAAATTAATAACATCCAATTTAAACAACAATCAATCAAACAATCAATTATCAACCAATCTGTATTATTATCACATAAATAACTAACCGATAATGGTGTCAGGTGTCATAGGTGAACAGATACAGATAATGGCAGTCATACAGTAAAACAACTAACAGCAGCATATCTCAATTGACGTTTCAATTGAAATCAAATTTAATAAATAAAGAACGTTAATCGTGAGTGATTGCTCACCTTTCGAGGCTAGAGGGGATAGACAACAGAGCAAGCTACGAATTCCAAAGCAAAGGAAGAAGGTACGATTTCGACAGAAAAGCTGATAAAAGAAATCGATAACGAATCAGAACCGGATTGATGAAGATAGATGGTATAAAAGAACTTATACGTCTAACTATATAACTATTTGAATACAGTCATATTTTTAAATTTTAAACACATATTAGATTAAATATATGTATATATATATATATGTCAAAATACCGGTTTCAATTTGAAACACCCATAGAAGAAATCCAACGTAAAAATGTTATACCTTATATATACCCACGCAGAATAAATATAAAACCTATACCGCAACTTCATATATTCAAGTATAGATACAAACCACATATAGCCCCGAATATAAAATAACCTATATTAACTATGTAAGTTATAGCTAATTTAAATGGTATGTTACACGAATTTGTATGCGATATTATTTAAGAATCTGTATATATGCATACACTACGAACCTAGCATGTCTACAAATTTAACAACAAAACTTTGAAGTAATACAACTGTTTTGAATCAAAAATCTATATATTATTTAAAGTCCAACGGAGTATCGTACATACTAACATATATAAAGCGTTGTATATATTTTATTATTACAACTGTTAAATCATAGCTTCAGTATATAAATACAAGTTACAGGTCTACCTAAACTAGCTTATATCTGCTTGTACTAGATCGAAAATCATCATATTTATCATAGCCGTATGCTATATTTTTAACATAAAATGAACTTATATTATTTAAAGGAAACATATATCTTACAGACCAATGTCTCTTATATGCGTACACACTTAACTATAACTAAAGTAGCATATCATGATACATATACAACTTGACACTATTTTATAACAACAAAATCTGGTATATTTTCTTCCAAAGTATGCAGACACATTTTAACAACTAAAAGGTGTAGATTCAAATACATGCAGGGTAAACATCAAACCATGCACAGCTTAATTATAATATATCATATATCAATGCATATTAAAATCTTATACAACGTGTGTATTTATAAACTTACATAAATAAAAATGTAAATAGAAGTTGACAGCAATTTATAAGAAAAGCCTACTACAAAGAGATTGAAACAAAGCATATTCCTTTCACATATTAACCCAAGCTTCAGCAACGTATATATACATAGACTTCATATTATTATATTTATCTATAACCCATAAAATTTTATAAAAGTTTAATTTATAAAATTTGTAAACTTTACAGGTATGTGATACTTAATATACTTTAAACTCATATTAAACTTAATTCCAACTAGTACACTGTAACACATATTTTTAACGTAAAACTTTGATAAAATTTAATATCAATATTCTTAAAATTAACATTCATTATAAAGTTAATATAAAATTTATTATTATAAAGCTTAAACAGTAACAGAATAAATTTTCCTTATATCATACTGTAAGTACAATATATAGCAACCCATCTATATATAATATAAAATATTTATACCTATAATACCTTTATATAATTTAACGCAAGAGGAAGAAGGAGGCTGACACAGGGACAGTGCGAGCATGGTTTGAGGCTGAGATGGAGGTTGGTTCAGTGATTGCGGTCGGCACTAGGGCTATCAGATCGGAGATGGCTGATGTAGAAGGAGACTCACGTGGGTGGCGGTCACGGCTGCGAAGCGGAGGCGAGTTAGAACGGGGAGGAAGATAGAGTCGCCGTTTTGGGTTGCTTCGGTCTGGACACTGCTTGGTAGCGGAGGTGTGGGGCGTGATGTCTGACGCAAGCAGGTGGGGCCGATGGGTGGTATAGTGGTGGTGGAGTAGGTGGTTTGCTTGGCGTAGGCAGGTGCGTTCGAGGCAGAGGAGGGCAAACCGCGGCGGAGCTCTGAGTTGCTCGGCGATGGAAACAAATAAAATATGAGTTGCTCGGCGATGAACCCAAATCCAGAAGGGAGAAGAAGCAAGAGGGGAGAGGGAGAAGATAGGGACGTGCAGATCTGAGAAAAAAAAAAGAGATGAAGAGATATATATATATAGGCTTTAGAAGGAGGGGAAAAGCAATTGGAAATGCGAAAGAGCTATAATGTGTACCGCTTTTAAACGAAAGGTTGTAACTGAAATAAAATAAATATGGAGACGTTATGCATAAAAAAAATAAATGAGATGATGAACAGGTAGAGTGAATTCTGGGTTTTAAGAGGAAAACGTAGAAATATTTATTACCCCAACGTACCACGCGGTCTGACAAAGGATAGAGAAAGAAGTGGACCACTGAAATATGAATTAAATTGATGGATCCATAACCGTTGTCCCATTGATTCAGCAAAAGTAAATAAACAATTCAATTGGTTGATTGGACAGTACACTTTCAAATTTGAAACGCAAAAGGAAAAGTTAAGCCAAATTTTAGGGTACCGTTACAAAAACAATTTATATCTTCCGTGGTACACCGGATCCCAAAATACAGAAATAAATATACCGTTGAGATCAGCTCGACGAGACGATCACAACGGTATACAGATATTAGTGGTACGATCATCCGATCAAAAGTCGATAATCGGTACCGAAAATGCTGCTATTTTGCAGAAATAGGGTAAACGGAGCAGTAGACGTCCGAATTTTGAAAAACGAAGGATGACGTCTTACTCAGAATAGGATTTAGAAATTTTTCATAGAAAAATATCCAGGCTTGAAAATAAATTTATTATCAGCAATTATTGGCTACTTGAATTAAATAGAATTTTACAAAGAAATAGACTTTGATAAAATAATTTGAAAATTTACCATAGGCTACGTTTAATTGGACGTAATTCAAATATCAACTTTTTATTTGCAAATTAATTTATTTTAAAATTTCACAAAATCCAATTAAATACGTAAATAAAATTTATTAAAATCTTACAGGTCGTTACAAAAATTTACTTGTTTGAATGTAACTTTAGGGAAATTGGATTTAATTAAAATAAAAAGGAAGAAAAAAAAATTTGGATGAAATTTAATGTTGGAATATTATGTAAATATAAACTTAGATAAAATTTAAGGATATCTACGTAATAGAGTGTAAAACCAATGTTAATTTCATCTATTTAATACTAATAGGTTAATAATAGAATGAAGAGTAAATTTAATGTTAAGTTAATATGAATTAAGGTAATATTGGGGAATAATGTGAATTTTCTTCATAATATGATAAGTTGTAGAATACAACGCAAACTTAAGTATAACCTTTGGATTGAAAACATTGTTAAGGGTTACCTGTTAAATTTGGATGGAATTGGCAATAAATGTTACACTTATGGGTAAGGAAATAAAAATGTCCAGAATTTGAGTATATTAAGAAATGGGGATTGAAATTGAAATCTTGCAACGAATCTAATAATACGTTACATAAGTGTTAAATTAAGGTAACATTTGGAAAATATGATAATGATTTTCAAATTGAACAAGTTGTGGAATTAATAAGGATGGAAGAAAAAAAAAATCAAGATTTATTTTATTTATTGGAATGAAAAATTTATAATTTGATTTATTGCGAATAATTGAAATTTAATTTGGTAATTGGCGAAATGATCAATGATTGAATTAACATAGAACTTGTTGTTAGTTATTAAAATTGTTTAAGAAATCAAAGGAGAGAAATTTTATAAAATTTTAAATTTTGTAATTGGATTGGCTAAAGTGGGAAAGTGGAATTAATCAACGTTGTTACTTTTATCTCCTTCCCTATTAGATCCTTATGTGATTGCATCCACATTTACTGTTGATTATTCCTATATATTGTCACCAATTAATCGTACTCGATGTATGTTTAGCAATTTTGTCACACAGTTAAAGTATGAATATATATATATATATGATGTATTCAAATTTTTCTGTATCTAGCACTTAATTAATTTAGAATCAAACTAACGAAACGTGTCATTTATTTTTGTCCCTCCATATTCATTTTCTTTCTAATTAATAAATACCTCTTTTTAATACCTGCTACTTTAAAAAAAAAAAGGGACTGTTCATATTTGCTATATTTCAATACCAAGTGTTCATATTCACTTTATTTCTAATTAATAGCAGCCTCTCCTTTCAAATCTATTTGTCCCTAAACCTAACTCTAACCTTATAAATAACCTACTTCTTATTCTTCTATTACATTTTGTTTCTCCTAACTCTAACCCTAGCCTCCATGCTATTCTTCTTCTTCTTCTTCTTCTTCTTCTTCTTCTTCTTTTTTTCTTGTTTTTCTCAAAGCTCCTTATTATCTCTCATTTTAATTTTTTTTTCTTTCTCTTCAAATATTCTTCTTCTTCTTCTTCAAATTTACTTCTATTTCAAACTTTCTTCTTTTCAAATCTAGATCTTCTCTTCCGTTTTCAGTTCTTATTTTAATCATTTTTTTTCAATTCTTCTTTTTCAAATCTTCTTTTTCTTTCAAAGCTTTTAAAATACATACATTCATATAATAAGGAGGAAAATTAAAGTAAATCGAAATAAAAGAAAAATTACGGAACAAAGTTAGCAATCAAGAAGAAGCATATGCGTTTTTCACGAGGGAAGGTGGATGTGGCACGGTATTTTATTTTTGTTTTGTTTATTTTTAATTTTTTTTTATTTCAATTGCAAATCGTTTAATTGTGATAACTTTCACATACGAACTCCGTTTCACACGAAATTTCTTTTGTTAGGATCGTAATTAAATTCCGGATCTGATAACGCTGGTTTGGATAAATTTAGAGACCGTCAAATTTTGGGTTTAAATCGGATTTACATTCGATTTAAATTCAAAAGGTGAGTGTTTTGACCCACTCACAATTACTAGAAGCTTTTATGTTTGTTAAATAAATTTTAGAAATGAATAGAAATTTATTTATGAGCTTTTGGCATGTTATTTCACCCATATCTGTTGAATTGCATTTTTTTGAATTTAGCTGTTAATTAAATTGATTGATTGCGTATTAATTGGCTGTTAGAAATTATTGTTTGCATAAGAACTGCTTGTTAACAGTTATGTCAATTATCACTGAAAATAAACTGTTAGATTTATAGTTGATAAATATAATTTGAAATAAAACTGCCAATTATTACCCGTTGTATATTACCAAACATATATTGTTATTGATTGATATTGCTTGATGTTTGTGACTGGATGATGGATGTGTTGTTGAATGGATGTTTTATTTGATATCATTAAACTGCAAGTTAGCATACATTTTACATTTCATTCGGGATTGTGGTTTGAAATGATAAAACCGCAAAGTTTTATTTTTTAAATTGCCGATTGAAATGATAAATATCCGTATCACTTGACCATAGGATAGAAAATTATATACAGGCACCGCGGTCTATATATAACTATTTTAATGTGATTTCTATGGTTTGGATTGAATACGGTCTATAAATCTTAAATTTATATTGTATAAATATTTTATTCCATATTTATATACCTATGAAGTTGAAATTTTGAAATTAAAAGGAATATAAATTTCTTTATTGAAAATGGAAGAAATTTAGAAAATGGAGTTTGGTAAATTTATATCCTATGTTTAAATGTAAAGTTGGAAATTTTAAGATATGATATTTGTAATTGGATTTTCCCAAAATAAATAGAAATGGATATTCTAGTATAATTTGAAGTGGAAAAAATTCTATATATATATATATATATATATATATATATATATATATATTTTACTAGAAATTGAAGTCTTATTGATTATGGATTTTTTGTGAATGGTCAAGATTAATTAATAGAATATTGATTTTGAAAGGATAAAAATCCAACTTTAGTTGAAATAGTAATGCTCAAAAATGGATATAAATATATATAAAATTGAAATGGTTTTGGGACTTGAAGTAATATTTTGGATTTTGGTTTAACTTTAAAACAAGAAATATTTGGGAAGCCATGTAATTTATTCTTTATAAAACAACAGTAAAGTTAAACCTTTTTAATTCACATACCGTTGAATATCCAAACCATTTAGTTTTGAAAATAATGGTTTTAAAATACTATGGATTTTCGAAGAATTATGTTGAAAGTTACAAACAAAATATTGGTTACATGGGATATTAAATAATAAAAAGTGACTTAATTTTTGGAAAGGAAAATTTTATTTGGGAAACGATATCATTGATTTGGGCTTTTATAAAATAATATGAAAATAAATTGTTTGTGTTTTTAAAGAAGAAATGATATCGTAATATTATGGTTTTGAAAGGGATTATATTCTGGTTTTAAAGTATAAACTGTTTTTAAATAACCGCGGTGTTATAATAACGATTGGTTGGCAAAGAGACCAGGATCGGATATGGACATACTCTCTATCGATACCGAAAACCACTTTGACTAACCGTGTACGCGGTGGAGATTCCAGAATGAAGTAGGTGGTGGCGACGTTTCCTGTAAGGTAAATACGTGGACCCAACTCCCGTGAGTTGGCATAAGGTGGCTAAAACAGGAGCGATTCTCAGGCCAATGAGGTCATTCCTCTGATCGGACGCTCCTCTTCGATATTATACTTTGACTTGGATTTGATTCAGTGGCCACTTCTATATTTTGATTTTGGGGAGTTAGTCCAAGGTGGGCGGTAACTGCGGCTACGCGTTTCCACCAGCCTGGATAGCAATTGGTATATCTACCCTGGCATTGCCTAGTTGTGCCGTGTCACCTACCATACCGAGCCTTTACTACGAGTTTCTATTTGTGTCGTACCTATGGAGTATCCTCTGGTAGCTTCCCGATCAGGAGGTATTATGGTACTGTATAGACTATTGGCATTATTTGTGTTAAGGGCTATATGGGTAACCCCTTAACGCTATTAAAAAGTAAGTTTATTTTATAAATAGACACTATTATAATAGCGCAATATACTACATAGTAAATAGTTTAACGGATCCTTAGGAGATGTAAATCCCGAACATCTCTTGATTTACTGTACTCATATTTATTTCTGTTAATTTAACTCACATAAGATCTTTTAGTCTGACTCGAGTGTTTTTGTCTTTTCAAATTCGCTCGGGTCAGTCCGAGCGTTTCAGGATAGCAGGTTTTAGCTTTGGAGGAAGAAGACGAAGATTCAGTATTATTTTATATATATAGTATTGTACTACACACTCTTTCTATTCCGCTGCCTTGTTGTATTTGGTATGTGTAACTCTGATATTCATTTTATAAGTAAAATCAAGCTTTTGTAAACTGTTTATGAACTGTATATTTGTTATTATATTTTATCCTTCCGCTGTGAGATTCTGTTTTGTGTTTTTTCTTCTCTGTTTTCTCATTTACCCCATAACAATCCGCCCTTCCGTATGGTTTGAATTGGCACGTGTATCGGTTTAAAGTGTGCGAAAAGGCGGGACGTTACAGTTGGTATCAGAGCTTTGGTTTAGCGATAAACCTTGGCTTTGTGGGGTTTGACTCTTTGTTAATAGGGTAGAAATATCCTATGGGAGTCGCTGAGCGTATATATATGAGAGAGCGTATTTGTTAGTGTTATTAAAAGATTTTGATATTGTGTTAATCTGTTCCGCTTTGTATTTATAAATTCTGGTTGATGCATGGGACGCTATGTTATCAATAGGGATTTCTAAACCCTTAATAGGACAGACCGACATAATATTTGTTTTTAATATAGGTGAATGAAAGAATTTTGCCTATTATATTTTCTATATATAAAAATATTTTTTTATAAAGATATATATATATATATATTTGGTTGCTATAGATTGGGTGTTAGGAAAAAAAATATTTTATAATAAATTGAAGCTAAGTTGAAATTATAATAAATCAAATGGGAGATTTTAGAACTTAAGTCCGGGATTTCGAAAATCTGCTTTCAAAGGATTTATGAAATATAATGATTTGGTTTATAAGTATTTTCTTATATAAATATTTAGTATAATTTAGAAGAATTGTTTTAAAGAAGATTTTGAAGAGAATAAATTCTGTACTTTCCTCTCTGTCGCTGGAAAATAAATTCGGTGATGACGGCCGCATCATCGACTTTCATTTTCGAGTTTCGAAGGGGAAAGGCCACTGTAGTAAATTCTACTGCAGATTTATTATGAAATTTTCTAAAAAAATTTTCTTTTATTGCTCTAACTATAATTAGAGATTTTGAGTTGTAAGAACTTATTTATCTATTATTTTGAAATAAATTGAAATCTAACCCGGAATCCAATTCTAAAATTCTCCATTAATTAATCAATTGTTAAATTGTAGTGAAATAAAAGTTAAGTAATAAATGAATTGAAACCTCTAATTGAAATAAGAGAATAATTGCAAAGCTATAAAGAGGAATTTGCATACATATGAGACAAAGAGTAATATGGATAAACATTAAATTTAATTAAAAGAATGGAGATTAAACTTGTATAAGTTCAATTGTAATTTCCTTAACATAAATAACTTACCCAAATATAAAAGTTGAAGTGTTAAATGAGAAACTGGAATTGAATATTTTACAAGTAGGAATTTAGGAAAAATGAAGTATTCAATAAATTACTGTTATAATAAGAATTTAATGGTATAAACTTAGGTTATAATTGAAATTTTACTGAAAAAGGGTTAAGAATTATTAATAGATGATATGAACCTAAGTATATAAAATGAAATTCAAAATAAGAATTGATTGTATGATTATTGACTTAAGTATGTTTTAATCTTCCGTATTCTAATATAATGGAAAGTAGGAAAAAATAAATGACTGCAATTCATAGTTAATGGATAAATAAAAACTTCCACTTATAAGAATGAATGTTAGCAGATTTAGAATTTAAGGGAAATCTTACAAGTGAAGAGTAAGGAAATGAAGATATTCAAAATATTTGTTGTTATTAATGAGAATTTATTTTATAAACTTAGGTAATAAAAGGAAACTTAAGTAATAAAAGGAAATACAAATATAATGAATTTTGGGATAATTGGAAAATAAAACTTGTAAGAACAAAGAAATCCCTCATAAATGAAGGGAAGAAAATCAAACCACTGAAGTATGAAATAAATGTATAATAAGCTATTTTGGTGTTGATTTGAATTGTTTGGTTGATGTATGGTTGTTGGGTAAGGAATTTTGAAGTTGTTGGATGGAGAAATAATCTATCTTTGTTCCATCTAAGACTGTTGAGTAAAGGATGCACTTGATAGTTATTTTACATTTCGTACAATTTCGGAATTTGAACCTAACAACTAATTGTTTGTTTGATTGAATGATTTTGTTTGCGGTGTGTGCTGTTTGTTAAAATGTATGGTTGTTGCATTTGATTGGATATGAATGATTGAATCCACTAGAATAGTTCATTTTAAAATAAATATTTAACCTTTTAGGCTTATAAGAAAATACAGGTTATGGAAGCAACTGCTACTGCTTTTGGTTCCGTAATAATAAGCGTATTGCCCGACAAATAGGTACGTTTCCGGATTACGTATAAAGCGCTATTTTATATATTTTCCCGTGTTGGGATATTTTATTTGGATAATATGTGTAATATATTTGTATATTTGGATATTATATTTTCTCCAGAGTCCCTCCGTACAAAGGAGACTTTGCCAAAATTTTCAGGAAATTTTGGACTTAGAATTTTGTGAAAGTATTTTCCCAACTTTAATAATTCAAGTATTAAAGGATATAATGATTATAAAACAAGTATATTTCATTAAAGGAAATTAATCCAGTAAAATATTGTTTATAAGTTAATATTTGAAATAAGATGCATTGTAAATCTTCCTCCTCCCTTCTTTTTCCTTTTCGGGGATGAAAAGTTTTGAGTGGGGGAGATTGTAACGACCCGTTAAATTTATGATATTTAATAAAATGAATTAATATAATTTCTAATTTGGTTAAGAATAAATGTAGAAATTTGGCATGGTGGTTGCAATTTAGTGTAACTATAAAATTTTATGATAATAGATGTGGATAATGTAAATTTTCACAACTTGATTTAAAGTAATTTTGAAGAAACAAATAAATGTTGAATTTGTGAATGTTAGTATAAATATTAACTTAAATGGTGTTCATTAATACAAAGATGTAATTAGTGTAGATAGTAATAATTTATGCCTGTAGTGAAAGGAAAAGAAAACTAATAGAAACATAAAATTTATTTTATGTGAACAAAAGTATAGTTTTGAACAAACTTATGAAAATTGATAGAAGCAGTGTTTGTAATCAGTTTGGTTATTTTATATTTGAAAGATAGAGATGCGTAAATACGTTAATGAATATAAAATGGGAAGGAATGGTAGAATGAAAAGAATATATATAATAATAAGCATTTGATTCAATTAAGGGAATTAAATTATAATAAATGGTCATTTAATAAATTCAACGTTTGTGAGAAATCATAATAGTTGCGGAAAATGTGTACAAACTTGGATTTGGAAGTTTATTGGATTTATAACGGTTTTGTTATTAAGTGTATGAGTTTAAAAGTTATTCCCTTTTGTAAAGTAATAGAAGAATGCATAAGATATAAACAGGGCTTAATAGAATTGACACTTAATGAATTGAATAAATTACCCATTTATGTAGATATGTATAGTGGACTATAAATGGCCTAAGCAAATATAAAATGGAATAATCATTGAGATTTGTACTATGAAAATAAATAGTAACATTTATTTGCAAGGAATAAAAGACTATTTAGGTGACTAGAATTTGGAGTAATGACTATTGTATGTTACCTACCCTTGTTTCTTGTTAATTTAGATTTTGGGAATCAAATTCAATTTATCCGCCAATTTACCGCAGTTAAAGTGAAATGAATTGGTGATTGAGAAATGTTAAATACAAATAAGATGTAAACCAAAGAAAATCCCATTTGTAATAAATTATGTAGAATAAAGTAAAGAAACTAGGAAATGAAAATGTGAAAATGTGGATGCAGTGAGATTTTAAGTGATAATAACCTTGTTAGGCAAGTGATAACGGAATTTTGTGTATATGTAATATTTACTGGTGTGTCAAGTAATAAACACATAGATGCAAGAAAAGGAAAGTTGGTAGAAATCTATATATGTTATTTATCTTACTTAGTATATTAAATAAGGTTTGGAATTCAAATTTTAATTAAAGGAGTTGGTAGCACGTTAGTAGGAAATAATTGTAAGGGTGGGATAACAACTACTATAAACTACCTAATTTAAATGAGTCAATGAACTTATTTGAAATAACGTTCATCTAAATATGAGTAATTAAAATGGCGGGGTCAACAATAAACGTTACTTTAGAGTTAATTTATATTTTAACGGAAGTGTGAAAGTAAAGCAATAGAAGCGTAAACTTATCAAGGTAGAATTTAGTAGTGTAATGAAAAAAATGTTAAGAATGTTATAGTATAATGATTGATTGGAAATCAAAATTTACTTGTTTGAATGTAACTTTAGGGAAATTGGATTTAATTAAAATAAAAAGGAAGAAAAAAATTTTTGGATGAAATTTAATGTTGGAATATTATGTAAATATAAACTTAGATAAAATTTAAGGATATCTACGTAATAGAGTGTAAAACCAATGTTAATTTCATCTATTTAATACTAATAGGTTAATAATAGAATGAAGAGTAAATTTAATGTTAAGTTAATATGAATTAAGGTAATATTGGGGAATAATGTGAATTTTCTTCATAATATGATAAGTTGTAGAATACAACGTAAACTTAAGTATAACTTTTGGATTGAAAACATTGTTAAGGGTTACCTGTTAAATTTGGATGGAATTGGCAATAAATGTTACACTTATGGGTAAGGAAATAAAAATGTCCAGAATTTGAGTATATTAAGAAATGGGGATTGAAATTGAAATCTTGCAACGAATCTAATAATACGTTACATAAGTGTTAAATTAAGGTAACATTTGGAAAATATGATAATGATTTTCAAATTGAACAAGTTGTGGAATTAATAAGGATGGAAGAAGAAAAAAAATCAAGATTTATTTTATTTATTGGAATGAAAAATTTATAATTTGATTTATTGCGAATAATTGAAATTTAATTTGGTAATTGGCGAAATGATCAATGATTGAATTAACATAGAACTTGTTGTTAGTTATTAAAATTGTTTAAGAAATCAAAGGAGAGAAATTTTATAAAATTTTAAATTTTGTAATTGGATTGGCTAAAGTGGGAAAGTGGAATTAATCAACGTTGTTACTTTTATCTCCTTCCCTATTAGATCCTTATGTGATTGCATCCACATTTATTGTTGATTATTCCTATATATTGTCACCAATTAATCGTACTCGATGTATGTTTAGCAATTTTGTCACACAGTTAAAGTATGAATATATATATATGATGTATTCAAATTTTTTTGTATCTAGCACTTAATTAATTTAGAATCAAACTAACAAAACGTGTCATTTATTTTTGTCCCTCCATATTCATTTTCTTTCTAATTAATAAATACCTCTTTTTAATACCTGCTACTTTAAAAAAAAAAAGGGACTGTTCATATTTGCTATATTTCAATACCAAGTGTTCATATTCACTTTATTTCTAATTAATAGCAGCCTCTCCTTTCAAATCTATTTGTCCCTAAACCTAACTCTAACCTTATAAATAACCTACTTCTTATTCTTCTATTACATTTTGTTTCTCCTAACTCTAACCCTAGCCTCCATGCTATTCTTCTTCTTCTTCTTCTTCTTCTTCTTCTTCTTCTTCTTTTTTTCTTGTTTTTCTCAAAGCTCCTTATTATCTCTCATTTTAATTTTTTTTTTCTTTCTCTTCAAATATTCTTCTTCTTCTTCTTCAAATTTACTTCTATTTCAAAATTTCTTCTTTTCAAATCTAGATCTTCTCTTCCGTTTTCAGTTCTTATTTTAATCATTTTTTTTCAATTCTTCTTTTTCAAATCTTCTTTTTCTTTCAAAGCTTTTAAAATACATACATTCATATAATAAGGAGGAAAATTAAAGTAAATCGAAATAAAAGAAAAATTACGGAACAAAGTTAGCAATCAAGAAGAAGCATATGCGTTTTTCACGAGGGAAGGTGGATGTGGCACGGTATTTTATTTTTGTTTTGTTTATTTTTAATTTTTTTTTATTTCAATTGCAAATCGTTTAATTGTGATAACTTTCACATACGAACTCCGTTTCACACGAAATTTCTTTTGTTAGGATCATAATTAAATTCCGGATCTGATGACGCTGGTTTGGATAAATTTAAAGACCGTCAAATTTTGGGTTTAAATCGGATTTACATTCGATTTAAATTCAAAAGGTGAGTGTTTTGACCCACTCACAATTACTAGAAGCTTTTATGTTTGTTAAATAAATTTTAGAAATGAATAGAAATTTATTTATGAGCTTTTGGCATGTTATTTCACCCATATCTGTTGAATTGCATTTTTTTGAATTTAGCTGTTAATTAAATTGATTGATTGCGTATTAATTGGCTGTTAGAAATTATTGTTTGCATAAGAACTGCTAGTTAACAGTTATGTCAATTATCACTGAAAATAAACTGTTAGATTTATAGTTGATAAATATAATTTGAAATAAAACTGCCAATTATTACCCGTTGTATATTACCAAACATATATTGTTATTGATTGATATTGCTTGATGTTTGTGACTGGATGATGGATGTGTTGTTGAATGGATGTTTTATTTGATATCATTAAACTGCAAGTTAGCATACATTTTACATTTCATTCGGGATTGTGGTTTGAAATGATAAAACCGTAAAGTTTTATTTTTTAAATTGCGGATTGAAATGATAAATATCCGTATCACTTGACCATAGGATAGAAAATTATATACAGGCACCGCGGTCTATATATAACTATTTTAATGTGATTTCTATGGTTTGGATTGAATACGGTCTATAAATCTTAAATTTATATTGTATAAATATTTTATTCCATATTTATATACCTATGAAGTTGAAATTTTGAAATTAAAAGGAATATAAATTTCTTTATTGAAAATGGAAGAAATTTAGAAAATGGAGTTTGGTAAATTTATATCCTATGTTTAAATGTAAAGTTGGAAATTTTAAGATATGATATTTGTAATTGGATTTTCCCAAAATAAATAGAAATGGATATTCTAGTATAATTTGAAGTGGAAAAAATTCTATATATATATATATATATATATATATTTTACTAGAAATTGAAGTCTTATTGATTATGGATTTTTTGTGAATGGTCAAGATTAATTAATAGAATATTGATTTTGAAAGGATAAAAATCCAACTTTAGTTGAAATATTAATGCTCAAAAATGGATATAAATATATATAAAATTGAAATGGTTTTGGGACTTGAAGTAATATTTTGGATTTTGGTTTAACTTTAAAACAAGAAATATTTGGGAAGCCATGTAATTTATTCTTTATAAAACAACAGTAAAGTTAAACCTTTTTAATTCGCATACCGTTGAATATCCAAACCATTTAGTTTTGAAAATAATGGTTTTAAAATACTATTGATTTTCGAAGAATTATGTTGAAAGTTACAAACAAAATATTGGTTACATGGGATATTAAATAATAAAAAGTGACATAATTTTTGGAAAGGAAAATTTTATTTGGGAAACGATATCATTGATTTAGGCTTTTATAAAATAATATGAAAATAAATTGTTTGTGTTTTTAAAGAAGAAATGATATCGTAATATTATGGTTTTGAAAGGGATTATATTCTGGTTTTAAAGTATAAACTGTTTTTAAATAACCGCGGTGTTATAATAACGATTGGTTGGCAAAGAGACCAGGATCGGATATGGACATACTCTCTGTCGATACCGAAAACCACTTTGACTAACCGTGTACGCGGTGGAGATTCCAGAATGAAGTAGGTGGTGGCGACGTTTCCTGTAAGGTAAATACGTGGACCCAACTCCCGTGAGTTGGCATAAGGTGGCTAAAACAGGAGCGATTCTCAGGCCAATGAGGTCATTCCTCTATTCGGACGCTCCTCTTCGATATTATACTTTGACTTGGATTTGATTCAGTGGCCACTTCTATATTTTGATTTTGGGGAGTTAGTCCGAGGTGGGCGGTAACTGCGGCTACGCGTTTCCACCAGCCTGGATAGCAATTGGTATATCTACCCTGGCATTGCCTAGTTGTGCCGTGTCACCTACCATACCAAGCCTTTACTACGAGTTTCTATTTGTGTCGTACCTATGGAGTATCCTCTGGTAGCTTCCCGATCAGGAGGTATTACGGTACTGTATAGACTATTGGCATTATTTGTGTTAAGGGCTATATGGGTAACCCCTTAACGCTATTAAAAAGTAAGTTTATTTTATAAATAGACACTATTATAATAGCGCAATATACTACATAGTAAATAGTTTAACGGATCCTTAGGAGATGTAAATCCCGAACATCTCTTGAGTTACTGTACTCATATTTATTTCTGTTAATTTAACTCACATAAGATCTTTTAGTCTGATTCGAGTGTTTTTGTCTTTTCAAATTCGCTCGGGTCAGTCCGAGCATTTCAGGATAGCAGGTTTTAGCTTTGGAGGAAGAAGACGAAGATTCAGTATTATTTTATATATATAGTATTGTACTACACACTCTTTCTATTCCGCTGCCTTGTTGTATTTGGTATGTGTAACTCTGATATTCATTTTATAAGTAAAATCAAGCTTTTGTAAACTGTTTATGAACTGTATATTTGTTATTATATTTTATCCATCCGCTGTGAGATTCTGTTTTGTTTTTTTTCTTCTCTGTTTTCTCATTTACCCCATAACAATCCGCCCTTCCGTATGGTTTGAATTGGCACGTGTGTCGGTTTAAAGTGTGCGAAAAGGCGGGACGTTACACAGAGTTTAATCTGTTATTGGTTAAATACCCAATCGAGATAAGAATTTAGGGAATAATCCAAATGTGGATTAAGGCAATTGTGAGTAAGTGAATGAAGTTAAATAATGTGAATAGAAATGGAATTGATTTGGCTAATAACCAATAAAGATAGATACGTAGGGCGTACGTATGCTATTCTATTCGCATAGCGATTTGATCCAGATTCGAGCACAGAATTTCGATATAGTTATATCGGTCCGAGTGGGATTTTTCACTCGATTTTCGACGGCGAACCTGGATATGGGTTGTTGATTGATTCTGGATATTCTCTATTATAGTTATGACTATGCAAGGAGAATGACGATTTCTGATCAAGAAACCAGATCTGTGTCCGCACTAGAAAGTCGGGTGGACGATACTAGTTCGAAAGTGAAATTGTGTGATCGAGTGGGCGATCAGATTGGTATAGCGTACGGATGATATGTGTACATCATACAGATTTGAATGAAAATGGTATTGAAAAGAGTAATCAAATTTGAATATCTGATTTTGAGTAAACAAAGTTAAATATCTTTGTTTTATAAAATGAAACTCGCCTTGTTGAATCTTTTGCCAGAAGAAAATGGTTTTTGAAAAGGTTTGAAGTATAAAAGGAGTTTTATACAAGTTTGAAATGATCCTAAGTTTTAATTTTTTTTTATATATATCTGTATATATATAAAGGATCTTATGAGGATTTTGGAAAAAGGTTTTGGAAACCTATGGATTTGTAAAGGCTTTTAATTTTTGGGTAAAATCAATATTGAATTTGGAAAGCCTAGTTTGAGTATTATCGATTTTGGAATAATCGATTTTGAGTAAAGAAGCTTTGTGTGAGATCATACTAGGTGTATGATTTAAAGATACTATATGTATATAGTATAAAATGTTTTGATGATGGCTCTGGGAAAAAAGGCGCTCCCTTGAAATGAACTTCTCAGGAGTACCACCGGGTGGTGCTGCCTTGAACCCCAAGGGGGGGATTCTAAAGTTGATCCTGTGAGGAGTCCGGACAAAACTAGTTCCTGAGGATTATTGGGTAGCGGAAGTCGAGGGCGCTGATGCCTACAGGGGCATTTGGGTTATGCTGTAACGACAGCGTAACTCGATGTCACTGCGATCTACTGTGGGGACCATAGCGAAAATCATATGGAGGATGAGTGCCAACGGTCTACACTTGATTTTGCCGGGAAAGCAACGCAACATCGATAGACTGTGATCTATGGTCAAGTGGAGTGGAGAAGTTTCATTTTTGGCAGCGAAATTCGAGGGCGCTGATGCCTACAGTTATATGGGTTTTTGCCGTGATAGCTACGTAACCTCAGTTGTAGCTGCCTGTTGTGGGTTCCATGGTGTAGTCGAGGGGCGCGGAGGCCTACGGTTATTTATGGATTTTGTCAGGATGGCAACGTAACCATCGGGTTAACTGATATCATGGACGGGGGTGATGATTTCCAGAGCATTCTCACCAAAGATATATCCTCTATTTTCAAAAGTTGTTTTCTATATTTTCAATAAAATTATTTTCTAAAGTATTTTCACTGGATGTTGAAAACGGGTCTGCTAAGTACTTATAGATTTCCAATCTTACGCCTGATCAACGTATGACCGAATTTCTGTGAGAATAAGTATGGACTGGTTGAAACATCGAGTTATAAAAGTATTTTATAAAAACTATTTTGGCAATATTATACAGATTTTATAAGTGTTTTACAAATGATCAAAGAATATTTTAATTGGTTTTAAAATATTTGTAAATCCTGGCTTCGTTCCTTTTCGAGGACGAAAAGATTCAAAGGGGGGAGGAATGTGATATTCCGGAATTCTAGACATCTGTAGTTGATAAGTAATTTGGTTAATTAATAGAATATTGATTTATAGAATGAACAAATAAATATAATGATAAAGATTTATTTGATATCCTCCTAGTATAATTATTTTAAAATTTGCAGAATCATTATTTACAAACAAATGTAAGGTGTGTTTGTTTAAATATGTATAGGAGTCAATTTAAATTGAATTTGAATTTGAGATTTGGAATTCAAAGAATAATTATATTAGAGTATAATTAGGATTTTTTTTCTTTTGAGAGTTATATATATGTATAACTTGATTATTAAAATTGGATTTTATAATTTAATTTAAATTTGAACTTAATGTTTTGAAATTTAAAAGAATAGATACTTTTAAAAAAAAGGAAAGAGGAGAAATTTGTTTATATATATACATGAAGAATAACAAAAGAAGTTGGAAGTTTTTATAAACAATTTAAATTAAAATAAAATATTTAAGAGATATATGTAAATCTCTTAACACACCAAAATGACATTTGGTAAGGCTTAAATTTAACAAAGTGACAAATGTTAGAAATAAGAACAAGTGTCCTAATTAATTTTTTTTCATTTTCTTTTATTTAAAACATTTTGTGTATTTATAAACATTACCCCTCATTCTTATTTCCTTTTTCTATTCTTCTTTTCAAAACTTAAGAGATCTTCAGTCAACATTTAAAATAAGATCTGAAATCGTCATCTTCTTCAAATTAAAAACCAAGAATCTAATTTCTTTGATCAATCTACATACGAAACAGAAAATTTCTGTTCAAAAGAAGTTCTCGGAAATTTCCCCTCAAAACCAATATAATACCAATGCTTCCACTAACCAAATCAAACTACAATTACCTAAAGCTCTCTTCAATTTCCTTAACCTGAGACAAATTTGCAACACTCAGGCCTGCATGCAACTGCAGATTGCTCTACTTCTGTTTTGAATTAACTAGGCTTGCATTTTTCCATTTCTGGAAACATGCATGTAATTGGCAAATCAGGAAGCAAGCAATTCAGCAAAATAGGATTTGAAGTTTACAAAATATAAGAGCAAATCAAGATTCAAAGTTTTTTTTTAAAAAAAAAGAGCAGATATGCAACTGAGTCTTAAGTTCAAAAAGAAAACTTCAGCAACTCTAGTCAAAGTACATTCAAGTTCAAGCTTTTCATAAATAAGGTGCTCTGCTCATCAATGGTCTGGTGAGTAACAATTTTTAACTAAATTAATTTAAGTAAATTTGGTGGCCTGATTTATTCTTGATATAGTTATGATTTATGAGAATGAATGTGATAGAATTCTCTGTATATGTATGGGTGACTGAATGCCTCCTTACTGATGGATTATCCTTGCCTGTTCTAGATTCCAGAATTTATGTCCCGTTCAAAGATCATGAACTCATCCATGTTAAGGTTCAAATTTAAATCAAAATGGGTTAATATATCATAGATTAAAGTCTTAAATTTTATGTAGGTAAATAAATATGTTATTGACTCAGAAAAAAAATATAATAACAGAGAAACTTTATGTGAGTAAAATTTTAAATATCCTGATTTCTTGAATTAGAGACATAAATAGATTATTTAAACAAAAACTTGAATTTTAAGACTAAAATCAGAATTTCTAGTTTGAATATGATCAAGTATTTCTGGTTTAACCAAGAAACATGTTTTGGTTCGTAACTGTCGACCTAGGTGGTCGGGGTGGCCAGCTTTTTCTTTGGTGATGGAGTGGTAGTAGGAGAATTAAGGAAAAATTGATGGAGGTGAATCTGTGCATTGTGGCGTTGGGGATTTTGAGTTGGAGTTTTGAACCCTAGTTTTCTGTTCATCAGAAAATATGGTCGATGCAAACTCTAGAAGCGATCGAGCTTTCCCAGAATCTAGTTGGAGATCGTTGGGGTTTGGAAGAGTTCGATGTCGGAGGTGAAGCCACTCTGGTGATCAGAGGCGAGAGATTTTGGTGATTTCCTGTTCGTCATTTTTATCCAGTTTTGGAGTTCGATGCTCGATTTTGATTTGTGGGTTCTGCTATTGGTTTGATGATGGGAATCGGTTCGGGGGATGACAGTTGACTTGTGGGTGCCGACGCGAGGGGTCGGAATTCGGTGCCGTGTGGGTGCATGTGCACGGAGGACATGGATTGTCAGGTTGATTTGGGGAAGAAGGTATACGAGGGTGGTTTCGAGTGGAATCGAGTTTTACTCGAAGCGTTAGGTTATTTGTCTCGAAGTAGTGATTACATGGTCTCGGGTGTGTTGGTTGTTTACGATTGTGAAGACCTGACAGTATATAAGTTTTAATGTTTTTTTTTCAAATGGATTGTTAATCTAAGTTGTACTCGAATTATTTTGGAGTTGCTCGAGTTAGGATAGGTCAGACTCGAGTGACTCAGGTATAGCTTGAGTTAGCTTTGTTCAGGTCAGAATCCTGTATTGTTTTCAAAATTTAAACCAAATCTAAATAAATAAATAAAATATATTGCAAGATTTAAAATATGTTTTAGATCTAATTTTAAATCATGGATTCAAATTTATTTGGAATGTTAATTTGGAAATGAATGTTTTCAAATATCCCTGTGAATGATAATTTAACTATAGATAATAAAAAGGTTTTATCTTAAAATTAAAATTGGAATTTAATGATGGTAATTCATTTAATTATTAGAGTAATTAAACGGATAATTAATTTATTTAATAAATTAATAAAAGGGATAATTACTTATAGTGATTATGGGTTTCAACTTAAATGTTTAAGTTTAGTTATTCTTCGAATAATTAACTTGTAATTTAGGAATAATTAATTAAATAAGATTTGATTTTAATTTATGATTAATAATTAATTAATCAAGTAATAAAGGATTAATTAAGTTATTGTTAACACTTAATTATTTAATTAATTAGGGGTTAATTAATGAGTTATTAATGATTAATTAAGTTGTAATTAATAATGATTGAAATTAGTTAATTATTTTAGATAAATAATTAATGAATTGTTAATAGTTAATGAAGGTCATTAACTAAGGATTAATTAATTAATTAATTAATATGATTAATTTTTAATAATTAATTAAATTAACTAATTTAAAGATAATCATTTGTGTAAATTGTTAAGTATAATTACTTATGGAAGTAATTAAGGAATTAATTAATCATTGTAATTAATTGAGTTTAATTTGATTAGATTAAGTTAATTAATTCAGTTTAATTAATTTAAAATAATCATTTGATGAATTATGGTGTATAAGTACTTAATGAAGAGTAATTACTTAGGGAATGTAATTTATAAAAGTGTAATTACTTTTGTAAGGTAATTAATAATTAATTACAGGATGTAATAAATAAAGGATGATTTATAAAGTGGAAGTAATTTGGATTAAATTTCTTTGTGAAATTAATAAAGGAAATTACTTAGGGGAAATAATTGAAAGGTTAATTAATCAAGGGGATTAAATAGAGATAATTAATTAGGGAGTAATAAATTTATTTGATGAAGTAATTAAGGGTAGTTAATTACTATTGTTATTTATCAAGGATGATTCATAATTATGGTTAGTAATTAATTTATAAAGTAATTAAAGGTTAATTCCTGTATTGGCTTAAGAATATTTAATTTTTGAAATTAAATTAAGGATTAATTACTCAAATGTAGTTAAAGGATAAATAGAATGATATTGAAAGCCTTTGATTAATTGTTATTCCTAATGTGTGGTTTGTGATGCTATGTGATATGATATGTTTGATTTAAACTATGAAGATGTGGTTACCTATTGATAATGAATTACTGTGACATCCTGTATTAAATGTAGTACAGTATTTCACTTGAATAATCTAAGCTAAGTTGACAATGGTTTCAAAGAGATCGGAGTCGGGTATTAGTAAATACCCGAAACCACTTCGATCCTTTGTAGATTTATATGTGAAATCAATAAGCTAGTTTGGAATGTTTTAAGTAAATTGGATCATTTAATCTAAGTTTGACACTTCGAAATTGATATGTGAAATGGTTGATGTCTATAATAACTTATGAAGTGTAAATTGATATAAGTTACCCCGGGTTCATATAAATGATATGCTTTTGTATTCCAAGTTAGATGGGTTTACTCACGCTGGTTTCCAGCCTGACCCGGCTGTTACTTTGATGTAATGCTCGGGTCAGACCGAGTATTACAGATTTCCAGGTAAGGGCGTTCTGGAGCTCAGGAGGGCGAGCTGGATGGCTGGAATGTATGGAGCATACCCGTTGTGATATATAGTTATATCTATGACATGTTGTTTTATAACTGTCCTGTATTGTGTAAATGTTATAACTCTGATATACGAAAATGTAAATGTACTGATACTGTTCTTTCGTAAACCATTATTATGTGATATTATATTTTGATCCGCTGCGAATGTGAGGTATCTGTGTCTTGTTTCTGTTTCTTCTTCTTCTATCTCTTCTTCTTTTCTCTAACTATCTGAAATTTTCGGGATCGAAAATTTCAGGTCGTTACAACTATATCCTTCTAAGACTGCAGGATATTTTTCGTAATGTAGGGAAAAGTTCGTGGTACTCTTTAAATATCCCAACACTCTCATTAGTGCTTTCCAATGTTCCTTCCTTGATTTGCTTGTATACCTGCTCAGTCGACTTACTACATAAGCTATATCTGGTCTTGTGCAATTCATGAGGTACATTAGACATCTTATTATACGGGAGTATTCCAGTTGCATTACACTCTCTTTAGTGTTTTTGTGCAGTATTTCTGATGGATTAAAAGGTGTTATTACTCCTTTAATTTTGTAATTTTGGAATTTTTCAATCACTTTTTCCACATAGTGTGACTGAGATAGATCAATTCCATTAAGTGTTTTTATTATTTTGATTCCCAAAATAACGTCTACAACCCCTAAAACTTTCATGTCGAAATTGTTGACTAACATTTTCTTTATGGTCTCTGTCACTTTACTATTTGGACCAAAGATTAGCATATCATCTATATATAAACAAATCATCACGTATGATTGTTTAACTTGTTTATAATAATCACATGTATCACATTCATTTATAAGAAACAATTTTCATCATGACACTATCAAATTTTACGTGCCATTGTTTTGTAGCTTGTTTTAATCCGTATAATGATTTTACTAATCTACATACTTTGTTTTCATTTCCTTTGGAAATAAAACCCTCGGGTTGCCCCTTGTAAATCTCCTCATCAAAATTTCCATTTAAGAATGCTGTCTTTACATACATTTGATGAATCTCTAGATTATATATGGATGCAATTGCTATTAACATTCTTATAGAGGTTATCCGTGTAACCGGTGAATAAGTATCAAAGAAGTCTAAACCTTCCTTTTAACGATATCCTTTTGCTACCAATCTTGCTTTATATTTGCCAATAGAGCCATCTGGTTTCATCTTCTTTTTGAAGATCCATTTGCAACCAATCGGTTCTATTCCAGGTGGAAGATCAACTATTTTTCAAGTTTTATTACTTAGAATTGAATCAATTTCACTTTTGATTGCTTCTTTCCAACATGAAGATTCAGAAGATGACATTTCTTCTTTGTATATTTGAGGTTCGTGTTCTAACATGTGTTAGAAAATTTAAACCAAACATCTTGGACGCTCTTGCTCCTACGCTTCTTCTTGGTTCGACTTTCTCAATTTCATGATGAGTTTCATCGCCATGTGGCTTGCTTGATTTTTCTCTTGTCCTTTTAAGGACATAATTTCCTTCATTCCTTTTGTGTGGAAACACATCTTCAAAGAATGAAGCATCTCGAGACTCTATGATTGCATTGACATTAATATCAGCTATATCAGACTTGAATACCAAAAATCTGTAGGCACTATTATTTTGGGTCGGCCCTAGATAGTAATAGTATAGTTTTTTGTCCAAGTTTGACTTTCTTGGGAGGCGGAACTGGAACTTTTGCCAAGCACCCCATACTTTGAGGTATTTGAAACTTGGTATGTGTCCTTTCCATTACTTGTGGAATTGTTCCTGTTTTATTATGAGGAACCTTATTTAATATGTGATTAGACATATTTAAGACTTCCCTCCACAAGTTCGTCGATAGACCAGAGGTCAATAGCATTGTATTTGTCTCATCTTTTAATGTTCTATTCTTTCTTTCGGCAATAACATTTTGTTGTGGTGAATATGAAGCTATTGTTTGATGAATTATACCAGTATCTGCACAGAATTGTTCAAATGTGATTCATATTCTCTACCTCGATTAGATCTCAATATCTTGATCTTTTTATTTAACTGATTTTCTACTTCAGCCTTATATTTTATAAACGATTTAACTGCTTCAGCTTTACTATTCAAAAAATATACATAGTAATATCGTGTATAGTCGTCAACAAAAGTGATAAAGTACTTTTTCCCACCTCTTGTAGGTAATGATTTAAAATCACATAAATCAGTGTGAGCCAAAACTAGTGGTTCTGTACTTCTATCAACAGTATGAATGGTTTTTTAACCAATTTTGCTTCTACACATGTCTCGCATTTGTAGTTTTAATCTACTTGGAATTTAGGTATTAATCCTAATTTTGCTAATTTTTTCTTTTTTCGAAAATTTATGTGACCTAATTTATCATGTCATAGTAAAATTTCATGCTGAACCAAATAAGAAACTTCCTTTTTATTAATAGCACAATCAGAATACATAGTTTTATTGCTGACTATGGCTACATTTCCTTAAATAGGCCATTACATAAATAACCCCTTTCTATATAAATTTCATCCTTAGACAGAACTACTTTATCTGACTCGAATACCAGACGGAAGCCTTTCCTTGAGAGCACAGGTCAAGAGATAAGGTTCTTGTGGATATCCGAAAAATAAAGAACTTCACTTAGTGTCACGGTTTTTTCGGATGTAAATTTGAGGACGACTGTGTCATTACCTTCGATCATGGAAACTGCAAAATTACCCATGTAAAGTTTTTCTTCCAGATCGTATTTCTTGTAAGTGGAGAACATAGACATATCAAAACAGACATGACGAGTAGCGCCTGTGTCTATCCACCACTGTGCAGGATTCTGTACTAAGTTGTATTCGGAAACAACTCCTGAAAAGTTCATCTCCTCAATGGTTGAACTCAAATTTTCCACTATATTTGCCACTGATTTGTCATTCTTCTTCTTGTGCATACAATCTTTAGCTGCGTGCCCAGTCTTTCTGCAGACCCAACATTCGCCTTTGAACTTCTTGGTTTGCTTATCTTTGAATTGATTATCCGGTGTCTTTCTCTTTTTCTTTTTGTTGGTGAAGTGTCCTTTCTACTTTGACCCTTCTGTAACAAGTTCTCTTCGTCTTTGGGTTGTGTTATTCCACAATTATCTTCCTCAACTTTTAGTCTGACAATGAGATCTTCTAGGGAAATCTTCTTTTTCTTATGTTTCAGATAGTTGCGGTACAGTCTCTCAAGGATGGTGGTAAATTTCTTATTATTGCTTCAACAAAGAACAATTTTCCAACTTGATATCCTTCTGCTTCAAGTTCATGAATTATAAGTTGGAGTTCCTGCACTTGACTAGTCATGGATTTGGAATCCACCATTTTGTATTCCATAAATTTATCTACTATGAACTTCTTCAAATTGGCATTCTGCGTCCTGTATTTAATTGAAAGTGTAGTCCATAGGGATTTTGCTGTCTGGTGTGGCTGATATACTTTATATAGTACTTTATCAAGACAGTTTAGAATGTAATCTCGGCACAAGATGTCTGAATGCTTCCATGAGTCAATTCTGAGAAAAAAGCTGCGTCTTTTTCTCTAGTTTGTCCATCTTTAGGCTTTAGTTCATCCTTTTCAATGCACTTCTACAGCCATAACGTGGTGAGATAAAACAACATTTGATTCTACCATTTTAGAAGTCATCACCATCTCCTTTAAACAAATCAGGCCTGTTGTGGGTAGCACATTTTGCTGATAGTTCAACTATCGCCATCTCTGTTTTAGTGAAGACAGGAAAGTCTTAAGATGTTATACGATCAGTATACCAAAACAGAGACCAATATGTTATAAACCCGTCACACAAGTTTACAAATCAGATTTCCACTACTTTGTAGTTCTGTATTAGTTATTTTGAACAATAAATGTGTTGTAATTAATTTACAAGAACAAACTATAGCAATCACAACAACAAATTATTGTACTGAACTATAGCGATAAACAAGCATTGTACTACTTCGTAGAAACAGTACAACGTTGAAATGAAAATATTACAGAATGATGTATATAAATATACAAGTAAACAGAAATCTTACCGGAAGAAGAAGGAAATTACGTTCGAGGCTTGTTGTAACAATTTCCTTAAGACTTTATTAAAGTCTCCCAAGATACAACAGACGTGATCTGCTCGTAATTGTGATGAGTATGATCTTCTGTGTGATATGCAGAAGCGCACGGATCTGGAGATTAAGAGATGAAGAAGAAGAGAAAAGTTTGAATAATCTACCAATCAGGTTTCCTTCTCCTTTTATAGGCTAATTCCCAAAAGTTATGCTTGTTGGGAACAGCCGCATCTCTTCGTCTGCAATGGCCAAAAACTGTCGCGGTTTGCAACAGTCGCCTCTCTTTATTTGCAATGGTCAAGAATTGTCACGATTTGCAATAGTCGTATCTCTTCATTTGCAATGGCAAGAACTGTCGCGGTTTGCAACAGTCGCGTCTCTTCGCTCGCAATGGTTAACAACATCTTTGCAACGCCTATTTTGAAAAGCCGCGTCCAATCCACTAGTCGCTTCTATTAGAATTTAAATAGTAGAAAACTATTTACTTTTGTGTAGCAAAAATATAACACGGTCCACTCTTATTGCACCTACACCCGCAACTAGTACAGAACCGTCGGGTGGCGCGCGCACGTGTTAGTTCATGGCCATATAGGTCCTCCCCCTTGCACAAAATTACCTAACCCTAATGGTCAATATAAGTTTGAGGAAAGTAGTGTATAAGCATGAACATTAACTTATTTTTGGTGATGTGAGACAATATCGCATTCACTATATAAAGGTCCTCTAACACTGACTACAGTAGTTTACTATTGTTGTTCCTGAGCTATTAATGAAAGGTATAGTGATTGTTGAGTAAGAACCTTTTCAATCACTTTCGCCACTATTTGTTCACTAAATGCTCATCTTTGTAATCTTCTATTCAGTAAATAAAGTATTTGTTTCAAAAAAAATTGTTTTGAGAAAAGTGTTAAAGATTTTGCGTTTACTTCAAGTGGTTGAAAATTATGATCGAGTGTATTTGCTCTTGTATGTGAATAATATGTTTATCGTTTCGAAAACCAAAGCTAAAATAAAAGGTTGAAAGTATGTTCAAATGCAAAATTCAATGCGAGAGATCTTGACGAGGCAAAGAAAATATTGAGCTTGAAAACTGATAAAAGATCTAAAGCGATGCATGTGAACATTGTCTTAGCAGGAATACATTGAGGAAATGCTTGTATGTTTTGAGATTGAAAGAGAAAAGCGATTAGTACACCAATACCATTACATAATAGAGTAAGGGTGTGCATACGTGAGGATTTTAACTTAGTTTATGGGTCTTGATGAGATTTGGATTCAAAAGAGAGCAAAATGTGTAAGATATTATATGTTATGGTGGTTAAAAATAGTCACACCTTCTATCATTTAAGATATACAGAAACTTCATAACTCTAGCCTCCAATGGAAAATTGGTAAAAGCCTTGAAGCTGAGATTTGCACACTAAGTCCAAGGAGAAGAAGCGATGATTCAAAGAGGAACAACTAACAACCAATGTATCGACAATCGACTGATATAAGGTACATAATACCTTAAATTTAAATATTTATACATGACATGTTTATTTTCGGTGAAAGCAAATAAAATTGAAAATAAAATAATATTACACACACATACATACATACATATATATATGCATAGTTAATTACAAACATAACTATATTTAATATAGCTTGTCCAAAAAAAATTATTTTTTGTATGCATATATACTCACAGCCAATATATATATATATATATACACACACACATACATACATACATACATACATGTATGTATGTATGTATACTCAAATGATCTGTTTTTAGATAAAAAATTAAATTTTTTTTCGATGTTTGTTATTTTATTTTTTACTTTTATTCTTGGTTTGAAAAAAATTATTCGGTTTTTAAATTATATATGTATGTATATATATTATTTTTGGTTTTTATGAAAAAATTATATATAGATATATGTTTGAATTAGTCAAAATCAATATAAAATTCATATTTTAAATAAGTATGTATATACATATATCATTATAAATTACATAAACATATATACATATACATATCAAATATATATATATATATATGTATGAACATAAATAATATTTTGGTTTACACACACATACACATGCATACAAATAACATAAATTTTAAAATCCAAAAATATTTTTTTATCATAGAGGAATGAAAAAATTAAAATATTAATAGTATCAATAAATATTTATGTATATATTTTATTGATGAACGAATATATATATATATATGTGTGTGTGTGTGTGTGTGTGTGTGTGTGTGTGTGTTTATGTGTGTGTAATATCACCATCATCTTGAGGTCATTATGTTAAAGACAAATCCTTGATATTGTTCTCTTATTTAAGCATAAATCACAAAGGTTATTGTCATATATATGTTCCTTATATTCACTTCTTTTTTTAAAATTCTCGACTAGTTTATCATATTTATAACGTTCACATTATTAGTGTGAATTCTTAAAAATTAAATATGATAAATCTAAAATAAAATTAAACTAAAATAATATATAATAATAAATACGTCATAAAACGCGTGCGTGCACGCATGCGCGCACATAAATATACATAGAGATAAACTAAATTAAAACAACACACTGTTTTTAATGATCATTAAATACGATTTATGATAAATAAATTATTCAGTTAAATACAAAAATAAGATCTAGTGCAAAAATTAACAAGACAACTTTTTTTGAAGCTTTCCTCTTTTGTGTCAATGCACATGATCCAATGTTTTTAAACTATCTATGAAAAAACAAGGCCCATATGACGAATGTGTCATATGATAGTTTTGTTGAAGGTTGATGTATGCAACGGTGTGTGCAAGATCGGACGTGGCTCAAGCCATTTGGGTAGTTATTTGAATCATGCTAATTTGATTAAATCGTATAGAAAGTCGTGTAAGTCATATTGAGATATCTTAGAGAACTGCATGACTTTTTTTTATGACGAAATTGATATGGATTGCGAATTAGTTGGTTCTTATGATCTGAATAATGTCAAGATAGTGATCGGGGGAGGAAGTCATCTCGGATCAAGTATCCACTCTTGGAAGAACAATCATTAGTTGGAGGATGATGTTGCTATTATACTTGCATTATTTGCTATGGAGTAGGAATTGATAACCACAGAGCATGCCGTAAAGAGATGCCGAGGTGTTTGGTGTGATTTTAAGTTTGAGCAAGAAAGTGTCATAGTGAATGGCGATAGCCGAAAACACAATTTACTTTATGGAAGTTTTGATGTTTATCTCTTTGCATAGAAATATTGAGGTGAAAGAGTCATTCTTGATGCCATCCATGGATGAAGGCAAAACAATTTTAATTTAAAATATTCAAAGACAATGCAACGACAATGTATATGATGTCTTTAGGATTGAAGAGTTCGAACATTGCTCAAACTTGGTTTGCTCCTCAATCGCTAGGTTCCACAAGGTGATATGGTTGGGGGAAGCTGTTCTATTTGGCTTATTTTGAAGAGTATAGTTTTTTTGTGAAATTGAGCTTTTGTTCACTTCTATTTGGAAACCTGCAACAATCCATTAATGGATGATTGCCATGTTAAATCTCATTAACAAAGTATTGTAGTCTTTTGGAGAGATGTGTTATGTTTTGGGTTATTTAAATTTAATTTGACTAATAAAAAACAAATAAATATAAAATAATTCTAATTTTTATGTTTTGAGATCCGATAAAAATTTAAAATTGTAATTATAATTTTCATCAAAATACAAATATGGGGATGCGGTAACTTATTATTTAAGTACAACTGCCAGTCCTCTTAGAGAACTATAGTGTGAATTCACACGATAAAGTATCCAAATGTTCCATACTATCTGTAATTTAGGTGGTATCGGTCGAAGTCCCGCCCGATTCTGAGGTAGAACGTGATTTATTGTAGTCTGAATAAAAAAAATGGCGGCTTCTGCACTAGGCGGAGTTCGTATACATGGATGCGGTAGCATGTTATTTTCCAAGTACACATGTCAGTCTCCTTGGAGAACTATAATGTGTGTTAACACAATAAAGTATCCGAGTGTTCCATGGCATTATTTGGCATTAAGGGGCACTGAACCAGAAACACCACAGAATCACTTAAAATAGGTCGTTAAGTGTGGATTGCGCTTGTCAAGAACCCGGAACGGTCCAGGATTTGGACATCAACCATGAGTGGTCATGGACGTGGTCATTGGTTGTTGGATATGGGTGGATTAGAACTCTGTTATCCAGCTCCGATGGATATGGATTTGACTAAGGATTTGTTTATTGGATTCAGAATCGGATGTCGACTCAGAGTAGTCGTAGACTCGAATAAGGATACGGCGATGGCATTTGGATAAAATGGGTTGGATTATGAGTCGAAAAGTATGGATGTAACTAACATACATACTTCAGATATCGGAATTGAGGCTATTCAAAACACACATTCCAACAGCGAGGCATGTTTTGGGGGGAGGGGGAAATGTTAACCCGCCTTTCGACAAAGCCATGGACATGCGGATTTAACTAAGTCCACTTCACGATTATGAGGTTGAAATATGATGGATTCGGTTTAAAGGGATGAAATTCACCTAGATATGTCGCTCGGCATTGAGGTGAGGATATGATGCTCGGCATTGAGTTGTGATTATGCCGCATGGCATAGAGTTGAGGTTATGCCGCTCGGCATGGAGTTGAGCTTATGCCGCTTGGAACCGAGGTGAGGTTATGCCGCTCGGCATCGAGGTGAGGTTATGTCGCTCGGCATGGAGTTGAGGTTATGCTGCTCGGCATTGAGGTGAGGTTATTCCCCTTGGCCTTGAGTTGAGGTTATGCCGCTCGGCATTGTGGTGAGGTTATGCCGCTCGGAATCGAGGTGAGGTTATGCCGCTCGGCATTGGTGAGGTCAGGGTCATTTGGCGTGGGACGAATGTGGCTTAGTGGAAGGTCATTCGGCATAGGACGAATATGGCTCGGTGGTAGGTCGTTCGGCCTTGGAGGTATATGGTTCGGTGGAAGGTCTTGATGGGCCTATACCGTTCAGAAAGCCCAACAACTTAGGAATTTCGATGAATACAGCATGTGGAGGTTCAGAAAAGGGATCTTCCTTCGACTCTCGAACTTTCTCTTCTCTAAGGCTAGGACACTTAGCTGTTGTCAAACTTTGGATTGTAACTGTAACTGATTATTACAACAATAAAATTAAAATTTCAATAGTGGACGTAGACCGTAGTTAGCCGAACCACTATAAAATCTATTGTTCTTTACTGCTTTCGTTTTAATTTTTACTGTTCTTCACATTTATACTCTCTACATACAATCTATCTGTGAGCTGTGACTGGTACTTGGTGTTTTCTTCTAGATTTGGGTGTTAGTGACCAATTTTGACGCTAACAATAATTTTCTTATGACTACAAATCCTTGCAATTATTATCATATAACATATTATTTAAGGGTTTTTTTATTTCAATACGCTCTAAATTAGTTTACTTTATTAATTATATCATTATACAACAAAGTATATAATAGGAATCAAATACCGTTATTGCAAATAATATTAGTTATAAAGTTAAATGTATTATTAAATTATATAATTGCTCATAGAACATACCCTATACTGTCTTAATTTTTAATATATGAGATTAGTACACAAGTGCTATAAAATGAAGAAAGTAGAAGCCATAAAATAAAGAAAATAGAGGCCATTAGAGAGAGACAAAAGATATATTATTCATTTCAGAGAATAGACATATATTTACATTACATGGTCTCCTTTATATAAAGATTTCAGAGTAAAGGGTTTAACTTATTCCAAGATGTGGGACTAAACAAAAAACGTAAAAGCATATTCATTTCATGATTTACATATATTGTAACACTCCCCCTTGAATATGTGTCTTCAAAATCTTGAATGCTCTGATAACTTGAAATTTTCCCTTTTGAAATGTGTAGCATGATTGCTCCCCCTCCCCCTCGTTATTATCTTGCTTGCATTTATCTATTAAGTCGATATGGATAATGTCTGTTGTCTCATTAAAAACTTCTGTAAGGAAAACCCAATGGGAAAAATCTTAAAAAGGGAAAAGGGTGCAACTTGTGAAATCAAAGATATCATACTAAAAATGATATTCATTCTAAGAGTTTGATACTTCAGGATCAAAAAAATGTCTCATCAAACCCTTACTAAGAAAAACCCAATGGGAAAAATCTTAGTAAAATAAAAAGAGTACATTGACATATCTTATTTTCTCATTTCTTCAAATGAAGTTGATACTTCTAGATCAAACTAATGACTCATTAAAACCGTACTAAGAAAAACCCTATGGGAAAAATCTTAGTTAAGGAATAAGAGTACAATATAGTATGACATATTTCAATAATTTACAGAAAGTTTGATATTTCTGGATCAATATAACACTTCGTTAAAAACCTTACAAAGGAAATCCCAATGGAAAAACCTTAGTCAAGGATAAAAATATAATTTAAATAACATATTCGAGATGTTATTTATTGTAAAGACGTTTGATTCTTCTAGATCAAGATAATGTCTCGCTAAAATCTTAGTAAGAAAAACCCAGTGGGAAATATCTTAAATAAGGAAAAAGAGTACATTGTAACTTATTTTCAAATGTTATTGGGGAGTTGATACTTCTGGATCAAGATAATGCCTCATTAAAACCTTACTAATAAAAAACTAGTGGGAAAAATCTTAGTTAAGGAAAAAGAGTGCATGATAAAGTACTTATAGATGCTCCCTCTGATTTAAAGTTTCCTCTGAATTCATATTCGTCTTTCGGTAACTTAAATTGGTTATGGATACATCTGGATCCATAAATATGTATCTCATTAATAATACAATTTATTAATAGTTTCCTTCGATACAATCAAAATTTCCAATCCAAATATGATTTGCATTTTATGTATTTTGTTTGCTACCTTTATGAAAAACACATCATGTGTTTTCATTTTTATGCTTCAAATCAGTTTTGCATATTGCAACTACATCTTTGATGAGTATTAAGAGTTCTTTTACAACAATACTTAAAAGCAGGAAGTAATCTATTCATCTTAAAGTGCATCAAGATTTTCATTACAACGATACTTAGAAGAAGGTTGTAGTCTACAGTCCATGTTCTTTGCATTCTTTATAATCATCAAAGTTATTTATATTCTTCAGGAATAATTTTTTCATATCGCAACTAACATTTCAATGTATATTAAAAGTTTCATCACAACGATACTTAAAAATAGGAAGTAATCTACTCATCATGAATTACATCAAAATTTTCATTACAACAATACTCAAAAGTAGGTTGTAATCTACACTTCTTGTTCTTTGCATTCTTTATAACCAAAAAAGTTATTTATATTCTTCAAGAATTTGTATACTTTCATCATTTAATATGATTTAAACCATATTTATACCTTCGGGGTATATTATGCATTTCAAGTACTTTCGCTACTTTGCGGACTATATGTCCATATTTCTCTATTGGTAAGGGATTCATGATGGTCGGTCATGTTTCGCCTAATTCAAGATCCTTAATCTATTTATAAACATAAGCCCTTTTTTATCATCAATGATTATTTCTTGTCAGTATTAAATACCATTTATTAATTCATAACAACTGCAATTGTGAGAAACATGAATATATAAGATGTATATACGTTTTAATCCTTGTCAATAATAAGCGATATAAAAGAAGAATAAATGTATGAAGTATTCATACGCATCTTTGTTGGACCATTCTCATTAATCAATTAATTTTATTTAATGATTTATTAATTGCTACTGACTAATATATGAGGTTATTTACATACCGTAAGCTAAACAGAGAGAGGAAATTTGTACTTCACATAGTGTATGAATAATATCATGAAAAACATAATAGTTTGACTTGGCAACTAAAAAGTATGTTGTATGAGTTACAGCTATTGATAACATCAATAAGTATATTTTTGTGACATGACAATAATAGGTAAAAGATTATGCATATAAAATAGTAAACACTGGAATAGCTCTTTGTTGAAAGAGGAAAGATGAATGAGTTTTATATATAATACAACATAATTGATGTGTGTATAAATATTAACATTCATTTTATGAAGAATCCAAAATACTCACATGATGAGCTAAAGGAAAGAAACTTGATCTATTATATTTTACCTTTTGAAAGACATGATTGGATGCATGGAAGAAGGAAAAAATTAGGAAATAAACTTCATATTAGAATACCTTGTTTTCTATTAAAAAGAAATAGAGTAGGAAAGTAGATATATTTCTATGTATTTATTTGGTTTAGTAAAAGCACCAAATATATTAACAAATCTCTTCTGGAGACTTTATTATCATCATCATCGTCATTAATATTATCACCACTTCTGGAGTGAACAAATTTATGTACATTTATTTGGTTTAGTAGATAATACCATTGGTAAATATTTTTAGAACTTTAGGTTCCAATTTTAATTTAAAATAAAGTCTTTGTTTAGTACTTTAGATCCTAAATGGTACAACTTGATTTTTATTATCAAACTTCAGGTTTGATTGCAATTGGAATTTACCATAATCTAAATTAGCTTTTCTAATAATTCAAAGCTTCACATCAAATTTATATATTTGAGTTTTGATATATAAACTCTTTTTTTTAGGAATTTTTAATTGAGAACTTCGTGTCCCAAATACAATATAACAAGAGGACTCTTCATAATTGTATTCGAACATGGGAATCATAATACTATTTCTCTTTGAGGAAATAGTATTTACCACATTTGTAATGTTATTTCAACATATTATTCTTATGTTATGTCTTCTGGACATATCAACATCTTCTTCTGGAATTGCTCACTTTTTTTTCATGGCTTTATTTCAGCTTATGAAAACTTTAATCTTTCACCTTCGCACATATGAACTTCAGGTCCTTATTCTTTCATATAGACTTAATACGATCTTATAGATACGTATTATCCTTATATTTGTTCCTTAAGAAATAGTGAAATATTTCTTCTAGAAATATAAATCATGTGGTAAAATTATTTCTACAGTTCTCATTCAAACTGAAATCCAAACAAAAAATTTCAAAATGAAAACCTTTTTTTCCACTAAACAATGAAATAAGATCTAAAAGTTTAGATCTACAATAAAATGAGATCTACAATCATAAGATTAATAAAGCAAGATCTATGAGGTAAGATGTATATATATATACATATATATGTATGTATGTATGTATGTATGTATACATATGTATATAACGAAATCTAGAAAATTAGATCTATGATAGAAAAGATCTAAAAAGAAAATTAACAGAATAAGGTCAGAAATTATATTTTAGTCTATGGAACAACTTTAGTCTCAGATCAAATTTTAAATTGTCAAAAAATAGATATACATGAATGACAATTAAATAAGAGACCCGATGATTAATATCTATAGATCTAAAAAAAAATCATATGAACATGATAGTAAAATATACAAGAGATCTGAAAAATTAGAATTAAAAAAATAAGATCTACAACAAAACAAGATCTGAAATACATGGACAAAAAAATAAGATGTACAAGTATAATCAGATCCGAATAATTAGATCAATGATACAATGAGATCTAAAAGAAATAAAATTAATAGAATGAGATCTGAAAGATTTGATCAATTAGATCAGAAAGATAGCTTACCATTTAGAAGATTTATAAGAGCTTCGTGCTGATAACGTGTTATAAAATGAAGAAAGTTGTAACAAGCAGGGATTTTGGAGATTACCGTTAATATTAAATTATAATGAAAATTATAATTTAATATTGTGTTTAAAAATGAATTGGATAATAAAATGAGGGATTATATTATTTATTTTATATAAACAATATCTTGATGAATATAATTTAGGATTTGAATTTTAAATAAGTCATATTATTTTACTTGAAGCCTATTTCAACATTTGATGGTTGAAAAAAGTGTAAATGAATGAAATAAAGTTTGAAAAACTTTATTTTTGGATTTGAATTGAAAGTAAATAATTATGATGGTTTAATTTTAGTTAATTAGTAATATTGGAAATTTATTCCAATGTTAGCCTTCTATTGTAAAATAAATGGAATAATATGAAGAAAATAAAATTTAGAAGCGTAATTAGGCTTGGAATGATGTATTAATATTATAAAAATGTTAAAACATTGTAATACACTTCATTAGACTTAAAAATAAATTGGTTGAAATGGATGAAAATAGTGATATTGTTATAATATATGTAAATATATAAGTGAATATGCTTTTATGGTTTTTTATTTAGTCCCACATCGTGGGATTGGTTAAGTCATTTGCTCTGAAGCCTTTATATAAAGGAGGCTATGTAATGTAAATACATATCTATTCTCAGAAGTGAATAATATATCTTTTGTCTCTCTCCAATGGCTTCTATTTTTCTTTATTCTATAACACGTTATCAGCACGATCTCCACAAAAGTTTTTTTTTTGCAGATCTACAATTGTGATAATTTATGAAATCAAATCTATTCTTCTCCAGATCTAATTATAGATCTCAAAACGGTAAGTTATTTTTCTAATATGACTGATCTAATCTTCCAATTTTTTTTATATATCCCATTCCATTCTAGATCTACTTCTTCAGATCTAAATCTATTGTCTTATTTTTTAGACTTTATTATACTAGTCTTATAATTTTATATCTTATATAGATCTAAACTTTGAGATCTAATTCTTATTTTGTTGGTTATTATATTTCAGATCTAATTTGTTTGTTGTTGCTATTTTTCTGATAATATTATATTGTAGATCTCAATATCATACTTATTTTTATGCTTTTGAGTTCATTTATTTTGGAATGCAAGTTTGAACTTGACAAAATTTTGATATTGTTGATCAAAGCAAATTTTTTTGACATGGATTTGAGAAATCAAACATGGTTGGTAAATGGGGTTTTCATTTTTAAAACCTTTTAATTTGATTTAGATTTGAATGCAGACTTTGGAATTTATTTTGATATATGATTTATATTTCCAGAAGAAATATTTTATTGTTTCTAAGAGAAACAAATATAAATATAATACGTATCTAGAAGATCGTATTAAGTGAATGGAAACATTAGTAAAAGCTTACATGATAAGCTTAATATCTTCCAATGTTTCCTTTAAAAAAAAAGAGAGAAAAGAAAATAATAATTGAGAACCTACAGTTTTCATAAATCAGTAAATTACAAGTTTCCTCAAAGCAAAGAACCAGAAGTTCTAACTAAAAAAGAGGATTATATATCAAAACTCAAATATATAAATTTGAGATGTGAAGCTTTGAATTATTAGAAAATCTAATTCAGATTATGGTAAATTTCAATTGTAATCAAACCTGAAGTTTGATAATGAAAATCAAGTTGTACCATTTAGGATCTAAAATACTAAACAAAGACTTTTTTTTAAAGTAAAATTGGAACCTGAAGTTCTAAAAATATTTGCCAATGGTATTAACTACTAAATCAAATAAATATATAGAAACTTGTTCACTCCAGAAGTAGTGAAAATAATATATTAAAAAAAAAAGGTCTCCAGAAGAGATTTGTTGATATATTTGGTGCTTTTACTAAACCAATAAATACGAAGAAATATATATACTCTCCTACTCTCTTTCTTTTTAATTAAAAATAAGCTGTTCTGATAGAAAGTTTATTTCTTAATTTTTTTTTCCTTCTTCCATGCATCCAATCGCTCTTCAAAAGGTAAAATATAATAGATCAAATATAATAGTTTTGAAATAATCTTAATTTCCTAAATTTCCAACATAACTTGTTGATTTGAAGATTTACATGTTTTTTTTGATATATTTGGTAAAGAATTACGAAGTAAGTTTTCTTATGAAAATAATAATGATTTGTATCTGAGATTTATAGTTATTTATGATTATGAATGATATGGATAGATCTGAGATAATTTTGTTTATTTAGAAATTCTGATTATTGTGAAATAAAGTTTCGCTTTAAGATATTTATTTTAATTTTATTATTGAGTAATATTGAACCTATATTTGAGATGAAATTGTGTTACTTTGAGTACTGTTTGTTCAATTAGTTCATATATTTATAATGAAATTATTTTGCTATGACAGTAGTTATATCCTAAACCACATAAAGGTTAATTATTGTTATTTTTATCACAAATGAATTAATTGCAAGTGTTATGGTAATAAATTAAATCATTTATTGTCATAAATGCATTAAATGCATTGATTATTGTAAATTAAATGACGTTGTATGTTTGTGTTTGAAATAAGAATAGACGTATGATTTACTATTTGATGTATTTATTTTGACAAGTAATGTGTGTTGTAACGGAAAAAATAGGTTTGACAACAACTTGAAGTTGTGCAAAGGAATTATTTTAATAGAAGTTGTATAACTCAAATCCAAGGCCTGAAGTCTGGAATTACAAAAGGATTTTCAGACAAACTTTACAAGCTCGAATTCTTGTCAGAATTTTTTTTAATTTGTCAAAATGTACAAGCTTCTAAAAAAAAGGCAGTTTACACAAAATTTTAGAACCCGAAGTTCATAATAAATTAGTGAACTTGAAGTTCATGAATTAGAAGCCCGAAGCTCTATTGAAATTGTGTAAAATGATAAGGTTGTACTTCTTGAAGAAGTTAAAGGAAAATAATATATTATCATATGAGATAATAATGCTGCATTCAAGAGATTACAAAAATATCCAAATGAGTTATACCTTACCTTATATCTTCATATTTATATTATATTAACCAAATATCCTGAAGATATTATGTTATATGATGTATCAAACATCATTGGATGTGTGTGTATTAATCTCTTGAAAAGATGTTTTAGAGATTTATTTATATTTATATTGCAAAATATAACATCCCAGAAGAGATGTTATAGAAATTTTATTTTTGTTACATTGCAATTCCTTAAAAGGAAATACTATATTCCCCGAAGGAATAATGATATAAATATTTTTGAGTAATAACAATAATTTATCGAGAAAAAAAAATGATATTGTATACCAATGTTACACTCCAGAAGTAGTGGTTTTATCTTTCGCATCTTACTTTCATTTGGTGCATCTAATTTTGTCACTGTATTTAAAGTCTGATATGTCATTTCAAAGATAGTTACAACAACAACAAAAAAAATTCCAGTAGGGATGCTTTATGTTATTGTAAAGGTAGTAATTATGTAATTTCTACAAATAGAAACATTGTACATTGATATGACATTCCAACAGTACATATATATCTCTAGAAGAGATAAATTCACTCCAGAAGTAGTGATAATAAAATATCCCTAAAAGAGACTAATAAATTAGGAAATGATAACATATCTCTAGAAGAGATTTGCTTATATGTTTGGTAATTTTATTAAACCAAATAAATGCATAGGAATTTGATTATAAAGGATCCTAATTTAGCTTAGATTAGATCCTAAAAATTTGAGAACTATACATACGGTCCTGAGGAAATCTGTATCTGTACCATTTCAAGTATCCAGAAGATACTATTATTATTTTTGCTGTAATTTTTTTTTACAGAACTCTCAATAGAGATGTATAGAAATGTCTATACGCAATTAAAATTACTCCTTGATAAGTAATCATAATTAGGTTCAAAAAATGATATTTGAGATATAATTGAGGAATAAACTTAACAATTTGAAGTTGTGTGTATATTTTATTCGAACCAGAAGTTCGATATGGTTTCAAACCAAATGTTTTGAAAATTGTCATGCTGTTTTGACAGGTTTGCATTGACATTGATTTATAAATAGAAATTAATAGTTTGGATCCTTGTAATAGTTTGTTCTAAAAATCACTAATTCAAATGAGAAAGAATATGAAAATTTTATAATATATATGTGATACGTGGACGCACGTATACATCCATATATGTAAATATTTAGCTAACAACCTGAAGTTTGTTATAAGCTCATCTTATAGATTATGCATAGACATTATTTAGTGATTTAAAATTCAATCAACATAAATGTTGAATGACCTGAAGTCATGTATGTATTCAAATGATCTACGCAATAAGTAAATTCCTCCAATTGCTTAGATCAATGAATGAGAACAACCTCTAATAATCAATATCAATTGAATGCATCTTACAAAAGAATTATCCTCCTATTATTAATATGTATTTGCCAGTAGAAATATCGTAATGGATCAAAATAAGAATCCAAAGATGATTATTATTTAATGTGACAATGTTTGTCAACATTGAGGGGGAGGATAAAGGGATACAAGTTCATTTTGATCATCAGTGTTAAATATTTATTAAAATATATAATGATGCAAAATATTATCAATATTACCCCTTGTAGACTTTCTCCAATATAGATTTGAATCCCTGAAGGATCAAAATTTGTAAACCACATCTGAAATATGGTTTAAAAGTCAGTTCAAAATATTTTTGGAGTTAGTAATAAAGATGCCAAATAAAGGAGGTGGGTGTTCTTGAAGAAACACTTAAGGATGCTCTGAAAGAGTTCCATGACATGATTCTCAAATAACCCTAGAAGTGGGTTAGGTACCTAAAACATAATTAAAGAGATCTCAATAATTCATGTCTAGAACTGACAAGAAATAATCATCGATGATAAATTTGCAAATAATAAAGCGCTTATATTTATAAATAGATTAAGAATCTTGAATTAGGGGAAAACATGACTGGCCATCATGAATTCCTTAATAGTAGAGAAATATGGACATGTAGTCCGCAAAGTACCGAAAGTACTTGAAATGCTTAATATACCCTGAAGGTATAAATGTGGTTTAAAATCATATTAAATAATGAAAGTATGCAAATTCCTGAAGAATATAAATAACTTTCATTGTTATAAAGAATGCAAAGAACAAGAAGAGTAAATTTGAACCTACTTTTAAGTATTGTTGTAATGAAAATCTTGATATAATTCATGATGAGTAGATTACTTCCTATTTTTAAGTATCATTGTAATGAAACTCTTAATATCCATTGAAGTGATAGTTGCGATATGCAAATACTTATTAAAGTATACGAATTTCTAAAGAATATATATAACTTTTGTAGCATGAAGTATAGATTACAAATTTCTTCTAAGTATTGTTGTAATGAAAATCTTGATACATCAAGATGAGTAGATTACTTCCTGCTTTCTAGTAATGTTGTAATGAAATTTTTAATATTCATGAAAGATGTATAGTTGCAATGCGCAAAACTAATTTGAAGCATATAAATGAAAGCACATGAAGTGTTTTTCATAAAAGTAGCATACAAATGCATAAAATGCAAACCATATTTGGAAGAAACAATCTTAGAAAATTTGATTGTATCAAAGAAAACTATTAATAAATTGTATTATGAATGAGATACATATTTATGGATCCAGAAGTATCTATAACCAATTTAAGTTTTCGAAAGACGAATATGAATTCAGAGGAAAAATTAAAATCAAGGGGAGAATTCATAAGTAATTATAATGCACTCTTTTTCCTTAACTAAGATTTTTCCCACTGGGTTTTTATTAGTAAGGTTTTAACGAGGCATTATCTTGATCCAGAAGTATCAACTCCCTAGTAACATTTGAAATAAGCTATAATGTACTCTTTTTTCTTATTTAAGATTTTTCCCACTGGGTTTTTCTTATTAAGGTTTTAATGGGGCATTATCTTGATCTAGAAGAATCAAACGTCTTTTCAAGAAATAACATCTCAAATATGTTATTTAAGTTAAATTATATTTTTATCCTTGACTAAGGTTTTTCCCATCAGGTTTTCCTTTATAAGGTTTTTACTGACGTATTAATTGATCCAGAAGTATCAAACTCTATCTGATGCAATAAATTATTGAAATATGACATACTATATTGTACTCTTTTTCCTTCACTAAGATTTTTCCCATAGGGTTTTACTTAGTAAGGTTTTAATGAGGCATTAGTTTGATCCAGAAGTATCAAGCTTTATTTAAAGAAATAAGAAAATAAAATATGTCATTGTACTCTTTTTTCTTCACTAAGATTTTTCCCATTGGGTTTTTCTTAGTAAGATTTTAATGAGGCATTATTTTGATCCTGAAGTATCAAACTTTTATAACGGATATCATTTTTAGTATGATATTTATGATTTCACAAGTTGCACTCTTTTCCTCGTTCAAGATTTTTTCCCACTGGGTTTTTCTAATAGAGGTTTTTAATGAGGCAACATACAATATCTATATCGACTGAATCGATAAATGCAAGCAAGATAATAATGAGGGGGAGCAATCATCATACAAAACGGAAATTTCAAATTATCCGAGCATTCAAGATTTTGAAGACGCATATTCAAGGGGGAGTGTTATAATATATGTAAATATATAAGTGAATATGCTTTTATGGTTTTTTATTTAGTCCCACATCGTGGGATTGGTTAAGTCATTTGCTCTGAAGCCTTTATATAAAGGAGGCTATGTAATGTAAATACATATCTATTCTCAGAAGTGAATAATATATCTTTTGTCTCTCTCCAATGGCTTCTATTTTTCTTTATTCTATAACAGACATTTCACTAAAAATGGGAATATTAGTAAATGTTGTTAAAAAATTGTGTTATATGGAGAAAATAATATTTTTAATTGGGAAAAAATATCTTGATGATTAAAAAGTGTTAGAATGATTTATTGCAATTTATTTGACATGAAAGAAATTTTTGTTTAAGTTATTGCATTAAAAATAGTGTTTTTACATTAAAATGGTGTAATTTGTAAAATATTGTCAAAGATAGGGTTTTATTTATAAAAATAAACTTTTATTGGTGAAATAAATTTTATTTTTTTATATAATAACAATTCTATTTCAAATAATTTGTTGTAGATATTTTATTTGGTTAAAAATGAGAAAATTAGTGTATAAATTGATTGAATAGGTTAGATATGTATATAACATAGGAATTTCTCTAAGTATATTAGTCTTGGGCTTATTTGGATAAGGTTTGAATCCATTAACTCCCTCTAGAACCATCCAGAAAAGAGGAAATAGGTGTACGTACCTTTTTTTTCCTCATCTTCCTCCCCAAAACGAAAGGCACAGCAAATAGAGAGAAAGAAAAACAATGGCTTTCCCTAATTAACTCTCAATTCCACTCAATTTCGCTGTTATTTAAGAAGAACTTCACCAAAATAAGAATAGAGAAAGTATTTCACCTTCAAGCCCCAATCCTTCTTCACAAATTTGGGTGTTTGCTATCTAAAATCAAAGGTGAGTTTAAAACTCACAATTTCTAGCTTTGATTGAGATTTCAAGGTAAGAAATCTCAATTTTGTTTGTTGCATGTTTATTTGTGAAATTGCCGTCACTAAATTGGGCAAATCTCTTTTGGTTTAAGTCGGAATTCGATAATATTAGATTTCTGGAAAGCATAGACGTAGATCTACAAGTTTCAGGTTTGAGTTTTCTAAAATTTTGAAGTTTGCTTGATCAAAATTGTGCTTGTTTGTTGCTGTCTCGAGAGCAAATTGACAGCAGCAACAATCATAGGCCAGAGAAGTGTTTTAGCCATAAGTTTTTTGTTTCTTATCCAATTTAGGTCAAATTATTTTTGCTGGAAAATATATTCCATAGGGAGTAATTTATCTTCAGGTTTCATTCCTATATTTTACTATTTGACTGACCTAAAACATATTTGTAAGCAGAAGTATAGTTATGTCTTTGATAGAATTTCCTGAGTTTGAATTTGATATTGTTTGAGCTATATCTTTCACGATTTTGATCAGAATTCGGTAATTTTTAATTTTTCGGTAAGCACAATTCATGTACTACAACTTTCATTCATTGAGTTTTCTGTGATTTTGAGGTTAACTATGTCAAAATTGAATTTTTTTACTGCTATCCCGAGAGCAAAACTATTATTTGCTCTGTGTTTGAAACTGAAACGAAATCAGCTTTAACTTCTTTGTTTCTTATCCGAATTTGATGATTTTGGATGTTCTGGAAAGATTAGATCATGAGCTATAAGTTTCATTCATTGTTTTTTCTGTAATTTTGAAGTTTTCTTGGTCGTAATTATGATTGTATGCTGCTGTCCTGAGATAAAATGACAGCAACAACAATCGTCGACCTTTGAATTATATTAGCTTGTTTTTGCTCTCATTCCCTTCGGTTTTGATGATTTTTTTGAGATATTTTAAGAGTTGTGAAGCCTATAAATATGCTAGCTATATTTGGAGAATTTGAAATTCAAATTTAAATGGAATTTGAATTAATTTGAATTGATTTTGGGTTAAATTTGAATTGAATTCGTATTGAATTCAAGTTATCGGTTTTGGAATATCCCTCTTAGTTTTTCGTTGCTTTCGAGAACGGTTTTCACTAAATTATTTTTGAAATACATGGAAATTTAAAATTATTATTACATAGTATTTTTTAAATTATGTTTCTAAACAAAGATATATTTATTTCCTATCATAAAAGAATTTCAAATATTGGTTTTAATAATCGTTTTTGGAATCGTTTTAAATTTCTGTTTTTCTCTAATAAAATTATTTTATAAATAAAATTACTTATTTTTATGAATTTCGGACATATAAGAAAGACAATTAAATGGTAAAGTAAAACTTGTGGTATGGGACACATGAATTTGCTTTATCGCTTAATATCGGATTTATACGATCGAAACCCTTTCGATGAACTGTTTGAGATGATTTTAAGATGTTATTAAATTTTGGGTAGATTATATGGTTCAAGAACTCCAATTTAGGAGTACATTCGATGAAGGATTATTTTAAGATGTGTTTCTTAATCGCCACTGAAATGAGGTGAATCAAGAGCTAGAAATTCCTAATTCAAATTATGGTTATAAATAACCATCTAGATGTTATTTTTACTTGCCGATGAGATGATGTAAGCTTCTTTATGATGATTTTACGATGTTGAGATGCATTATGAAAATTTTTACATGTCAATGAGATGAGACAAGTCGCGATGCTACTAGTGCACGTCAATGAGATGAGACGAGCATGGTATTGTATTTACTCGCTAATGAGATGAGGCCGAGTAAATTTTCATGATGTTTATGATATATCCTAGTGTGGTACCAACTAACGGCTAGTAAACCATTAGGTGCGAACGTATGGTATGGGACGTACGTCAACACCTATTGGGTTCCTATTCGAGAAGTTGAGACACATTCACGATGTTTGCTAGTACTACATACCACGAGTACTCGATTGGAGTCATCACGATATTATTAACTCGGGTCTTTGTGGTTGGGAGTCATTATGATGTTATACACTATAGTCATTCATGATGTTCACGATGTTAAGATGTTATTTGACTACAGTCATCACGATGTTTATGGTACCAAATAGTAGTACTACTCATGGTGTAGCGCGCGTAGCATTGCTTCAGCATGCCACCGAGGATTTGGCCAATCCAGGATTTCTTTGAGTTTTGCTGTTTTAGACTTCACTGTCTTTAGATGATTTTTACATTGATAGCCTAGTGCCAGAGGAGATGTACGCATATATGCTGAAATCATTTATGATGTTATTCTTCGATTGAGTTATTTGCATTATGGATTGATGATTTGGTGATTTTTTAGACTACTTGATGTTAAGATGGAGTTGAGATGTATTTATAAATTTATACTGATGAGATGAGGTATAAATGATTATGAAGAATCTTTTATGATGAGTTTTAGTGATAGATTTGAGATGTATCTATATTCATACCGATGAGATGAGGTATGAATAGGTATAATGCTTCTTTTATGATTGGGTTCTATATTTCCTTGAAAGATCCTTAGGATGTTCCAATGAGATGAGGCACATCCATATGTGTTTTATTCTATGTATAAAGGATATGCACCTTTGATGTATTGTTATATTGACAACCATTCATAGTTGAATCATTTGAAGCCATTATCCATATTCCTTTTTTATCTCTACCATTCTATGTTGAGAGTATGAATGGATTGAGGTTCGAGCTTGTCATTTATCCTTTGAACTTTTGTGTTGTTTACATCCTTTTTCCACTATAAATGCGAGGACGCAATTTTTTAAGGAGGGAGTTTGTAACAACCCGGGATTTTGGAGATTACCGTTAATATTAAATTATAATGCAAATTATAATTTAATATTATGTTTTAAAATGAATTGGATAATAAAATGAGGGATTAAATTATTTATTTTACATAAACAGTATCATGATGAATATAATTTGGGATTTGAATTTTAAATAAGTCATATAATTTTATTTGAAGCCTATTTCAACATTTGATGGTTGAAAAAAAGTGTATATGAATGAAATAAAGTTTGAAAACTTTATACTGGGATTTGGATTGAAAGTAAATAATTATGATGATTTAATTTTAGTTAATTAGTAATATTGGAAATTTATTCCAATGTTAGCCTTTTATTGTAAAATGAAAGGAATAATATGAAGAAAATAAAATTTAGAAGTGTAATTAGGCTTGGAATGATGTATTAATATTATTAAAATGTTAAAACATTGTAATACACTTCATTAGACTTAAAAATAAATTGGTTGAAATGGATGAAAATAGCGATTTTTCACTTAAAATGGGAATATTGGTAAATATTGTTAAAAAATTGTGTTATATGGAGAAAATAATATTTTTAATTGGAAAAAAATATTTTGATGATTAAAAAGTGTTAGAATGATTTATTGCAATTTATTTGACATGAAAGAAATTTTTGTTTAAGTTATTGCATTAAAAATAGCGTTTTACACCAAAATGGTGTAATTTGTAAAATATTGTCAAAGATAGGGTTTTATTTATAAAAATAACTTTTTATTGTAGAAATAAATTTTATTTTTTTTACATAATAATTATTTTATTGCAAACAATTTGTTGTACATATTTTATTTGGTTAAAAATGAGAAAACTAGTGTAAAAATTGATTGAATAGGTTAAATATGTATATAACATAGGAATTTCTCTAAGTATATTAGTCTTGGGCGTATTTGGATAAGGTTAGAATCCATTAACTTCCTCTAGAACCATCTAGAAAAGAGGAAATAGGTGTACGCATCTTTTTTTCTCATCTTCCTCTCCAAAACAAAAGACACAGTAAATAGAGAGAAAGAAAAACAATGGCTTTCCCTAATTAAACCTCAATTCCACTCAATTTCGTTGTTATTCAAGAAGAACTTCACCAAAATAAGAATAGAGAAAGGATTCATGTTCAAGCTCCAATCTTTCTTCAAGAATTTGGGTGTTTGCTATCTAAAATCACAGGTGAGTTTAAAACTCATAATTTCTAGCTTTGATTGAGATTTCAAGGTAAGAAATCTCAATTTTGTTTGTTGCATGATTATTTGTGAAATTGTCGTAAGTAAATTGAGCAGATCTCTTTCATTAAGTCAGAATTCGATAATTTTAGATGTTCTGAAAAGAATAGACATAGATCTACAAGTTTCATGTTTTGAGTTTTCTAAAATTTTGAAGTTCTCTTGATCAAAATCGTGCTTGTTTGTTGCTGTCTCGAGCGCAAATAGATAGCAGCAACAATCATAGGCCAGAGAAGTGTGACTAGTACTACAGACCACGAGTACTCGATTAGAGTCATCACGATGTAGTTGCTACTCCGATCATCATGATGTTATTAACTCGGGTCTTTGTGGCTGGAAGTCATTATGATGTTATACACTATAGTCATTCATGATGTTCACGATGTTAAGATGTTATTTGACTCTAGTCATCACGATGTTTATGGTACCTGTAACGACCCGGAATTTTGGATAATATAAATTTAATAATCTGGATTTAAATTTATATTGAATTGATAATTTTGTTAATAAATTTGATATTTATTTAAATAATCTTCTCTATTTAATTATTTAATTTGTGAAATTATTTTTAATGAGTCAATAAATTGTTTTCTATTTAATAATGTATATGTATTTATGTATATATTTTAAATAGACAATTTGTTTTATTTAAATTAGTATAGTATAGTTTTATTATGTTTTAAAAATAGAAATGGTGATTTATTTTTAATTTAAGCTTTTCAAAAATATTTAATTAAATAACTATATGATTTTAAATTTGAGATAAATGTTTTAATTAGTTTAAAATTCATTTTTAATTCAAGTTATATATTAAAATATGTTACAAAAATATTGTGTTGTTCTTTTTAAATTATTAAGTGATAATTTTGATTTGTCAATTTAATTTGAAATTTAAAATACAATTTAAATATGAACATGTATTCATATGTTACAAACTCTTTTATAAATTTGTTTTAAAAGTTTCTTTTCAAATAAACTACTTGTATATCATTTTTTTTATAATAGTAATACTTGCTTTGTTCTTTAGAGAATTATTTAATACCTAATTTTGCATAAGAGTTCATTAACTAGGCTTAATGCTTATTTACTTTAATTAAACATGTTTATTTATTTACAAAGACAAGTGTATGTGTATTAAAGCTTAAAGCTAACAAGTGTCTATTTAAAATGACAAGTGTCTATTTTATTTGCTTTTTCTTTTAATTAATTTAAATCTGAAATATACATTCATATCATTTTTGCTTCTTCATTCATATGCATTTTCTCATTCCTTAATAAAAGAAAACCAACTTCATTCTCACAACCCAAATTCAAATCTGCACATTTCAAACTTGCATACACTTTGCATTCAAAACTCCTCTTTCTCAAAATTGAAAATCTGCATCAAACAATCAAAAATCTGAAACCAAATACATTCAAATCTACATGCATTTTCAAATTACAATCTGCATTCCTTTGCATCTGCAAATTCAAATTTGAGGCCTGCATGCAACTCCTCTTTCAAAATTCAAATCTGCAACTTCTCTTCTTCAAAATACAAACCTGCACAACAGTTTGAAAAAGCCCTGCATTTCATTTACATTCAAACAAAGGTTGTAAGCTTCTGAATCAAAGAACCTGCATTTCAACATGAAAGCAAGGACCTGCATGTTTTTTTTTTTGCATATGAAATCAAAAAGGGCTCTGCAATTTCAAACATTAGAAACCTGAACATCAATTAACAAGCCTGCATGTTGAATACTGAAGCATTATTCAAGTTTTAAAAGAGCATTCAAGCCTGCATTTCAATTTAAAAGCAAGGAGAGCCTGCATTTTCAAAATCTGGATGTGCTCTGCATGCTAAAATTTGTGCTCTGCATTTGGAAAATAAGGTGAGTAACTCATTTTAATCTTATTTAATAAGTAAGGTTGTGCATGTTTATAAATTAGAGATGAACCTATATGAAATTGCTATGAACTAGTCTACCTGTGATATATGTATTGTTGAGCATTTATATTTGAATGTGATGCATGTCTGTTTCATCAGGGGATGGACTGTATACCCATTTAATAATTTTCTTCTGATTTTGGCTGTTGTTATGGATTAACATTTGAATGAAATTTGTTAGTTTCGTAATTTAGTAAAGTATAACATTTTATATAGGTTAAATAAAATTTGAATTGACTGGAAAATTTATAACAGGGCAAACAGTAAATTTGTAAGAATTCAAGTATGAAGATTTGATAAACCAGTTATATAAAGTAATACTCTATACTAAGACATGATTTATAAGATCAAAATATAAATTTTTAGAATAGAATTGGAAGTGCAGTTTAAAATTTACTGTATTTTATATTTTGCTCAAGATCAGTTGATTTTTGTATTTGAATTGGATGAATTTGTTTCTGGTGATAGTTTATCTATCACCAATCATAGGAAAAATTACTGATTTGTTTCACAATTCAAGTTGAGAATGAATTTGGGAATTTAGTTGTAGAACCCTAGTTGATACTGTGTTTCAGTTTTGGGTCAATTGTGTACACCTAAGTACATCGAGTTCAAAGCTATTTGGAGGGATGGTGGATGGTGTTGTGTTGAGGCCATCACCGGAGTTTGGACGATGTTGATGGTCGGGGTTGAGAGATAATGATGTTGACAGGTTTTGGGAAGTTTGGGTGTGGTCTGTTTCCAGGTTTTGATGTGGGTAGTTGCTGTGATTTTTGACCCGGGTTAGTCTCGGGAAATATGGGAGATGACTCGAAGCATATAAGCTTCTGACTCGAAGCAAAACTTTTGGTGACTCGAGTACCTTTTGGCTTCAGGTTCTAAAAACAGAACTGTTCTGTTTTAAGTAATTTGAGAGTTAAGTTTAAATTTAAACTAAATGTTAGCTTAGGATTTAAATTTGAATCTGAAGATGAATTCAAATATTTGAATTCAGATGTTGAAATAATTTAACTGCAGGATTCAAATTTGGTTTTAAAATTAAAAAAAAAAGAGAAGAACAGGAAATTATTTCCAGTTTTTAAAATTTGATTACAAACTACCTTGTTAACATTTGATTTTAAACTGAATATAAAAATGAATCTAAACAAGTTTAAATTCTGTTCTTATGAAATTATTCAAATTCAGAATTTCAAAAGTTTAAGTTTTTTTTTTAATAAACAGAAACTGTTTCTGTTTTAAATGAAAAAGGTAAGTTTAAATCTTTAAGTGGAGATTTAAAACTGAGTTTAAATTGGAGTTTGAATATGAATTCAAATTTTGATTTTCTGAAATTTGAAACCAATTAAGTTTTTAAATTTAAATTTAATTTTAAACTCTCAAGTATAAAATGCATTGTTGTTTTGCATATTGAATTGAAGGCTTAGTATTTAAATTAGGAATTCAAAATGAATTCAAATTTAAGTTTTTAAATCTGAATTTAAAATTTAAACTTCAGTTTAAAATAAAGATTTAAATTTAAATTGATTTCAAATGGTTTTCATTTGAATTGAAGGTGCAAATTATAGAAAGAGTTTTAAAGAATTTAAAGCTAAAATGAGAATGGAAGCTATTTTTCAATTTTGAAGTTTAAAGTAATTTTTAAAATTGATTTGAATTTGATTTGAATTGAATTTAAATTCTTTTTAAACTTATTAACAAAGTATATGTTTCTTATAAACATATAAGATTAAGTTGTTTTAGAATCTTATTTTAAATAAGTTTGAGTTTAGAGTTAAAAGAAAATGTTAAATGGAATTTAAAGTAAAATTTAAAAACATTTTGTTTTTAAATGCATAATTTAAATAAGGAATGTTTTATCTAAAAGATAAATTAAGTTTAATGATTGGATTCATTAATTATTAAGGTAATTAAGATGAATGTTAATTATTTAATTAATTAATAACATGGAAGTTTAATTAAATAATTAATGATTTTTAATTTGATTTAAGATTAATTAATTAAGTTTAATTAATCTATAATTAAGGATGGTTAACTAAATTTTAATTTACGATTAAGATTTATTTAATCAAGTGATTAATGGTTAATTTAGATTTTAATTAACACTTAGTTAATTAATAATTAGAGATTAATTAAATAGTAATTAAATATTAATTACTTAATAACTAATGATGATTAATTTAAGTTAATTTCTTAATTAAGTAATTAAGAAATGTTAATTAAGTCATTAACAATTAATTAATATGATTAATTTTTGTAAATTAATTAGATTAATTTATTAATAATCAATGGTTTAAGCTTAATTACTTAATGAAAGTAATTAAAGAATTAATTACTTAATGTAATTAATTAAAGTTAATGTGATTTGCTTAGATTAATTAATTAAGTTAATTGATTTAAACATTTGAGGATTGTTTGATAATTACTTTATGTAATTTAGAAATTTGTAATTACTTAAGGAAGTAATTAATTAATAATTACAGGATGTAATTAAAGATATTTGATATGGAAGTAATTTGGATTTAAATTACTTTGAAATTAATCAAGGGGATTAATTTAGATAGTTAATTAAGAATAATAAATTATGGGTTGAGTAATTAATGTAGTTAATTACTGAATGGTTGTTAATCAAGGGTGATTAATATATATGTAGGATTGAATATAATTAACTTGTGTAATCAACTTATAAGCTAATTACTTATTGTAATTAGAGATAGTTAATCAGTAATGATTAATTGAATGATGATTTATAAATTGATTTGTAATCAATTGAAGATTAGGTTAAGCAAGATTTTAATGATGAAGTAATTAATTTAATTCATTTTAAATTAATTGGAGATTTAGTAATTAATTTAATTCATTTTAAATTAATTAGAGATTTAGTAATTAATTTAATTCATTTTAAATTAATTATAGAAGGTGTGATCATTAGATCATTGCTTATGTTTGATGATTGGTATTGGTTGACTGGTTTGGTTTGTAATCTCAGTTGTGAGATGAATAGTGTATGTGATATGGATGCATTGGTTGCTTTTGGATGATAGTATGGATTATCTGATTTGATATGAATTATCTGTTGATAATGATAAGATTGATTATCTATTGTGTTGTGAATTATCTATCTGTGTATATTTAGATAATGAATTGAATTGTTTTAAACTTAAAACAACTTGGACATAAAAGACACGCTTTGGTTTTCGATGAGACCGGGATCGGGTTTCCATATTTGGATATCCGAAAACCACATCGATTCCAATTAACGTTAGGTCGTTATCCAAGTGGAGCGAGTGAAGACTCGAGGTGTAAGGGCTATACGTCAAGTATAACTCTGTGGGTGATTCCGTAATGAGTTTGACGGAATAGATCTTATAGATTCGAGATGGTGAATCAGAGTGCAAGGGTTATTGTCGTTAACTCTGAGGGTGATTCCAAAATGAGTGTAACGAGATAATGCCTTCGGTTTCGTTCGAACCCGGAACGAACTTGTATGGATTGAATGCTTTCAGAACATCGTCAGGTGGACGATGAGCATTCTAAGTGTTATGTCCTATAAAGGTAAATCGTAACCTCAAGCCTCATCAACCGGGAATGGCTAAAACAGGGGAGGTGCAGCAAAGCTTCGTGGGTAGCCCCCACTGGAGAGCAAGATTTATCCCTGTCTAGAGGTCCCTTTATATTTCGGCTGTGTGGGCGGTTGGAACCTAGGCCAACTGCGGGGTTGTCTTGTTCGGAACTATTCAGTAAGGAATGGGTCCGGCTTTGTGTTGCAGGGGATGAAGGGAGTAATCCTCGGTACGGTGATCTAGGCCACGTACTGTGACGGGCGGTACCCCAGTAGCCCTGCCATTGTATGGAATCCAAAATCCAATAAGTGCCAACGGTTTTGATTGTATTACCCACTTTTGTGGCTAGTAGCTGGAATTTAATGAATGTAACAATTTCGGCTATTTCTTATTTATTTGAAAACCCTAGACACTATTATAATATCATCGGATTTCCTATCAAATGTTTTGGTTAGCGTAAGGTAAAAACTTTCCCATGTTTATGTGTGGGAAGTCTTACGTGATACCTTTTCTTTCAAAGGTTTTTCAAAGTTAAACAACTTTAACCTGTTACTCACACCAGACCCATGTCTGACCCGGAGTTATTTCTGTTTTTCCATAACTCTTGGGTACTCAAATTTTTATGAGTAGCCAAGGGAATTCAGGTTAGGATTCAGGATAGCTTTGACGAATTATGGAGGAGCATATGGAGCAGGAGGCTTCTGCGTATAGTTATATAGTTCCGCTGTGTTGGTATCTCTGAGGGTTTGTGTTTGTGATTGAGATGTAATAACTAGACAGGTGTTTATAACTGTCTAGTATGTGTTGTATATGTCTGTGTAACTCTGATATTTAATGTATACTATGTAATACTTTGGTTATTAATATAATTTATTCGTTTCCGCTGTTGAGATTCTTGTGTTGTTTCTTCTTTCTCTTCTTTCTTTCTCTTTTCTATCCCTTTCTTTCTTCAAGATGACGCGATTTTCCGGGAGTGGAAGGTCGGGTCGTCTCACTTGGTATCAGAGCGTTAGGCTGAGTGAATACCTAGGCTCTGAAGTGTATCTTTCTTTAGGGAGCGTTAGGCTGAGTGAATACCTAGGCTCTGAAGTGCATCTTTCTTTAGGGAGCATTAGGTTGAGTGAATACCTAGGCTCTGTAGTGGTGTCTTTCTTGAGAGAGCGTATTTGTATTTTTAATATATATATATATATATTTATTGGTTCTACCTATTTGTTGGATTACCCGTTCAGGTTTTTCCAATGTAAGTTATAAAGGTAGATGAGGTAGAAGTGTGTGTAACACAACTACCATTGGTTGGAGTTTGATGGATGAGGTTGGAAGTGTATTTGTCGAGACTGTAGACCTAATACCGTCTCGAGTGAGTTATGTTTTGATGAAGGACTTCATCGATCTCTGAAGGTAACCTGTTAAGGTTCGGAGTTCATCTTTGAAGTACAGATTTGAGTTTTGATCTGTTGGTAGGGCAGAAGCAAGTAAGTGATGATATCTTGATATCTCAGGAAGTTGTAGCTGCGTGATGAGATGCAGTGACTATGGATATTTCTGAAGATGTTTCTTTGGAACAAGAATAAGAAGTGAATCTGCCGGTGATGTGGCTAAGTTTAGCAGAGTGTTCTGAGTTGATTGGGAGTCTTCTGGCTGGATAGTTTTTCTGAAGTGGAGTTCAGAAGCAGCAGAGTGGATCTTTTCTCTGGTAAGTTGGCTAAGCCAGCATAAGCTGTTCTGTTTGGTTGAGAGAGAGCAGTTTTCTTTGGATGTAGGCTGAGTTGATCGCAAAAGTGACTTGCGGTAGTTGAGTTTTCTTTTGGATTTGTTGGAGATTGTCTGGATATCTTCTGGAAGTCAGAGTTTGTCTGCATCTGGAGATCGAGTTTTCTTTCCAGGAATTGGAGCTGGTGGTTCAGTTAGTAGATGGGTGGTTCCTTGAGATAAAAGTTGGTGAAGCAACTCAGGTTAGGAAGGAACATCTGAGTTTTCTTTATGGATCTGTGGAACCATATTTCTATGCTGGGTTGTCTGGTCTGTGCTTGTGTTCTTCTGCATTTTCTTCTGTTTCGGATCAGAGTTGTGCAGCGGAAGCAGTTTGGAGGTGCTTCTGTTTGTTTCTCGGATAAGGAGAAGTTGTTCTGTCTTCTGTTGTTGAGAAGCAGGGTTTGTATTCTTGGTTTTGAGTGATCTTGAGGAGATCATTGGATTGTTTTGCTTCAGTCTGTTTCTGATGGAATCAGCAAGAGTTGAGCTGATCAAGATGGATGTTGATAGCCCAGGATCGTCCGAAGAGTTTTTATGGATAAGAGGCAGAGAAATTTGGATTCTGGAATTGGAGATCTGATTTTGGTTAAGTTTTCTCTGATACAAGGAGCTGTAAGTTGGGAAGCTAGCTCCGAAGTGTTTTGGTTTCTTCAGTGTTTGGTTAGATCAGTGTTTGATATTCCTGGTTGTGGAACCAGCAGTTTAGGATGGTTTGTTTGTTGAGTCAGACTCGTTTGTAGTCTGATACTCTGTTTAGAATTGTTGTTAGGAGCTCTATAGTATAGTAGTATTGATTGATTGGATTCTATAGAGCGAGTATCCCGATATATATATACCGGGGAAACTCGTGAAGTTATATCCAAAATTCTTTTGGATAATTAGGTTTGTTCTGATTGAGTGAATTGGTTGCTTTGGTTGTTGGCATATGTTTAACATATGCTGTGTTTTAAAATAAAATCTGTAAATAGATTATTAAATTGCCTTTGTTTTAAATTTCGGGGACGAAATTCTTTTAAGGGGGAAGGATTGTAACGACCCGGAATTTTGGATAATATAAATTTAATAATCTGGATTTAAATTTATATTGAATTGATAATTTTGTTAATAAATTTGATATTTATTTAAATAATCTTCTCTATTTAATTATTTAATTTGTGAAATTATTTTTAATGAGTCAATAAATTGTTTTCTATTTAATAATGTATATGTATTTATGTATATATTTTAAATAGACAATTTGTTTTATTTAAATTAGTATAGTATAGTTTTATTATGTTTTAAAAATAGAAATGGTGATTTATTTTTAATTTAAGCTTTTCAAAAATATTTAATTAAATAACTATATGATTTTAAATTTGAGATAAATGTTTTAATTAGTTTAAAATTCATTTTTAATTCAAGTTATATATTAAAATATGTTACAAAAATATTGTGTTGTTCTTTTTAAATTATTAAGTGATAATTTTGATTTGTCAATTTAATTTGAAATTTAAAATACAATTTAAATATGAACATGTATTCATATGTTACAAACTCTTTTATAAATTTGTTTTAAAAGTTTCTTTTCAAATAAACTACTTGTATATCATTTTTTTTATAATAGTAATACTTGCTTTGTTCTTTAGAGAATTATTTAATACCTAATTTTGCATAAGAGTTCATTAACTAGGCTTAATGCTTATTTACTTTAATTAAACATGTTTATTTATTTACAAAGACAAGTGTATGTGTATTAAAGCTTAAAGCTAACAAGTGTCTATTTAAAATGACAAGTGTCTATTTTATTTGCTTTTTCTTTTAATTAATTTAAATCTGAAATATACATTCATATCATTTTTGCTTCTTCATTCATATGCATTTTCTCATTCCTTAATAAAAGAAAACCAACTTCATTCTCACAACCCAAATTCAAATCTGCACATTTCAAACTTGCATACACTTTGCATTCAAAACTCCTCTTTCTCAAAATTGAAAATCTGCATCAAACAATCAAAAATCTGAAACCAAATACATTCAAATCTACATGCATTTTCAAATTACAATCTGCATTCCTTTGCATCTGCAAATTCAAATTTGAGGCCTGCATGCAACTCCTCTTTCAAAATTCAAATCTGCAACTTCTCTTCTTCAAAATACAAACCTGCACAACAGTTTGAAAAAGCCCTGCATTTCATTTACATTCAAACAAAGGTTGTAAGCTTCTGAATCAAAGAACCTGCATTTCAACATGAAAGCAAGGACCTGCATGTTTTTTTTTTGCATATGAAATCAAAAAGGGCTCTGCAATTTCAAACATTAGAAACCTGAACATCAATTAACAAGCCTGCATGTTGAATACTGAAGCATTATTCAAGTTTTAAAAGAGCATTCAAGCCTGCATTTCAATTTAAAAGCAAGGAGAGCCTGCATTTTCAAAATCTGGATGTGCTCTGCATGCTAAAATTTGTGCTCTGCATTTGGAAAATAAGGTGAGTAACTCATTTTAATCTTATTTAATAAGTAAGGTTGTGCATGTTTATAAATTAGAGATGAACCTATATGAAATTGCTATGAACTAGTCTACCTGTGATATATGTATTGTTGAGCATTTATATTTGAATGTGATGCATGTCTGTTTCATCAGGGGATGGACTGTATACCCATTTAATAATTTTCTTCTGATTTTGGCTGTTGTTATGGATTAACATTTGAATGAAATTTGTTAGTTTCGTAATTTAGTAAAGTATAACATTTTATATAGGTTAAATAAAATTTGAATTGACTGGAAAATTTATAACAGGGCAAACAGTAAATTTGTAAGAATTCAAGTATGAAGATTTGATAAACCAGTTATATAAAGTAATACTCTATACTAAGACATGATTTATAAGATCAAAATATAAATTTTTAGAATAGAATTGGAAGTGCAGTTTAAAATTTACTGTATTTTATATTTTGCTCAAGATCAGTTGATTTTTGTATTTGAATTGGATGAATTTGTTTCTGGTGATAGTTTATCTATCACCAATCATAGGAAAAATTACTGATTTGTTTCACAATTCAAGTTGAGAATGAATTTGGGAATTTAGTTGTAGAACCCTAGTTGATACTGTGTTTCAGTTTTGGGTCAATTGTGTACACCTAAGTACATCGAGTTCAAAGCTATTTGGAGGGATGGTGGATGGTGTTGTGTTGAGGCCATCACCGGAGTTTGGACGATGTTGATGGTCGGGGTTGAGAGATAATGATGTTGACAGGTTTTGGGAAGTTTGGGTGTGGTCTGTTTCCAGGTTTTGATGTGGGTAGTTGCTGTGATTTTTGACCCGGGTTAGTCTCGGGAAATATGGGAGATGACTCGAAGCATATAAGCTTCTGACTCGAAGCAAAACTTTTGGTGACTCGAGTACCTTTTGGCTTCAGGTTCTAAAAACAGAACTGTTCTGTTTTAAGTAATTTGAGAGTTAAGTTTAAATTTAAACTAAATGTTAGCTTAGGATTTAAATTTGAATCTGAAGATGAATTCAAATATTTGAATTCAGATGTTGAAATAATTTAACTGCAGGATTCAAATTTGGTTTTAAAATTAAAAAAAAAAGAGAAGAACAGGAAATTATTTCCAGTTTTTAAAATTTGATTACAAACTACCTTGTTAACATTTGATTTTAAACTGAATATAAAAATGAATCTAAACAAGTTTAAATTCTGTTCTTATGAAATTATTCAAATTCAGAATTTCAAAAGTTTAAGTTTTTTTTTTAATAAACAGAAACTGTTTCTGTTTTAAATGAAAAAGGTAAGTTTAAATCTTTAAGTGGAGATTTAAAACTGAGTTTAAATTGGAGTTTGAATATGAATTCAAATTTTGATTTTCTGAAATTTGAAACCAATTAAGTTTTTAAATTTAAATTTAATTTTAAACTCTCAAGTATAAAATGCATTGTTGTTTTGCATATTGAATTGAAGGCTTAGTATTTAAATTAGGAATTCAAAATGAATTCAAATTTAAGTTTTTAAATCTGAATTTAAAATTTAAACTTCAGTTTAAAATAAAGATTTAAATTTAAATTGATTTCAAATGGTTTTCATTTGAATTGAAGGTGCAAATTATAGAAAGAGTTTTAAAGAATTTAAAGCTAAAATGAGAATGGAAGCTATTTTTCAATTTTGAAGTTTAAAGTAATTTTTAAAATTGATTTGAATTTGATTTGAATTGAATTTAAATTCTTTTTAAACTTATTAACAAAGTATATGTTTCTTATAAACATATAAGATTAAGTTGTTTTAGAATCTTATTTTAAATAAGTTTGAGTTTAGAGTTAAAAGAAAATGTTAAATGGAATTTAAAGTAAAATTTAAAAACATTTTGTTTTTAAATGCATAATTTAAATAAGGAATGTTTTATCTAAAAGATAAATTAAGTTTAATGATTGGATTCATTAATTATTAAGGTAATTAAGATGAATGTTAATTATTTAATTAATTAATAACATGGAAGTTTAATTAAATAATTAATGATTTTTAATTTGATTTAAGATTAATTAATTAAGTTTAATTAATCTATAATTAAGGATGGTTAACTAAATTTTAATTTACGATTAAGATTTATTTAATCAAGTGATTAATGGTTAATTTAGATTTTAATTAACACTTAGTTAATTAATAATTAGAGATTAATTAAATAGTAATTAAATATTAATTACTTAATAACTAATGATGATTAATTTAAGTTAATTTCTTAATCAAGTAATTAAGAAATGTTAATTAAGTCATTAACAATTAATTAATATGATTAATTTTTGTAAATTAATTAGATTAATTTATTAATAATCAATGGTTTAAGTTTAATTACTTAATGAAAGTAATTAAAGAATTAATTACTTAATGTAATTAATTAAAGTTAATGTGATTTGCTTAGATTAATTAATTAAGTTAATTGATTTAAACATTTGAGGATTGTTTGATAATTACTTTATGTAATTTAGAAATTTGTAATTACTTAAGGAAGTAATTAATTAATAATTACAGGATGTAATTAAAGATATTTGATATGGAAGTAATTTGGATTTAAATTACTTTGAAATTAATCAAGGGGATTAATTTAGATAGTTAATTAAGAATAATAAATTATGGGTTGAGTAATTAATGTAGTTAATTACTGAATGGTTGTTAATCAAGGGTGATTAATATATATGTAGGATTGAATATAATTAACTTGTGTAATCAACTTATAAGCTAATTACTTATTGTAATTAGAGATAGTTAATCAGTAATGATTAATTGAATGATGATTTATAAATTGATTTGTAATCAATTGAAGATTAGGTTAAGCAAGATTTTAATGATGAAGTAATTAATTTAATTCATTTTAAATTAATTGGAGATTTAGTAATTAATTTAATTCATTTTAAATTAATTAGAGATTTAGTAATTAATTTAATTCATTTTAAATTAATTATAGAAGGTGTGATCATTAGATCATTGCTTATGTTTGATGATTGGTATTGGTTGACTGGTTTGGTTTGTAATCTCAGTTGTGAGATGAATAGTGTATGTGATATGGATGCATTGGTTGCTTTTGGATGATAGTATGGATTATCTGATTTGATATGAATTATCTGTTGATAATGATAAGATTGATTATCTATTGTGTTGTGAATTATCTATCTGTGTATATTTAGATAATGAATTGAATTGTTTTAAACTTAAAACAACTTGGACATAAAAGACACGCTTTGGTTTTCGATGAGACCGGGATCGGGTTTCCATATTTGGATATCCGAAAACCACATCGATTCCAATTAACGTTAGGTCGTTATCCAAGTGGAGCGAGTGAAGACTCGAGGTGTAAGGGCTATACGTCAAGTATAACTCTGTGGGTGATTCCGTAATGAGTTTGACGGAATAGATCTTATAGATTCGAGATGGTGAATCAGAGTGCAAGGGTTATTGTCGTTAACTCTGAGGGTGATTCCAAAATGAGTGTAACGAGATAATGCCTTCGGTTTCGTTCGAACCCGGAACGAACTTGTATGGATTGAATGCTTTCAGAACATCGTCAGGTGGACGATGAGCATTCTAAGTGTTATGTCCTATAAAGGTAAATCGTAACCTCAAGCCTCATCAACCGGGAATGGCTAAAACAGGGGAGGTGCAGCAAAGCTTCGTGGGTAGCCCCCACTGGAGAGCAAGATTTATCCCTGTCTAGAGGTCCCTTTATATTTCGGCTGTGTGGGCGGTTGGAACCTAGGCCAACTGCGGGGTTGTCTTGTTCGGAACTATTCAGTAAGGAATGGGTCCGGCTTTGTGTTGCAGGGGATGAAGGGAGTAATCCTCGGTACGGTGATCTAGGCCACGTACTGTGACGGGCGGTACCCCAGTAGCCCTGCCATTGTATGGAATCCAAAATCCAATAAGTGCCAACGGTTTTGATTGTATTACCCACTTTTGTGGCTAGTAGCTGGAATTTAATGAATGTAACAATTTCGGCTATTTCTTATTTATTTGAAAACCCTAGACACTATTATAATATCATCGGATTTCCTATCAAATGTTTTGGTTAGCGTAAGGTAAAAACTTTCCCATGTTTATGTGTGGGAAGTCTTACGTGATACCTTTTCTTTCAAAGGTTTTTCAAAGTTAAACAACTTTAACCTGTTACTCACACCAGACCCATGTCTGACCCGGAGTTATTTCTGTTTTTCCATAACTCTTGGGTACTCAAATTTTTATGAGTAGCCAAGGGAATTCAGGTTAGGATTCAGGATAGCTTTGACGAATTATGGAGGAGCATATGGAGCAGGAGGCTTCTGCGTATAGTTATATAGTTCCGCTGTGTTGGTATCTCTGAGGGTTTGTGTTTGTGATTGAGATGTAATAACTAGACAGGTGTTTATAACTGTCTAGTATGTGTTGTATATGTCTGTGTAACTCTGATATTTAATGTATACTATGTAATACTTTGGTTATTAATATAATTTATTCGTTTCCGCTGTTGAGATTCTTGTGTTGTTTCTTCTTTCTCTTCTTTCTTTCTCTTTTCTATCCCTTTCTTTCTTCAAGATGACGCGATTTTCCGGGAGTGGAAGGTCGGGTCGTCTCAGTACCAAATAGTAGTACTAGTCACGATGTAGCATGCGTAGCATTGCTTCGGCATGCAATCGAGGATTTGGCCAATTCGAGATTTCTTTGAGTTTTGATGTTTTAGACTTCACTGTCTTTAGATGATTATTACATTGATAGCCTAGAGCCAGAGGAGATATATGCATATATAGTGAAATCATTTATGATATTATTCTTCGATTGAGTTATTTGCATTATGGATTGATGATTTGATGATTTTATAGACTATTTGATGTTAAGATGGAGTTGAGATGTAATTATAAATTTACACCGATGAGATGAGGTATAAATGATTATGAAGAATCTTTTATGATGAGTTTTAATGATGGATTTGAGATATATCTATATTCATACCGATGAGATGAGGTATGAATAAGTATAATACTTCTTTTATGATTGGGTTTTATATTTCCTTGAATGATCCTTAGGATGTGCCAATGAGATGAGGCACATCCATATGCGTTTTATTCTATGTATAAAGGATATGTATCTTTGATGTATTATTATATTGACAACCACTCGTAGTTGAATCATTTGAAGTCATTATCCATATTCCTTTATACCGCCGATGATATGAGGCAAAAGCGATGTTTATTAAGTCTTATCTTTGAAACTTTGTTTGCTGATGTTCCATTTTCTTAAGTGTCAATTATGTCACTTAAGTATGACTTTATCATTATTATCTCTTCTACTTGCCAAGAAGAGATGTTGTCCTTTTTATAATGTTGAAACCCTGTTTAGGGCATGGCATCCTCTAAGAAAAAGGATACCATAGCTTTCACCTACTCATCCTTATTGATTATTCTATTTAACTGATGATTTTAGCTAGCCTGACCCGTGTGTTTTCACTCAGGTCAGACAGAGTTGTTTCAGGTATCATCTATTGGACTTAGTGTAACGACCCAACTTCCTTACTCCAGGAAGTCGCATCGTTAATAAGAAAGAAAGAGATAGAGAATAGAAAGAAAGAGAAGAAGAAAGAAACAACACATCAGAATCTAAAACAGCGGAACAAATAAATTATATTAATAATATAAAATATTACATAGTTTACAACTACTATCAGAGTACACAGATATACAACACATAATAGACAGTTATAAACACCTGTCTAGTTATACAACTCAATACATCACAACAAAGAGATACAACACAGAGAACACACAGCGGAACTATATATCTAACGCAGAAGCCTCCTGCTCCATTGCTCCTCCACAATTCGTCAAAGCTAACCTGAATCCCTTGGCTACTTGTAAAAATTTGAGTACCCAAGAGTTTATGAAAAACAAAAGATAAACTCCGGGTCAAACATGGGTCTGGTGTGAGTAACAGGTTAAAGTTGAAAACCTTTGAAAAGAAAAAAGTATCACGTAAGACTTCCCACACATAAACATGGAAAAGTTTTTACCTTACGCTAACCAAAACATTTGATAGGAAATCCGATGATACTATAATAGTGTCTAGGGTTTTCAAGTAAATAAGAAATAGCCGAAATTGTTACATCTATTAAATTCCAGCTACTAGCCACAAAAGTGGGTAATACAATCAAAACCGTTTGCACTTATTGGATTTTGGATTCCATACAATGGCAGGGCTACTGGGGTACCGCCCGTCACAGTACGGGGCCTAGATCACCGTACCGAGGATCATTCCCGATCCCCTGTAACACAAGGCCGGACCCATCCCTTACTGGATAGTTCCGAACAAGACAACCCCGCACTTGTGGCCAATAACTGCCCACATAGCCGAATATATAAGGGACTTCTAGAAAGGGGTAAATCTCACTCTCAAATGGGGGCTACCCACGAAACCTTGCTGCAGCTCCCCTGTTTTAGCCATTGCCGGTTGATGAGGCTTGAGGCTACGATTAACTTTATAAAGAACTCATCTCTTAGAATGCTCATCGTCCACCTGACGATGATCTGAAAGCATTCAATCCATACAAGTTCGTTCCGGATTCGAACGAAACCGAAGGCATTATCTCGTTACACTCATTTTGGAATCACCCTCAGATCTAATGACGACAACCCTTTCACTCTGATTCACCATCTCGAATCTATAAATACTATTCCATCAAACTCATTACGGAATCACCCACAGAGTTATACTGACGTATGCCCTTACACCTCGAGTCTTCACTCTTCACATAAGATTCACGACCTATAGTTAATTTGGAATCAATGTGGTTTTCGGATATCCAAATATGGAAACCCGATCCCGGTCTCATCGAAATCCAAAGCGTGTCTTTTAAGGCCAAGTTGTTTTAAAGGTTTAAAACAATTCAATTATCTATATACACAGATAGATAAATCATAGATTCATAATAGGTAATCAATATCATCATCACACGGATAATCCATAATGTAATTATCAAAGATAATCTATATCATCATCACAATGCAACCAATACATCCAAATCACTCAACATTATCTATCTCATATTTGAGATTCAATCCATTTAGGCAATCAACATTAACCATCCATATAAGAAATAATCTATCATTCCAAATATAATTAATTTAAAATGAATTAAATTAATTACATCTTTCAAATTAATTTAAAGTGAATTAAATTAGTTACTTCATCAATATAAATCTTGCTTATTATCATTAATTAATTACAAGTTAATCAATTAATCAATCCAATAAATCACTTTAATTAATCACCTTTGATTAATTATCTCTTAATTACATTCAAGTAATTATTCTTTAATTAATTTTACAAATTAATTATACTTAACCAAATACAGTAATTAACCTTAATTACTTCACAAATTAATTAACTATAATTAATTACATTAATCCTTAATTAATTATATCAATTAATTACCCTTAATCACTTATTATTAATTAATTAATCTTAATTAATCAATCTTAATTACATCATTAATTATATTAATTAATGATTTCTAATTACAATTTAATTAAGTAACTTATTTAGATTAATTACATTAAGAAATTAATCTTAATTTAACTCATAATTGTTAATCACCGATGATTAACCCCATTTAGTAATTAACTACCTTTAATTAGTTTACCAAATAAATCAACTACTCCATAATTAATTGTCTCAAATTAATTCCTTGATTAATTCATAAAGTAATTATACTTAAAATTACTTCAATTATCAAATCATCTTTAATTAATTACGTATAGTAATTACCCATTAATTACTACCCTAAGTAATTTCTCTTTATTTAATTACATTAAGTAATTGTACTTCACAAATCATTAAATGATTATTTTAAATTAATTAAACTGAATTAATTAACTTAATCTAATCAAATTTAAACTCAATTAATTATAATAAGTAATTAATTTACTTAATTACTTCCATAAGTAATTATACTTAACAATTTACACAAATGATTATCCTTAAATTAATTAATCCAATTAATTATTAAAAATTAATTGAACTAACTAATTATTAAATAATCCTTAGTTAATGACATTCATTAACTATTAACAATTCATTAATTATTTTCTAAAATAATTAACTTATTTTAATCATTATTAATTACAAATTAATTAACCAATAATTAGCCCATTAATTAATCCCTAATTAATTAAATTTAAGTGTAAATTAAAACTTAATTAATCCATTATTACTTGATTAATTAATCATTAATCATTAATTAAAATCAAATCTTCTTTAATTAATTAATTATTTTTAATTACAAGTTAATTATTCTAAGAATAATTAATCTTAAACCTTTAAGATTAAACCTTTAATTACTTTGAGTAATTATTTATTTCATTAATTCATAAAATAAATTAATTATCCATTTAATTACCTTATTAATTAAATGAATTATAAATCATTAACTTCTAATTTAACTTTAACAAGTTTTTAAAATTAATTTAAAACCTTTAAATGATAAATAATACTTCCTCTTATAAAAGAAATTTTACAAAGGTTTAAATCAAATTCCCTTTTTAAATTCAAAACATTTAAATTTTTCTTAATCATTCAAATTTGATAAACACTTCAAGTTTATAAAACTTAAATTTATTTTAAACCAAAGATTCAAACTAGATTTGAATCAAATTTAATTTTGTTTAACACATTCTTTTATATTTCAATTTCAAATTTAAATTCAAATTTCCTTAAAACATTTCTAAACAATAAACCCTTTTTTAAAGTTTATTTAAACAAATTTGAATTTAAAACTTAATAATTTCCAACTGTGATTCAAATTAAAACTTGAATCCATGATACAAAATTAGATTTAAAACATATTTTAAATCTTTGCTTAATGATTTAACTTTTCAGTTTTAAAATTTGAAACACCACAAATTTCTAAACTGCAAACTAACTCGAACTCAAATGATTCACTCGAGTAAGCGCTAAATAAACTCGAGTAAAACTCGAGTAGCTTTCATTTGCATTTATTCTAACATATAGGTACTGACAGGTTTAACAAATCCTGTAATCAAAAGAATACCCGTGACATCAACTCAAAGACTTCGAGTCACCCACACCTCTACTTCGAGCAAAAGCATGCAACACCCCGGACATCACTCGAGTATACTTCTTCCCCAAACAATCACCTAATATACAAAAATCCACGTGCACCTACACCGCCGCAACAACCATCACCTACCCCTCGCGACCACCCACACACGTCGGCGATCTCCTACCAATGCTATTCCGACCAATAGAGAATCTGCAGAAGCCCTAAATCGAATTTGAGCATTCGAGCTCAAAAATACAGAAATGTTGAACTGGAAATTTGCCTCAAACTCCAAATCTCGGGCACCAACGATCTTGACCCTTCCACCATCACCTTCGACAAGCAACCCACCATCAATCACCTCATTTTGAGTGAACTCGATTCACCAAAGAAGTTGAGAGGAACAGATTTCCCAAACAACAGCAAACTAGGGTTAAACATTACAAAACTAAATCATCACTGCCTCACTGCATTATTCCTTCTTCCAATAATTTTCCTTGAATCTTCGTTCACCCCTCCATCACCAGAAAAGATACTGGCCACCCCGACCTCCTAGATCCACAGCTCCAACTAAAAATAGGATTTCTGGTTAAACCAGAAATACTCAACCAATTCCATACTAAAAATTCTAATTTTAGTTTTAAAATTCATGTCTTAGATCATGTAATCAATTGATAACCTTAAATCAAAGAATCTAAATGATTAAATTCTTGTTTTCAAAAGATTGCTCAGTTGTGCTTAGTGTTTCCAGAGACATAATTGTTTTTATTATTTTTATTCTTTTCTTTATTCTTGTTAAAGTAAAATTTAAAAAATTTATCTTATATTACATACCTTATTTTGATTTAATCCTTAATCTTAAAACATATTAAATCAAATAAATGGATATTCTTAAGTAATTCATAAGTCTGAAACTTAAATGCAGATCAATGAATTTACAGTAACATGCACCACTACAACATTCAATAATGAACATATAACGAACATACACACATACTTATTTCCAGAGTAAATAAACAACTAAATTTATTACTTAAGTTCATAAATGTTACTCACCAGAAACTATGAGCAGAGCAAACTATTTCAGGAAAATGCCTTTCCTGATGCATGCTTCCAATTCCATTTGTATGCATGCTTTAAAACTTTAGTTTGCTTTTTAAAATCATTCATCTTGATTGTTGTAATGCTTGCATCCTGAATCACATGCATGCTTCCAGAATAAAGATGCAGATTTGGTTGACATTTCAGTTGCATGTAGGATTGGGAATGTTGCAAATTGATTTTCTAGGTATTGAATTTGCAGATATGATTGAGCTATGTAGTTGCAGATTTTATTTTGAGGTGATAATAGATTTGATTATTCAAGTTAATGATTTGAAGAATGAATTTCAGGTTAATGTATTTGGGAAGCTACAGGTTTACACATGATTTTCCTTTCAGGCTTGAGGATGTGCTAATGATTTTCAGACATGGATTCAAGAGGCTACAGGTTAATGTATTTGAAGGATTACATGTTTATGCTTTGATTTGCAAAAATGGAAATTTCAGATTGAGGAGATATTTGTGCAGGTAGGTTCTTTGAGGGGATTTCAAATTTCTGTTTGAAGAAAGATGTAGATTTTGGAACTTGGTTCAAGTTTTTGATTATAGATCTTTCAACTGAAACTTAAGTTATGAAGAGGAATAGGGAAATGAAAATGAGGTAAAGAAGAAATGTTTACATAAGCAAGTATTTGATTTAATTAGAAGAAAATGAAAAAGATTTAATTAGGACACTTGTTTTAAATTTAAACATTTGTCACTTTAGTTTATTTTAAGACTAACACATGTCAACAAGGGTGTTTACAGATATACACGTGTAATTTAAGAATTTTTTAGTTTTAATTTAAATTGTTTGTAAATACTTTAAAACCTTAATTTATTATTCTTATGTATATAAATGAGTTTTCTTACATTTTAATTTTATTAAAAAGAATTGAAACAAACAAATTATGAATGTAAGCTTATTCAAATATTTTAAACATTTATTTCTTTTAAATTTCAAAATATCAAAGTCAACTTCAAATTAAATTATAAACTTCAAAATAAAAATCAAGTTATATATGTGTCCATATATATAACTCTTATTAAATTTTAAAATAGCAAATCCTATTTCTAACAAAATTTATTTATGTTTATAAAAACTAAGTATTCTCAATATCATTTGAAAATAACAAATTTAACAATATTTAAAATGATTTATAAAAGATATCATAAATTACTTTTGTTACTTAATAAATTAGGATCATATGTAAATTTTATTTTAAATTCTTATATATAAATTCAAGCAATAATTTAAAAAGAAAATACAACTAAGTTTTTAATGTTAATCTAATTTAAATTCATATCCAAGTTAATTAAATATAAATTTAAACAAATAAGATTAATCTTTAATATTTACTAACCATATAATTGTTTATTTGAATTGCTTTGAAAAATTATATGTTAAATTTAAATCAAATTTCCAATTTACCAAATATAAATTAAAATTAGAAAATTAAATTATTTACTAAGTTCAAAATCAAAGTTTATCAATTTTACAATATGTACAATTATATATTGTAAACAAAAAACAATTTATTAGCTTTAAAAGATAGAATTTACCAATTTTAAATATTTATTGTAAGATGATTATTATATCAATTCCAAATTTATTATCAAGAATTTATTAAATCAAACAAATTTTTAAACATAGATTATTAAATTTATATTGCCAAATTCCGGGATATCACACTTAGCTTGAAGTTGATGTTGGATATCAACTCTTCATTCGCTTGAGTAGTTTATTTCTTCCGCATACTCTGATATTTTTACATATGATTTGATGTATATGGTGTGGTCATGTACCACCTTTATTGTATTCATATTGTATTGTACTGAACGTGTATTAGTGTATATGTATATATATGATGTTGATTACTATTCAGTGATGTGATTTACATTCGGCTGTTGTATTTTTTTTGATAGATCCGTTAGCCGCCTATAATTTTGGATTAAGCATTTATTGTGTATGTCGATCCACATGAGTTGGAAAAAAATTATATTGCTTTTATCGACGTATTCATTAGATGTTTAAGACAAAATTATAGATGGTCGCCCTTAACCAGCCCTATTCTCCGCTTTAGTAGATAGAATTACTTGTTAATTCTCTTTGCTAAGGTGGGTCTCGGGGTGGGGCGTTACAAAAGTAAAAGCCATAAAATGAAGAAAATAGAAGCCATTAGAGAGAGACAAAAGATATATTATTCCTTTTAGAGAATAGACATATGTTTACATTACATAGTCTTCTTTATGTAAAGGCTTCAGAGCAAAGGTTTTAACTTATTCCATGATGTGGGACTAAACAAAACATCGTAAAAGCATATTCATTTCATGATTTACATATATTGTAACAACAAGTGTATTTTGACAACGTTTGTCATTATTTTAAGAGACGTTATAAATAGTCGGACATCACCCTTTTAAGGTGAAAAAGGTGAAATAATTAGTTGACTTAAGGAGTACATGTGAATTGAGCTGAAAATGAATATGCTAATAGAATACAAAGAGTCAAAAGTTTAAGTTCTTACAGAATAAAACTGGTGTTTTCTGAAAAGATTTTTTTAATCATTTCACACAATATCATCAAACATAATATCATCATAGGCATAAAATTTCTTTAATTATATAATTTGATTCAACGTTTTAATCATTTTTTAGAAGTGAAGTTTCGGGTTAAGCTTATTTTTATTGTTTATTGATTAAATTTCAAGCCTTACCGCTATAAACTGCGATATTGAATGAATTACATGTCGTCAATGTACTTATTGGAAAGCTATGACATTTCACTCAAACATGACGTCACATATACATTAAATGTTGGTTTATTTGATCTCAATATAAAATACAACACGCATATACAACAAGAGGAAAATGCCGATGTTGTGACTATACACGGAAAGCTAACCTTTCTAAACTTTATTCCATCCCAAATGAAGCAAAAATAGATTGCAATGGAAAATAATGAGCTTAATTGCTTTCAACTTTCATTTAATGTCCTTCTTAAGCAAAAAGTTAAAACAATGAAGAATTGCAACAACTGAGTTCAAGCCTACATGGGCAAAGCACAGAAAGTTTCATGTCTATCTTCAAAACAATTTAAATATATTGACATTACAATATTTGGTTGATGCACAAAGCCAAACAATCCACTGCCTTTATTGCAGTTTTCATTTAAATGCTGATTGACATTCAACGAATGATTTCAAAACCTCTAGATACATACTCTACAAGCCTTATCATTTTATCATGAACATGCTTAAATTAATTATGCCATTAACGCACTCATTGAAAAGTTTTAATAGACACGACAATTTAGTACATCGACAGAGACGTGTAATGTTATATTATTTTCTCCAGCATCATTGTCTCAATGGTTAGACGCTTCAGCTTTGATCATGAGGTCACAGGTACGGATGATTCGAACTACTAATACATGTTGACTTATAGTATAACTATGTAATACCATCTAAGTACCGAACTAAAAAATTGTTATCTTATTTGATCTCAATAAAAAATATAGCAAACACATATCATAAGTATGAAGTGCTCTAGTGTTGAATGAAGCAAAAAGGTCCTACCGGGATTCGAACCCAGGTCGCCAGATTCAAAGTCTGGAGTGCTAACCACTACACCATAAAATAATTCTATGTTAAAACATCTCACTCTTTATAAATATTTAGAATTTTTTAAATATTTAGAATACGTGCTATGAGATTGATGCTTATTTCAAAGTTGGAGGGCCAATCACTACACCATAAAACCAACAAATGCCATAATATTACTTCTTCTAAATATTTAGAATGTGCTATGAGATTGATGCTCATTTCTTAAATGTTTACAGAAAATGTTCCATTTAAAATTGATTATTTCATCCAACTCGGAGTTCTTATTTAGTTCTATTTTGTTGCAAGTTACGTAGTTTGTATTGGATAGTACCAGCGATATATCGCACATCGGATTTCAATCAATGTTTTCTAAAATATCGATTAATGATATTTTCGTGATATATCCACAACACCGACAAGTATTGAACGCTATCTCAGCAAAGCAACATTGACTGGTATGTGATGCAACGATAGGCAAAAGTTGTTAAATGTTGTCATTTAATAGAAAACATACATAAATATACTATATTACAATAAAATTTAAGAGTATATATGCAAATTATTTGTATAGATGTATTATCGAAAAATCTATTAACTGTTTAAACTTATTAGAAAAAGAATATTTACATCTTATATTGTTACCTTTATTTACATAGCATGTTAACCAAGGCTGTCAATGGATGTATATGCAAATTATTTGTATAAATGTATTATCGTAATGCTTTCTATTTTCTCTTTGCTTCTTCCATCGTAGTTCAATACTCTATATATAATGAAAAAATTGATATCCCATCTTGATACAGATATTTGTGAAACCTTTAGTATCTTAAATGCCACTTAACTTTGATTGCCCTCACATTTATCCAAATAAACCTTAACCTTCAATAGATGGCAAATTTATGTGCATGCCCAACAATCAAGCATGCACCATGTTAAAAATAGACGATAAACTAATTCATTAGTCATAAAGTTTCAATTTTTTTCATCAAAGTGCTGTATGGCTCAAAGTGCGCAAGCTTTTGAAAAATTTAGTGCTTGCATGGTTTTAATAATGAAAAAATGCATGGTTGTGCATTAAATGCAATGTGACCCGCTTGTACATTTACATGTAAAAACATGCTGGTTGTGGTATGATGTATAAGGTATCTTCACTTGCTAATTAATGGGTGAGAGCTTCTTATCGTGTGCTAATGTTACGATTCAAGTTAGAGAGATTGCGCTAATTTTCAACAGTTATCAAAGAAAATATTTTTAGGAAATATTTTTTGAAACATTATCAAGGAAAAGCTATTACATAACATGATTTCAAAATTGGTTTTCCAAATTAGCTGTATAAAATATTTTTTAGTTTTCAAGCTTCAAATCATTTGTTTTGTACATTCAGTGTCTTGATTGAAGATACTAGGACCTAATGTGGTTGATTAACCAAGGATGTGGATTAATTTGGGAGTCAATTCAATGGCCAAGATTTATGGATATAGAGGTGTTGATATAGAGGTGTGTAATCTAATTATTATTTCAATAGAATTTTACGATAAAAAAATAGGGTTTAGCATTAATAATTATTTTGTTTCTCTTGTAATCTCTTCCGTAATCGCTAAAATCTCTTCAATTGTGAAGTATAGTACAATATCACGTTGATAGAGGATCCATTCTTAATCCTTTTCTTTATTATCATGATTTTATTGTTTCCTTATGTATATTTTGAAAGTTTGTTAAATTTGTAGTGTTTCAAACGAGTTATACATTTTGTATATTGTTTCTCGACATTTTCATCGACTTTATTGAGCTATTTATTTCTGTGATTGTGTTTGGTCATATTTGTTAACCCTCACATTTGGTATTAATTATTCAAGATTTGCGCATAAGATGTTTGTGAAAATGAGCATTTGTAGGTTTGCTTGCGGATTATTACAATGGTTGTTACTTATCCTATGTTGATTCCATGTGTATGCGGATCATTTGTGGGAGTTAGATTACACTTACTATATAAGTGCGTAACAAAAAAATGGATTTGAGAAATGACAAATTAGGCAATTTTACAGCAGAATCAAGTACATTAAGTTGTGTTTGATACACATTTGTTGTCAGCCGATATTGTGGATGTGAGGAAAGAAGAGATGATGGAATGTGCATCCACTACCCTCCAGCTTGTTATAAAGGATAATGTTATTTTTAAAGTTGATGGCAAGATTAGTACGAAGGGTATATGTGATTAGCTGAAGGAGTTATATGTGAAGAAGTAACTTGTGAATCATTTAATATTATCGTAGACATTCTTTACATGTAAGATGTTCGACGATGGTGCATTTAAAGACACTTGACATATTTCTGATGAAGATGAAGACAATAAAGTCAAGGGCCACTACCTTAAGTGGCAAGTGATATGACGTTTTAGACCGAGGTTCTAAAGGTTTTGGTATCAATCTCTTGAGACATCAAAATGAGTGTCATTTTTGAATAAAATATCGTTCTTGTTCTAAGAAAAAAGACAGACAATAATTTGAACATTGCTAAGGAACAAAAAAGTAATATTGTATGGATGATATACCTTGATACTTGCTGATATGAAGGTAAAACATTTTGAAAAGGAATTATAGATCAAAAGAAGGCGTTGAGTTATGACAGTGGAGTTAGTAATAGTCAAAACGCCAAGAAAATAGGGAGAATTCTAACTTTAGAAATGCTACAGCGGATAATGCGTTTGCATTTTAAGATACTAGATCACTAGGAGAATGAACGTTTAGAAAACACAAAAGTTGTGTGTGATGTCCCAGAAATTTTGACAATAACAATTTAATAATTTATGTCAAAATTTAATTGATTTGATCATATTGTTAATAATAAATTTGAAATTAATTAATAATCTTCTTTAAAGTAAATATTTAAACTGATAATCTATCTTTAAAGGCTAATAAATTGTTTTATATTTGTAATGTATACATATCTGCATATATTATAACTAGATAAATCTTTGTTTTAAAGTGGAAATATATGTATAGGCCTGTAAAGTTTAATATGCTAGGCAAGTACAATATGTATGTTACCTATAACATAGTTTAGGCAAGAACAAAGTTTAAAAGAAAATATTATGTAACCTGTAGAGTAGATTCAAGGCAGAAATAGACAAGTAAGGAAAACATACAAACCAGGCAAGCAAAAGAAATATCTTCACACATACAAAAGAAGACATAAGTACCATTGCATTTAATATTAGCACACCATTTGGTCTATTAGAGATATTTACTTATCATTTCAGCCGAAATGTAAACAAAATATCTCTGATTTTAAAAAGAAAAAAAAATAATATGATATAATAACTATATCTTCCTGAATAAGCTTGTCTGGCTTATATCTATATGCAATACTCTCTGTTCAAAACTTGGCAAACCAGAAAACATAAGTAAGTTTTCATTTTTACAAACCTAAACTACTTCTATAATCTAAAGCACTCATGTTTCAAAATACAAGTTTCTGGAATCAAAACAAAAGCCTGTAAATACCTTTTCCAGTTTCAAAGTTGCTCTCTGTTTATTTTCAGGTGAGTAACATAACAAATTAAATAGTTTAAAGTTATGATTGTCAGTTGCATACTCATCTATGAGAATATGTTTGTGATGCATATGTATAAATAGGTCCCTGTATATTTATGTGTGAAGTACTGTTAATTTGTTGTGCTCTGCAATTGTTTCTCAGGCTCAAAATTTTAACTATTATTCCCTTCCACATGGTCTTGCTCATGATAAAATCTGGTTATCTAACCAATATTGTTTGATTCAATTAGATTAAGGTTTAAAATCTAAGATTAGTTAAATTTTGAGTTGCTTGTTTCTGGAACTATTAAAAACAACTAAGTATACTAAATACAATTGAAAACTCAAACCTTTAAAAATGTAATTCCAGTATTATAAATTGAATATTTAAGTCAAAATATGATTTTTAAAACCAAAACTATAAATTTAAGTAAAGGGGTTTAGAGGAAATTCTGGTTTGAGCATAGTATGCAAATGCGTGATTTTCTGGTGATCAAATGGACTGGAGAGGTCGGGACTCTTATGGTTGATGGAGGATTGGTCATAGATGCTAGGAAAAATGGATGAAAGTGATGAAGTTCATCAGAGAGATCGCGGTAGAGAATTTTCTTTTTGTGTTCAGTGAATCGACCACTGCGACCTGTGACGTTGATCGAGTGCTTCGACTTTTTGGAGAATGATAGTTGGGTCGTAGTCAAAGTCGTAGCCGGAGTAGGGGATTTTCTAGTGGCCGAGGCGTTGTGGAAGAGGCTGTGACAGGTTTCGTGGAGGTGGTGCTCGTACGTTTCCAGGTTTGGGTTTGTGCTCAATTTCGATTTCAAGGCTCGAGCAAATGTTTGGGTGATCGTTGTGGGTTGCTGCGTGATTTGGCGATGAGGTGGAGTGATCGTCGATGGTCGGAGGGAGCTTCGGTGAGCGTACACGTGCACGTGCACTGGATTGTGCCTGGATTGGTTTGTGAGGCAGGGGCACTATAGTTTTTAGGGATTTGACTCGGGAATTACTTCATGCGACTCGAAGCAAGTTCGTTGTTGACTCGGAGTAGTGTTGGGGAGGGGAAAACCTGGGTAAGTTGCAACAGGTTATTAAAAAAGCCTGTAAAGTTAATATTCTTTAAACTGGGATTTTTAAAAATGAGATATGAATGTTTAACATAGTTATTTAAATAAAAGAAAAGTTTGGATTCAAAAGAAATTTGAATCTCAGTTTAAAATAAATAAAGTTTAAAATTTTAAATTATTTGAAACCACTTTAAAAAGGGGATTGTTGCTCGAGTTTCACTCGAGTGATTCGAGTGTCGGACTCGAAGAAATGTGGGGTTTTGCTCGAAGAAATGTTTGTTTATCTCGGGTATTTTGGTTACAGTATTTAAAACCGGTAAGTTTTATAAATTTTTAAAATTGAGTATTTTTAAAATGGAAAAAAAAGGTATTTAAACAAAATTTTAAATCAAGATAAGTGTGGATTTAAAACGTAGTTTGAATCTCAGTTTTTAAATAAATATGATTTTTAAATTTAAAATTTGTTTTAAACAAATTTGAATGATAAAGAGAATTTTTAAATTTGATTTGAATTCAAAATGAAATCGTGTTTTAAATTCTTTAATCTTCTGTTTTAAGATAAATATTCTTTAAGTTGTAAAATAAAAAGGAGTTTGGAATTGATAAGATTAATTTGATTTTATTTTAAATCTTAAATTTAAAATGAATTTAAAAGTAAATTTAAATTAAATTGATAAAATACCTTATGAATGATAAATTGAACATTAAATAGGAAAAGAATTTAAAAACTTAAGGATTGTAACTATCAAATTAACTAAATGGATAATGAACGACTAGAATTAATTAACTCAGAAATTAAGAGTTAAATTAATTTAAATAAGATATAAGTTAAAGGTAAATTAATTGGTAATTAGGAAATCATTGGTTTAATTTTAAATTAATGATTAGTAATGAATTAATAAAGGATTAATTAATGAGTTATTAAGTCTAACTTAAAATGTAATTGATAATAAATTTTAGTTAATTACTTTAGGGAAGTAATTAAAGGATTATAATTAGTTAATGAAGGTCATTAACTAAAATTATGAAATAATAAATTAATGGGATTATTTTTTTTATAATTAATTAAATTATTTATTTAAGATAAGCAATTGTGAATTGTTAAGTACAATTACTTAACGGAAGTAATTAAGGAATTAATTACTCATTGTAATTAATTCTATGAATTGTTTAAGTTAATTAATTAAGTTTAATTAATTTAGACAACCATTTTGATGATGTGATAAGTATAATTACTTAGGGAAGTAATTGAAGATAATTACTGGATATGATTAACTGAGGGTGATTTAATAATGAAAGTAATTGGAATATAATTACTTTGTATAATTAATCAAAGGATTAATTAGAGAAATTAATTAAGGAGTAATTAATTTATTTGATGAGTAATTAAAGATAGTTAATTACTGAATGATATTAATCAGAGGTGATTAATAAATGTGGTTTAATTGAAGATTAATTACTTAAAGTAATTAATTTAAAACAGGGAATTAATTAAAATGAAATTAGAAATCATTAATTGATATAATTAATGATGGGATGATAAATTTAGATTAATTAATCAATAATAAGAAATTAAAGAGTAATTAATTAGTGTAATTCAGAAGTAATGTAATGTTTGTAATTTAAGGTTAATTTATATATTTAGATAAGATAATTAATTTGTGACAATAATTAAAGGGATTATCTGTATATAATTAAATGTTAATTAATCAAGTATGATTAATTGAAACGAATAATTAGTGAATGATTTATTATCTGATTGATAATTGATTAATAATTATATAAGCAAGGCTTAAAAATGATGAAGTAATTAATTTAATTTACTTTAAATTAATTAGAGATAATATAATTAATTTAATTCATTTTAAATTAATTATAGCTGATATGATTGTTTATGTATGGATGGATGATATCATTTACCTTGAATGATTTGAGATCTCGGATATGTGATATTTATGCTGTGTAATATGGATGCTTGATTTAAGTATGATGAAAGTATGAAATATCTGTTATGATGATAATATGCATTATCTGTTTGTAGTGATAATATTGATTATCTGTTTATGTTAATGTTGACTATCTATTATGATATTGTGAATTATCTATCTGTGTGTGTGTATTGAATTATTTGGAATTACACTGTTAAGACTAAATAGACAACTTGGCCCTAAAAGACACGTTTTGGATTTCGATGAGACCGGGATCGGGTTTTCCATATTTGGAAGTCCAAAAACCACATCGATTCCAAATTAACGATAGGTCGTGAATCTGAAGTGAAGATGAAGATTCAGAATGCAAGGGTTATCGTCGTTAACTCTGAGGGTGATTCCAAAATGAGTGTAACGAGATAATGCCTTCGGTTTCGTTCGAACCCGGAATGAACTTGTATGGATTGAATGCTTTCAACACATCGTCAGGTGGACGATGAGCATTCTAAGAAATATGTTCTCTAAAGGTAATCGTAGCCTCAAGCCTCATCAACCGGGAATGGCTAAAACAGGGGAGGTGTAGCAAGGTTAGGTGGGTCATGCCCAAGCAGGACAAGATTTTCCCCTGTCTAGATGTCCCTTTTATTCCGCTGTGTGGACAGTTGTGAGCTCCAACTATCGGGGTTGTCTTGTTCGGGACTGTTCAGTAAGGAACGGTTCCGGCCTTGTGTTGCAGGGGGTCGGGAGTGATCCTCGGTACGTTGATCTAGGCCACGTACTGTGACGGGCGGTACCCCAGTAGCCCTGCCATTGTATGGAATCCCAAATCCAATAAGTGCTAACGGTTTTGATTGTATTACCCACTTTTGTGGCTAGTAGCTGGAATTTAATGAATGTAACAATTTCGGCTATTTTCTATTTACTTGAAAACCCTAGACCTATTATAATATCACAGAATTTCCTATCAAATGTTTTGGTTAGCGTAAGGTAAAAACTTACCCATATTTATTCGTGGGGAGTCTTACGTGATACCTTTTATTTTCAAATGTTTTTCAAAGTTAAGTGACTTTAACTTGTTACTCATAACAGACCCATGTCTGACCCGGAGTTTATTTTTGTTTTTCATAAACTCTCGGGTACCCAAAGTTTTACGGGTAGTCAAGAGATTCAGGTTAGCTTTGACGAATTCTGGAGGAGCAATGGAGCCGGAGGCTTCTACGTTGTAGACTACATATAGTTCCGCTGTGTTGGTATCTTTGGGTTATTTGTTTGAGTTTTGATGTATTAACTAGACAGGTGTTTATAACTGTCTAGTATGTGATGTATTGTCTGTATAGCTCTGATATATGTAAAATTATGTAATAGTTATGTGATTTATTATATTTTGTTCCATTCCGCTGTGAGATTCTGATGTTGTTGTTCTTTCTTCTCTATCTTTTCTATTTTCTCATCCCTTTCTTTCTTAAAGACGATACGTCTTTCTGGGCGTAGAAGGGCGCGTCGTCACATTGTGGCTTCATCGATTATGATTATGGTAAAGGATATTAAAGATGATGCATTAATGCCGATAGTATCAAAAGTTTTGGATTATGAGTTGATACTCAACATAGGAAGCTGTTTTATATGACATTGAATAGTTCTTTTTAACTTATGGCAACAACGAGGATTGCAATTCCTATGGGACTTATAATTTCTTTGGGTGTCAATTTCGAGCGGATTCAAATATTTGGAGTGGTTGCACACTCAACAATGTGCACGATGTTTCAAGGTTTTGTAAAAAAAATTATCATATTAGGTAACTAGCATCATTGGGATGCAAAAGCAATAAAGAGCAATAGCTTCAAGGTTTCACATGAAGCACTTTAAGGGGCAATGACTTGAAATTTGTAATTGCGTAAAAGTCTAAGCATTAGTTTTTAATTAAGTATTAGTGTTAAGAGCTAGCAAGATCTAGATACTAATAGATTGTGTCTTCTTAGGCACGTCATATTTTAGATCAGTCTAAATATGATCAATGGAGGGAACTTTAAAAAACTTGAGTTTTGCTAAGAATGTATCTTAACTAAGAAAACAAATGTTTATTCGTTGAGGGTAAGCATGATTAGGGAGGTGTTTTCGAGTATGTTCGTATGGATGTATAAGGGTCAATGCTAGTAGTTTCACTTGGGCGGAGCAAGGTATTATATTTTTTGTTAGTATTCTTGTAAGGTGTGGTTGTATCTAATATAGCTTAAGTTGTAGGCGCTTGAAAAATTCGTGATGTGGAAGACTTTATGTTGAGATTCTACAATAAAATTGTTTTTAAAGGTTTCTTGGAGTATTATGGACAACATGATTTGGATACATATTACTATAGATAGGTTCACTATCAAAAAACGCTGCGTGGATGATAAAACATATTTTGTTGGAGAAGAGACGATGCTTGAGATGACATCCAAATCATGAAAATGTGTTTTGCGCTAAAAGCATTATTGACACGGTGCGTATTGTTTATCAAACTCCAGGTTTCTCCATTGAAGAAAATTTATGGAGAAAGTATGGATGGGGAATATAGATTTATCTTCTTTTTTATAATCCTATTACTGCACATGACTTGGGCACCAAAAAGCTCCATGTTAGAACTTTCATGGCAGTTATGCTTGGTTACACAGACGATGTGAAGGGTTATCATATTTGAAACCTAGAGATAAGGAAGATTATTAATTTATGTCATGTCACTTTAATGAATCATCTTTGTTCAACTAAAAAATACATTCATATAATTTCTCAGATTTGGTTGGTAACAAAAAGAAGATGGAGATTGCTCCTCCATTCCTGTATAATAGTAGAGTAGATAATGTTGTTGATGGTATATTACATGACACTTCTAGGTGTGACAGTGGTGTTCAAAGTGCTATAAAGGGTTTTACTCAAGAGGTAATCAAGCAGGATTTGGCTCAGGGTGTTTGCCACTTAGGCTAATTATTGCATGATAAAGTTGCTTATGACGTATGATAATTTGATTAATGCACATCTTAACATTAGTAATCGATTGAACTATTTATTACATATAATTAAGATGAACAGCTGCATTTCGATGATATCATGGTGTTGAGTGATAAGTCAAGATGAATATCCATTATAAAGGGAGAGACAAACCAAACATGGGAGTTAATTTTGCTTCTTCAAGGAAGTTGTGCCACACGATGCAATGATATTTAAGATTAAAGATGGTGAAAGACATAATGCTCGATTGATTGTGAAATGGTGTTTACAAAGAAAAGTAGAGTATGATGATATATTTATGTCGTCAGTGCTACGTACTTCAAGCTTGATTTTGTTGATCATGAGTTGCGATTTAAGATATAGATCTTGCATAACTAGATGTGAAGACCATCTTTTTGCATGGTGATTTGACAAAGAAATCTGCATAGAACAAGCGTTAGTGTTTGTTGTAGAGGGGAAGTTTGAGTTGAACTTTCAAATTGAAGAAATCAATTTATGGATTTTAGCACACCCGTACGTAATGATACATGGGACTCAATCATTTTTGTTTGAAATTTGTAAAAGCTTACTAGGAGATCTCTGTAAAAATATCGCATGTGAGCTCAATGGATGAGAAATAAATAACGTAAAAATAAGAATTTTCGGACAATTCTAGAGGACAATAACTCATCATATGCATGGAATACTATTCAAGACATGGACATCAAGCAAGTGGACCGATGAAAAGAACAGTGAACGGAGACAACACTACCAATGGTTTGATCCCTAGATTCATGACCAATCTTTGAACGATATGATGGGATGATAGTCTCTTTCGATCATTGGGGCCCCCAAAAGAAGTGTCCCGTCTCTCATTTCTAATGGACAATGGAGAGCAACACCAATAGTTTGCTCCCTTGTATAGTTCACCATATCTCAAACATACCCCTTTACCACAATCATGATGAGGATTTTTTGTCAGGACACGATTCTTCGTCTTCCGAAAATTCAACATCGACACTCACTTTATCGACTGCCGAGGAATCGAACGACGGAAAACCGAACACTGAGGGTTTTTTTAAAAGAATTTTAAGAGAAGAAAAGAAGAGAAAAAGATAGAAAATTTAGATAGGGAAAAGAACATAGAAAATTTTAAAATTGAACAAAAAGAAAAGAGAATAGAGAACATAGATAGAAAATAGGACGGAACAGAAAACAACAGAACAACATCAGAATCTCACAATTCGCAGCGGAACAACATATAATAATAAATGAATAATCTTTAAACAAAGAACTATATCAGTTATTACATTACAACACATTTCATTACATCATCATATCATATCATCAGAGTGTACAACAACAACAACAAATAGTGCAGCGGAAAAAGAAATACTATATAGCTAGTAATACGCCATGCCATCCAGCTTGTCTCCAGCAACTCCAGAATATCCTGATAAACCTTAACTCTTGACTGCCCGTGTGGAAATTGGTGGGCACCCAGAGTTTAGGAAGGAAAACAATAAACTCCAAGTCAGTCATGTGACTGGTGTGAGAACTCAAAATAGTTTATTTATCTTTAAAATCAAAATAGAGGAATATTTTTAAATTCTATTCGCAATGCTTTTAAAAATGAGACTACCATAAGACCTCCTGCCACACACACAATGCAAACGCAGACTTGGAGAAGATTTCTCCTTATGATAGCCAAACATGCTTGATACGCATTAAAATCAAATCAATTTTGATATTATTAGTGCATAGTGTAGAAAATTCATTTCGAAAGTAGAATATAAATCTTAGCCAGCATAGGTACCATTATATTATGGCTACTATAGCTACTTCCTGGGGAAGCAGGTTCTACAACTAAAACCGTACAAGTTTCGTATTGTTTCTTTGGATTTCCAACAAATGGTCAGGCCAAGGAACTTCCCATTGCCACATGAGAATGCCTCTGGAAAGACATCCCCGAGAACCAAACCGGAACTCTGCCAACACAAGGCCGGGTTACCCCTAACTGGGTAACTACTGACACGAGCACGCCATTCCCCGATCGTAAACGACCTTTCTCACGGGATCCCGAAAACCAACAACCACAAAGTAATAAATTCGTAGTAACCACATAGGTTAAATATCTGGGCTCCATACCATGATACCACCTCTATCCAGAAGGAAAGGTACATACCCTAAAGGGTGCTACCCCTCATAACCTTGCCGCATCTTTCCTGTTTTGACCATTTCCGGGGTGTGAGGCTCGACGAAGTCACGTCCACAAAAACATACTTTATACAAAAGCCATGCTTTGGGTCAACAAATGATCAACACAATGATCACCAAGATAGACGATCAAATAAACGATCCTATCACAATAATCAACACAATGATCATTTCAGCATCACTCAGCATATCACATTACCAAATTGGGAATATATTGCTGATAACATTCAACTACATAACCTCTGAGCTCGTACGTCTCAGAGAAGGGTGTTAAGCTAAAAGAATAAATTCTTCGCCACCAACAGAAATATATTTGAAAGAAATCGGCTTTATATCTCAACTTGTAATGTCAGACACACAATCCATACAAGTTTGTTCCGGGATCGAACAAAACCGAAGGCACTTACAAAGAAGTCCTTGCAATTCGGATATTCACAATCCTGATCGGATTCACCATCACATATGGAGAACTCTATACCGTAGCTACTCGGTGCAGAGTAAATCGACAGGTCATCCTATCGCTCTCGCAAATACCGGGTCTTCAACACCGATCTTCAATGCAATTCACAACGACGTATCACATATTCGGAATGGGTTATACGACCCCATGGTCCTTTCCCAGTTAACCCAAATAGTGAGCGCTTATTCAAAAATAAGTGTGCATTCAAATTCAAACAAATCACATCAAATACCCATTCAAAGGGAAATATCGATAGTCGGTTATTGAACTATCAATGGATATGCACACATCACCAGATTCCAAACAATTTTCCAATTTATTTATTTTCCAAAATATCTCTACAAGATATCATATTTCATACTTCAAAAATAAATCAATATTTATTTTTCTAAACCAATCCCACTTTTTTTATAAATTCCTTAGTGAATTTATAATCTAAAGTATTAATGAATATACGACTTCAATTCGATTTATAATATTCATTTTCAATTTATCTTCAAGAAGACAAATTCTCTAATATTCACTTTATATTGGAAAAACATTTCCATACTTATTTATTCATAAGTAATTCACAAATTTTATTTATTTTCAACACTTGGAAAATATTCAATATACTTAAATCGAAATTAAGTATATATTTCCTTCTTTAAGGAAATCATTCTCTTAAACATATTTATTTGGGCCAAAACGAATGTTATGTAAAACATCGTTACGACAACCCAAAAATCACTAGTATAGGGATTCGAAATTAAAAAAGATATATAAATCCCAATACTATACAAAACATTTCCTTTCGGAAATCATTTACTATAACAACAGTGTTATAGTCCATCATCTCCTTCTATTTCTCGAAAACGTCCATTTCAACAATCAATGTTGAAATCTATGGTTTCGAATCTCAACACATTTTAAAACATCGTTAGATCGTTTTAATTCTATTTGAAACATCCAAATCCAAAACAATTTCTTTAACGTGTTATTCACTATTCAAAAACGTGAATATACTTCATTAACAATTTCATCCTTTTATTCATTTTAATTCAAAGGATTATTCACTATTCAAAAATGTGAATATAACTCCATTTATAGGTTTCAACAATTTTTCTTGTCAAAATAAGTCATTTGCGAATTTATAAAACAACGTTTATAAATCCCATTCTATTTATTTATAAAAACTTCCTTTTTATAAATTCTTTTATTAACCTATTCCAGTTTATAACTCAATTATAAACTAAAAGTTCATATTATAAGTCAAATGCTTATAAAACAATCACTTTACAAAAATCGTTCTTTTAACTTCATAATTATAAATCTTATAACTTATAAGATCCATTTATTTAACCAATCTATTCTTCAAATAATTTCACCAAATTTATAAATCTTGCTATTTATAAATTTCTTTTATAACTTCACAGTTTATAATTCCATAAATTTCATTTCTATTATGAAATTCATTTTCACTTCATTCAAACACTTATAAAAACTCGTTTTATAATGTCAACATTTTTAATTTATAAATATCCATTTATAAATCTCTTAATATAATTCAATTTATATTATTCTTTTAAAACTTCTTTAATCTCCTTTATTATTTCACCATTTTGATTCATAAAATAATTAAATTTTATAAATCCTATATTTCAACTTTTCACAATAGATTCAAAAATCTCGATTAACTATTTTATAAAATCAATAGCATCGTATTCTCAAAAATCAGTTTTTAACTATATTTCTCAAAAATCATAATTCTTATAACATTAAAAAAAATTATAACGTTCATTTATTTATAATGGATCAATTCCAAAAATTATTTTATAACTTATACTTTCAAAAATAACTTTGAAATCATTTTAAAATTTCAAATTTGGTCCAATGATGCTACACACCAAATAGTCAATCACGACTACAACGATCCATCATATATCGATATGATAATCCATCAAATATCAAAATATCTGAAATCAAATAAATACTATTGAGGAATCCAGTTGGATCCCTCCAACCTGTTTTCCTGCCTCCACAAACATTAGCACAATACCAATTTTGCTCCAGTACGAAATTATCGCGGTATATGTTCTTATTAAATATTATCCGCTTAATAACGGCGTAATAGGGTCTCATCCGCTAAAAAATGCGGGGAATCAACAACTGCAATATATACATATGCCAATATATATATATATATATTGATATTATATATAATACCAATTTCACTGTTTATGAAATATTCGCGGTATATGTTTTTATTAAATAACATCCGCTTACTAACGGCGTATTATGTCTATTTTAACAATCAATAGATACAATCATCATTCAAACATGCATTCAAATATTTTAAATCTAACTATTTAAAATAAAATCGAAACCTATTCGATTGAGTGAGAAATTCTCACCTTGATTTTATTTCCGTTTTAGCGATTTATTTCAAATAAAATTAAACGGACGTTTAATTTTATCCAAAATTCTCACTAACTCCAAACGACTCCAAACCAACTCCAACGCGTAGTGCTCGTCCATACGATTCCAACGCAACTGAGTTTGCATTTTTTCGACCTCGTATGAAAAAGTTATGAATTATTGAAGTTTGTACACGATTTATATAAACAAATCTCAACATAACTTAATATTTTCAAACTCAACTTAATCAAGGCCGTAGGATCACAATCCAAGCCATCACAGCCGCATATACCATCTCCCCAAAATCACGTTCATGCTACAGGTTATTGCCGAACACTTGAACCCATATCTTCATGATTAGGGTTAATTAATTCTTCCTCCACGACGATCTATAGCACGATCAATGACCTCCATCACGTAGCCCATAACACCAGCTACCCACGGCCACCACCATGCCAAGCTCGGTCACCATATATGCCTCGAAACGCGCGCGCAAATCCCAGGCGTCGGCCCCCTGTAACTCCTCCCACGTTGCTCCAAATCGCATCACCACCGTTGAATACGTAGATCACAACGCCCCCTACAACTTTGTAGTTGATACTTTCATGAATCGATGCATAGATTAGAAGATTTGGAGGAGAGAAAGTGGATCAATTCTGGCCTTAGAATTAGGATGTGGCGGCTAGGGTTTTGTAATTTAGGGTTATATTTTTTTTTATAAAATTATGAAGAGTGGTGGTGTATTTATAGAGAATCGAACGACACTATTCATCCGGAAATTCCGAACTCCGATTTACGCACCGAAACTGACGTACCTAGGGTTTATCCCGCGTTCCAGACACAATGGAACAGGTTTCGGAAGCTAATTCGGAAGTATGTGCGAGTTATGGCTATAAACGTTCAATTTGAATTAAACCGATTTAAGCGATTTTCTAGGCGTTTTAATTCGTACCGGACAAACGGTAAATCCAATTGACTTGAAATTTGAAACCTTACAATAATATCACATTACGGATCCGATGAAACTAGTTTCGTCGAAATCCGAGACTTTTTGAAAAATGGCTATTTTAGCTCGTCAAATTTAAATAAAAATAATTCGATGCGTTTCGAGCTGCCACGATCAAACGATAACTCCGATTGACACGAAAATTAAAATCTGGTAATAACTAACTATTACGGATCCAATGGAACTGGTTTCGTTCAATTCTGAGACTGTTCAAAAATTGACTATTTTCACTAGTCGATTTTAATATTAAAATATTCAATTTTCACAAATTAACTTTTAATTCGATTTTAAAAGTTCTAAAATATCGTTCTAACTCCCATATGATAAAATAAAATTTTACAAATCATTTTCAACCATATTTATCTCTATTTTCAATTATTTCCATAATTTAACATATTAAATTGTCGATTTAATTATCCAATTAAATTCAATAATTCAAATAAAAATTTATTTGACTTATAAATTCACTCATTAATATTTAAAATTAATTAAATATTCAAATTTTAATTTCTAAAAATTCTGGGTCGTTACAATCTTCCCCACTTAAAAGAATTTCGTCCTCGAAATTATTAAGTAAGAAAAGTTATAGAATCTATTAACTTTTCCAAAATTCATAGTTAAACTTCTTATAATATCTTTACTAAGTTTTCAAATCATACTTAGTTATCTTTTCAAAAACAACTACTATTGTTTAACTTTCAATTTCAAAATCAAAGTTTAAGTTTTCAAAAAAAATTTCCCATTTTCTCAAAAATTTTCTAACGCCTTAAATTTTCGGAAAAATTCGCCATAGTCTCCTTTGCGCGGCTCGATCCGAAAAAAAATGACAGTATATATATCACAAATATACATCTCATCAAGTAATGAGGCATCCCGCAGGGAAAAAATGTAAAAGTACGATATGTAATCCGAGATATGTACCTTATATTTTATTAGCAAGCATATACGGCTAATATAGCGCGAAAGCGAGCTCCAAATGCGAAGCAAACGCGATCCGCACCTACTAAACTCAACAAACAACATGAGAATCATGCATGTATGGAAATAGTATCGATATACAACATATAGCAACATAATAACTATATATGCTAACATAGCAAATGTAAACAAACAACAAATGCAAACATCAACCAACTATCATTCATAACCAATAATATTCATTCATATTCTCACTCATATACAATGAATTGGTTTTCACTTTAATCACATTTGATTCATTAATAGTGGATGTTCTTACTAACATTCATTTTCAATTAGTTCATATTCACTAATTCATATTCAAGTTGGTTCACTTCCAAATCAAATTTAATTCTATTTAAGATTCACTAACTTCCAATTGAATTTCAATTACTTTAACTTCCAATTTCATTAATTCAATTTCATTAACACTTAATGAATTATATACAATCAACTAACAATCATATAACAATCAATGTATATATAATTACAACCAAATTCCTTTGCTTATCAATTGGTTTAATTAGATTGATTTTCATTCAATTATTCAACTTCCAATAACATTAGATTTTAATGAATTACACTTATATTCATTATTTCATATCAACTTAATTCACATTTAATTGATTAATATTCAATCCATTCATTCAATTCAATTACAAAATCGAATTTCATTTACATAACTTAAGTTCACATTCATTTTTATTTACAATTCATATTCATAAATATATTCATATAGTTTCACTTCTTATATATATAAGTTTATTTCACAATTGTAAATCACTTTAATTATAATTCAATTCTTATAATTCTTTTACTTACACAATTATTCTTTTATTTAGATTATTCAAACAACTAAACAATCAACTTATATACACTTTAATAATTCTGAAAAAATTATTTCTTTATATATAAAATATAATCAAGGTAAAATCATTTCATTTACCCAATTTAAAATCAATATTGTGCCGAATTGTTCTATTCAAGTGTTTAGAAACCCCTTCGGCATAGTTGTCGAGACCACGCTGAGGAAAGTTCATATGCCACTCAATAAACTAATCATCACAATATAAAACAATTTTATATTCACTAACAAATACGCTCTCATAGCTATTATTACACTCAAACTCATTCTAGAGTACTGCTGACTCTATCTCTAATGAATAATACCCAACAGAACCATGGTTGTCGCTTAACCATAAGCTCTGATACCACATTGTCAGGACACGATTCTTCGTCTTCCGAAAATTCAACATCGACACTCACTTTATCGACTGCCGAGGAATCGAACGACGGAAAACCGAACACTGAGGGTTTTTTTTAAAAGAATTTTAAGAGAAGAAAAGAAGAGAAAAAGATAGAAAATTTAGATAGGGAAAAGAACATAGAAAATTTTAAAATTGAACAAAAAGAAAAGAGAATAGAGAACATAGATAGAAAATAGGACGGAACAGAAAACAACAGAACAACATCAGAATCTCACAATTCGCAGCGGAACAACATATAATAATAAATGAATAATCTTTAAAAAAAGAACTATATCAGTTATTACATTACAACACATTTCATTACATCATCATATCATATCATCAGAGTGTACAACAACAACAACAAATAGTGCAGCGGAAAAAGAAATACTATATAGCTAGTAATACGCCATGCCATCCAGCTTGCCTCCAGCAACTCCAGAATATCCTGATAAACCTTAACTCTTGACTGCCCGTGTGGAAATTGGTGGGCACCCAGAGTTTAGGAAGGAAAACAATAAACTCCAAGTCAGTCATGTGACTGGTGTGAGAACTCAAAACAGTTTATTTGTCTTTAAAATCAAAATAGAGGAATATTTTTAAATTCTATTCGCAATGCTTTTAAAAATGAGACTACCATAAGACCTCCTACCACACACACAATGCAAACGCAGACTTGGAGAAGATTTCTCCTTATGATAGCCAAACATGCTTGATACGCATTAAAATCAAATCAATTTTGATATTATTATTAGTGCATAGTGTAGAAAATTCATTTCGAAAGTAGAATATAAATCTTAGCCAGCATAGGTACCATTATATTATGCCTACTATAGCTACTTCCTGGGGAAGCAGGTTCTACAACTAAAGCCGTACAAGTTTCGTATTGTTTCTTTGGATTTCCAACAAATGGTCAGGCCAAGGAACTTCCCATTGCCACATGAGAATGCCTCTGGAAAGACATCCCAGAGAACCAAACCGGAACTCTGCCAACACAAGGCCGGGTTACCCCTAACTGGGTAACTACTGACACGAGCACGCCATTCCCCGATCGTAAACGACCTTTCTCACGGGATCCCGAAAACCAACAACCACAAAGTAATAAATTCGTAGTAACCACATAGGTTAAATATCTGGGCTCCATACCATGATACCACCTCTATCCAGAAGGAAATGTACATACCCTAAAGGGTGCTACCCCTCATAACCTTGCCGCATCTTTCCTGTTTTGACCATTTCCGGGGTGTGAGGCTCGACGAAGTCACGTCCACAAAAACATACTTTATACAAAAGCCATGCTTTGGGTCAACAAATGATCAACACAATGATCACCAAGATAGACGATCAAATAAACGATCCTATCACAATAATCAACACAATGATCATTTCAGCATCACTCAGCATATCACATTACCAAATTGGGAATATATTGCTGATAACATTCAACTACATAACCTCTGAGCTCGTACGTCTCAGAGAAGGGTGTTAAGCTAAAAGAATAAATTCTTCGCCACCAACAGAAATATATTTGAAAGAAATCGGCTTTATATCTCAACTTGTAATGTCAGACACACAATCCATACAAGTTTGTTCCGGGATCGAACAAAACCGAAGGCACTTACAAAGAAGTCCTTGCAATCCGGATATTCACAATCCTGATCGGATTCACCATCACATATGGAGAACTCTATACCGTAGCTACTCGGTGCAGAGTAAATCGACAGGTCATCCTATCGCTCTCGCAAATACCGGGTCTTCAACACCGATCTTCAATGCAATTCACAACGACGTATCACATATTCGGAATGGGTTATACGACCCCATGGTCCTTTCCCGGTTAACCCAAATAGTGAGCGCTTATTCAAAAATAAGTGTGCATTCAAATTCAAACAAATCACATCAAATACCCATTCAAAGGGAAATATCGATAGTCGGTTATTGAACTATCAATGGATATGCACACATCACCAGATTCCAAACAATTTTCCAATTTATTTATTTTCCAAAATATCTCTACAAGATATAATATTTCATACTTCAAAAATAAATCAATATTTATTTTTCTAAACCAATCCCACTTTCTTTTATAAATTCCTTAGTGAATTTATAATCTAAAGTATTAATGAATATACGACTTCAATTCGATTTATAATATTCATTTTCAATTTATCTTCAAAAAGAAAAATTCTCTAATATTCACTTTATATTGGAAAAACATTTCCATAGTTATTTATTCATAAGTAATTCACAAATTTTATTTATTTTCAACACTTGGAAAATATTCAATATACTTAAATCGAAATTAAGTATATATTTCCTTCTTTAAGGAAATCATTCTCTTAAACATATTTATTTGGGCCAAAACGAATGTTATGTAAAACATCGTTACGACAACCCAAAAATCACTAGTATAGGGATTCGAAATTAAAATAGATATATAAATCCCAATACTATACAAAGCATTTCCTTTCGGAAATCATTTACTATAACAACAGTGTTATAGTCCATCATCTCCTTCTATTTCTCGAAAACGTCCATTTCAACAATCAATGTTGAAATCTATGGTTTCGAATCTCAACACATTTTAAAACATCGTTAGATCGTTTTAATTCTATTTGAAACATCCAAATCCAAAACAATTTCTTTAACGTGTTATTCACTATTCAAAAACGTGAATATACTTCATTAACAATTTCATCCTTTTATTCATTTTAATTCAAAGGATTATTCACTATTCAAAAATGTGAATATAACTCCATTTATAGGTTTCAACAAATTTTCTTGTCAAAATAAGTCATTTGCGAATTTATAAAACAACGTTTATAAATCCCATTCTATTTATTTATAAAAACTTCCTTTTTATAAATTCTTTTATTAACCTATTCCAGTTTATAACTCAATTATAAACTAAAAGTTCATATTATAAGTCAAATGCTTATAAAACAATCACTTTACAAAAATCGTTCTTTTAACTTCATAATTATAAATCTTATAACTTATAAGATCCATTTATTTAACCAATCTATTCTTCAAATAATTTCACCAAATTTATAAATCTTGCTATTTATAAATTTCTTTTATAACTTCACAGTTTATAATTCCATAAATTTCATTTCTATGATGAAATTCATTTTCACTTCATTCAAACACTTATAAAAACTCGTTTTATAATGTCAACATTTTTAATTTATAAATATCCATTTATAAATCTCTTAATATAATTCAATTTATATTATTCTTTTAAAACTTCTTTAATCTCCTTTATTATTTCACCATTTTGATTCATAAAATAATTAAATTTTATAAATCCTATATTTCAACTTTTCACAATAGATTCAAAAATCTCGATTAACTATTTTACAAAATCAATAGCATCGTATTCTCAAAAATCAGTTTTTAACTATATTTCTCAAAAATCATAATTCTTATAACATTAAAAAAAACTATAACGTTCATTTATTTATAATGGATCAATTCCAAAAATTATTTTATAACTTATACTTTCAAAAATCACTTTGAAATCATTTTAAAATTTCAAATTTGGTCCAATGATGCTACACACCAAATAGTCAATCACGACTACAACGATCCATCATATATCGATATGATAATCCATCAAATATCAAAATATCTGAAATCAAATAAATACTATTGAGGAATCCAGTTGGATCCCTCCAACCTGTTTTCCTGCCTCCACAAACATTAGCACAATACCAATTTCGCTCTAGTACGAAATTATCGCGGTATATGTTCTTATTAAATATTATCCGCTTAATAACGGCGTAATAGGGTCTCATCCGCTAAAAAATGCGGGGAATCAACAACTGCAATATATACATATGCCAATATATATATATATTGATATTATATATAATACCAATTTCACTGTTTATGAAATATTCGCGGTATATGTTTTTATTAAATAACATCCGCTTACTAACGGCGTATAATGTCTATTTTAACAATCAATAGATACAATCATCATTCAAACATGCATTCAAATATTTTAAATCTAACTATTTAAAATAAAATCGAAACCTATTCGATTGAGTGAGAAATTCTCACCTTGATTTTATTTCCGTTTTAGCGATTTATTTCGAATAAAATTGAACGGACGTTTAATTTTACCCAAAATTCTCACTAACTCCAAACAACTCCAAACCAACTCCATCGCGTAGTGCTCGTCCATACGATTCCAACGCAACTGAGTTTGCATTTTTTCGACCTCGTATGAAAAAGTTATGAATTATTGAAGTTTGTACACGATTTATATAAACAAATCTCAACATAACTTAATATTTTCAAACTCAACTTAATCAAGGCCGTAGGATCACAATCCAAGCCATCACAGCTGCATATACCATCTCCCCAAAATCACGTTCATGCTACAGGTTATTGCCGAACACTTGAACCCATATCTTCATGATTAGGGTTAATTAATTCTTCCTCCACGACGATCTATAGCACGATCAATGACCTCCATCACGTAGCCCATAACACCAGCTACCCACGGCCACCACCATGCCAAGCTCGGTCACCATATATGCCTCGAAACGCGCGCGCAAATCCCAGGCGTCGCCCCCCTGTAACTCCTCCCACGTTGCTCCAAATCGCATCACCACCGTTGAATACGTAGATCACAACGCCCCCTGCAACTTTGTAGTTGATACTTTCATGAATCGATGCATAGATTAGAAGATTTGGAGGAGAGAAAGTGGATCAATTCTGGCCTTAGAATTAGGATGTGGCGGCTAGGGTTTTGTAATTTAGGGTTATATTTTTTTTTTATAAAATTATGAAGAGTGGTGGTGTATTTATAGAGAATCGAACGACACTATTCATCCGGAAATTCCGAACTCCGATTTACGCGCCGAAACTGACATACCTAGTGTTTATCCCGCGTTCCGAACACAATGGAACAGGTTACGGAAGCTAATTCGGAAGTATGAGCGAGTTATGGCTATAAACGCTCAATTTGAATTAAACCGATTTAAGCGATTTTCTAGGCGTTTTAATTTGTACCGGACAAACGGTAAATCCAATTGACTTGAAATTTGAAACCTTACAATAATATCACATTATGGATCCGATGAAACTGGTTTCGTCGAAATCCGAGACTTTTTAAAAAATGGCTATTTTAGCTCGTCAAATTTAAATTAAAAATAATTCGATGCGTTTCGAGCTGCCACGATCAAACGATAACTCCGATTGACACGAAAATTGAAATCCGGTAATAACTAACTATTACGGATCCAATGGAACTGGTTTCGTTCAATTCTGAGACTGTTCAAAAATTGACTATTTTCACTAGTCGATTTTAATATTAAAATATTCAATTTTCACAAATTAACTTTTAATTCGATTTTAAAAGTTCTAAAATATCATTCTAACTCCCATATGATAAAATAAAATTTTACAAATCATTTTCAATCATATTTATCTCTATTTTCAATTATTTCCATAATTTAACATATTAAATTGTTGATTTAATTATCCAATTAAATTCAATAATTCAAATAAAAATTTATTTGACTTATAAATTCACTCATTAATATTTAAAATTAATTAAATATTCAAATTTTAATTTCTAAAAATTCTGGGTCGTTACATTTTTGGGTTTAGAAGCCACAAAGTAATGGACAATTTTCAGTTTCATCAGCTTAGGAGATTGTTAGAGGAACGCAACACATTTGAATGGTGCACACATATTTGAAACACAGCGTGCTGGCCTAAAATGTCACTATGCGCATTACTAGCAAGAACAAAATAGCTAAACCCAATATATAAAATATACGTATGGAATCTAGATATCGATCGAAAATATAAGTTATGCAAACTAGAAAATGAATCTCAAAACCATTTATTCTGTTGTTGTTCTTACTCTAGAATTCTTTGGCAAAACATTCGATGTAAACTCCAACTTACAACTGTAGCATGAGGTGATATTTGATCGGGATTTTCATACTCCTAATAATAGCAAATCATTCAACAAACTTATGGATATAGCCATAACAACCTTAATTTGGCACATTTGGTTTGAATGCAACACAAGAACATTTCAAAACATTGAGTTTCCAATGCAAGTTCGTCTGGAAAAGATTTTAAAAGGTTGCAAACAGTTAATGAAACATGCAAGGGTTAGAGAAGAAGACACAATGGGTAGAAACCTTATCTTTGGACAGTTCAATCATGAATCCCCCGATCCATTGGACAGGATGTTGGCTTTCGACCGATTATGCCATGACATGATAACTGACAATAGCATGCTTTGCCAGAGCTTAGATGGCGGTGTCTTACAAACTTGCAACTGCTAGTTTTATCGGGCCTTTGGAGCCTCGTTTCCAAAGTCAATGGAAAGAGTATGGGAATTTATTCGTCGTAATAGATCTGGAAGGTGTATTGACTGAAGTGGACTTAGGATTGCAGGAGGAGTTAACTGGTGGTTTTCTTAGTTTTTTTTAGTAAAGTGAACCGGCGGTTGTTTGAATGATTTTATTGTTTTTTTTGTACTGACTGTTATATGATCAGTATACCAAAACAAAGACCAATATGTTATAAACTCGTCACACAAGTTTACAAATCAGATTTACACTACTTTGGAATTCTATATTGGTTATTTTGAACAATAGCTATGTCGTAATTAATTTATAAGAACAAACTATAGAAGTCACAATAACAAATTGTTGTATTGAGCTATAGTGATAAACAAGCGTTGTACAACTTCATAGAAACATCACAACGTTGAAACAGAAATATTACAGAATGATGTATATAAATGTATAAGTAAATAGAAATCTAACCGGATGAAGAAGGAAATTACATCCGAGGCTTGTCGTAACAATTTCCTTAAGACTTTATTCAAGTCTTTCAAGATACAACAGACGTGATCTCCTCGAGATTTTGATGAGTATGATCTTCTGTGTGATATGCAGAAGTGTACGGATCAGGAGATTAAGAAATGAAGAGGAAGAAGATAAAATTTTGAATAATCTACTGATCAGGTTTCCTTCTCTTTTATAGGCTAATTCCCAACGGTTATGTTTGTTGGGAACAGCCGCATCTCTTCGTCTGCAATGGCCAAAAACTGTCGCGGTTTGTAATAGTCGCCTCTTTTCATTTGCAATGGTCAAGAACTGTCGTGGTGTGCAACAGTTGTGTCTTTTCATTCGTAATAGCTAAAAACAGCTTTGCAATGCCTATTTTGAAAAGCCGCGTCCAATCCAATAGTCGCTTTTAAACAGTGGAAAGTTGTTTACTTCTATGCAGCAAAAATATTGGTCCTCCCCCTCGCACAAAATTACCTTACCCTAAGGGCCAATATAGGTCTGAGAAAAGTAGTATTAAGCATGAACATTAACTTATTTTTGGCGATGTGTGACTATATCTCCTTCATTATATAAGGGTCCTCTAACAATCACCACATGAATGATGATATATGTCTTCCCCACACAAAGTGTAGTATCACACAGTTCATTTGAAAATAATGTTATATCAAGAATAAGTTGATATTTCACTTTGAACTTTCCCTAGTTCACAATAGGAATGAAGTAAGACTAAGTCCAAAATGCATTACTTCTCGAGTTACTCAGAATTAGTTTGCCTATTGATCGTAGTCCGTGGGATTTCCAGTCGCTAAGATAGGTTTCCGTATAAGATAACTTTTGTTATTTTAGGCTTTTAAACACATTCCTCCCATTGCACAGTAAATTTTCTCTCTTGATAATCTTTTAGTAAATGGATCTGCAAGGTTATCAGTAGTTCTCACATAATCAATGGAAATAGTTCCAATTGAGAGTAGCTTCCTAAATGTGTTATGACGTCGACGAATATGTCGTGACTTTCCATTATACACAAAGTTTTGTGCTCTGCTTAACGTTGCTTGATTATCACAGTGCATGCATATGAACAACATAGTTTTAGGCCAAAATGGAATGTCTTCTAAAAATTGACGAAGTCATTCTGCTTCTTCTACAGGTTTATCTAAAGCGATGAACTCTGATTCCATAGTGGATCGAGCTATGCACGTTTGTTTAGTAGACTTCCATGACACTGCTGCTCTTGCTAGGGTGAAGACATAACCACTAGTTGATTTAGATTCCTCTGAATCAGAAATCCAGTTTGCATCACTATATCCTTCTAAGACGGCAGGATATTTTTCCTAATGTAGGGAAAAGTTCGTGGTACTCTTCAAATATCCCAACACTCTCATTAATGCTTTTTAGTGTTCCTTCCCTGATTTGCTTGTATACCTGCTCAGTCGACTTACTGCATAAGTTATATTTGGTCTTGTGCAATTCATGAGGTACATTAGACATCTTATTCTACGGGAGTATTCCAGTTGCATTACACTCTCTTTAGTATTTTTGTGCAGTACTTCCGATGGATTAAAAGTCATTCTTACTCCTTTGATTTCGTAATTTTGGAATTTTTCAATCACTTTTTCCACATAATGTGACTGAGATAGATCGATTCCATTAGGTGTTTTTATTATTTTGATTCCCAAAATAACGTCTGCAACTCCTAAATCTTTCATGTCAAAATTGTTGATTGACATTTTCTTTATGGTCTCTGTCACTTTACTATTTGGACCAAAGATTAGCATATCATCTACATATAAACAAATCATCACGTATGATTGTTCAACTTGTTTATAATAATCACATTTATCACATTCATTTATAAGAAACCATTTTCATCATGACACTATCAAATTTTACATGCCATTATTTTGTAGCTTGTTTTAATCCGTATAATGATTTTACTAATCTACATGCTTTGTTTTCATTTCCTTTGGAAATAAAACCCTCGGGTTGCTACATGTAAATCTCCTCATCAATATTTCCATTTAAGAATGCTGTCTTTAGATTCATTTGATGAATCTCTAGATTATATATGGATGCAATTGCTATTAACATTCTTATAGAGGTTATTCATGTAACCGGTGATTAAGTATCAAAGAAGTCTAAACCTTCCTTTTAACGATATCCTTTTCCTACCAATCTTGCTTTATATTTGTCAATAGAGCCATCTGGTTTCATCTTCTTTTTGAAGATCCATTTGCAACCAATCGGTTTTATTCTTGTGGAAGTTCAACTATTTTTCAAGTTTTATTACATAGAATCGAATCAATTTCACTTTTGATTGCTTCTTTCCAACATGAAGATTCAGAAGATGACATTGCTTCTTTGTATATTTGAGGTTCGTGTTCTAACATGTGTTAGAAAATCTAAACCAAACGTCTTGGACATTCTTGCTCTTACGCTTCTTCTTGGTTCAACTTCCTCAATTTCATGATGTGTTTCATCGTCATGTGGCTTGCTTGATTTTTCTCTTGTCCTTTTAAGGACATAATTTCCTTCATTCCTTTTGTGTGGAAACACATCTTCAAAGAATGAAGCATCTCGACACTCTATGATTGTATTGACATTAGTATCAGCTACATCAGACTTGAATACCAAAAATCTGTAGGCACAATTATTTTGGGCTGGCCCTAGATAGTAATAGTATAGTTTTTTGTCCAAGTTTGACTTTCTTAGGAGGCGAAACTGGAACTTTTGCCAAGCACCCCATACTTTGAGATATTTGAAACTTGGTATGTGTCCTTTCCATTACTTATGGAATTGTTCCTGTTTTATTATGAGGAACCTTATTTAATATGTGATTAGACACATTTAAGGTTTCCCTCCACAAGTTCGTCGATGGACCAGAGGTCAGTAGCATTGTATTTATCACGCATTGTATTTATCACATCTTTTAATGTTCTATTCTCTCTTTCGGCAATAACATTTTGTTGTGGTGAATATGGAGCTGTTGTTTGATGAATTATACCCGTATCTGCATAGAATTGTTCAAATGTGATTCATATTCTCTACCTCGATCAGATCTCAATATCTTGATCTTTTTATTTAAATGATTTTCTACTTCAGCCTTCTATTTTATAAACGATGTAATTGCTTCATCTTTACTATTAAAAAATTTACATAGTAATATTGTGTATAGTCGACAATAAAAGTGATAAAGTACTTTTTCCCACCTCTTGTAAGTAATGATTTAAAATCACATAAATCAGTGTGAGGCAAAATAGTGGTTCTGTACTTCTATCAACAGTAAGAAATGGGTTTTTAACCAATTTTTCTTCTATACATGTCTCGCATTTATAGTTTTAATCTACTTAGAATTTAGGTATTAATCCCAATTTTGCTAATTTTTTCTTTTTTCGAAAATTTATGAGTCCTAATTTATCATGTCATAGTAAAATTTCATGCTGAACTTCCTTTTTATTAATAGCATAATCAGAATACATAGTTTTATGACCGACTATGGCTACGTCGCCTCAAATAGGCCATTACATAAATAACCCCTTTCTATGTAAATTCCAGCCTTAGACAGAACTACTTTATCTGACTCGAATGCCAGACGAAAGCCTTTCCTTGAGAGCACAGTCCAGAGATAAGGTTCTTACGGATATCCGAAACATAAAGAACTTCACTTAGTGTCATAGTTTTTCCGAATGTAAATTTGAGGACGACTGTGCCGTTACCTTTGATCATGGAAACTGCTAAATTATCCATGTAAAGTTTTTCTTCCTGATCGTATTTCTTGCAAGTGGAGAAAATAGATATATCAAAACAGACATGACAAGTAGCGCCTGTGTCTATCCACCGCTATGCAGGATTCTGTACTAAGTTGTATTCTGAAACAACTACTGAAAAGTTCGTCTCCTCAATGGTTGAACTCAAATTTTCCACTATATTTGCCACCGATTTTTCATTCGTCTTCTTCTGCATGCAATCTTTAGCTGCATGCCCAGTCTTTCCACAGACCCAACATTCACCTTTGAGCTTCTTGGTTTGCTTATCTTTGAATTGATTATCCGGGATCTTACTCTTTTTCTATTTGTTGGTGAAGTGTCCTTTCTTTTTTGACCCTTCTGTAATAAGTGTCTCTTCGTCCTTGGGTTGTGTTATTCCGTAATTATCTGTCTCAATTTTTAATCTGACAATGAGATCTTCTAAGGAAATCTTCTTTTTCTTATGTTTCAGATAGTTGCGGTATATTCTCTCAAGGATGGTGGTAAATTTCTTGTTATTTCTTCAACCAAGAACGATTTTCCAGCTTGATATCCTTCTGCTTCAAGTTCATGAATTATAAGTTGGAGTTCCTGCACTTGACTAGTCATGGATTTGGAATCCACCATTTTGTATTCCATAAATTTATCTACTATGAACTTCTTCAAACTGACATTCTGCATCCTATATTTATTTGCAAGTGTAGTCCATAGGGATTTTGCTGTCTGGTGTGGCTGATATACTTTATATAGTACTTTATCCAGACAGTTCAGAATGTAATTTTGACACAAGAAGTCCGAATGCTTCCATGAGTCAATTCTGAGAAAAAAAACTGTCTTTTTCTCTGCATCTTTTTATCTAGTTTGTCCATCTTTAGGCTTTAGTTCATACTTCTCAATGCACTTCTGCAGCCATAACGTGGTGAGATAAAACAGCATTTGATTCTGCCATGCTATGAAGTCATCACCATCTCGTTTAAATGGATCAGGCCTGTTGTGGGTAGCACATTTTGCTGATAGTTCAACTGTCGCCATCTCTGTTTTAGTGAAAACAGGAAAGTCTTAAGATGTTATACGATCAGTATACCTAAACAGAGGCCAATATGTTATAAACCCGTCGCACAAGTTTACAAATTAGATTTCCACTACTTTGGAATTCTATATTAGTTATTTTGAACAATAACTATGTTGTAATTAATTTACAAGAACAAACTATAGCAATCACAACAACAAATTATTATATTGAACTATAGGGATAAACAAGCATTTTACTACATCGTAGAAACAACACAACATTGAAATGAAAATATTAGAGAATGATATATATAAATATATAAGTAAACAGAAATCTAACCGGATGAAGAAGGAAATTACGTTCAAGGCTTATTGTAACAATTTCCTTAAGATTTTATTATAGTCTTCCAAGATACAACAGACGTGATCTGCTCGAGATTGTGATGAGTATGATCTTCTGTGTGATATGTAGAAGCACACAGATCTGGAGATTAAGAAATAAAGAAGAAGAGAAAATTTTGAATAATCTACCGATCAGGTTTCCTTCTCCTTTTATAGGCTAATTCCCAACAGTTATGGTTATTGGGAACAGCCGCATCTCTTCGTCTGCAACGACCAAAAACTATCGCGGTTTGCAACAGTCACCTCTCTTTATTTGCAACGGTCAAGAACTGTCACGTTTTGCCACAGTCGTCTCTCTTCATTTGCAACGGCCAAGAACTGTCCTGATTTGCAATAGTCGTGTCTCTTCATTCGCAATGGCCAACAACAGCTTTGCAACGCCTATTTTGAAAAACCTCGTCCAATCCACTAGTCGCTTCTATTTGAATTTAAATAGTAGAAAACTATTTACTTTTGTACAGCAAAAATACAACACGGTCCACTCCTATTGCATCTACACCCGCACCCAGCATGGGAGGGGCGGGTGGCGCGTGCATGTGTTAGTTCATGTCCACATAGGTCCTCCCCCTCACACAAAATTACCTAACCCTAAAGGCCAATATAAGTTAGAGGAAAGTAGTGTATAAGCATGAACATTAACTTATTTTTGGTGATGTCAGATAATATCTCATTCACTATATAAAGGTCCTCTAACACTGACTACAGTAGTTTATTATTGTTGTTGCTAAGCTATTAATGAAAGGTATGGTGATTGTTGAGTAAGAACCTTTTCAATCACTTTCGCCACTATTTGTTCCCTAAATACTCATCTTTGTAATCTTCTATTCAGTAAATAAAGTATTTGTTTCAAAAAAAATTGTTTTGAGAAAAGTGTTAAAGATTTTGCGTTTACTTTAAGTGGTTGAAAATAATGATCGAGTGTATTTGCTCTTGTATGTGAATAATATGTTTATTGTTTCGAAAACCAAAGCTAAAATAAAAGGTTGAAATTTTTTTCAAATGCAAAATTCAATGCGAAAGATCTTGACGAGGCAAAAAAAATATTAAGCTCGAAAACTGATAAAAGATCTAAAGCGATGCTTGTGAACATTGTCTTAGCAGGAATACATTGAGGAAATGCTTGTATGTTTTGAGGTTGAAAGAGAAAAGCGACTAGTACACCAATAACATTACATAATAGAGTAAGGGTATGCATACGTGAGGATTTTGACTTAGTTTATGGGTCTTGATGAGATTTGGATTCAAAAGAGAGCGAAATGTGTAAGATGTTATATGTTATGGTGGTTATGAATAGTCACACCTTCTATCATTTAAGATATACAGAAACTTCATAACTCTAGCCTCTAATGGAAAATTGGTAAAAGCCTTGAAGCTGAGATTTGCACACTATGTCCAAGGAGAAGAAGCGATGATTCAAAGAGGAACAACTAACAACCAATGTATCGAAAATCGACTGATATAAGGTACATAAACCTCAAATTTAAATATTTATACATGACATGTTTATTTTCGATGAAAACAAATAAAATTGAAAATAAAATAATATTACACACACATTCATACATACATACATATATATATATATATGCATAGTTAATTATAAACATAACTATATTTAATATAGCTTGTCCAAAAAAATTATTTTTTTACGCATATATACTCACAGCCAATATATATGTATGTATGTATGTATGTATGTATATTCAAATGATATTTTTTCTGATAAAAAAATTAATTTTGTTTTCGGTGTTCGTTATTTTATTGTTTACTAAATTAAAACAACACACTGTTTTTTAATGATCATTAAATATGATTTATGATAAATAAATTATTCAGTTAAACACAAAAATAAGATCTAGTGCAAAAATTAATAAGACAAATTTTTTTGAAGCTTTCCTCTTTTGTGTCAATGCACATGATCCAATGTTTTTAAACTATCTATGAAAAAACAAGGCCCATATGACGAATGTGTCATATGCTAGTTTTGTTGAAGGTTAATGTATGCAACGGTGTGTGCAAGATCGGACGTGGCTCAAGCCGTTTGGGTAGTTATTTGAATCATGCTAATTTGATTAAATCGTATAGAAAGTCATGTAAGTCATATTGAGATATCTTAGAGAACTACATGACTTTTTTTACGACGAAATTGATATGGATTGCGAATTAGTTGGTTCTTATGATCCGAATAATGTCAAGATAGTGACCGAGGGAGGAAGTCATCTCGGATCAAGTATCCACTCTTGGAAGAACAATCATTAGTTGGAGGATGATGTTGCTATTATACTTGCATTATTTGCTATGGAGTAGGAATTGGTAACCACATAGCATGTCGTTAAAGAGATGCCGAGGTGTTAGGTGTGATTTTAAGTTTGAGCAAGAAAGTGTCATAGTGAATGGCGATAGCCAAAAACACAATTTACTTTGTGGAAGTTTTGATGTTTAACTCTTTGCACAGAAATATTGAGGTGAAAGAGTCATTCTTGATGACATCCATGGATGAAGGAAAAAAAAAATTTAATTTAAAATATTCATAGACAATGCAACGACATTGTATATGATGTCTTTATGGATTGAAGAGTTCGAACGTTGCTCAAACTTGATTTGGTCCTTAATGCGCTAGGTTCCACAAGGTGATATGGTTGGGGGAAGCTGTTCTACTTGGCATATTTTGAAGAGGATGGTTTTTTGTGAAATTGAGCTTTTGTTCACTTCTATTTGGAAACCTGCAATAATCCATTAATGGATGATTGCTATGTTAAATCTCATTAACAAAGTACTGTAGTCTTTTGGAGAGATGGGTTATGTTTTGAAGAGATGGGTTATGTTTGGGTGATTTAAATTTAATTTGACTAATAAAAAACAAATAAATATAAAATAATTCTAATTTTTATGTTTTGAGATTCAATAAAAATTTAAAATTATAATTATAGCTTTCATCAAAATTCAAATATAGGGATGCGGTAACTTATTATTTAAGTACAACTGCCAGTCCTCTTGGAGAACTATGGTGTGCGTTCACACAATAAAGTATCCGAGTGTTCCATACTATCTGTAGTTTAGGTGGTAGTTAATCGGTCGAAGTCCCGCCTGATTCTGAGGTAGAACAAATGAGTTATTGCAGTCTGAATAAAAAAATAGCGGCTTCTGAACTAGGCGGAGTTCATATACATGGATGCGTTAGTATGTTATTTTCCAAGTACACATGTCAGTCTCCTTAGAGAACTATAATTTGCGTTAACACAATAAAGTATCCGAGTGTTCCATGACATTATTTAGCATTAAGGGACACTAAACTAGGAACACCACGGAATCACTTAAATTAGGTCGTCAAGTGTGGATTGTGCTTGGCAAGAACCCGGAGAGGTTACAGGATTGGATACTGGCTATAAACAGTTATGGCTTCGGGCATGGACCCGGAACGGTCCAGGATTTGGACATCAACAATGAGTGGTCATGGACGTGGTTATTGGTTGTTGGATATGGGTGGATTAGAACACTGTTATCCAGTTCAGATGGATATGGATTTGGCTAAGGATTTGGTTATTGGATTCAGAATCGGATGTCGACTCAGAGTAGTCGTAGACTCGGATAAGGATACGGGGATGGCATTTGGATAAAATGGGTTGGATTATGAGTCGGAAAGTATGGATGTAACTAACATACATACTTCAGATATTGGACTTGAGGCTATTCAAAACACACATTCCAATAGCAAGGCATGTTTTGGGGGGCAAATGTTAACCCGCCTTTAGACAAGGCCACAGACAGGCGGATTTAACTAAGTCGACTTCATGATTATGAGGTTGAAATATGATGGATTCGGTTTAGTGGGATGAAATTCACCTAGATATGCCACTCGGCATTAAGGTGAGGATATGATGCTCGGGATTGAGTTGTGGTTATGCAGCTTGGCATTGAGTTGAGGTTATGCCGCTCGGCATAGAGTTGAGGTTATGCTGCTCGGCATCGAGGTGAGGTTATGCCACTCGGCATCGAGGTTAGGCTATGCCGCTCGGCATTGATGAGGTCAGGGTCGTTTGGCATGGGACGAATGTGGTTCAGTTGAAGGTCGTTCGGCATAGGACGAATATGGCTCGGTGGAAGGTCATTCGGCCTTCAAGATATATGGTTCGGTGGAAGGTCTTGATGGGCCTATACCGTTCAGAAAGCCCAACAACTCAGGATTTCCTATAAATACAGCATGTGGAGGTTCAGAAAAGGGATCTTCCTTCGACTCTCGGACTTTCTCTTCTCTAAGGCTAGGACACTTAGCTGTTGTCAAACTTTGGATCGTAACTGTAATCGATTATTACAACAGTAAAAATGAAATTTCTAGAGTGGACGTAGACCGGAGTTAGCGGAATCACTATAAAATATATTGTTCTTTACTGCTTTCGTTTTAGTTTTTACTGTTCTTCACATTTATACTCTCTACATACAATCTATCTGTGAGCTGTGACTAGTACTTGGTGCTTTCTTCTGGATTTGGGTGTTAGTGACCAATTTTGACGCTAACAATAATTTTCATATGACTACAAATCCTTGCAATTATTATCATATAACATATTATTTAAGGGTTTTCCATTTTCAATACGCTTTAAATTAGTTTACTTAATTAATTATATCATCATACAACAAAGTATATAATAGAAATCAAATACCATTATTACGAATAATATTAGTTATAAAGTTAAATGTATTATTAAATTATATACTCTTAATTTTTAATACATGAGATTAGTACACAAGTGCTATAAAATGAAGAAAGTAGAAGCCATAAAATGAAGAAAATAGAAGCCATTAGAGAGAGACAAAAGATATATTATTCATTTCAGAGAAGAGACATATATTTACATTACATGGTCTGCTTTATATAAAGACTTCAGAGTAATGGGTTTAACTTATTTCAAGATGTGGGACTAAACGAAACAACGTAAAAGCATATTCATTTCATGATTTATATATATTGTAACACTCCCCCTTGAATATGTGTCTTCAAAATCTTGAATGCTCTGATAACTTGAAATTTTCCCTTTTGAAACGTGTATCATGATTGCTCTTTCCCTCCCCCTCATTATTATCTTGCTTGCATTTATCTATTCATTCGATATGGATAATGTCTGTTGCCTCATTAAAAACCTCTGTAAGGAAAACCAAATGGAAAAAACCTTAAAAGAGGAAAAGAGTGCAACTTGTGAAATCATAGATATCATACTAAAAATGATATTCATTCTAAGAGTTTGATACTTCGGGATCAAAAAATGTCTCGTTAAACCCTTACTAAGAAAAACCCAATGGGAAAAATCTTAAAGAAGAAAAAAAAGAGTACAATGACATATCTTGTTTTCTCATTTCTTTAAATGAAGTTGATACTTCTGGATCAAACTAATGCCTCATTAAAACCGTACTAAGAAAAACCCAATGGGAAAAATCTTAGTGACGGAATAAGAGTACAATATAGTATGACATATTTCAATAATTTATAGAATTAAATAGAGTTTGATATATCTGGACCAATATAATACTTCACTAAAAACCTTACAAAGGAAATCCCAATGGAAAAACCTTAGTCAAGGATAAAAATACAATTTAAATAACATATTTGAGTTGTTATTTATTGAAAAGACATTTGATTCTTCTAGATCAAGATAATGTCTCGTTAAAACCTTAGTAAGAAAAACCCAGTGGGAAATATCTTAAATAAGGAAAAAGAGTACATTATAACTTATTTTCAAATGTTACTGGGGAGTTGATACTTCTGGATCAAGATAATGCCTCATTAAAACCTTACTAATAAAAACCTAGTGGGAAAATCTTAGTTAAGGAAAAAGAGTGCATTATAAAGTACTTATAGATGCTCCCCCTGATTTAAAGTTTCCTCTGAATTCATATTCATCTTTCTGTAACTTAAATTGGTTATGGATACATCTAGATCCATAAATATGTATCTCATTAATAATACAATTTATTAATAGTTTCCTTCGATACAATCAAAATTTCCAGTCCAAATATGATTTGCATTTTATGTATTTTGTTTGCTACCTTTATGAAAAACACATCATGTGTTTTCATTTTTATGCTTCAAATCAGTTTTGCATACTGCAACTACATCTTTGATGAGTATTGAAAGTTCTTTTACAACAATACTTAAAAGCATGAAGTAATCTATTCATGTTAAAGTGCATCAAGATTTTCATTACAATGATACTTAGAAGAAGGTTGTAGTCTGCATTCCATGTTCTTTGCATTCTTTATAATCATCAAAGTTATTTATATTCTTCAGGAATAATTTTTGCATATCGCAATTAACATTTCAATGTATATTAGAAGTTCCATTACAACGATACTTAAAAATAGGAAGTAATCTACTCATCATGAATTATATCATGATTTTCATTACAACAATACTCAAAAGTAGGTTGTAATCTACGCTTCTTGTTCTTTGCATTCTTTGTAACCACAAAAGTTATTTATATTCTTCAGGAATTTGTATACTTTCATCATTTAATATGATTTATACCATATTTATACCTTCGGGGTATATTAAGCATTTAAAGTACTTTTTGCTACTTTGCGGACTATATTTCCATATTTCTCTATCGGTAAGGGATTCATGATGGCCAGTCATGTTTCCCCTAATTCCAGATCCTTAATCTATTTATAAACATAAGCCCTTTTTTTATCATCGATGATTATTTTTTGTCAGTTCTAGACATGATTTATTGAGATCTCTTTAATCATCATGTTTTAGGTACCTAAACCACGTTTAGGGTAATTTGAAAATCATGTCATTAGTCTCTTCAAGAGCACCCCTTAGTGTTTCTTCAAGAACACTCATCTCTTTTATTTGGCATCTCTGTTACTCACTTCAAAAGTATTTCAAACTGACTTTTGTACCATATTTCAGATGTCGTTTACACATTTTAATCCTTCAGTTATTCAAATCTATACTGGAGAAAGTTTACTAGGGATATTATTAATATTTATTCAAGTGACTTAATATTTTGTATCATTATACATGTTAGCAAATATTTGACACTGATGATCAAAATGAACTTGTATCGCTTTATCCTCCCCCTCAATATTGACAAACATTGTCACATTAAATAATAATCATCTTTGGATTCTCATTTTGATCCATTATCATTTTGCCACTAGAAAATACACCATACATATTAATGATAGGTGGATAATTATTTTATCAATTGATAAGATGCATTCAAGTGACATTTGTGAGCTTCTGGCTCAAGTTTAAATATGGGATTCAACTATACCAAATTTCGTGAAATATAATCCAGTTAAAATTGCAACAATTTTTTTTGAAATAAGCTTCTGTCTTTTAATTTTAGAAATAACACAAAGATATTCTTTGGCGTTTTCATTATAGTTCCAATATGGTATCCATTCATTAATGTATCCTCAAAACTCACCAAATTTCTTTTAAATCCGCTTGAGTATAATGTATTTTGAATCAATATATACGTACCGTTTGGTAATACTATATGGGCTCTTTCGGACCCTTCAATTATATTAGCAAATTTGCTATGGTTGAAATTTTTATCAACATATTTTCAGATAGTTCGGAGAAAAAACTTCTGGTTTTTCAAAATAATGTGAGTAGTTGCACAATCTAGTAGGCATATATTATCACTCAAATATTGATGGTCCATATCTTAAGAACTAAAGACAATATAGTTAGTCGACTACTAAATTTATAAGCATAAATAAATGCTACTACTTTCCAAAAATTTAAAATAGAATACTGATTAAAGCCAACATTACTGGTACATTATTTCAATTAGTTATGAAAGGAAAAACATGCAAGCACCAACTTCCAACTGATTTATTGAATTGAAATAAAATAAAATCCACATAGTAGACTTCATGCTGCTACTATTGATCAATTCGACCATATCATTTATTATTGCACTTAGATTTTCATCATCAATGAAGTTTCTGTCATCAACTTTGAAGAAATGATCTAACTTTAGGTTAGTATTACTAGACAATTCTTTCACATAATTTTAGTTTAGAAGTAATCCTAAATATAGAGGAATGGTATTTCCTAACAGATTTAAAGACTTGAAACTTCAACTTCAACCACTCGTGTCTAGTGTTTAGAAGTGTGACCATATTTTGGTGGTCATAACGCTCCTTCAGGGAGTTCCATAGGTAAAGATGATCTTTTTCAGTTAAATGTTATATTTTAAGTTTGTCATGGATATGACAACTTAAAAATATAAGAGCCATTGTTTTATCCTATTGGATTGTCATTTTTATGGCATTTTCTAAGCAACGAGATTGTAATTGGATGTCAACATCCAATATCTATGACAAAAAGTTATCTTCTAATAAGTCCAAAGCTTTGAATTCTAGCTTGGCTATGTTTATCATATTACCAACTATAAGTGGAAATAAAAATGCATAAGTATCAAAATATTGTTCGTGGGTATATAATCAATGCACTTCATAAAATAAGAAACCATATCTGATAGTAGTTACAGTGAAAGAATAAAAACATTAATGCAAAATAGTAAAAGACGACCAAATATAATATATAAAAGCGACTATAATTTCTTATTTACATCCTTTTGATAGCTCTAGATCCAATCTCATTAATTGCATTCATTACTTTCCTTGAAAATGCAAAACTATCCTTGAAAATATGGAAAGCCCTTTATATGGATTGATTGGGGGAGAAGGAATGAATTATAATCAAAGATTGTGCTGACTTGATTATGTTTACTTTCATAATATAGGTGAGATGACCCGACTTTCACACCACAGAAAATCGTATCATCTAGAAGAAAGAAAGGGATAGAAAAGAGAAAAGAAAGAAGAGAAAGAAGAAACAACATAGAATCTTAATAGCGGAACGGATAAATTATATTAATAACGTAAATATTACATAGTTTACAATCATTATCAGAGTTACACAGATTACACATCACATACTAGACAGTTATAAATACCTGTCTAGTTATACAACTAAATACAAAACAAGGAAAAACTACTCAGAGAAACCAACACAGTGGAATTCTACATATCTACACGCAGAAGCCTCCTGCTCCATTGCTCCTCCACAATTCGTCAAAGCTAACCTGAATCCCTTGGATACTCGTAAAAATTTGAGTACCCAAGAGTTTAAGAAAACAGAAGATAAACTCTGGGTCAGACATGGGTCTGGTGTGAGTAACAGGTTAAGATTGCTTAACTTTCAAAAACCTTTTGAAAAGAAAGGTATCACGTAAGACTTTCCACACATAAACATGGAAAAGTTTTTTCCTTACGCTAACCAAAATATTTGATAGGAAATCCAGTGATATTATAATAGGTCTAGGGTTTTCAAATAAATATGAAATAGCCGAAATTGTTACATTTTTTAAATTCCAGCTACTAGCCACAAAAGTGGGTAATACAATCAAAACCACCGGTACTAATTGGATTTTGGATTCCATACAATGGCAGGGCTACCGGGGTACCACCCGTCACAGTACGTGGCCTAGATCAGCGTACCGAGGATCACTCCCAATCCCCTGCAACACAAAGCCGGAACCATCCCTTACTGAACAGTCCCGAACAAGACAACCCCGACAGTTGGAGCTCACAACCGTCCACACAGCCGAAATAAATGGGACCTCTAGACAGGGGAAAATCTCGTCCTACTTGGGCATGACCCACTTAGCCTTGCTGCACCTCCCCTGTTTTAGCCATTCCCGGTTGATGAGGCTTGAGGCTACGATTACCTTTATTAGACACATCACTTAGATTGCTCATCGTCCACCTGACGATGTTCTGAAAGCATTCAATCCATACAAGTTCGTTCAGGGTTCGAAAGAAACCGAATGCATTATCTCGTTACACTCATTTTGGAATCACCCTCAGAGTTAACGACGATAACCCTTGCACTCTGAATCTTCATCTTCACTTGAGATTCACAACCTCCGTTAATTTGGATCGATGTGGTTTTCGGATTTCCAAATATGGAAACCCGATCCCGGTCTCATCGAAATCCAAAACGTGTCTTTTAGGTCCAAGTTGTTTTAGAGTTTAAAACAACTCAATTTCGTATCTATATACACACATATAGATAACTCAACAATCACAAAAGATAATCAACATTATCATAATAAATAGATAATCCACATTATCCATACTATCATCGAAATAGATAAGCCATATTATCATCACACTGCAACCAAAGCATTCATATCACACAACATCACTAATCTCATATCTGAGATCACAAACCATTCAAGGCAATAAACATCATCCATTCATAAATAAGCAAAGATTTACTTAATCTCAATATAATTAATTTAAGATGAATTAAATTAATTACCTTTATCTCTATATAATTTAAAATGAATTAAATTAATTACTTCATCTTTAATTAATTTAAAATAAATTAAATTAATTACTTCATCATTAAATCTTGCTTACATAACCATTTAATTGATCACTAATCAATTAATTAATCATTCTAATTAATCCCCTTAATTAATCACCCTTGATTAATTACCCTTTAATTACATTCATGTAATTATCTTAATTAATTTCACAAATTAATTATTCTTAACCAAAAACAGTAATCAACCTTTAATTGCTTCAATTAATTAATTAACTATAATTAATAACATTAATCCTTAATTAGTTACATTAATTAATTACCTTTAATTACTTTTCATTGATTAATTAATCATAATTAATCAACTTTAATTACATCATTAATCTTATTAATTAATGATCATTAATTATAGTTAATAAATTATCCTCTTAAATTAATTACCTTAAGTAATTAACCCATAATTATTAATCCCCTTTGATTAACCATATTCAGCAATTAACTAACTTAATTACTTCATTAAAACAAATTAATTATTCCTTGATTAATTTTCTTAATTAATCCCTTGATTAATTACTAAGTAATTTAATCCAAATTACTTACGTTATCAAAACATTTTCCATTAATTACATCCTGTAATTACCAATCAATTACTCCACTAAGTAATTTCCAATCCATTAATTACATTAAGTAATTATCATTAAATCGCCAGGTGTTTAAAATTAATTAGACTTAATTAATTTAAACTAATCCCAATAAACTCAATTAATTACATTAAGTAATTAATTCCTTAATTACTTCCATAAAGTAATTACACTTAAATAATTCACAAATGATTATTATTAAATTAATTAATCTAATTAATTATTAAAATTAACCACATTAATTAATTATTAAATAATTCTAGTTAATGACCTTTATTAACCATTAGGTAATTAACTTAGGTTAATCATAAATTAAATTATCTTTAATTATCCATTAATTAAAGTCTAATTACTAAATTAATTAAGTGTTAACTATAACTTAATTAATCCATAATTAATTAATTAATTAATTAATTAACCATGATTATAACTTAATTACTTAATTAATAATTCTTTAATCATTAATTTAATAATCTAATTAATGATCTTTAATTACACATTGATTAGCCCTTTATCAAATATTTATTAATCCCTAATCAATAAATTAATTAAATTAACTAATTATTTCTTAATTAACTTATTAATTAAATTAATTTCAAAACATTAATCTTAATTGAAATTTAAGATAAAACATTTCTTAATTATGATTAATTTGTCATTAACAAATACATTTGAAATCAAGCTACTTTAAACTTTTCTTCAAATTTCATTTAAATTTTAGATTTAAAAAATGAATGAAAATTGACTTTAAACAAAGCTTAAAGACATTTCAAAACCCTTAATTCACATGTTAAAGTGATATTCATTTCATAAAGAAGATCAAAAGAAATTTAAAACCAAGTTTATGTTTAAATTCAAATCACAGTTAAACATTCACTTTAATATTTAAATTTGAAAACTTCTTTTAATTTCAAAATTGAAATGCATATTAAATTTTGATTCCAGATATATCTTTAGATTAAAAAACCTATTTACAATTTAAAACTTCATTTTTAAAATACAAACTACTCATCCCTTTTTATAGTAGTTAATTCAATTCAAATTTAAAAACTTAACATTATTTAAAAACTGAGATTTTAAACTTACACTAGTATAAAAAGTGCATATTGCTTCGCCTCATTTGCATCGGTTGAAGTAAAAAATGATACAAATAGAACTATTTGCATCAGTTCTATCTTAATAACTGATGCAATTGGTACGTGGAAAGCAATAGGTAGTAAAAAATAAAATTTGCATCGGTTATTAAGATAGAACTGATGCAAATAGTTTTAGTCGCATCGGTTTTAAAGTCAACCGATGCAACTACATGTTGATGGTAAAGATATGAAATTTAGGTGGGAAATAATGAAAAATTGGCTCCAAAGTTAAACAAAGACGGCAACTAAAAGGAAAAAAAGGACAACAACTAAAAGAGAAAAGAAAATCTTCTCCTCGTTGTTTAAACAAAGGACGGCAACTAAAAGAGTGGGTTAACAAATTCACCAAAGCAAGAAACTGGTAAATCTCAAATTGCAAATTCATTCAAACCTAAAGCTATTGGAGCCATCGCAGATTGGAGTAGTGCTATGGCGGACGTCGAGCTGCGTGGCCGAAGGTGTGGGCGTTGGTGGTGGCTGCATTCAGGTGATGGCGGGCTAGGCTAGGTGTCCGGTGGTGATGCAATTATTTAGCGCTGCTATTTAATTAAGAATTTAAGGTGATTAATTTCTCACAAATCTATCTCTAAATTTGTGAATATGGTTTCTAGGTGAATTCTAACTGTAATCTGTCTCCAAAGTTACTACCGTGTATTTGTGTTAACCAATTGACGTCCACAATTTCTGATTGTTTCGTCATCTTATTTATAGAACATAACTGTTTGTTATTTTGCACTTCTTCAACCCTTCTAATGTTGGTTGGGACATTCGAACACCCAACTAATTGTTGTTAGTCATGCGAGATTCCTATGAAACAGTTTTACTACTATTGCTACCATTCTTGACATTTAGTACAGACTTAGATCGCAATTAATTTAATTGATTTGTCTTAACAAACTAGGTGTGTCTCATTACCTTACCGTTCCATTGGCATCACTAGCTTTGTATGTTATCACCAATGATCATGTGTTGCTTCCCTTGTTCCCAAATATGATAGGATACAGACAATGTGTGTTTGAAGGAAGTATCACTAACCAATTGTATTTTACGATGTTGGTGCTAGCATCATTGAATTGTAGAACAAAATTAAGAAGTAGCCAGTTTATTTAATTTTCTAAAAAAAAGTTGTACAATTATAATTTGAATTCGACTTTACTCGATCAATTCATATTGAAATTGTGCTTCTCCTGGGTTGCTTACTGCTAGAAGGTTAAGTCATCAGTCTTTGGGTTGTTGTTTTAATGTTAAACATGGGATTTTTCATTTTTTTCATGCCACTATCACCACTGACAGTGAAAGTCAATGCTAAAGAGCGATTGTAGCTTCGTGTTTTCTCAAATATGACATAGAGCATACAGTCTGAATTGGACGGCAGTATCACGTAGTGATGATGGTTTATGCTAACGTGATTTTTCAATTACCATTACTCGATCATATATATTGATTTGTACATGTGTTCGTTCCTTACTTTACCTTAATCAATGTTGCCAAATGTGGATGGTAAACTGTCTATCTGCTTTATCAGGGTATAATAAAGAAATTGGTCTGCTAACCTGAAAATTGCGTGCAGTAAAAATGTTTTTTTCTAATGTTTTTTAATGGTTGTGTTAACGATTTATGTTGAAATAATTTTTTTCCATTTTTCTCTTACCTATTTCTCTCATCTCATGGGTCTTCGAGAAACTTCAATTCTAGCCAGAGGACATCACTAATTTATACTATTTTTTATTCGAACTTGCTCATTCATGAACTAAAAGAAGTAATGGTCTCAGCCATACTTATTGGACATCCTATATTGTTTAATTTGCACGTCTTGTACATGTACTTCGCCTTGGAAAATGGCCACCCACTCAAGCATTTTTGCTTGAATTATTTCGTCCCTGATGCCAAAATTTGTTTCCGTGAATTGAGTCATGCCCAAAGTCAGTTGCCTTCTCTTTGTTTCGTTCGCCACTGCCATGATATGCATATAGCCTTCTCTTTAAAAAATTAATATTTGTAAGTCCACTTAAAATAAGTCAAGTAGCAATAGTTAAAAGTATTTTTTACGAAGTTACAGATTTTAATTATTCCACATGAGATTTTTAATGTGTGATGTATAATAACCCAAACCTCCTGTGTTATGTATATCAAACCAAATCCATGAATATTCATATAGGGCATTACACAGACATGCATATGTTCATTCAATCACACTTAAGCATTATAAACAATTATATCCATATGTTACTTAATTGATAAACACTGAACATCTTCCATGTATGCATGTGCATGTGCACGCACATCATGTGTTGGGGGTATGCTAGTTGTTATGAAATTGGTTAACTTATGTACATGCCTTTTTTTGATAATAATCTTCCGTTTTGGTATTATTTTTAACTGATTTGTATTAATTACATGTAAATTGGTTTTCATATGGAGTTTTCTAAAGTTTTTTTTGGGAACCATTAATCAACAAGTAAACAAAGCCTAAATATAAAATTTTCTATGCAGGGTTTGCTTTTGCAATCGCCTAAGAAGAAGCTACAAAGTAAGGTATAGTCATTGGTATTGATCTTGGAACCACCTATTCATGTGTTGGGGTGCACAAGAATGGTCATGTTGAGATTATAGCCAACGACCAAGGTAACCGTATCACTCCTTCATGGGTTGCTTTCACCGATAGTGAAAGACTCATTGGTGAGGCTGCAAAGAATCAAGCAGCTGCCAACGCTGAAAGAACCATTTTTGATGTCAAGAGGCTTATTGGAAGGAAGTGAGTTTGTTTTTTAATGTTTAGTTACTTATTCAAATGTAACATATGTTCAATCTGATTTTTCTCTCATGTTACTAGCCTAAGATCTGTAATGTCAAATCTGATGTTTGTGATATATAGGTTTGAGGACAAGGAGGTTCAGAGAGATACGAAACTTGTACCATACAAGACAGTGAACAAGGATGGGAAACCTTACATCCAAGTGAAGACGAAGGATGGCGAAACCAAGGTTTTCTGTCCTGAGGAAATCAGTGCCATAATCTTAACCAAGATGAAAGAAACGGCTGAAGCATTCCTTGGCAAGAAAATCAAGGATGCTGTTGTTACCATTCCAGGTAAAATATGATGTTTTTTGTGAATAATAATGTGTGTGTATCTGTATGTGATCTTTACTGAAATATATTGATTAAGTTTTATATATGGGTTTTAACATACTTCAATGATGCTCAAAGGCAAGCAACTAAGGATGTCGGGGTTATTGCTCGCTTGAATGTTGCTAGGATAATCAATGAGCCAACTGCAGCAGCTATCACTTATGGTCTTGATAAGAAGGGTGGTGAGAAAAACATACTTGTCTTCGACCTTGGTGGTGGGACATTTGATGTTAGTGTTTTGACCATTGATAATGGAGTCTTTAAAGTACTATCTACAAATGGTGACACCTATTTGGGAGGTAAACACATTTTCCTTTTTGATCAAATATACACTAGTTAACATTGCAATTATTTTCAACTCAACAAATGATTCTTCAAGTATATGTTGCATATCGTCTCCTCCTAAACCAAGCCACTTAACATTGCATGCTAAGAATATTGAAAGTATAAATTAGTTTAACGACGCGTTGAAGTATGGCAGGAATGTTCTGAAGTTCTGTGTTGTGGTTATTGAGTGTTTGGAGATGAGGTGGCTGCCAAAGGTTGATGTTGTGGTGTTTGGACTGACAGTGGAGAGCGAGCAAGCAAACAGTGGTATGTTGCTGAGGTCAGTGGTTGGAATGTGCACATTCAAGCATATCTGTGCACCAGTCAACAACAGTCACCCTCACCTTCCAGACTTGTAAACTTATCCATCATTCAACTGATACAACATAGCAACTTCACCTAACCACCATCCTTAGTGGCTGTCAGAACCACTTACTGCTGGTCCCCAAAACCACTACTTACATCATCACCATATCAAACCTTGAACCCATTAAGATCTTGCATTTCACAACATCACCTGACTGTTCGATTGTGCATCTTCCAGTCAACCAGCCAAACATCATTTCTGTACATTGCACCATCCAATCACTGCCTTCCCACTCTCCTTGTCACAACAGACCATCACCAAACCCTCACTGCTACCGAGCTCTACCTTTATCACCTCTGCCGCTCATTACATTCACTACTCACAAACCAACAAACCCAAATCTAGACAACAATCGACAGTTCATCCAACTAAACCACTATAAGTTCATCTATTGCCAATACTTGCCACAACTACCCTGCAATAACTCCTTGCATACCATCAAACGTACATACCTGATCAACCACTACTAGCACTGAACAATCCGTTGCATTTGCCTCTGTCAGCACCCTGAGAACTGATGGTTGATGTGTTGTAGGATGGTATAGTGTTGCTGCAAGTTGTTTGTAGTAGATTTGCAGAAGATGTCGAAGCTAATGTAAGAACTGGTTTGCAATAGGAAGCTAATGTAGTGGGTTGTTTGCAAGGTTTGGGTGTATGCTGGGTGGAAGCTAGTGTAGTGGTAGAAATGGCGATGTACTGTTGTGTAGTCGAAATAATATGACTGTTAAGGTATTGGCACTGTTGAGGTTGTGATTATCAGATAGGAGGGGATGGTGGTTGAAGGCAGTGAGAGTTAGAGTGACAGTAATGTGACGATAGAAGTGGGAAGACAGTGTGTATGGTGAAGTTTGTTTGTAGGTTAAGTGTGTAGCGTTTGTAGAATGGTTTGATGGTTTTGAAGAGTGGAGAAGCAGCAGTGTTCTTTGTTGAAGATGGTCGGAGGGGTTATGTTACGGTTTTGAAGGTAGTTGGTGATTCAAGAGGTGGGTTTAACAGCAAGCAGCGATTGGTTGTTTAAGTGGTCGTTGTGTAGTAGATGTGATGTTAGTAGCTTGCGTGAAGAGGCCGTTTTGATGTTTGTGTAGTAGTCTCAGGGTAGGACGGTGATGCTGTTAGGAACAGAGAATGGGGGCAGTGCACACAGCAATGTGGTGTGAAGCAACGTAACAGTAAAGCAATGTCAGGTGTGAAATGCAGAGGAGTTGCAAGGTGAGTGGAAAATGTGATGATATTGTGATGAATGCAGTGGTTTCTCTGATGGCTGAAGGTTGACAGTGCTGGATCTGTTTCAGTTTGCAAAAACACACATTTCTCTTGCAAAGCTTTTATTCGTTCATGTTTTCCAGCTCCAGCCTAGCTTGCAAAATCCTTCAACTAAACCTGTTTATAGTAGACAGGTAAAATCAATATGCAGAGATAATTTTAATTAGCAGATACATTTCCAGATTATTAATACGTAAACTTATTTCAAGGATGCCTATTAGAGTAAATTGTTTTATTGAATAGTGCAATAGTTGTTATATATCCAACTGCTATTTTGAACAGTGCAATATTTTATAAATCATTTAATTTCTAGTTCAATAGTTGTCATGGTTGAGTGGCTTTGTTTCACATTTTAGAATAAAAAATAATGTCTTTCTGATATATTTTTCACATCTTACAGGCAGGTATTTTGCTCTAAAAGTTCCCTGAAATGAAGAGTATGACACAAAAGTGGATGTGTGTTCATTTGCAGTAAGGTATCACCTGGAAACCCGTATTATCTTCTTAGAAGTTAATATATAACACATGAGATAATATTTTGGGCTACATTCTACTAATTTGTTATTAGATAGATAGCTGTACAAACCCGTATTATCTGTGGACATTATTGTTTTGGTTGTCAACTAATTCTAGTTTGTTTGTTAACCTACTTTCTGATTTATATAATAAATTATTTTTTTGATATTGAAGGAATGCAACAATGGAAGGTAGGGAACTAATGTGACAGGCAGGGTGATGATGTTGTGGTTTGTTTGAGATAGTGGTTGTATGCAATTTGGAGCAGTAGGAGTTGATCGGACAAGGGTGTTGTGTGGGGTTTATGGTGATCAGGTATGTGCAGTGAAATCTGCAGTGTGAAATGTTTGATGAATGGCTATTTGTAACTGATGGTGGTGGATTGTTTGTGGAGGAGTGATATGTTGTGTAGGCAAGTGGATGGTCTGACAGGGTTTGAGCAGGGTGGCAGCAGATGGTGGAAGGCAATGGTTCAGGTGAAGCTGCAGTGGCAGTATTGACAGTAGGGTAGAGTGATGTACAAGGTATGGTGAATATGGTCGAAGTGGTTCAGGCAGAAGCGAGGCAGGTAAATGGTTGATAGATACTATTGTTTGAAATGTGAAGATGCGGTATTAGTGAAAATGAAGTATTGGTGAAAATGTGAAGATGTGCTTGGTAGACAGTGGGATGATGTATTAGTGAAAATGAAGGTTGTGGAACTGGAAACTGAAGATGTAGTGAAGTTATAAGTAATTTTAGTGAATGTTGCAGTGTGTTTTGTAGAGGTGGTAATGATGGATGAACTGGGGTATTTGCAGCGAATAGCAGTGATATATGAGGGATGGTTCGCCGATGATGGTTGAACTGTGGGTAGTGAATAGTGGATGATGTTGTTTTGTGGTGATCAGGTTGTGGCAAATGGTAGATGAATGAAGATGCTGTTGTGGAGTGGTAGTAATGACTGTATGGGTGAAGCTTGTAGTTGCTAGTGACAGAGATGTGTGGAGATGGTTGATGTGGTGGCTGAAGTTGTAGGCAATGTTGGATTGTTGTTCTCTGGTGAAATGTGTTGCAGGTGTTGAAAGTGCAAAAGGCAGGCAGAATTGAAGTGTTGACAGTGGGTTTTGAATTGAAGTGATGAAGTGTTGACAGTGGGTTGTGGAACTGATGATGTAGAATGGATATTGATGGCGATGGCGTGCCTTGTAATCAGCTGATGATTGGTGGATGAAGTTGTTGTTCTGATAGAGGATGGTATTGGCAGAGACAATGAAATGTATTGGGTATATGCAGTGATATGAATTTGTTGAAAGTGGTTGTATGAACTTGCGATGTTTATTTTGGTATTATGTTATTCAGTTTGTATTTGCCTTCAAATTTAATTTTGAATGATTGTAATATTGCATGCAATAATTGTTTGTTATAATCAATAATATATATTTATATATATATAGTCTATATATATATATAGTCTATTTGAGTACTGTAATAATGGTTTCTGAGAATGGCTTTTTTGCATCAAGTATAAAAAGCTGATGCAATAGAGGGATTAGTTTGCATCGGTTGTTATAAAAAACTGATGCAACAAGTTCCTTTGTTGCATCGGTTTTCGTTACAACCGATGCAACATGGGGGCTGTGTCCAAGCAACCAACCATGATATTTTGCATCAGTTGTTATTAACAACCGATGCAAAAAGGACCTTTTTGCATCGGTTTCAGAACTGATGCAAAAGTGTTAAGTCTGTTGCATCGGTTGCATATGCATCGGTTATTGAACTGATGCAAAAGGGGGGTAAACAACCGATGCAAATGACCTGTTTTGTAGTAGTGTTACTCCAGATTTAAGAACGAGATTTAAATCTTATTTTAAAACTTACCTTTCATTTTAAACCCAGCTTTAAATTTTATTTTAAAATTTAAAACTGAACACCATGTTTTTGTTGAAACCTGTTAAATTAACTAACCCGAGACACATCCAATATGCTTCAAGTCTAAAACCCATCTTCCCCGAGCTATCTACCCAACTGCTTCGAGCAACTCTAGCAACTCTCCCCTATTTCCAAAACTTAACCAAACATCATCAGACACATCTCATCACCGAGCATATGCACGGTGATTCCGGCCACCATAGATCATTAGCGATGATCTCAACAAACCAGAAGACGACTCAGCAACCCACCACAATCATTGATTCATGCTTCAATTATCAAATTCAAGTTCGAGATCCTTAAACCCAAACCTGGAAAACAACAATCAGGTTCTCCTTCAAACCTGTCAACACCACAATCTCACCGCTCCGACCACTTGAAGGTCTGCCACTCCGGCCTCGACTTCAACTACGGCCAAGCTATCAATCCCCAAAATATCCTAACACTCGATCAACTCTACAAACCGAAATGATCGATTCTTCAAACCATTAAAAACTATGGTTTTAAAAAGAAAAACACTACCGCAACTTCCACATTGATTTCCATCACCAACTATGATTTTTCCTATCAGCTCCTAATCCTCCTCCATCACTTGGAAGAACCCCGAGCCTCCACTATTCATAGATCACCGGAAAATTCAAATAAACCCATTTCAGTTCATAACCCAACTGCACCTCCAACCAATTTCTAAAAATCCTGATTCTAATGTTAAAAATCATACTTCAGTTGATTGTTTTTGATATATAGTACTGGATTTACAAATTATACGGTATGAATTTTAATTCATATCAACATTGCATTGATGTTTTATACTTCCAGAGGCTATCAAGCTTTAATTAGCTTGATTAAAAATTTAAAAAATAATCTAAGTTAAACAAACAACAATTTTTTTTAAAAACAGACCCTAACAATAACTAAGTTAAGAGGTAAGGGATTGAAAAGTGACGGGAAACAAACAGAGAACATAATTTATACACAACATGCATACATATAAAATTCACATTAGACCTTCATGCAATATTCAATTTTTTCTCAGCATACAAACATGCAACCAATTTTTAAACTTTAAAATTTAAAAAGTTACTCACCAATTTTTTAGAGATGCAGAACAGAGCTTCCATAAAAAAAATGCTTTTGAAACTTTGCTGAAGACATTTGCAGGAAGACTTGATTTCCACATTCAACTTGTTTTTGAATTTTAAAACTTGGGTTGCAGACTTCCTTTTGATACTCAAGTTGTAAAAAAATGAATGCATGTTTGTTTGCAGAACAGTTTTCCAGATTACAGAAAGAAAAATGATGCAGACATGCTTTTTTTTTGGAATATATAAGCTACTGATATGTACAGGGATTTGAAGATGCGCAGAAGCTTTTGATATGAGGAGTTTTAAAAATGGTAAGTGCATTGATTTTGAAGAGGTGTAGGCTTCAGATTTGAAATTGCAGGGATTTGAATTTTTTGAAAATGCAGGTTTGATTTGAAGAGCTTGTAACAGATTTTGATTTTGGAGGGCTGTTTACAGATTTTTGGAAAAAATGAGGAGTTTGATCTGCAATTGTAAACTGATTTTGGTTTGAACATAATTTGTTTATAGATTTTGAAAAAGCTTTGAATTTGGGTTTTTATGTTTTCAGATTTGTTTACAGATCTGCATTTGATCTGAAGTTGAAGCTTCTCTTGTCTTTTGAATTGAGAAGAGAAAAGGAAGAAAGAGATGAAGATATAGGTTCATATAAACCAATTTAAAATTTTATAAAAATTTAAGGAAAATAAAATAAAGAGGTGACACTTGAATAAATTTTTAACATTTGTCAATTTAATATGTTTATCTTAAAACATTTGTTAAATGAGGCTTTAAGAAATCAACACATGTCCTATTAAAAGTAATTTGTATTAAATTTAAATGTTAATAAAATATTTATGCCTAATTTAATTTGTTAATTAGGATTTCATACGCATATAAATTGATAAAAGAAATAAAAACAAATTATGCTTACAAATAAAAGCTTATATAAAAATCAAAACAATTAAAAAAAACTATACTTTGGATTTTGAAAATTATATTCAAATTCGAATCAAATTCAAAAAACTAATATTTAAAAATCAAGTTATGAATACAAATTAAATTTGAAATAACAAATGCTATTTTTATTAAGAATCTAATTGTAAAACAATACATTATTAATATTGTTTTTAGAAATGACTCATTAATAAATTATAAAATAAATTATTTCTTTATAAATAAATTACTTACTTTATTAAGCTATAAAAATTTTTGCTAATTCATTTTAAATTTAAAACTCAAGCCAAAATTATTTTAAACATTTAAACATTTTTTTCTTAACAATTTAAAATCATATATTTATTTATTACATAGTTTTGAAAAACTTAATATTAAATTAAATCAAAATTTCAAAATTATTAATGTATATATTAGAATTTTAAATCATGATTCATTTATTAATTTAAACCAAGATTATTTATTTAATAACTTTGAAAAGCTTTATATTAAATAAAAACAAATTTTGAAATTACTAAAAATATTGGAATTAGAAAAATATGCTTTATTTATTATATTTAAAACAAAGTTAATCTATATACAGTATAAACTATATATTTATATTGTAAATAGAAACCAATTTATTAGCTGAAAAAGATAAAATCTACCAATTTAAATATTTATTAGAGAAGAATTAAATCAATTTGAATTATTATTGACAAAATTATCAATATAAATTTAATTTTTAATATAGATTATTAAATTGATATTGTCAAAAATTCAGGGATGTTACAATCCTTCCCCCTTAAAAGAATTTCGTCCCCGAAATTTAAAAAAAAGGTAATTTAATAATCTCATTAAATATTTTAATTTTTAAACACAAGCATACATCAAACATATGCTAACAACCATAGCAACCAATTCATCTAATCAAACAAATCCAATTATCCAGACAAAATTCTGGATAAAATTTTCTCGAGTTTCCCCAAGTGTAAATACCGGGATACTCGCCCTACAGAATCCAAACAATCAATACTACTAAGCTATAGAGCACCTATTCATCTAGATCAACAACACTAGATAGGATATCAGACTACAGACGAGTTTGACTCAACAACCAAAACTCTCAAACTGCTGGTTCCACAACCAGAGATACATCATACACGTACTCCCTCAGAGATACGTGAAACTCATCGAATCCCAATTATCCAAACCAGAAATTTAAATCCTATAGCTCAATCACTTAATCTCACAAGAACACAGAAAAGATCCAAAATACTTTAGATCTAGTTTCCTAGCCTTACCCAATCTTATAGCCCCCTTTTGATCGGAGTAAACTTATCCAAATCAAATCTCTGACTTCAGAATCCAAATTCCTCTGACTCTTATCCTTCAAAAATCTTCGGACGATCCTGGTCTGCCTACACCCTTACTGATCAGCTCAATCTTCACTGATGTCTCTAGAAACAAACTAGACCAATCAACTCAACAGAATGATCTCCTCAAGATCAATCCAAAATCAAACCCTACTCCTCAAACATCAGAAGACAACAACTTCTCCTATCCGAAAAAGAAAAGCAGATGCACTCCCAAACTGCTTCCGCTGCATAACTCTGATCTGCGGTAGAAGAGAATGCTGAAGAAGAACATGAGCACAACTAGACAACATATCCCAGAAATATGGTTCATCAGATCCATAAAGAAAACTCATAAATCCCACTAAAATCTGAGCTGCTTCATCAAACTCTATCTCTAGGAATCATCCATCTACTAAGCTGAGCTACGGGTAGCACTCCTGGATTACCAGTCGATAAAGAAACTCAATCTCCAGATGCGAACAAACCTCTGACTTCCTTGAAGACATCCAGAAAAGTTCTGATAACCCAAGAGAACACTCAAACAATCGCAAGTCACTTTTGCGATCAATCTAAACAGAACAAAATAGCTTACACTTAACTAGCCAATCCATTAAAGAAACGGGTCCACTCTGCTGCTTCTGAAATCTACTTCATAAAAACTGCTCAGCCAGAAGACTCCGTGCCGACACACAACACTCTGAGCTGCACTGCTAACACAGATGTCAAAGAATTCCTAATCCAAAGCTCTTCAAGAAACTCGGACCCCAAATCAAACAGAAACACCATGCTGAACACAGCCACATCACTGATGCAGACCTACTTCCTTAAACTTGTTCCAAAGAAACATCTTTGGAAACATCCATAGTCACTGCATCTCATCACGCTGCTACTATTTCCTGAGGTATCTAAAATACCATCACTCACTTCTGCCAACTAACAGATCCAAACTCTACTCATCCGACTTCAAAGATGGACTCCGAACCTTAATAGGTTTCCTTCAGAGATCGATGAAATCCTTCATCGCAGCAAAATTCACTCGAGACGGTATTAGGTCTACAGTCTCGACAAATACACTTCCAACCTCAAACATTCAAACTCCAACCAGTGGTAGTCGTGTTACACACACTACTACCCCATCTACCTTTATAACTTATATTGGAAAACCCGAACAGGTAACCCAACAGATAGGTAGAAATATATATATATATATATATATATATAATATATATATATATATTTAAAAATTACAAATATGCTCTCTCAAGATAGACACCACTCTAGAGCTTAGGTATTCACTCAACCTAATGCTCTGATACCAAATGAGACGACCCGACTTTCACACCAGAGAAAGTCATATCATCTTGAAGAAAGAAAGGGATAGAAAAAAGAAAAGGAAGAAGAGAAAGATGAAACAACACAGAATCTTAACAGCGGAACGAATAAATTATATTAATAACATAAATATTACATAGTTTACAATCATTATCAGAGTTACACAGATTACACATCACATACTAGACAGTTATAAACACCTGTCTAGTTATACAATTCAATACAAAACAAGGATAAACTACTCATAGAAACAAACACAGCGGAATTCTATATATCTACACATAGAATCTTCCTGCTCCATTGCTCCTCTACAATTCGTCAAAGCTAACCTGAATCCCTTGGCTACTCGTAAAAATTTGAGTACCCAAGAGTTTAAGAAAACAGAAAATAAACTCCGGGTCAGACATGGGTCTGGTGTGAGTAACAGGTTAAGGTTGCTTAACTTTCAAAAACCTTTTGAAAAGAAAGGTATCATGTAAGACTTCCCACACATAAACATGGAAAAGTTTTTACCTTATGCTAACCAAAACATTTGATAGGAAATCCAGTGATATTATAATAGGTCTAGGGTTTTCAAATAAATATGAAATAGCCGAAATTGTTACATTTATTAAATTCCAGCTACTAGCCACAAAAGTGGGTAATACAATCAAAACCGTTGGTACTTATTGGATTTTGGATTCCATACAATGGCAGGGCTACCTGGGTATCGCCTGTCATAGTACGTGGCCTAGATCAGCGTATCGAGGATCACTCCCAATCCCTTGCAACACAAAGCCGGATCCATCCCTTACTGGATAGTCCCGAACAAGACAACCCCGACAGTTGGAGCTCACAACCGTCCACATAGCCGAAATAAAAGGGACCTCTAGACAGGGGAAAATCTCGTCCTACTTGGGCATGACCCACTTAGCCTTGCTACACCTCCCCTGTTTTAGCCATGAGGCTTGAGGCTACGATTACTTTTATAGGATACATCACTTAGAATGCTCATCGTCCACCTGATGATGTTCTGAAAGCATTCAATCCATACAAGTTCGTTCCGGGTTCGAACGAAACCGAAGGCATTATCGCGTTACACTCATTTTGGAATCACCCTCAGAGTTAACGACGATAACCCTTGCACTCTGAATCTTCATCTTCACTTGAGATTCATGACCTACCGTTAATTTGGATCATGTGGTTTCAAACATCCAAATATGGAAACCCGATCCCGGTCTCATCGAAATCCAAAATGTGTCTTTTAGGTCCAAGTTGTTTTAGAGTTTAAAATAATTCAATTCGGTATCTATATACATACGGATAGATAACTCACCAATCACAATAGATAATCAACATTATCATAACAAACAGATAATCCACATTATCCATACTATCATCGAAATAGATAATCCATATTATCATCACAATGCAACCAAAGCATTCATATTACACAACATCACTAATCTCATATCTGAGATCACAAACCATTCAAGGCAATCAACTTCATCCATTCATAAATAAGCAAAGATTTACTTAATCTTAATATAATTAATTTAAAATGAATTAAATTAATTATCTCCATCTCTAATTAGTTTAAAGTGAATTAAATTAATTACTTCATCTTTAATTAATTTAAAATAAATTAAATTAATTACTTCATCATTAAATCTTGCTTACATAACCATTTAATTGATGACAAATTAATTAATTAATCATTCTAATTAATCCCCTTAATTAATCACCCTTGATTAATTACCCTTTAATTACATTAATGTAATTATCCTTAATTAATTTCACAAATTAATTATTCTCAACCAAAAACAGTAATCAACCTTTAATTACTTCAATTAATTAATTAAATATAATTAATAACATTATTCCTTAATTAGTTACATTAATTCATTACCTTTAATCACTTGTCATTGATTAATTAATCATAATTAATCAACTTTAATTACATCATTAATTGTATTAATTAATGATCCTTAATTATAGTTAATAAATTATCCTCTTAAATTAATTACCTTAAGTAATTAACCCATAATTATTAATCCCCTTTGATTAACTATATTCAATAATTAACTAACCTAATTACTCCATTAAAACAAATTAATTATTCCTTGATTAATTTTCTTAATTAATCCCTTGATTAATTACTAAGTAATTTAATCCAAATTACTTACATTATTAAAACATCTTCCATTAATTACATCCTGTAATTACCAATCAATTACTTCACTAAGTAATTTCCAGTCCATTAATTACATTAAGTAATTATCATTAAATCATCAGGTTTTTAAAATTAATTAAACTTAATTAATTTAAACTAATCCCAATAAACTCAATTAATTACATTAAGTAATTAATTCCTTAATTACTTCCATAAAGTAATTACACTTAAATAATTCACAAATGATTATTATTAAAATAATTAATCTAATTAATTATTAAAATTAACCACATTAATTAATTATTAAATAATTCTAGTTAATGATCTTTATTAAACATTAGGTAACTAACTTAGGTTAATCACAAATCAAATTATCTTTTATTATCCATTAATTGAGGTCTAATTATTAAATTAATTAAGTGTTAACTATAACTTAATTAATCCTTAATTAATTAATTAATTAACCATGATTATAAGTTAATTACTTAATTAATAATTATTTAATCATTAATTTAAATCTAATTAATGATCTTTAATTACACATTGATTAGCCCTTAATCAAATATTTATTAATCCTTAATCAATAAATTAATTAAATTAACTAATTACTTCTTAATTACCTTATTAATTAAATTAATTTCAAAACATTAATCTTAATTAAATTTTAAGATAAAACATTTCTTAATTATGGTTAATTTGTCATTAACAAATACATTTGAAATCATTCTACTTTAAACTTTTCTTCAAATTTCATTTAAATTTAAGATTTATAAAATGAATGCAAATTGACTCTAAACAAAGCTTAAAGACAATTCAAAACCCTTAATTCACATGTTAAAGTAATATTCATTTCATAAAGAAGATCAAAAGAAATTTAAAACCAAGTTATGTTTAAATTCAAATCACAGTTAAAAATTCACTTTAATATTTAAATTTGAAATTTCTTTTTATTTCAAAATTGAAATGCATATTAAATTTTGATTCCAGATAAATCTTTAGATTTAAAAACCTATTTACAATTTAAAACTTTATTTTTAAAATACAAACCACTTATCCCTTTTTAAAGTAGTTAATTCAATTCAAATTTAAAAACTTAACATTATTTAAAAACTGAGATTTTAAACTTACTCCAGATTTAAGAACTAGATTTAAATCTTATTTTAAAACATACCTTTCATTTTAAACCCAGCTTTTAAATTTTATTTTAAAATTTAAAACTGAACACCAGGTTTCTGTTGAAACCTGTTAAATTAACTAACCCGAGACACATCCTATATGCTTCGAGTCTAAAACCCATCTTCCCCGAGCTATCTACCCAGCTGCTTCGAGCAACTCTAGCAACTCTCCCCTGTTTCCAAAACTTAACCAAACATCATCAAACACATCTCATCACCGTGCATAAACACGGTGACTCCGGCCACCATAGATCATCAGCGATGATCTCAACAAACCAGAAGACGACTCAGCAACCCACCACAATCATTGATTCATGCTTCAATTCTCGAATTCGAGTTCGAGATCCTTAAACCCAAACCTGGGAAACAACAATCAGGTTCTCCTTCAAACCTGTCAACACCATAATCTCGCCGCTCCGACCACTTGAAGGTCAGCCACACCGGCCTCGACTTCAACTATGGCCAAGCTATCAATCCCCAAATTATCCTAACACTCGATCAACTCTACGAACCGAAATGATCGATTCTTCAAACCATTAAAAACTAGGGTTTTAAAAAGAAAAACACTACCGCAACTTCCACATTGATTTCCATCACCAGCTATGATTTCTCCTATCAACTCCTAACCCTCCTCCATCACTTGGAAGAACCCCGAGCCTCCACTATTCATAGATCACCAGAAAATTCAAATAAACCCATTTCTATTCAAAACCCAACTACACCTCCAACCAATTTCTAAAAATCTTGATTCTAATGTTAAAAATCATATTTCAGTTGATGTTTTTGATATATAGTACTGTATTTACAAATTATATCGTATGAATTTTAATTCATATCAACATTGCATTGATGTTTTATACTTCCAGAGGCTATCAAACTTTAATTAAATTGATTAAATTTTTTAACAATAATCTAAGTTAAACAAACAACATTTGTTTAAAAAAACAGACCCTAACAATAACTAAGTTAAGAGGTAAGGGATTGAAAAGTGACTGAAAACAAACGGTGCACATAATTTATACACAACATGCATACATCTGAAATTCACATTAGACTTTCATGTAGTATTCAATTTTTTCTCAACATGCAACCAATTTTTAAACTTTAAAATTTAAAAAGCTACTCACCAATTTTTTAGAGATGCAGAACAGAGCTTCCATAAAAAAAATGCTTTTGAAACTTTGCTGAAGACATTTGTAGGAAGACTTGATTTCCATATTCAACTTGTTTTTGAATTTTAAAACTTGGGTTGCAGACTTCCTTTTGATACTCAAGTTGAAAAAAATGAATGCAGGTTTGTTTGCAGAACAATTTTCCAGATTACAGAAAGAAAAATGACGCAGACTTGCTTTTTTTTGGAATATATAGGCTACTGATATGTACAGGGATTTGAAGATGTGTAGAAGCTTTTGATATGAGGAGTTTTAAAAATGGTAAGTGCATTGATTTTGAAGAGGTGCAGGCTTCAGCTTTGAGATTGCAGGGATTTTAATTTTTTGAAAATGCAGGTTTGATTTGAAGAGTTTGTAACAGATTTTGATTTTGGAGGGTTGTTTATAGATTTTTGAAAAAAATGAGGAGTTTGATCTGCAATTGTAAACTGATTTTGGTTTGAACATGATTTTTTTACAGATTTTGAAAAATCTTTGAATTTGGGTTTTTATGTTTTCAGATTTGTTTACAGATCTGCATTTGATCTGAAGTTGAAGCTTCTCTTGTCTTTTGAATTGAGAAGAGAAAAGGAAGAAAGACATGAATATGTAGGTTTATATAAACCAATTTAAAATTTTATTAAAATTTAAGGAAAATAAAATAAAGACATGACAATTGTATAAATTTTTAACATTTATCAATTTAATATGTTTATCTTATAACATTTGTTAAATGAGGCTTTAAGAAATCAACACAGTCCTATTAAAAGTAATTTGTATTAAATTTAAATGTTAATAAAATAGTTATGCCTAATTTAATTTGTTAATTAGGATTTTATACGCATATAAATGGATAAAATAAATAAAAACAAATTATGCTTACAAATAAAAGCTTATATAAAAATCAAAACAATTAAAAAAAACTATACTTTGGATTTTGAAACTTTGTACTCAAATTCAAATCAAATTCAAAAATCTTACATTTAAAAATCAAGTTATGAATACAAATTAAATTTGAATTAACAAATGCTATTTTTATTAAGAATCTAATTGTAAAACAATACATTATTAATATTGTTTTTAGAAATGACTCATTAATAAATTATAAAAAAAATATTTCTTTATAAATAAATTACTTACTTTATTAAGCTATAAAACTTTTTGTTAATTCATTTTAAATTTAAAACTCGAGCCAAAATTATTTTAAACATTTAAACATCTTTTCTTAACAATTTAAAATCATATATTTGTTTACTACATAGTTTTGAAAAACTTAAAATTAAATTAAATCAAAATTTCCAAATTATTAATGTATATATTAGAATTTTAAATCATGATTCATTTATTAATTTAAACCAAGATTATTTATTTAATAACTTTGAAAAGCTTTATATTAAATAAAAAAATTCGAAATTACTAAAAATATTGGAATTAGAAAAATATGCTTTATTTATTATATTTAAAACAAAGTTAATCTATTTACAATTAAACTATATATTTATATTATAAATAGAAACCAATTTATTAGCTGAAAAATATAAAATCTACCAATTTAAATATTTATTAGAGAAGAATTAAATCAATTTGAATTATTATTAACAAAATTATCAATATCAATTTAATTTTTAATACAGATTATTAAATTGATATTGTCAAAAATTCCAGGATGTTACAATAGGCAAATTTAAGAATATGAATATATAGTATTAAATACCATTTATTAATTCATAACAACTGCAATAGTGAGAAACATGAATATATAATATGTATATACGTTATGATCCTTATCAACAATAAGATATATAAAAGAAGAATAAATGTATGAAGTATTCATACGCATCTTTGTTGGATCATTCTCATTAATCAATTAATTTTATTTAATGATTTATTAATTGCTACTGATTAATATATGCAGTTATTACATATTGTAAGCTAAACAAAGAGAGGAAATTTGTACATCACATAGTGTATGAATAATATCATGAAAAACAGAATAGTTTGACTTGACAACTAAAAAGTATGTTGTATGAGTTACAGCTATTGATAACATCAATAAGTATATTTTTGTGACATGACAATAATAGATAAAAGATTATGCATATAAAATAGTAAACACTGGAATAGCTCTTTGCTGAAAGAGGAAAGATGAATGATTTTTATATATAGTACAACATAATTGATGTGTGTATAAATATTAACATTCGTTTTATGAAGAATCGAAAATACTCACTTGATGAGCTAAAGGAAAGAAACTTGATCTATTATATTTTACCTTTTGAAAGACATGATTGGATGCTTGGAAGAAGGAAAAAAATTAGGAAATAAACTTCATATTAGAATACCTTGTTTTCTATTAAAAAGAAAGAGAGTAGGAAAGTAGATATATTTCTATGTATTTATTTGGTTTAGTAAAAGCACCAAATATATCAACAAATCTCTTCTGGAGATTTTATTATCATTATCATCATCATCATCATTATTATTATTATCATCACCACTTCTGGGGTGAACAAATTTATGTACATTTATTTGGTTTAGTAGTTAATACCATTGGTAAATATTTTTAGAACTTCAGGTTCCAATTTTACTTTAAAATAAAGTCTTTATTTAGTACTTTAGATCCTAAATGGTACAACTTGATTTTCATTGTCAAACTTCAGGTTTGATTGCAATTGGAATTTACCACAATCTAAATTAGCTTTTCTAATAATTCAAAGCTTCACATCTCAAATTTATATATTTGAGTTTTGATATATAAACTCTTTTTTTTAGGAATGCAAACTTATATGAATAATTTTTATTTGAGAACATGGTGCCCCAAATACAATGAAACAAGAGGACTCTTCATAATTGTATTCGAACATGGGAATCATAATAGTATTTCTCTTCGAGGAAATACTATTTACCACATTTGTAATGTTATTTCAACATATTATTTTTATGTTCTGTCTTCTAGACATATCAACATCATCTTCTGGAATTGCTCGCTTTTTTTTCATGGCTTTATTTCAGCTTACGGAAACTTTAATATTTCACCTTCGCACATATGAACTTTAGGTTCTTATTCTTTCATATAGACTTAATACGATCTTCTGGATACGTATTATCCTTATATTTATTTCTTTAAGAAACAGTGAAATATTTCTTCCGGAAATATAAATCATGTGGTAAAATTATTTCTACAGTTCTCATTCAAACCGAAATCCAAACAAAAAAATTCAAAATGAAAACCTTTTTTTCCACTAAACAATGGAATGAGATCTAAAAGTTTAGATCTACAATAAAATGAGATCTAAAAAGATAAGATTAATAGAGCAAGATCTATGAGGTAAGACGTATACATACATACATACATACATATATATATATATATATGCATGTATGTATACATATGTATATAATGAAATCTAGGAAATTAGATCTATGATAGAAAAGATCTAAAAAGAAAATTAGCAGAATAAGGTCAGAAATAACATTTTAGTGTATGGAACTACTTTAGTCTCAGATCAAATTTAAAATTGTCACAAAAAATGGATATACATGAATGACAATTAAATAAGAGATCCGATGATTAATATCTATAGATCTAAAAAAAATATCATATGAACATGATAGTAAATTCTACAAGAGATCTGAAAAATTAGAATTTAAAAAATAAGATCTACAACAAAACAAGATCTGAAATACATGGACAAAAAAATAAGATGTACAAATATAATCAGATCCGAATAATTAGATCAATGATACAATGAGATCTAAAATAAAAAAATTAATAGAATGAGATCTGAAAGATTTGATCAACTAGATAAGAAAGATAGCTTACCGTTTAGAAGATTTATAAGAGCTTCGTGCTGATAATGTGTTATAAAATGAAGAAAGTTGTAACAACCCGGGATTTTGGAGATTACAGTTAATATTAAATTATTATACAAATTATAATTTAATATTGTGTTTAAAAATGAATTGGATAATAAAATGAGGGATTATACTATTTATTTTATATAAACAATATCTTGATGAATATAATTAGGGATTTAAATTTTAAATAAGTCATATTTTTTTATTTGAAGCCTATTTCAACATTTGATGGTTGAAAAAAAGTGTAAATGAATGAAATAAAGTTTTAAAAACTTTATTTTTGGATTTGGATTGAAAGTAAATAATTATGATGGTTTAATTTTAGTTAATTGGTAATATTGGAAATTTATTCCAATGTTAGCCTTTTATTGTTAAATAAAAGGAATAATATGAAGAAAATAAAATTTAGAAGTGTAATTAGGCTTGGAATGATGTATTAATATTATAAAAATGTTAAAACATTTTAATACACTTCATTAGACTTAAAAATAAATTGGTTGAAATGGATGAAAATAGTGATATTTCACTAAAAATGGGAATATTGGTAAATATTGTTAAAAAATTGTGTTATATGGAGACAATAATATTTTTAATTGGGATAAAATATCTGATGATTAAAAAGTGTTAGAATGTTTTATTGCAATTTATTTGACATGAAAGAAATTTTTGTTTAAGTTATTGCATTAAAAATAGTGTTTTTACACTAAAATGGTGTAATTTGTAAAATATTATCAAAGATAGGGTTTTATTTATAAAAATAACTTTTTATTGTCAGAATAAATTTTATTTTTTTGTATAATAACAATTTTATTGCAAACAACTTGTTGTAGATATTTTATTTCGTTAAAAATGAGAAAATTAGTGTATAAATTGATTGAATAGGTTAAATATGTATATAACATAGGAATTTCTCTAAGTATATTAGTCTTGGGCTTATTTGGATAAGGTTTGAATCCATTAACTCCCTCTAGAACCATCTAGAAAAGAGGAAATATGTGTACGTACCTTTTTTTCCTCATCTTCCTCCCCAAAACAAAAGACACGGTAAATAGAGAGAAAGAAAAACAATGGCTTTCCCTAATTAACTCTCAATTCCACTCAATTTCGCTGTTATTCAAGAAGAACTTCACCAAAATAACAATAGAGAATGGATTTCACCTTCAAGCTCCAATCTTTCTTCATAAATTTGGGTGTTTGCTATCTAAAATCAAAGATGAGTTTAAAACTCACAATTTCTAGCTTTGATTGAGATTTCAAGGTAAGAAATCTCAAGTTTGTTGCATGTTTATTTGTGAAATTGCCGTCAGTATATTGGGCAAATCTCTTTCGGTTTAAGTCGAAATTCGATAAATTTAGATGTTCTAAAAAGCATAGACATAGATCTACAAGTTTCATGTTTGAGTTTTCTAAAATTTTGAAGTTTTCTTGATCAAAATCGTGCTTGTTTGTTGTTGTCTCAAGAGCAAATTGACAGCAGCAACAATCATAGCCCAGAGAAGTGTTTTAGCCATAAGTTTTTCGTTTCTTATCTAATTTAGGTCAAAAAATTTTCGCTGGACAATATATCCAATAAGGAGTAATTTATCTTCAGGTTTCATTTCGATATTTTACAACTTCACTGACCTAAAACATATTTGTAAGCAGAAGTATAGTTATGTTTTTGACAGAATTTCCTGAGTTCGAATCTGATATTGTTTGAGCTATATCTTTCACGATTTTGATCGGAATTCGATAATTTTTAATTTTTTGATAAGCATAATTTGTGCAATACAATTTTTTTTCATTGAGTTTTCTGTAATTTTGAGGTTAACTATGTCAAAATTGAATTTTTTTGCTGCTGTCCCGAGAGAAAAACTATTATTTGCTCTGTGTTTGAAACTGAAATAAAATTAGCTTTAACTTCTTTGTTTCTTATCCGGATTTGATAATTTTGGATGTTATGGAAAGTGAGCTATAAGTTTTATTCATTTTAATTTCTGTAATTTTTAAGTTTGCTTGGTCGAAATTATGGTTGTATGTTGCTGTCCTGAGAGCAAAATGACAGCAACAACAATCGTTGACCTTTGAATTGTATTAGCTCGTTTTTTCTCTCATTCACTTTGGTTTTGATGACGTTTTTGAAATATTTTTAGAGCTATGATGCCTATCAGTAGGCTAGCTATATTTGGCGAATTTGAAATTCAAATTTAAATGGAATTTGAATTGATTTTGGGTTAAATTTGAATTGAATTCGTATTGAATTCAAGTTATCGGTTTTGAGATATCCCTCTTAGTTTTTCGTTGCTTTCGAGAACGGTTTTCACTAAACTATTTTTTAAATACGTGGAAATTTCAAATTATTATTACATAGTATTTTTTTAAATTATTTTTCTAAATAAAGATAGATCTATTTCCTATAATAAAAGAATTTCAAATATTGGTTTTAATAATCGTTTTTGTAAAATCGTTTTAAATTTCTGTTTTCTCTAATAAAATTATTTTATAAATAAAATTACTTCTTTTTATAAATTTCAGACATATAAGAAAGACAATCAAATGTAAAGTAAAACATGTGGTGTGGGACACATGGATTTGCTTTATCGCTTAATATCAGACTTATACGATCGAAACCCTTTCGATGAATTGTTTGAGATGATTTTAAGATGTTATTAAATTTTGGGTATATTATATGGTTCGAATTGGAGACAAAGCAATTTATTCGCTCTAGTTCCTCGCCTTGGGGAGCTTCAGCTATTTTTGTGAAGAAATCCGATGGAAGACTTAGGCTTTGCATTGACTACCGCAGGCTTAATGATCTTACTATCAAAAATAAATATCCTTTACCTCGGATTGATGATCTATTCGATCAACTTAGTGGTGCTAGAGTCTTTTCACAATTGGACTTGGCTACCCGTTTTCATCATCTTCGTATTGCAGAGGATAGCATTCCTTTGACATCGTTTCGTGCCCGTTATGGATCTTATGAATGGCTCGTTATGCCATTTGGGTTAACAAATGCCCCGGCTTATTTCGTTGACCTTATGAATAGAGTTTTCAATGACTTCCTCGACCGGTTTGTTCTCATCTTTATTGATGATATTCTTGTGTATTCAAAAAACGAAGAGGAACATGAGAAGCATCTTCGGATTGTGTTGGAAACTCTTAGGAGTAATCAACTGAAAGAAAAATTTTCTAAATGCCATTTTTGGCAATCTCGTGTAAAGTTTCTCAGTCATATTATTTCCGAATCCGGAATTTCCGTAGATCCTTCAAAGATTGAAGCAATTCAAAGTTGGAAGAAACCGAAGAGTGTGACGGAGATCCGTAGCTTCCTTGGATTGGCAGGTTATTACCGCCGTTTTATTAAAGACTTTTCTAAGATTGCCGTGCCTCTCACTAGCTTAACGAAGAAAGGTACTAAACACATTTGGTCGGACAAATGTGAAACTTCTTTTCAGAAACTAAAGGAACTTCTTTCAGATGCTCCTATTCTTGTTATTGCCGATGGGAATCAAGATTTTGTTGTTTGTACCGATGCTAGTCGCGTTGGTTTGGGTGCCGTTCTTACGCAAAAGGAACGTGTTATTGCTTATGCTTCTAGGCAATTAAAGCCAGCTGAGACTAGATATGCCACTCATTATTTAGAGCTCGCGGTTATTGTTTTTGCTCTTCGGATTTGGCGTCATTATCTTTTAGGAGAGAAATTTGTTCTTTATACCGATCATAAATCCTTGAAGTATTTATTCTCTCAAAAGGAACTTAATTTGCGTCAACAGCGTTGGCTCGAATTCCTTGCACTATATGATCTTGATATTCTTTATACTCCCGGTAAGGGTAATCGTGTCACCGATGCTCTTAGCCGAAAACAATAAGTTGTTGTTTCCATGATGATATCCGAATGGAACGATCTCGAGATTTTATCCACGTGCCAAATTCGATACCGTGTTTTCGATTTATGTTTATCTCTTGTTTTATGTTGCCTTGAGGCTCATCCTTCTCATTTAGACCGCATTCTTGAAGCTCAAAGGCTAGATCCCGAATTGGCTCTTCTTGGCCAAAATATTATGGATAAAATTGATATTGAAGGTTTGAAAGACATTGATATCGATTCTCGTGGCGGCATTCGGAAATTTGGTAGACTTATCGTGCAAAATATTAGTGATCTTCGTAAGGATATTTTAGAAGATTCTCATCGTTCCAAATTTACCATTCATCCCGGTAGTAGTAAAATGTACGCGGATATGAAGCGACTTTATTATTGGGAGGGAATGAAACTTGACATCGCTAACTTCGTTAAGCATTGCATGACTTGCCAACTCGTTAAGGCCGAACATCAAAGGCCCGGTGGGTTATTGCAACCTTTAGAAATTCCAATTTGGAAATGGGACCAAATATCCATGGATTTTATAGATGGCCTTCCCTGTTCTCGATCGGGTCATGATAGCTTATGGGTAATTGTTGATAGACTTACTAAATGCGCCCATTTTATTCCCGTTCGGTCTAACCGAACCGTTCCTCTTTTGGCCGAGCTCTTTGTTAAAGAGATTGTTAAATTACATGGGGTTCCTACTTCTATTGTTAGTGATCGTGATCCATTGTTTACTAGTGGATTTTGGAAGAGTCTTCAAAAAGCTTTAGGAACGAAGCTTAATTTTAGCACCGCTTATCATCCACAGTCCGATGGACAAACCGAGCGTGTGAATCAAACTCTTGAAGATCTTCTTCGTGCTTGTGTTCTTGATTTTGATGGAGGTTGGGAAGATCATATTTCACTTGTTGAATTTTCCTATAATAATAGCTTCGAATCTAGTATTGGTATGGCACCTTTCGAGGCACTCTATGGAAGGCTATGCCGATCTCCTTCTTGTTGGCTTGAGGCCGGTGAGAAGCTGGTTTTAGGTCCAGACTTTATTCGTGATTCCACAGAAAAGATCGAACTTATTCGTCATAGGATGAAAGAAGCCCAAAGTAGACAAAGATCCTATGCCGATAACCGGAGAAGGAAATTAGAATTTTCTGCGGGAGATTTTGTGTTTGTTCGTGTTTCACCTATGAAGGGTGTTGTGCGTTTCAGTCGATCGGGAAAGTTAGCACCTCGATATATTGGTCCGTTCCCTATCACCGAGCGTATTGGTTCCGTGGCATATCGCCTTTTATTACCGGCTCAGTTTTCTGCCATACATGACGTGTTTCACGTTTCTCAATTACGGAAATGTCTTCGAGATTCCGATTCTATTCTTGAGCCCGGTGTTGTGGAAGAGATTGAAGTTTCGCCTAATTTAACTTATGAGCCACATCCTATTCGTATCATTGCTTCGGAAGTCAAACGACTTCGAAATAAAGATGTTCTGCTTGTTAAAGTTCGATGGTCTTCAAATCCTAAGGATTATTCTTGGGAATCTAGAGAGTTCATCGAGCGAACACATCCGGACTTACTTTCTCGAGCTCTTTGAGGTGAACTTCTTATTTCAAACTTCTTTTGTGTTGAATATGCTTTTATGGTTGTTACTATATATCTTCTTCTTAAATATTGCGAGGACGCAATTTCTTTAAGGAGGGGAGTCTGTAACAACCCGCATATTTATCGATTTTATATTTAATATTTTATTTAAATATTTTATCGATACTCGGAATTTTGTCCAAAAACTACTTTTTTGCATATGGTCGAATTAGGACTCGGGACCACTCCCGTTGAGTTTAAAATGCCGTTTGCGACCTTTTTGAGTATAAGCTTCGATATGTTTGGAGTAAGTTGATTTTTGCTACTTTTTCACTTAGGGTTTTGATTTGGGCTGAGCCCACTTATGTATTCAGTCCCAACCCCTCTCCTCCTCATTTACTTCATTTCCAATTCCTATTACTCAAGCTTTAGCAAAAATGGTGGGAGAAATGAGAAATTAAAACTCGAGCCCTAGTTTTCTTTTGCAAATCAAGTTCTAGCTCCAAACTAATAGAAGAACCCATTGGTAAGTTTCTCTTCTTCTCCTCCAACTCATTCTCTTATCAAATTCAGAAATTCCTAAACCTAACTTTTGGAATGTTCTTCTTTTAAAGCTTAGGATCAAGCTTCTTGAGTTGGATTTGAAGAGTGGTTGATTCTCCTTTGCTTTCAAGCTTCTTCTTCAATCGTTTGGGTTCAAAGGTGAGATTTTTATCTCACATCTATGTCTATGATTATCTTCGATTGTTAGGTATGAATTCCTAACACATATTCATGTGCATTTGATTTTGGTTTGAATTGGTTTGGTGTATATTTCAATTTTTGGTGTTTTGAAATCAAAATCTATGAAAATCCTTTTATGGATATCTTAACATGTTTTGGTGTCGCATCGAAGAGCCATAAGGGTCGGGTAGTCGATTGGCATAAACCCCTAGCGCCATTGCTCGAATTCGGTTGCGAATTGGTTGGATTTGCACATTTTGTGCAAAGGCAGGGAAAACTGCCTTAGCTCCAGTCAGTCAACTGGACTTCTTGGTCAGTCGACTGGCTGAAGCTAATAGGCAGGGTGAAGACTTCCTGCAGAGCCTTGGGGGCTCTGTTTACTGCAGTCAGTTGACTGACTCACTGAGTTCAGTCGACTGACCTGCATCCCGAGAGTTTTTGGGACTGTGATCAGTTGACTGAACTCAATGAGTCAGTCGACTGACCTGCTTCTATTTGTCTGTTATGCCTATTTGAGCCTAGTTTTGCTTGGTATCCAATTTATATCGATTCGTTTTGATTCCTAGTTGTTGTTATCACTTATTTGACTACGATGACTTCTATTTTGGAATTTTTGGGAATATCCATTTTGATGGATTTGATATCGATTTATTGGAATTAATTCACGTCTTCGAATGTGAACTTTGATGATTGATTGTTTCTACAATCATTTCTATGATTTGTCACTTTAAAAATATAAAGGTTTCAATACTAGTAGTAAATATTCAAACTCTTTATCAAAGATTATTTAAACTCTATTTTCAATATCAAACTCGGTTATAAAACCGTTTTCCAACCTATTAGTATATACAAACCTTTACCTCACTCGTATAAGAAATCTAATTAAACGACTTAGTAAAACAAGTGGTATGAAACGCTTGCGTTTACTTCGTCGATTAATTCTTGGACTTGTTCGATTGAATCTCTTATGACAATTTTCTAATGGAGATCTACAATTTGTTCGTAAATATTTAAGTTAAGCTAGTGGTTATGGGAAATGAAGCTAAGCTCATATATTTACTAGCTTACTGTAATTGACAATTTTTTATGTTCATGACGATCATTTTTGTGATTTAGACTAGCAATGTGCGATGTCTCTTTGTCTACGAGGGAGACTAAACCCCGTTTTGTGGAGTTTCGAATCATATTGATGGGGTAACGCCCTATGGTCTTCGGGCCGTTCGTGTGTCAAAAAAAAAATTAATGGCTAGCTACCATGAGATAGCGTCTCGTTCATGTGATACATATGTTGGTGAGTTTTCATGCTTCTGTTCGTGTGATAGGCCTTCCCCCCTATTTTGTGTGATTTCTGGATTTCGTGTGTCGAATTCTGGAACTTTCTTCTTCACCTATTTTTGTGATTTCTATTGATATGATTTATCAATTTTTGTGCATAGGTGAATTTGTGTGTCATTGACTGGATTTCTTGAGATGATTTCTAGAATTTGTGCTTCACCAATTTTCGTGATTTCCATTGATAAGTTTTATCAATATTTGTGTATTGGTGAATTTGTGTGTCATTGACTTTGTGATTGACATTGATATAATCATCAATATTTATGGTTTGGTGAACGAAATAAGGACTATGACATTTCCTTTGATTCTTGTGTAGATTTGGTGATATTGATTAATCTCTTGTTGATTTTCAATTACTTATATATATCACAGCTTGGCATTGTGATTATTATGTGTTTTGTCATATCTCTTACTCTATATCGTTTCATCTGATATTTATAGTTAGACTGATCCGTTTATTATTTTCTTATTAAATAATACTCGGGTCAGACCGAGATGTTACAGGTGCTTTTGCTTGACTTTACATCCGGGATTACCTCCTTGACTTTGGTTAACTACTTAGATTAGTAGTTTTTGTTGTATACATTTGAGACATAGACTCCATAATGTATACTTATTCTTTTGTGTAGTTCGTTTAACTATTCTTTAGTGATATTGTGGATCTTTTTAGACCACTACTCTGATGTACACTTCCTAGTGTAATATTCATATCTATTTCTGCCTTTGTGATGTGAATTATTTGTGACTGATTTGTGTTATGCTTATTTCTATATTTGTTTCCGAAGATTATTATAGCCACTGTGTAGTAGCTTTGAGTTTGTGTCGGTATGTCGGATTTTCCCTCTCGAGAAAAGAAATGCATGTTATACTATCTGACATATCGATGCTCTCGCAAAGCAATTACACGGATGGTTGCTCCTCAACAGCCTTATTCTTCGTGCTAGTTGACAGCATTACTCCGTAGTGTTCTTGGCTAGCGTGGGTATAGAGATGGGGCGTCACATTTATTTTACTAATAGACACTATTATAATAGCGAAGTATTACTACATAGTAAATAGTTTAATGGATCCTTAGAGGATGGGCGGTCCCAAGCATCCTTTAAGTTACTTGTTTTATATTACAGTACAATTGAATTAGCTTACACTGTATAAGTATGTATGTTCTGACTCGAGGGTTTATGTTTATTTTACGCTCGGGTCAGCCTAAGTTGCAGTTCAGACTTCAACTCTAGAGCTAGGATTTCAGCAAATCATCTCTTTTCAAGCCGCCATCAAGTTTCTTTTCACTTATTGTTTAGCCTTTGTAATCAAGACAATTTAACATCGAGAGTTTGCGGAGATTTCAAACTATATTTGTTTTAAGACTATGTACTTTATATTTATTGTGAGACTATTGATAGTGTCTTCACGGACCACTAAGTATTTTTAATTCCGCTGCGAGTATTCTGATTTCTGCGTCTATGATTCTGTGATTTGATTTCATTTGCTCCAAATTTATTTACAATCTATTGTTTTGAACTGTTCAAGTTTGACAAGTTTTAATTTATCATCGAATTTGAATGGTACAAAATAATGGTTCGTTACAGATGAACAGATTCATCTTGATGATATCATGGTGTTAAGTGATAAGTCAAAATGAATCTCCATTAGAAAGAGAGACACAAACCAAACTTGGGAGTTAATTTTGCTTCTTCAAGGAAGTTGTGCCACACAATGCAGTGATATTTAAGATGAAAGATGGTGAAACACATAATGCTCGACTGATTGTGAAATGGTGTTTACAAAGAAAAGAAGAGTATGATGATATATTTATGTCGGTAGTGCTACGTACTTCAAGCTTGATTTTATTGATCATGAGTTGCGATTTAAGATATAGAGTTTGAATACCTAGATGTAAAGACTATCTTTTTGCATGGTGATTTGACAAAGAAATCTGTATAGAACAAGCATTAGTGTTTGTTGTAGATGGGAAGTTTGAGATGAACTTTCAAATTGAAGAAATCAATTTATGGATTTTAGCGCACCTGTACGTAATGATACATGAGACTCAATCATTTTTGTTTGAAATTTGTAAAAGCTTACTAGGAGATCTCTGCAAAAAGATTACATGTGAGCTCAATGGATGACAAATAAATTCTATAAAAACAAGAATTTTTGGACAATTCTAGAGGACAATAACTCATCATATGCATGGAAAACTACTCAAGACAAGGACATCAAGCAAGTGGACCGATGAAAAGAACAGTGAATGGATACAACACTAGCCAATGGTCTGATTCCTAGATTCATGATCAATCTTTGAACAATATGATGGGATTATAGTCTCTTTCAATCATTGGAGCCCCCAAAAAAAGTGTCCCATCTCTCATTTCTAATGGACAATGGAGAGCAACACCAATAGTTTGCTCCATTGTATAGTTCACCATATCTCAAGCATACCCCTTTACCACAATCATGATGATGATTTTTGGGTTTGGAAGCCACAAAGTAATGGACAATTTTCAGTTTCATCAGCTTAGGAGATTGTTAGAGGAACGCAACACATTTGAATGGTGCACACATATTTGAAACACAGTGTCTTGGCCTAAAATGTCACTATGCGCCAAGAACAAACTAGCTAAACACAATATATAAAATATATGTATGGAATCTAGATATTGATCAAAAATATAAATTATGCAAACTAGAAAATGAATCTCGAAACCATTTATTCTTTGGTTTTTCTTACTCTAGAATTCTTTGGCAAAACATTCGATACAAACTCCAACTTACAACTGCAGCATGAGGTGATATTTGATCGGGATTTTCATACTCCTAATAATAGCAAATCATTCAACAAACTTATGGATATAGCCATAAAAACCTTAATTTGGCACATTTGGTTAGTACGCAACACAAGAACGTTTCAAAACAATGAGTTTCCAATGCAAGTTCGTCTGGAAATGATTTTAAAAGGTTGCAAATAGTTATTGAAACATGCAAGGGTTAGAGAAGAAGACACAATGGGTAGAAACTTTATCTTCAGACAGTTCAATCATGAATCCCCCAATCCACTGGACAGGATGTTGACTTTCGACCGATTATGCCATGACACGACAATTGACAAGGGAATGCACTACCAGAGCTTAAATGGTGGTGTCTTACAAAATTGCGACTGCTAGATTTATCGGGCCTTTGGAGCCTATTTTCGAAAGTCAACGGAAAGAGTATGGGAATTTATTTGTCGTAATAGATCTGGAAGTTGTATTGACTGAAGTGGACTTAGGATTGTAGGAGGAGTTAACTAGTGGTTTCCTTAGTTTTTTTAGTAAAGTAAACCGGCAGTTGTTTGAATGATTTTATTGTTTTTGTTTGTACTGACTGTTATGCGATCAGTATACCAAAACAGAGACCAATATGTTATAAACTCGTCACACAAGTTTACAAATCAGATTTTCACTACTTTGGAATTATGTATTAGTTATTTTGAACAATAACTATGTTGTAATTAATTTACATGAACAAACCATAGCGGTCATAATAACAGATTGCTGTATTGAGCTATAGCAATAAACAAGCGTTGTACTACTTCGTTGAAACATCACAACGTTGAAATAGAAATATTACAGAATGATGTATATAAATATATAAGTAAACATAAATCTAACCGGATGAAGAAGGAAATTACATCCTAGGCTTGTCGTAACAATTTCCTTAAGACTTTATTCAAGTCTCTCGAGATACAACAAATGTGATCTGCTCGAAATTGTGATGAGTATGATCTTCTGTGTGATATGCAGAAGCGTACGAATCTGGAGATTAAGAAATGAAGAGGAAGAAGAGAAAATTTTGAATAATCTACTGATCAGATTTCCTTCTCCTTTTATAGACTAATTCCCAACGGTTATGTTTGTTGGAAACAGCCGCATCTCTTCGTCTGCAATGGCCAAAAACTGTCGCGGTTTGCAACAGTCGCCTCTTTTCATTTGCAACGGTCAAGAACTGTCGTAGTGTGCAACAGTCGCGTCTTTTCATTCACAATAGTTAAAAATAGCTTTACAACGCCTATTTTGATAAGCCGCGTCCAATCCACTAGTCGCTTTTAAACAGTACAAAGTTGTTTACTTCTGTGCAGCAAAAATATAACACGGTCTACTCTTATTGCACCCACACCCGGCCCGGTTCGGTACTGGACGGGAGGGCAACGCGCGCACATGTGTTAGTTCATGGCCATATTGGTCCTCCCCCTCGCACAAAATTACCTGACCATAAGGGCCAATATAGGTTTGATAAAAGTAGTATTAAACATGAACATTAACTTATTTTTGGCGACGTGGGACAATATCTCATTAATTATATAAGGGTCCTCTAACAATCCCCACATGAATGATGATATATGTCTTCCCCACACAAAGTGTAATATTACACAGTTCATATGAAAATGATGCTATATCGAGGATAAGTTGATATTTCACTTTGAACTTTTCCTACTTAAAACTTATCGGATATACTTGGCTAATTGGTGAGTTATTTCATCTTGAACCATCAGCCGTTTGTGCATAACCAGACAATAAGCTTTACAAAGCATTATTTCCCTTCACATCCAATCTTTTGGTTGTGTTCATTTTGGTCCTGATCAAATTTGGTTCTGCGAGTGTTTTAGAGAATTTTAACCTTTAATATCTCATAGAGCGGACCCAGCTCACACTAACATAGGTGATCGCAACCATTAATAGTATTCTACATATACCCCATTTGTTAATTTCAAGATATGGTCATCATTAAAAAGCATAGCTTTATCCTTTTAATAATTCTGTAGGCATGCATTCTATTGTTCACCATAGGAATGAAGTAAGACTAAGTCCCAAATGCATTACTTCTTGAGTTACTCAGAATTGGTTTGCCTATTGATCATAGTCCGTGGGATTTTCGGTCGTTAAGATAGGTTTCCGTATAAGATAACTTTTGTTGTTTTAGGCTTTTAAACCCATTCTCCCAGTTGCATCACTATATCCTTCTAACACGATAGGATATTTTCCGTAACGTAGGGAAAAGTATTGACTCTTTAAATATCCCAACACTCTCATTGGTGCTTTCCAGTGTTCCTTCCCTGATTTTCTTGTATACCTACTCAGTTGACTTACTGCATAAGCTATATCTGGTCTTGTGCAATTCGTGAGGTACATTAGACATCTTATTATACGGGAGTATTCCAGTTGCATTACACTCTCTTTAGTGTTTTTGTGCAGTACTTCCGATGGATTAAGAGGCGTTCTTACTCCTTTAATTTCGTAATTTTGGAATTTTTCAATCACTTTTTCCACATAGTGTGACTGAGATAGATCAATTCCATTAGGTGCTTTTATTATTTTGACTCCCAAAATAATGTTCGCAACTCCAAATCTTTCATGTCGAAATTGTTGATTAACATTTTCTTTATGGTCTTTGTCACTTTACTATTTGGACCAAAGATTAGCATATCATCTATATATAAACAAATCATTACGTATGATTGTTCAACTTGTTTATAATAATCACATTTATCACATTCATTTACAAGAAACCATTTTTCATCATGACACTATCAAATTTTACGTGCCATTGTTTTGTAGCTTGTTTTAATCCGTATAATGATTTTACTAATCTACATACTTTATTTTCATTTCCTTTGGAAATAAAACCCTCGGGTTGCTCCATGTAAATCTCCTTATCAAAAATTCCATTTAAGAATGCTGTCTTTACATTCATTTGATGAATCTCTAGATTATATATGGATGCAATTGCTATTAACATTTTTGTAGAGGTTATTCGTGTAACCAGTGAATAAGTATCAAAGAAGTCTAAACCTTCCTTTTAACGATATCCTTTTGCTACCAATCTTGCTTTATATTTGTCAATAGAGCCATCTGGTTTCATCTTCTTTTTGAAGATCCATTTGCAACCAATCGGTTTTACTCCAGGTGGAAGATCAACTACTTTTCAAGTTTTATTACTTAGAATTGAATCAATTTTACTTTTGATTGCTTCTTTCCAACATGAAGATTCAGAAGATGACATTGCTTCTTTGTATGTTTGAGGTTCGTGTTCTAACATGTGTTAGAAAATCTAAACCAAATGTCTTGGACGTTCTTGCTCTTACGCTTCTTCTTGGTTCAACTTCCTCAATTTCACGATGAGTTTCATCGTCATGTGGTGTTTGTGTCAAAATTGGGCACAACACTCTTCGGAAGTTTTTGAAGAGATAATAAATGAAGAAAGCAAATTAAAATGAGGATTATCTAACAAAAACTCCAAGCAACAGAAAGTAAATTGCACAGAAGACAACAATTTAGAGTGGTTCGGCAATTTGCCTACGTCCACTATGAAGCTTTGTTATTTTATTGCTCGATATTCGGAGAATACAACTTTTATATGGCTAAGTACAACAGTTCTTAAGCAAAAATTCGAAGTCAAAGGCAGCGGTGGTGCTCTGAAGCAATTCTGGCAGCGTCCGGGCGTGCTTTTTCTCTGGAAATTCTCCGATCCCCTTTCTAAATGACCAGGGGCTCTATTTATAGGTGTAGGAGGCTGATATTTCTCCTAAAATTCGGGAAGACCACTTCTGACACGTGTGGGGGGCCCACATGGCCGAATTCTGGAGATCCGGACCCGCTTTTGGATCGATTCGACCCTTGGTTCGAATCGATCAAAAAGGTGTCCAATCGGGATGAAACTTGGCATGGACATTCTTCTATGTACGTGCAAGCTGCTGTGAAAATTTCATAGCATTTGGACTTGTAGATGTCAAGTTATGATCGATTCAAGATTGCATTTTTAGTTGATATGCGTGCTTCGAATCCACGTTCTTCGAATCAATAGGGTCGAGTCTTTGGCTTCAGCTGCTACAACTTGATGGATTCGATGTGTTGGATTTGAGGGTTATCTTCTTTCGAATCGATGATGTTGGTATTTGTTCGAATCGATCGTTGTTAGCTACTGCAGATCGATTCGAAGTTGCTTCAGTATGTTGGATTCACTGAACTCTCGCTTGATGGATTCGAAGACAGGAGCACTCTGATGGATTCGAAGACAGGAACACTCTGATGGATTCGAAGACAGGAACACTCTGATGGATTCGAAACAAGGCGTGCCCTCGATGGATTCGAACCTAAATTCTTTGGATGGAGTCGAACTGAGACATACATAGATGGATTCGAACGTATATATGTGAGACGGGTTCGAAGCGAGGGCTCGCCCCTGGGTTCGAAGCTATGCGTGCTCTGAGGGATTCGAACTCTGATCGATTCGAGCCTGGGTCTCTCGTATAGATTCGAAATAAGGCCTACCCTCCTTATTTTCTTTTTGCGACATCTTGAGTATACGAACTCGGATCTCCCCGAAACTTGGAACGTTGGTTTCTACAGCCTTGCTTGACGTGTCTTACCAATTGTAGCCCGATCCGGACTCGGATAAAATTCATCGATATCTGTAGTTGCCCAACGATCATTCACAGCTGAAGATGTATGATTCTATTTCTTTCTGGTCCGTTCGTTAGTATCTCGGCCTTGCCAAAAGGCGGGATAACATTTGCCCCCCAAAGTACGTCTTGTGTAAACATGACGTGCTTTGAGAAGCTAAAATATAACGCCGGACAATTAGGACATGCTCTACTGAAAGCTAAAATCTAACGCCGGACAATCCGGACAAAATGGACGTCTAGGTCTGGTAACAGACCCAGGTTCAAGTCCTGTATTGCACACGGCAAATGTTATCCCACCTTTTGGCAAGGCCGAGATACCAAGGAACGGACCAGAAAGAAACAGAATCATACATCTTCAGCTGTGAATGATCGTTGGGCAACTACAGATATCGACGAATTTTATCCGAGTCCGGATCGGGCTACAATTGGTAAGACACGTCAAGCAAGGCTGTAGAAACCAACGTTCCAAGTTTCGGGGAGATCCGAGTTCGTATACTCAAGATGTCGCAAAAAGAAAATAAGGAGGGTAGGCCTTATTTCGAATCCATACGAGAGACCCAGGCTCGAATCGATCAGAGTTCGAATCCCTCAGAGCACGCATAGCTTCAAACCCAGGGGCGAGCCCTTGCTACGAACCCGTCTCACATATATACGTTCGAATCCATCTATGTATGTCTCAGTTCGACTCCATCCAAAGAATTTAGGTTCGAATCCATCGAGGGCACGCCTTGTTTCGAATCCATCAGAGTGTTCCTGTCTTCGAATCCATCAGAGTGTTCCTGTCTTCGAATCAATCAGAGTGCTCCTGTCTTCGAATCCATCAAGCGAGAGTTCATCGAATCCAACATACTGAAGCAATTTCGAATCGATCTGCAGTAGCTAACAACGATCGATTCGAACAAATACCAACATCATCGATTCGAAAGAAGATAACCCTCAAATCCAACACATCGAATCCATCAAGTTGTAGCAGCTGAAGCCAAAGACTCGACCCTATCGATTCGAAGAACGTGGATTCGAAGCACGCATATCAACTAAAAATGCAATCTTGAATCGATCATAACTTCACATCTACAAGTCCAAATGCTATGAAATTTTCACAGGAGCTTGCACGTACATAGAAGAATGTCCACGCCAAGTTTCATCCCGATTGGAAACCTTTTTGATCGATTCGAACCAAGGGTCGAATCGATCCAAAAGCGGGTCTGGATCTCCAGAATTCGGCCATGTGGGCCCCCCGCACGTGTCAGAAGTGGTCTTCGCGAATTTTAGGAGAAATATCAGCCTCCTACACCTATAAATAGAGACCCTGGTCATTTAGAAAGGGGATCGGAGAATTTCCAGAGAAAAAGCACGCCCGGACGCTGCCAGAATTGCTTCAGAGCACCACCGCTGCCTTTGACTTCGAATTTTTGCTTAAGAACCGCTGTACTTAGCCATATAAAAGTTGTATTCTCCGAATATCGAGCAATAAAATAACAAAGCTTCATAGTGGACGTAGGCAAATCGCCGAACCACTCTAAATTGTTGTCTTCTGTGCAATTTACTTTCTGTTGCTTGGAGTTATTGTTAGATAATCCTCATTTTAATTTGCTTTCTTCATTTATTATCTCTTCAAAAACTTCCGAAGAGTGTTGTGCCCAATTTTGACACAAACATGTGGCTTGCTTGTTTTTTCTCTTGTCTTTTTAAGGACATAATTCCCCTTCATTCCTTTTGTGTGGAAACACATCTTCAATTAATGAAGAATCTCGAGGCTCAATGATTGTATTGACATTAATATCAGCTATATCAGACTTGAATACCAAAAATCTGTAGGCATATTATTTTGGGCTGGCCCTAGATAGTAGCGGTATAGTTTTTGGTCCAAGTTTGACTTTCTTGGGAGGCGGAACTGGAACTTTTGTCAAGCACCCCATACTTCGAGGTATTTGAAACTTGGTATGTGTCCTTTCCATTACTCATATGGAATTGTTCCTGTTTTATTGTGAGGAACCTTATTTAATATGTGATTAGACATATTTAAGGCTTCCCTCCACAAGTTCGTCGATAGACCAGAGGTCAATAGCATTGTATTTATCACATCTTTTAATGTTCTATTCTTTCTTTCGGCAATACCATTTTGTTGTGGTGAACATTGAGCTGTTGTTTGATGAATTATACCAGTATATGCACAGAATTGTTCAAATGTGATTCATATTCTCTACCTCGATCGGATCTCAGTATCTTGATCTTTTTATTTAACTGATTTTCTACTTCAGCCATATATTTTATAAACGATGTAACTTCTTCATCTTTACTATTCAAAAAATATACATAGTAATATCGTGTACAGTTGTCAATAAAAGTGATAAAGTACTTTTTCCCACCTCTTGTAGGTAATGGTTTAAAATCACATAAATCAGTGTGAGCCAAAACTAGTGGTTCTGTACTTCTATCAACAGTATGAAATCGTTTTTTAACCAATTTTGCTTCTACACATGTTCGCATTTGTAGTTTTAATCTACTTGGAATTTAGGTATTAATCCCAATTTTGCTATTTTTTTCATTTTTCGAAAATTTATGTGTCCTAATTTATCATGTCATAGTAAAATTTCATGCTCAACCAAATAAGAAACTTCTTTTTTATTAACAGCACAATCAGAATACATAGTTTTATTGCTGACTATGGCTACATTGCCTTAAATAGGCGATCACATAAATAACCACTTTCTATATAAATTCCAGCCTTAGACAGAACTACTTTATCTGACTCGAATACCAGGCGGAAGCCTTTCCTTGAGAGCATAGGTCCAGAGATAAGGTTCTTGCAGATATCCGGAACATAAAGAACTTCACTCGGTGTCACAGTTTTTTCGGATGTAAATTTGAGGACGACTATGCCATTACCTTCGATCATGGAAACTGCAGAATTACCCATGTAAAGTTTTTCTTCCTGATCGTATTTCTTGTAAGTGGAGAACATAGATATATCAAAACAGACATGACAAGTAGCGTCTGTATCTATCCACCACCGTGCAGGATTTGTACTAAGTTGTATTCTGAAACAACTCCTGAAAAGTTCATCTCCTCAATGGTTGTACTCAAATTTTCCACTATATTTTCCACTGATTTTTCATTCGTCTTCTTGTGCATGCAATCTTTAGCTGCGTGCCCAGTCTTTCCGCAGATCCAACATTCGCCTTTGAACTTCTTGTTTTGCTTATCTTTGGATTGATTATCCGGTGTCTTTCTCTTTTTCCTTTTGTTGGTGAAGTGTCCTTTCTTCTTTGACCCTTCTATAACAAGTGTCTCTTCGTCTTTGGGTTGTGTTACTCCACAATTATCTGCCTCAGTTTTTAATCTGACAATAAGATCTTCTACGGAAATCATATTTTTCTTATGTTTCAGATAGTTGCGGTATAGTCTCTCAAGGATGGTGGTAAATTTCTTGCTATTGCTTCAACAAAGAACGATTTTCCAACTTGATATCCTTCTGCTTCAAGTTCATGAATTATAAGTTGGAGTTCCTGCACTTGACTAGTCATGGATTTGGAATCCACCATTTTGTATTCCATACATTTATCTACTGTAAACTTCTTCAAACTGACATTATGCGTCCTGTATTTATTTGCAAGCGTAGTCCATAGGGATTTTGCTGTCTGGTGTGGCTGATATACTTTATATAGTACTTTATCCAGACAGTTCAGAATGTAATTTTGGCACAAGAAGTCCGAATGCTTCCATGAGTCAATTCTGAGGAAAAGGCTGCTTCTTTTTCTCTAGTTTGCCTGTCTTTAGGCTTTAGTTCATCCTTCTCAATGCACTTCTACAGCCTTAACGTGGTGAGATAAAACAACATTTGATTCTGCCATGTTATGAAGTCGTCATCATCTCCTTTAAACGGATCAGGTCTGTTGTGGTTAGCACTTTTTGCTGATAGTTCAACTGTCGCCATCTCTATTTTAGTGAAAACAAAAAAGTCTTAAGATGTTATGCGATCAGTATACCAAAACAGAGACTAATATGTTATAAACTCGTCACACAAGTTTACAAATCAGATTTCCACTACTATGGAATTCTGTATTTGTTATTTTGAGCAATAACTATGTTGTAATTAATTTACAAGAACAAACTATAACAATCACAACAACAAATTATTGTATTGAACTATAGCGATAAACAAGCATTGTACTACTTCGTAGAAACAACACAACGTTGAAATGAAAATATTACAGAATGATGTATATAAATATATAAGTAAACATAAATCTAACCGGATGAAGAAGGAAATTTAGGCTTGTTGTAAAAATTTCCTTAAAACTTTATTAAAGTCTTCCAAGATACAACAGACATGATCTGCTGAAGATTGTGATGAGTATGATCTTCTATGTGATATGCAGAAGTGCATGGATCTAGAGATTAAGAAATGAAGAAGAAGAGAAAAGTTTGAATAATCTACCGATCAGGTTTCCTTCTCCTTTTATAGGCTAATTCCCAACAATTATGCTTGTTGGGAATAGCCGCATCTCTTCGTCCACAATGGCCAAAAACTGTCGCGGTTTGCAACAGTCGCCTCTCTTTATTTGCAACGGTCAAGAACTATCATGGTTTGCAACAGTCGTCTCTCTTTATTTGCGACGGCCAAGAACTATCGCGGTTTGCAACAATCGCGTCTCTTCATTCGCAATGGCTAAAAACAGCTTTGCAATGCCTATTTTGAAAAGCCGCGTCCAATCCACTGGTCGCTTCTATTTCAATTTAAACAGTAGAAAACTGTTTACTTTTGTGTAGAAAAAATATAACACGGTCCACTCTTATTGCACCCGCACCCGCACCCAGTACGGGACGGGCGGGTGGCGCGTGTGTGTATTAGTTCATGGCCATAGCTTCTCCCCCACCCACAAAATTCCTAACCCTAAAGGCCAATATAAGTTTGAGGAAAGTAGTGTATAAGCATGAACATTAAATTATTTTTGGTGATGTGAGACAATTTCTCATTCACTATATAAAGGTCCTCTAACACCGACTACAGTAGTTTACTATTGTTGTTGCTGAGCTATTAATGAAAGGTATGGTGATTGTTGAGTAAGAACCTTTTCAATCACTTTCGCCACTATTTGTTCCCTAAATACTCATCTTTGTAATCTTCTATTCAGTAAATAAAGTATTTGTTTTAAAAAAAATATTTTGAGAAAAGTGTTAAAGATTTTGCGTTTACTTTAAGTGGTTGAAAATGATGATCGAGTGTATTTGCTCTTGTATGTGAATAATATGTTTATTGTTTCGAAAACCAAAGCTAAAATAAAAGGTTGAAAGAATGTTCAAATGCAAAATTCAATGCGAAAGATCTTGAGGAGGAAAAGAAAATATTGAGCTCGAAAACTAATAAAAGATCTAAAGCGATGCATGTGAACATTGTCTTAGCATGAATACATTGAGGAAGAGCTTGTATGTTTTGAGATTGAAAGAGAAAAGCGATTAGTACACCAATACCATTACATAATAGAGTAAGGGTCTGCATACGTGAGGATTTTGACTTAGTTTATGGGTCTTGATGAGATTTGGATTCAAAAGAGAGTGAAATGTGTAAGATATTGTATGTTATGGTGGTTATAAATAGTCAGACCTTCTATCATTTAAGATATACAGAAACTTCATAACTCTAGCCTCCATTGGGAAATTGGTAAAAGCATTGAAGCTGAGATTTGCACACTAAGTCCAAGGAGAAGAAGCGATGATTCAAAGAGGAACAACTAACAACCAATGTATCGAAAACCGACTGATATAAGGTACATAATACCTCAAATTTAAATATTTATACATGACATGTTTATTTTCGGTGAAAACAAATAAAATTGAAAATAAATTAATATTACACACACATTCATACATACATACATACATACATACATGCATGCATGCATACATACATACATACATACATACATACATACATACATACATACATACATATATATGCATAGTTAATTATAAACATAACTATATTTAATATAGCTTGTCTAAAAAAAATTATTTTTTGTATGCATATATACTCACAGCCAATATATATATATATGTATGTATGTATGTATGTTCAAATGATCTGTTTTTAGATAAAAAAAATTAATTTTGTTTTCAGTGTTCGCTATTTTATTGTTAACTTTTATTCTTGGTTTGAAAAAAATTATTCGGTTTTTAAATTATATATGTATGTATATATATTATTTTTGGTTTTTATGAAAAAATTATATATAGATATATGTTTGAATTAGTCAAAATCAATATAAAATTCATATTTTAAATAAGTATATATATATATCAGTATATATTAAATAAACATATATACATATGTATATTAAATAAATAAATAAATATGTATGTATATATATGAACATAAATAATATTTTGGTTTACACACACATGCACATGCGTACATATAACATAAATTTTAAAATCCAAAAACATTTTTTTATCATAGCCGAATGAAAAAATTAAAATATTAATGGTATTAATATATATTTATGTAGATATTTTACTAAAACGAATATATATATGTGCATATATGTATGTATGTTTATGTGTGTGTAATATCACCATCATCTTCAGGTCATTATGTTAAAGACAAATCCTTGATATTGTTCTCTTATTTAAGCATAAATTACAACGGTTATTCTCATATATAAGTTCCTTATATTGACTTTTTTTTAAAATCTAGACTAGTTTATAATATTTATAACGTTCACATTATTAGTGTGAATTCTTAAAAATTAAATATGATGGATCCAAACTAAAATTGAACAAAAATAATATATAAAAATAAATACGTCATAATACGTGTGTGTGCACGCGCGCGCACACACAAATATACATAGAGATAAACTAATTTAAAACAACACACTGTTTTTTAATAATCATTAAATATGATTTATGATAAATAAATTATTCAGTTAAACACAAAAATAAGATCAAGTGCAAAAATTAATAAGACAATTTTTTTTGAAGCTTTCCTCTTTTGTATCACTACACATGATCCAACGTTTTTAAACTATCTAAGAAAAAACAAGGCCCATATGACGAATGTGTCATATGCTAGTTTTGTTGAAGGTTGATGTATGCAACGGTGTTTGCAAGATCAGATGTGGCTCAAGCCATTTGGGTAGTTATTTGAAATCTGGCTAATTTGATTAAATCGTATAGAAAGTCATGTAACTCATATTGAGATATCTTAGAGAACTACATGACTTTTTTTGACGACGAAATTGATATGGATTGCGAATTAGTTGGTTCTTATGATCCTAATAATGTCAAGATAGTGACGGGGGGAGGAAGTCACTGCGGATCAAGTATCCACTCTTGGAAGAACAATCATTAGTTGGAGGGCGATGTTGCTATTATACTTGCATTATTTGCTATGGAGTAGGAATTGATAACCACGGAGCATGCCGTTAAGAGATGCTGAGGTGTTTGGTGTGATTTTAAGTTTGAGCAAGAAAGTGTCATAGTGAATGGCGATAGCCAAAAACACAATTTACTTTGTGGAAGTTTTGATGTTTAGCTCTTTGCACAGAAATATTGAGGTGAAGGAATCATTCTTGATGCCATCCATGGAAGAAGGCAAAACAATTTTAATTTAAAATATTCACGACAATGCAATGACATTGTATATGATGTCTTTATGGATTGAAGAGTTCGAACATTGCTCAAACTTGGTTTGCTCCTTAACATGCTAGGTTCCATAAGGTGATATGGTTGGGGGAAGCTGTTCTATTTGGCGTGTTTTGAAGAGGATAGTTTTTTTGTGAAATTGAGCTTTTGTTCACTTCTATTTGGAAACCTGCAACAATCCATTAATGGATGATTGCTATGTTAAATCTCATTAACAAAGTACTGTAGTCTTTTAGAGAGATGGGTTATCAGATGGAGGTCGAGGTCTATTATGACGTGTATGTAAGCCTATCAAACTGGTTGGGTTGGGTCAAAATGGGTTGGGTCGAGTTTGACCCATGCCATTAATGACTCATTCTCTTTTATCCATTTATGACCCAACCCATTTATGACCCAACCCACTTAATAAGCAGGTATAACGATCCTGACCCGACCATCAGAAAATCGGCACCGAATACGACACTCATACTCAGATGCCGCAGATTCAAACGTCGAATCTGGTTCGTCGGAGCTTATAACACCATTAAGTAAACAACACAGCAGAAGAAAAGGAAATGAATAATACATTGATATACACAATCTGATACAATATCCAGATATAATGATACAATACAATGACACAGCAGATATCAATATTATCAGAGATATAAGGAATAGCAGCGGAAAAGAATATCTTCAATAGAATGCATCCCCAAATCCAATGCTCCAATCCAATGCTCCAATCCAAAGCTAGCTCGAACCGACATCATGCTTCACATAGATAAACAAGTGTCGTCCATATCCAAAGACTGGACTCACTCCAGATAATCTACTAACCTGACTATCTGAAAAACCCAATCTAGACTGCCCGTGTGGAAAATTATGGGCACCCAGAGTTTAGGAAAGGAACAATAAACTCTGGGTCAGTCATGGGACTGGTATGAGCAAACAAAAACAGTTTATCTTTAAAAACGAACAATAAAAATATTTTAAAATTGAAATCCACAATGCTTTTTGGAAAATGAAACTAACATAAGGCCTCCCACCGCACACACCATGCAAACGCAGAATTGGAGGAGATTTCTCCTTATGATAGTCAAAAATGCTTGATACGTGAAAACCATTTTGATATTATTATTAGTGCATAGTGTAGAAAATCTTTCGAAAGTACAATATTAATCTTAGCCAGCATAGGCATTTCGCACTATGCCTACTATAGCTACCATCCAAACATTGGGGCACCACCATAAGTAGATGGCAGGTTATACAACTAAAACCGTACAGGGCTCGTATTGTTTTGTTTGGATTTCCAACAAATGGTAGGGCAAAGAAACTTCCCAAATAAAATGAAACGCCTCTGGAGGGACGACCCCGAGAACTTAACCCGCTCTCTGCTACACAAGGCCGAGTTACCCCTGTCCGGAAGTAACTACTGACACGAGTATGCCATCCCCCGGTCGTTTGCGACCTTTATCCGAGGCCTCTTAATTACAAAGGAACAACCACACAGTAAAGTATCTGGGCTCCATACCATGATACCACTTTCATAAAGAAATCAACATAAGTAAATATCTGGGCTCCATACCATGATATCACTTTTTTATCCGGAAGGAAATGGTCATACCCTCAGGAGGAGCGACCTCCAAATAATCTTGCTGCCACGATTCCTGTTTCGACCATTACCGGGTTGTAAGGCTCGACGAAGTCTCGTCCACAAAGCTACATTTTTCACAAAAGCCATGCTTTGATCAATAAATGATCAAAAAATGATCATCAATATACAGCAGCACTTAGCATGCCACACTACCAAATTGGGAGTATATCACTAATAACCATCAACTACATAACCTCCGAGCTCGTACGTCTCTAAGAAGGTTATGAAGCTAAGAGAATAAATTCTTCGCCACCAACAGATATGTATTTGAAAGAAATCAGCTTTATATCTCAAGGTGTAGTGTCAGACATACGACCATACAAGTCTGTTCCGGGTTCGAACAAAACCGAAGGCACTTCCGAAGAAGCCCTTGCAAATCCGGGTATCCACAATCCCGATCGGACTTCCCATCACTTAGGGAAGCTCTATACCGTAGCTACTCAGTGCAGAGACAATCGAAAGGTCATCCTATCGCTCTCGCAAATACTCGGTCTTCACCACCGGTCTTCAATGCTATCCATAATGTCGTATCATTATTCAGAATGGGTTATATGACACAAAGGTCCTTTCCCGGCTAAACCGAATAACGAGCGCAATATTTAAAAACATATGGATATGGGATTTCAATTAAGTCACAACTTAATGATTCCAAATTTCTTTCAAATGGTTTAAACCAATTACCATTCAAATCTTTTAAACAAAAAGATTCAATTCACGAAGTTCATCCAGTTTCACAAAGATCCATTCACAGATTTCAAAACAATTCCCATTTCAATTGGATTAATCCATTAAATCTTTCAAAGATTTATCTCATAGCTTTCAAAACTCGTTTCCAAAGATTCATCCATAACTAGGAAAACTATTTCCAATTCAACTTGAAATCCCTTTTTATACGAATTAGAAATTCATTACTGGTGTGAAAGCTTTTATCATTTGAAAACAGTAGTTTTCATTTCGGAAAAATCTGGTATCATTTATACAAGTTAAAATCTTTCATTTAATTCAAATTCCCAAAACAACATTTTAAAATGTTTAAACCGATATAAGCTTGTATACCCTTTTTAAATCATAAATACAAAATACAGAATTCAATTTCAGATATTGAATTCCTATTTAAATCGAATTATTCAAATTCCAAATCTCTATTAGTTATCCAAAATAAGTTTCATTCTTAAAACACCTTTTCAAAAGCTTTTCATATTAAACTTAATTTATTTCCAAAACTATTTGAATTTAAAAATTCAAATTCAAAACTTATTTTAAAAATCTGTAACTTAACCGATTTCCACGTGAAATCCATATTTTTGTGTGTATAAGTGTAGTCCAGGGGTTTTACCCAATAGTGCAACAACAACAATCATCATAGATATATCAATATCGATAAGCGGTACAATCCATAACGCTTATCTTCGTTCACAGTTTCATAGATAAAGTAAATTTATCAATCACAAAGATTCATTTTTAGAATTCGATTTGGGTTTCGGATAACCAACTGGAATCCAACTCCCTGTCGCATCGAAATTCAAATGCCGTTTTACGGCCAAGGGGTTTACAACAGTATATTCATCAAAGATATCACAGCTCAGCACAAAGCAATTCATATTACATAGCATCTCATCACATAACAGAGATATTAATCCAATACACAGCATTCAATAGCTATCAATCGTCTTCAATTTAGATGAATAAATCGTGTGGTTTAAATTAATTAATCACAAAATTAATTTCATAAATTATCTTTAATCAATGATTAATTGTCATTAATCAAATCTTAATTAATCTTAAGTTAATCACATAATTAATTGTCCCTTAATTACATTAAGTGATCACAAATTAATTAACCTTTAATTAATTAATCAACCTTTAATTATAAAGTAATTGACCTTTAATCACTTAATAAATCTTTAAATTATTGATAAATAAATCAACCCTTAAATTAATTTCATTAGTAAATTATCACTTAATTTACTTATATTAAGTAATCATCCTTTAATAAATCTCATTCATCAATCATGAATCATCCTTTAATCAATACTTAATCATTTATTTATTAAATCCTAATTATTAATAAATTAACCTTTAATTAATAATCAATCAACCTTTAGAATTAATTACAATTACAAATTACTTTTTTAAAATTAATTAATGATTCTTAGATTCTTCAAAAAAAATTTAATTTAATTAAAGATAAATCTTTTATCTAGATTAATTACTTAATCACAATACTAATTAAGTTTTAAAAAGAATATCATCACATGCCATATATTATCTTTGAAAACGATTTTTTTTAAACAATTTTAACTTTAAGGTTTAAATCTTCGAAATTTGCTTAACTTGTAAACAAAAACAAGTAACCCGAGCCAAAACCTTATTTACCCGAGCTTAACTTCGGGTCCTCTACTAGATTTCCCGAGCCACCTTATTTTTTCCTCAAAAACTTGTTTTTTCATCCTAACATTTAAAACAGTAATATATTCACGTACACACTCAATAACCCACCCGAGACGTACCATCTTCTCCCCGAGACTAAACTCGGGACTATCACTTCTTCTTCCACATTGAAATTCCAGATGCACAGAACTTCGCATTGTGCACGTGCACATGTCGCCAGAGCCTCAGTGATCGTTGCTGCAACTCTAGGCAGATCGGCGATGGTCTCCTCACCCCAACCCACCACCCAGATTACTTCAAATCCCCGAAATTCGAAATTGAACAACTCAAACCCTGGGAACCAAAAACTGAATCAACAAAACCCCATCACCTCGCCCCATCCGACTATCTGAGTTCTCGCCACTTCACCGAGTTGTTCGTCAGAGACATGTGTTTGTTTTCCCCTAGGTGCGATTTACCCAAAAGCCTCGTTGACGGTACTGTAGCCATTTAAACTTGATCGACACAGGGTGCTAGTCGAACCCTAGTTTGCCATGTTACGGCCACCACGGTCACCAAGAATTTAAACCAGTATTTTTCTCGAGTTCGCCAGCCTACCGTCCTCCTTTAGCCACAACCCTGAGCCATGAATCCTCACCGATCATCGACAACCGACCAAGAACCAATTATTTGTTCAACTCGAAACTACTCGCAATTCCGTAACTTAAAAATCTGGAATCTTTTATAAAAATCATATTTTTTGAAGATAAACAGGATCATGAAATCAAATCCTAAGTTTTAATAAATTAATTTTTAAACAAACTTTTGTTATACTATGTTTTTTATTTATTTTTTTCTTTTTAGCAAAATCATTTGCTTTTAATACTTAAAAATACTTTTAGAATCAAGATCTTGTCAATTTTAACCTTTTTCATTCATATATCAAGATCACTAGTACATCAGGGGATGAGATTTTCCATCTGTTTGCGTAGAACAGAGCAGACATACATGTATACAGACATACACACATATTCTACATATATACACACACATGCAGCCATAATAGACAAAACATTTTCATAATATACTTCCAGTGCCAATGTTAAAATCAAGGTATATAGACAAATTTAAGTGAGTTTGCTCACCTGTGAGTAAAAGCAGAAACCTGGAATTTATTTATTTGAATCTGGAAAATGATCAAGAAGTTGTTCTTTTGAATATGATATCTGGGTTGATCTATTGCTTTGATATATTTATCTAAACTTGATACTTGTTGGAGTCGAGTTGCTCTTTGATTTAGTTCTAATTGCTTGAAGCTTCATTTAAGTTGATTTGCTTGAAATAGGTTCTTGATTTTTTTTCTTTTTGAAAAACTGTTGTTTAAGTTTGTAAATATAATGATGTTTATATTCTGGAATGCTAAGTTTTGATGAACGAATCAAGAATAGTGTAGATGTATATACAGAAAGATAGTGTTTGCATAGGTGTTTGCCGGTGTAGCTTGTTTTTTCTCTTTTCAATATTTGATCAGATTTTCTTGCTGCCCACTATTTTTGACCAAAGATATTTTCTTTAGAGGCTGATATGATTTTCATTTCGGCTGAGAAGATATTAGCTAGTACATTTGTTTGCCTCTTTGTTTACATGAATCATCATCTTGCTTGATATTTTTTTTTCGCTTGTAATGATTTTTCTATTGTGGGCATATGTTAATGATATTTGTCATGTTTCAAAAGCTTATGCATATCATTTTCTTTTGTGTACGTACATTTTTGTTTGCATATAATCCACTTGAATTTGTATGTACAGTTTTGTTTTCTAGATATCCTTTTTTTGTTTCATAATCTTCTTTTGCAAGTTTTATAACATAGACATTTTGTTTCTTCTTCATTTTGCAAGTGTACATAGATGTTTTATTTGTATGTAGGTATTATTCTTTTCTTGTTTCTTCTTTTGCAAGCTTTTGTGTTTTATTTGTATGTAGATATTATTTCTTCTTTGTTTACTGAAATGGCTCTTGAACTTGCTTGCCTAATTCATACACCATATACATGTACTTCATTTGTTATTATTTTGTGGTTTGATTTTATGTTGCCATATAATCATAAAATTTTATTATTAACATATATTCTTGAATTTCATTTCTATTTATAGTTCAACTATCAAACATTAAATTTATAACATATATTTTATTTTTATATTTTACACTTATATTAAATATTGATAAGATAAATTTTATTTCAAAACTTTTTATAACCTCATAAAGAAAATGAACTAAAAGCACAATTTATACATTTAATAAATAGTCACACATATTATTTTCCAAAGTAAAATTAATAAATCCAATTCATTTTGAATTCCAAATTAAAATTTATTTATAATTCAATTCAATTTAAAATATTTATTTTGAGTTTCAATTCCAAAATTTTAAAACAAATAAATATATATCTCTTATTAAATTTGAAAAATTCAAATACATCTACAATTTAACCCAAAAATTTAATTACAGATTTAAATCCATCTTTAAACCGGGATCGTTATAGATTCCCCCTTAAGAAATTTCATCCCCGAAGTTTGCCAGGGAGATAACAAAGATAGATGAACGATAGAGAAATATCTTTCCAAGTCAAATCGAATGTTTGTTCTGTGTTTGGCTTACCAAATCAGAATATCAACAATAGATACAAGAACAAATCTATTTAACACTTCACAAGATACTAAGGTTATCTGAATCTACGAAGTCTGCGGGCACTGGTTAGTCCGAAGGGATAACTAACCATTCGTAGAACATATCTGGATCTAAAAATAGACAGATATATGGATACAATACCAAAACTTTTTTTAGTTTAAACAAAGTATACCTATCAACCATAGCAACCAAAGCAATCAATTCATCCAAACAAACAATTCTGACCCATTTGGAGTTTATGTCCCATGCAAATGTATAAAATCTTCTTCCCGGATCTACCAGGAACTATCGAAGAATTGAAAAGAGATGCCGAACAAAAGAGATTGATAGAGAAAAGATTGTCTCCGTGTTGTTATAGGGTATTGACCATTCGTAGTGGTACTCCATGTCCCCTACCTCGTCCTCTTCTTGCACTCATACTTACTATCAGTGAATAGTAAGAGAATTTACTAAGGCATTCGAACAGATATCTTAAGGATATACTCATTCTAGGGTTTATTTCACCCTATCTCTAATGAGCTACTTAATGTGTTATATTCCTGAGCTAAAGATTTAACCCTTATCTCTGATACCACTTATAACGATCCTGACTCGACCTTCAGAAAATCGGCACCAAATACGACACTCATACTCAAATGCCGCAGATTCAAACATCGAATCTGGTTCGTCGGAGCTTATAACAACATTAAGTAAACAACACAGTGGAAGAAAAAGAAATGAATAATACATCGATATACACAATCTGATACAATATCCAGATATAATGATACAATAGAATGATACAATATATATCAATACTATTAGAGATACAAGGAATATCAGCGGAAAAGAATATCTTCAATAGAATGCATCCCCAAATCCAATGCTCCAATCCAAAGCTAGCTCGAACCGACATCACGCTTCATATAGATAAGCAAGTGTCATCCATATCCAAAGACTGTACTCACTCCAGATAATCTACTTACCTGACTATCTAAAAACCCCAACTCTAGACCGCCCATGACGAAAATTATGGGCACCCTGAGTTTAGGAAAGGAACAGTAAACACCGGGTCAGTCATGGGACTGGTATGAACAAAAAAAAACAGTTTATCTTTAAAAACAAACAATAAAGGATTTTAAAATTGAAATCCGCAATGATTTTTGGAAAATGAAACTACCATAAGGCCTCCAACCGCACACACCATGCAAACGCATAATTGGAGGAGATTTCTCCTTATGATAGTCAAAAATGTTTGATACGCGAAAACCATTTTGATATTATTATTAGTGCGTAGTGTAGAAAATCTTTCGAAAGTATAATATTAATCTTAGCCAGCATAGGCATTTTACACTATGCCTACTATAGCTACCATCCAAACAGTGGGGCGCCAACATAAGTAGATGGTAGGTTATACAACTAAAACCATACAGGGCTCGTATTGTTTTGTTTGGATTTCCAACAAATGGTCGGACAAATGAACGTCCCAAATAAAATTGAACGCCCCTGGAGGGACTCCCGTAAGAACTAAACCAGCTCTCTGCTACACAAGGCCGGGTTACCGCTGCCCGGAAGTAACTACTGACACGAGTATGCCATCCCCGGTCTTTTGCGACCTTTATCCGAGGCCTCTTAATCACAAAGCAACAACCACACAGTAAAGTATCTGGGCTCCATACCATAATACAACTTTCATAAAAAAATCAACATAAGTAAATATCTGGGCTCCCTACCATGATATCACTTTTTTATCCAGAAGGAAATGGTCATACCCTCTGGAGGAGCGACCTCCAAATAACCTTGCTGCCATGATTCCTGTTTCGACCATTACCGGGTTGTGAGGCTCGATGAAGTCTCGTCCACAAAGCTACGCTTTTAACAAAAGCCATGCTTTGATCAATAAATGATCAACAAATGATCATTAATATACAACAGCACTTAGCATGCCACACTACCAAATTAAGAGTATATCACTAATAACCTTCAACTACATAACCTCTGAGCTCGTACGTCTCAGAGAAGGGTGTTAAGCTAAGAGAATTCTCCGCAACCAACAGATATGTATTTGAAAGAAATCAGCTTTATATCTCAAGGTGTAGTGTCAGACATACGACCATACAAGTCTGTTCCTGGTTCGAACAAAACTGAAGGCACTTTCAAAGAATCCCTTGCAAATCCGGGTATTCATAATCCCGATCGGACTACCATCACTTAGGGAATCTCTATACCGTAGCTAGTCAGTGCAGAGACAATCGATAGGTCATCCTATCACTCTCGCAAATACCCGGTCTTCGCCATCCGTCTTCAATGCTATCCATAACGTCGTATCATTATTCGGAATGGGTTATATGACACAAAGGTCCTCTCCCGGCTAAACCGAATAACGAGCGCACTATTTAAAAACATATCGATATGGGATTTCAATTAAGTCACAAATTAATGACTCCAAACTTTCTTTCAAATGGTTTAAACCAATTACCATTTCAAATCTTTTAAACAAAAAGATTCAATTCACAAAGTTCACCCAGCTTCACAAAGATCCATTCACGGATTTCAAAACAATTCCTGTTTCAATTGGATTAATCCATTAAATCTTTAAATCAAAGATTTATCTCATAGCTTTCAAAACTCGTTTCCAAAGATTCGTCCATAACTTGAAAACTATTTTCAATTTAACTTGAAATTCCTTTTTATACGAATTAGAAATTCATTACTTGTGTGAAAGCTTTTATCATTTGAAAATAACAGTTTTCATTTCGAAAAAATCCGGTATCATTTATACAAGTTAAAATCTTTGGGTTAATTCAAATTCCCAAAACAACATTTTAAAATGGTTTAAACCGATATAAGCTTGTATACCCTTTTTAAATCATAAATACCGAATATAGAATTCAATTTCAGATATTGAATTCCAATTTAAATCGAATTATTCAAATTCTAAATCTCTATTAGTTATTCAAAATAACTTTCATTCTTAAAACACCTTTTCAAAAGCTTTTCATATTAAACTTAATTTATTTCCAAAACTATTTGAATTTAAAAATTCAAATTCAATATTTATTTTCAAAATCTGTGAATTAAGCGATTTCCACGTGAAATCCATATTTGTGTGTGTATAAGTGTAGTCCAGGGGTTTTACCCAATAGTGCAACAACAGCAATCATCATAGATATATCAATATCGATAAGCGGTACAATCCATAACGCTTATCTTCGTTCACAGTTTCACAGATAAAGTAAATTTATCAATCACAAAGATTCATTTTTACAATTCAATGTGGGTTTCAGATAACTAACTAGAATCCGACTCCCCGTCGCATCGAAATTCAAATGTCGTTTTACGGCCAAGGGGTTTTCAACAGTATATTCATCACAGATATCACAGCTCAGCACAAAGCAATTCATATTACATAGCATCACATCACATAACAGAGATATTAATCCAATACACATCATTCAATAACAATCAATCATCTTCAATTTAGATGAATAAATCATGTGGTTTAAATTAATTAACCACAAAATTACTTTCATAAATTATCTTTAATCAATGATTAATCGTCATTAATCAAATCTTAAGTTAATCACAGAATTAACTGTCCCTTAATTACATTAAGTAATTACAAATTAATTAACCTTTAATCAATTAATCAACCTTTAATTATTAAGTAATTGACCTTTAATCACTTAATAAATCTTTAAATTATGGATAAATAAATCAACCCTTAAATTAATTTCATCAGTAAATTATCACTTAATTTACTTATATTAAATAATCATCCTTTAATAAATCTCATTCATCAATCATGAATCATCCTTTAATCAATACCGAATTATTTATTTATTAAATCCTAATTATTAATAAATTAACCTTTGATTAATATCAATCAACCTTTAAAATTAATTACAATTACAAATTACATTTTTAAAATTAATTAACGATTCTTAGATTATTCAAAAAAAATTAATTTAATTAAAGATAAATCTTTTATCTAGATTAATTACTTAATCACACCACTAATTAAGTTTTAAAAAGAATATCATCACAGGCCATATATTATCTTTGAAAACGATTTTTTCAAACGATTTTAACTTTATGGTTTAAATCATCGAAATTTGCTTAACTTGTAAACAAAAACAAGTAACCCGAACCAAAACCTTATTTACCCGGGCTCAACTTCGAGTCCGCTACTAGATTTCCCGAGCCACCATATTTTTTTCCTCAAAAACTTGTTTTTTCATCCTAACATTTAAAATAGCAATACATTCATGTACATACTCAATAACCCACCCGAGACGTACCATCTTCTCCCCGAGACTAGACCCGAGGCAATTACTTCTTCTTCCACATTAAAATTCCAGATGCATAGAACTTCGCATTGTGCACGTGCACATGTCGCCAGAGCCTCGGTGATCGTTGCTGCAACTCCAGGCAGATCGGCGATGGTCTCCTCACCCCAACCCACCACCCAGATTACTTCAAATCGCCGAAATTCGAAATTAAACAACTCAAACCCTGGGAACCAAAAACGGAATCAACAAAACCCCATTACCTTGCCCCCTCCGACCATCTGAGTTCTCGCCACTTCACGGAGTTGTTCGTCAGAGACCCGTGTTTGTTTTCCCTTAGGTGCGATTTACCCAAAAGCCTCGTTGACGGTACTGTAGCCATATAAACTTGATCGACACAGGGTGCTAGTCGAACCCTAGTTTGCCACGTTACGGCCACCACGGTCACCAAGAATTTAAACCAGTATTTTTCTCAAGATCTCCAGCCTACCATCCTCCTTTAGCCATAACCCTGAGCCACGAATCCTCACCGATCATCGGCAATCGACCAAGAACCCATTATTCATTCAATTCAAAACTGCTCACAATTCCATAACTTAAAAATCCAGAATCTTTTACTAAAAATCATATTTTTTGAAGATGAACAGGATCATGAAATCAATCCTAAGTTTTAATAAATTAAATTTTGAATAAACTTTTGTTCTACTTTTTTTTTCTTTTCAGCAAAATCATTTACTTTTAATACTTAAAAGTACTTTTAGAATCAAGATCTTGTCAATTTTAATCTGTTTCATTCATATATCAAGATCACTAGTACATCAGGGGATGAGATTTTCCATTTCAAACAGGTTTTGAAATCTGTTTGCCTGGAGCAGAGCAGACTTTCATGTATACAGACATACACACATATTCTACGTATATGTAATCGACACACACATGCATCCATAATAAACAAAACATTTTCATAATATACTTCTTGTGCCGATCTAAAAATCAAGGTATATAGACAAATTTAAGTGAGTTTGCTCACCTGTGAGTAAAAGCAGAAACCTGGAATTTTTTTTTTGAATCTGGAAAATGATCAAGAAGTTGTTCTTTTGAATCTGATATCTGGGTTGATCTATTGCTTTGATATATTTATCTAAACTTGATATTTGTTGGAGTCGAGTTGCTCTTTAATTTAGTTCTAATTGCTTGAAGTTTCATTCAAGTTAATTTGCTTGAAACAGGTTCTTGATTTTTCTTTTCTTTTTGAAAAACTGTTGTTTAAGTTTGTAAATATGATGATGTTTATATTCTAGAATGCTAAGTTTTGATGAACGAATCAAGAATAGCGTAGACGTATATATAGAAAGACAGTGTTTGTATAGGTGTTTACTGGTGTAGCTTGTTTTTTCTCTTTTTCTATATTTGATCAGATTTTCTTGCTGCCTACTATTTTTGACTAAAGATATTTTTTTTGGAGTCTGATGTGATTTTCATTTCTGCTGAGAAGATATTAGCCAGTACATTTGTTTGCCTCTTTGTTTACATGAATCATCATCTTGCTTGATTTTTTTTCGGCTGTAATGATTTTTCTTTTGTAGGAATATGCTAATGATATTTGTCTTGTTTCAAAAGCTTATGCATATCATTTTCTTTTGTGTAATTACATTTTTTTTTGCATATAATCCACTTGAATTTATATGTACAGTTTTGCTTTCTAGATATCCTTTTTTTTGTTTCATAATCTTCTTTTGTAAGTTTTATAACATAGATATTTTGTTAGTTCTTGCTTCTTCGTTTTGCAAGTGTACATAGATGTTTTATTTGTATGTAGATATTATTCTTTTCTTGTTTCTTCTTTTGCAAGCTTTTGTGTTTTATTTGTATGTAGATATTATTTTTTCTTTGTTTACTGAAATGGCTCTTAAACTTGCTTGCCTAATTCATGCACCATATACATGTACTTCATTTGTTATTATTAACATATATGCTTGAATTTCATTTCTATTTGTAGTTCAACTATCAAACATTAAATTTATAACATATATTTTATTTTTATATTTTACACTTATATTAAATATTGATAAGATAAATTTTATTTCAAAACTTTTTATGACCTCATAAAGAAAATGAACTAAAAGGAATTTATACATTTAATAAATAGTCACACATATTATTTTCCAAAGTAAAATTTATAAATCCAATTCATTTTGAATTCCAAAACAAAATTAATTTATAATTCAATTCAATTTAAAATATTTATTTTGAGTTTAAATTCCAAAATCTTAAAACAAATAAATGTATATCTCTTATTAAATTTGAAAAATTCAAATAAATCTACAATTTAACCCAAAAATTTAATTTAATTACAAATTTATATCCATCTTTAAACCGGGATCGTTACAGCGGGTTACTCATTAACCCATTTAAAGATTTAAATTTAATTTGACTAATAAAAAAAATTCTAATTTTTATGTTTTGAGATCCGATAAAAATTTAGAATTGTAATTATAGTTTTCATCAAAATTCAAATATGGGGATGTGGTAACTTATAATTTAAGTGTAACTGCCAGTCCTCTTGGAGAACTACAGTGTGCATTCACACGATAAAGTATCCGAGTGTTCCATATTCTCTGTAATTTAGGTGCTAGTTAATCGGTCGAAGTCCCGCCTGATTCTGAGGTAGAACGAATGAGTTAATACAGTCTGAATAAAAAATAGCGGCTTCTGCACTAGGCGGAGTTCATATACATAGATGCTGTAGCATGTTATTTTCCAAGTACACATGTTAATCTCCTTGGAGAACTATAATGTGTGTTAACATAATAAAGTATCCGAGTGTTCCATGGCATTAAGGGGCACTGAACCAGTAACACCACGGAATCACTTAAAATAGATCGTCAAGTGTGGATTGCGCTTGTCAAGAACTCGGAGAGGTTACGGATTTGGAAACTGGCTATGAACAGCTAAGTATTCGGGCATGGACCCGGAACGGTCCAGGATTTGGACATCGACCATGAGTGGTCATGGACTTGGTTATTGGTTGTTGGATATGGGTGGATTAGAACTCTGTTATCGAGTTCAGATGGATATGGATTTGGCTACTGGGTTCGGAATCGAATGTCGACTCAGAGTAGTCGTAGACTCGGATAAGGATACAGTGATGGCATTTGGATAAAATGGGTTGGATTATGAGTCGAAAAGTATGGATGTAACTAACATTCATACTTCAGATATCGGACTTGAGGCTATTCAAAACACACATTCCAATAGCAAGGTATGTTTTGGAGGGCAAATGTTAACCCGCCTTTCGACAAGGCCACGGATAGGCGGATTTAACTAAGTCGACTTCACGATTATGAGGTTGAAATATGATGGATTCGGTTTAGAGGGATGAAATTCACCTACATATGCCGCTAGGCATTAAGGTGAGGATATGACGCTCGGCATTGAGTTGTGGTTATGTCGCTTGGCATTGAGGTGAGGTTATGCTGCTCGGTTTTGAGTTAAGGTTATGCCGCTGGGCATCGAGGTAAGGTCATGCCGCTCGGCATCGAGGTGAGGTTATGCCGCTCGGCATCGAGATGAAGTTATGCTGCTCGGCATCGAATAACCTCTCGGCATCGAGGTGAGCTATGCCGCTCGACATCGAGGCGAGGCTATGCCGCTCGGCATTGGTGAGGTCAGGATCGTTCGGTATGGGACGAATGTGGCTCAGTGGAAGGTCGTTTTGTATGGGACGAATATGGTTCGGTGGAAGGTCGTTCGGCCTTGGAGGTATATGGTTCGGTGGAAGGTCTTGATGGGCCTATACCGTTCAGAAAGCCCAACAACTCAGGATTTCCTATAAATATAGCATGTGGAGGTTCAGAAAAGGGATCTTCCTTCGACTCTCGAACTTTCTCTTCTCAAGGCTAGGACACTTAGCTGCTCTCAAACTTTGGATTTTAACTGTATTCGGTTATTACAACAATAAAAATGAAATTTCTAGAGTGGACGTAGACCGGAGTTAGCTGAACCACTATTAAATCTATTGTTCTTTACTGCTTTCGTTTTAATTTTTACCGTTTTTCACATTTATACTCTCTACATACAATCTATCTATGACTTATGACTGTTACCTGGTGCTTTCTTCTGGATTTGGGTGTTAATGACCAATTTTGATGCTAACAATAATTTTCTTATGACTACAAATCCTTGCAATTATTATCATATAACATATTATTTAAGGGTTTTCTATTTCAATACACTTTAAATTAGTTTACTTAATTAATTATATCATCATACAACAAAGTATATAATAGAAATCAAATACCATTATTACAAATAATATTGGTTATAAAGTTAAATGTATTATTAAATTATATAATTGCTCATAGAGCATACCCTATACTCTCTTAATTTTTAATATATGAGATTAGTAAACAAGTGCTATAAAATGAAGAAAGTAGAAGCCTTAAAATGAAGAAAATAGAGGCCATTAGAGAGAGATAAAAGATATATTATTCATTTTAGAGAATAGACATATATTTACATTACATGTTCTCCTTTATATAAAGGCTTCAGAGTAAAGGGTTTAACTTATTCCATGATGTGGGACTAAACAAAACAACGTAAAAGCATATTCATTTCATGATTTACATATATTGTAACACTCCCCCTTGAATATGTGTCTTCAAAATCTTGAATACTCTGATAACTTGAAAATTTCCCTTTTGAAACGTGTACCATGATTACTCGCCCTCCCCCTCATTATTATCTTGCTTCCATTTATCTATTTGGTTGATATGGATAATGTCCGTTGCCTCATTAAAAATCTCTGTAAGGAAAACCCAATGGGAAAAACCTTAAAAGAGGAAAAGAGTGCAACTTTTGAAATCATAGATATCATACTAAAAATGATATTCATTCTAAGAGTTTGATACTTCGGTATCAAAAAAATGTCTCATTAAACCCTTACTAAGAAAAACCCAATGGGAAAAATATTAGTGAAGAAAAAAAAGAGTACAATGACATATCTTATTTTCTCATTTCTTCAAATGAAGTTTGATACTTCTGGATTAAACTAATGCCTCATTAAAACCGTACTAATAAAAATCCTATGGGAAAAATCTTAGTGACGGAATAAGAGTACAATATAGTATGACATATTTCTACAATTTACAGAATTAAATAGAGTTTGATATTTATGGATCAATATAATACTTCATTAAAAACCTTACAAAGGAAATCCCAATGGGAAAAACCTTAGTCAAGGATAAAAATACAATTTGAATAACATATTTGAGATGTTATTTATTGAAAAGACGTTTGATTCTTCTTGATCAAGATAATATCACGTTAAATCCTTAGTAAGAAAAACCCGGTGGGAAATATCTTAAATAAGGAAAAAGAGTACATTGTAACTTATTTTCAAATGTTACTAGGAAGTTGATACTTCTGGATCAAGATAATACCTCATTAAAACCTTACTAATAAAAACCAGTGGGAAAAAATCTTAGTTAAGGAAAAAGAGTGCATTATAAAATGCTTATAGATGCTCCCCCTGATTTAAAGTTTCCTCTGAATTCATATTCGTCTTTCGATAACTTAAATTGGTTATAGATACATCTGGATCCATAAATATGTATCTCATTAATAATACAATTTATTAATAGTTTCCTTCGATACAATCAAAATTTCCAATCCAAATATTATTTGCATTTTATGTATTTTGTTTGCTACCTTTATGAAAACCACATCATGTGTTTTAATTTTTATGCTTCAAATCAGTTTTGCATATGCAACTACATATTTTATGAGTATTAAAAGTTCTTTTACAACAATACTTAAAAAGCAGGAAGTAATCTACTCATCTTAAAGTGCATCAAGATTTTCATTACAATGATACTTAGAAGATGGTTGTAGTCTACATTCCACGTTCTTTGCATTCTTTATAATCATCAAAGTTATTTATATTCTTCAGGAATAATTTTTGCACATCGCAACTAACATTTCAATGTATATTAAAAGTTTCATTACAACGATACTTAAAAATAGGAAGTAATCTACTCATCATGAATTATATCAAGATTTTCATTACAACAATACTCAAAAGTAGGTTGTAATCTACGCTTCTTGTTCTTTGCATTCTTTATAACCACAAAAGTTATTTATATTCTTTAGGAATTTGTATACTTTCATCATTTAATATGATTTAAACCATATTTATACCTTCGGGGTATATTAAGCATTTCAAGTACTTTCGCTACTTTGCGGACTATATGCCCATATTTCTCTATTGGTAAGGGATTCATGATGGCCAGTCATGTTTCCCCTAATTCAAGATCCTTAGTCTATTTATAAACATAAGCCGTTTTTTATCATCAACGATTATTTCTTGTCAGTTCTAGACATGATTTATTGAGATCTCTTTAATCATCATGTTTTAGGTACCTAAACCACTTTTAGGGTAATTTGAAATCATTTCATTAGTCTCTTCAAGAGCACCCCTAAGTGTTTCTTCACGAATACTCATCTCTTTTATTTGGCATTTCTATTACCCACTCCAAAAGTATTTCAAACTGACTTTTGTACCATATTTCAGACGTGGTTTACACATTTTAATCCTTCAGGGATTCAAATCTATATTGGAGAAAGTCTACTAGGGATATTGTTAATATTTATTCAAGTGACTTAATATTTTGTATCATTATACATGTTAACAAATATTTGAAACTGATGATCAAAATGAACTTGTATCGCTTTATCCTTCCCCTCAATATTGACAAACATTGTCACATTAAATAATAATCATCTTTGGATTCTCATTTTGATCCATTACCATATTGCTACTAGCAAATACGCCACACATACTAATGATAGGTGGATAATTCTTTTATCAATTGATAAGATGCATTCAAGTGACATTTGTGAGCTTTTGGCTCAAGTTTAAATATGGGATTCAATTATACCAAATTTCATGAATATAATCTATTTCCTGGAGATTTGACCAGGCAACTTAGTACTCGGCATACCAAGGGCGTTCGGCCTTTAAGTGGTTCACCACCACTAGTCGGCCATAGATAACGTTTGGCACAATTGCTCCACTCGGCATTCAGAACGTTCGGCCAAAGTAAACGTTCGGCATCCCAAAGGATACTCGGCCTCGTAAGCACGTTCGGCCAAAGTGAACGTTCAGCCAAAGTGAATGTTCGGCCAAAGTAAACGTTCGGCCTACAAGGAACACTTGGCGTAGAGTATGTTCGGCATCTCTGAACGTTCGGCCAGGCAAACCAACATTTTATACTGCTCGGCATCATATCGTTCGGACCAAAGCGCGTTCGGCCTCCCAAGAATGTTCGGTAATCAAAGGTGGTTCAGCCTTCTCCCCAGCACGTCCGGCCTCGATTATCGCTCGGCCTATTCCTCCCACACAACGAAGAAGTCGTTCGGCATGGAAAGAAGGGTTCGCCTTCAACCGTTCGGCCTACTCGGTTCGGCACATAGGGCACGTCCTACCTGGACCGATTTATCCAGCTACCTGGCCCACCAGAGAAGTCCAACCCACCTTCATCTATAAATAGAGGGGCACGGGCACAGAAAAGGGGGAGAGATTCTAGAGAACACTGGGAAAACTCTGCCATTTTCAAGACTCATTTCAGACCTATTTCTTTTACTTAGCAATTGTATTCAAGTAGCAAAAAAGGGATTGTATCTGTAATCAACTATCAAGGAAATCAGTGGAAATCAACTTCAAAGTGGATGTAGGCAGTTACGCCGAACCACTATAAATTTGGTGTTCTTACTTTCTGCATTTAAATTTATGTTCTCTTATCTGTTTAAATTTCTCTTCTTCATTAATCCCTCTACACAATCATTCTAAGGGTCTTAGTGACCAATTTTGGTGCTAACATTTTGGTGCTTTAACTGAGAATTGAATTCTCAGGCTATTAGGATCTACTTTGTAGCTACTGGATTGCATAAGTGCCTCGAAGGAGATCCATAATCATCCGTAGGCATTTGTTGATTCAACTCAGAGTTACTACCAATAACTGCACCATGGGAAGACCACGGGCAAGATCAATCTCTCAAAATGCAGATGCCCACGAAACTGCTAGTGTGCAACAACTCGGGCCTAGCAACCAGCAAGCTGCTCAAGGTGCAGGACCCTCCAACCGAAACCGAGCAGAAGTTGTTTCCCGAGCGGAATTCAATGACTTTATAAGAGAACTTAAGGAGAGTAGAAAGCAGCTTGCTGAGCAAATGCAAGTCAATGCTGACCTCATAACTCAGCTTACTCAACAGCAGCATCAGAATGCTGGAGGTAGCCTTGTCACTTACTCTGAAGATGATAGTTCGACTTCAGCTGATGAACCGCCTAAGCGAAGACGCCGCATGGATGAAAATGCACAAGCAGGTGCCACTGATCGATCTACTAGAAATCAAGCCCGTGGAACGGAACCCCACTTCCCTTCTTCTACACAAACCCTGGACTTGACAGCTATGATCAGGAAGTTGATGAGAGAGAATCAAGGCTTGACTAATGAAGATTAGGGAGTGTCAAAAAGCCATACTCCCTTCACGGACCCCATTCTACAGGCTGAATATCCGAGAAAGTTCAGCATGCCCACTATTCCAGCCTATAAAGGGAAAACTGTCCCTAGACAACATGTAATGAGGTATGGATGGATAATGGATTCAGCAAGAGCCAATGACGCAACCAAGTGCAGGTGCTTCCCGATTACTCTATTTGGAATTGCCACCATGTGGTTTACTTGACTTCCCCCACGATCAATATCCAGCTTCGACGAATTAGCAATGAAATTCATAGAACAATTCAGAATACACACCACCCGTCCAAAGGATGTGATGTCCTTATTAAGTGTGACCCAAGCTCCAGGAGAGTCACTGAAAGCATACTTGTAGAGATTTCACGTTGTTGCTACCGAAGTGAGCAATCCTAACGACCATGCAATTTTGATGGCAGTGATGCATGGAGTGGATCCCAATTCTGAATTCGGGATTGGTTGGAGGGAAAGCCACCAGCCACACTGGAGCGTTTTTATTCGAAGGCTCATCAGTTAATAAAGGAGGAAAGAAGCTCGGTGGACAAGGAAAGACAAGGCACCAAGGCCCGTTCAGGAATCTGTAAAGAGCAACGTCGCCATGAAGACAACTGGCAATAACTCTGGGAAGACTCAAGCCAGCGTCCAGAACAAGCATGGGCAGTCTAAAGAATCCGAAGGTGGAAATCCCGAAGAGAAGAAGGAAATGTGGAGATGGAAGTCAAGAATCCCAACCTACAACGAATACACTCGACTGAATGCGTCACTTGAGAACATCTACTTGTCAACCGGCAACACTTTTCAATACAGAAAACCACGCCAAAAGGAATCAACATAGGAGCAGAAGCGGACTGGAAAGTATTGCCGCTTTCACGTGTCTTATGGGCACAACACAGAGGAGTGCAGACATCTTCATGATGCTATTGAGAAATTGATTAGGTAGAAGAAGCTACAGGAATCTGTCAAAGACCCACAGGATGGAAGGTAAGAGACATCGGACCCTGAGCGAGGGCCAGCCGTACACCAACTAGAACAACCTAATCGGACTGTGAGTAGATTGGTCACTAACACGATTGCTGGCGGACCTCACCCTGCGGATAAGAATTGGCAGGAGATGGAATGATATGCTAACTCTCTGAGATATGCGGATTATGAGTGTTGTTCGAATGTAGAGGACGTAACTCCTGCAAAGCAGCAGCGCACGATGAATGATGACATCGTGTTCAGGAGCAGAGATGCGGATAAGATAGAGGCCCCTACTATCGACCCAATGGTCATATCCGCGACCATCGGGCCATCATTCGTAAAGAGAATTCTAATTGATTGCGGAAGTTCCGTTAACATAATCTTCCGGAAGGCATATGACCAAATGAAACTGGAAATCAAGGATTTGAAACAATCCAAAGCCAGGATACATGGCTTTAACGGCACGGCAACTGATGCCATGGGATATGTGGAATTACCCGTCGAACTGGGGCAAGGTGAACGCAGGAGAGTGCGAATCCTACCATTCATAGTGCTGGATGTCGATTCCCCATACAACGTGTTCCTAGGACGTCCAGTCCTGGCGAAATTCAGGGCAACCATGGCCCCATGGTGTTTGACGTTAAAATTTCCCACGGACAAAGGAGTAGGAGTAATGCACGGCGATCAGGCAACCGGTCGTGCATGCTATGTGGCTGAGCTCAGAGAGGTGCAGCATAGGGAGAAAGGAAAGGTTGCGGACAGCTTGGTCCGCATCCAAAACTCTGGAGATTGACAATGGGCGGCAATCTCGGATCCTTAGAGACATGGATCCAAGAGATGATGATAGGGAACCCAGGGAAACAAATGCAGCACCGGCCGAACTGACCATTGACATCTCAGTTAGCTGCAGCGACCCATCACGAGTTCTTAAAATAGGATCACAGCTTGACCCCGTAGTAGCTAAAAACCTCATCGACTTCCTCCGAGCGAACCTTGATGTTTTTGCTGGACACATTCTGATATGTGCGGGATTTCTCCTGCAATTGCGAGTCATATGTTGAACATAGACCCAAAACATGTCACGGTGAAACAGAAAAGGAGGGGCATGGACCCAGAGAGGTCCGCGGCTCTCAAAGAGGAGGTGGACAAACTAAAAACCAACGGGTTCGTCCGCGACGCCCTCTACTATGAATGGGTATCTAACCCGATGTTAGTAAAGAAAGCAAATGGGAATGGAGAACTTGTGTCGGTTACTCTGATTTAAACAAAGCATGCCCGAAGGATAGCTTTCCATTACCAAGGATTGACCAACTGGTCGATTCAACGGTCGGGCAAGAGTTGCTATCATTTATGGACGCATACTCTGGTTACAATCAAATCTCGATGCACATCCCGGACCAAGAACACACCAGCTTCGTCGCCAACGTCGGGTTGTATTGCTACGTAGTAATGCCCTTTGGATTAAAAAATGTAGGAGCAACTTATCAACGTCTGGTAAATCAAATGTTCAAAGATCAGATTGGGAAAACAATGGAAGTCTATGTGGATGACATGCTTGTGAAGTCGCGGCAGTCAAACGACCACATCCGAGACTTAGCAGAGATGTTCGATATACTCAGGCACTACGGGATGAAGATCAATCTTCTGAAGTGTTCATTCGGCGTGGCTTCAGGAAAGTTCTTGGTTTTCATTGTGAACGCGCGAGGGATTGAGGCTAACCTGGAGAAGATCCAGGCTATAAGAGATATATAGCTACCCAGAACCATAAAGCAGGTGCAAAGCCTGAATGGAAAAGTGGCTGCGCTAAGTCGATTCATATCCAGAGCTACAGATAAGTGTATTCCCTTCTTCGATGTTATAAAGAAAGGAAAGAGAAACTTCAAATGGACATCCGACTGTGAGGAAGCATTTCAGACTCTGGTAAGGCACTTAGAAAGTCCCCCGGCACTATCGAAACCAGCAGACCACGAGACGTTGTACGTGTACTTGGCTATCTCCCAACATGCCATCAGCATAGCCTTGGTCCACGAGGAAGACCGAGTTCAAAAGCCAGTTTACTATGTTGGTAAACGCTTGACGGGGGCGGAAAGGAATTATCCAAAGATTGAGAAACTCGCATATTTCTTGGTGATTGCATCACGCAAGCTTCGTCCCTACTTTCAAGCACATTCAATCGGTGTGTACACTGACCAACCCTTCCGGCAAGTACTCTAACGAACGAAAACTTCCGGAAGAATGTTAAAATGGAATATAGAGTTGAGCCATTTCGACATTGCCTACCTGCCATGAAGGGCCATACGAGGACAAGCACTAGCTGACTTCATCGCTAAATTCACTCTACCGGGTGAACCGAGTAGTCACAGGGTCATACCTCCCGTTCGTTGGAAGATGTACACCGATGGGGCATCTAACGACCATCGCTCGGGGGCAGGCATAGTCATCGTAACTCCGGAAGACCGATCAATCCGCTATGCTTTGAAGCTTGAGTTTGCAGCAACAAATAATGAAGCCGAATATGAAGCATTGATTGTTGGTTTAAGACTTGTTATCGAACTGGGAGTGAAGTCGATTGAAATCTTCTGCGATTCACAGCTGGTAGTACACCAGGTGCAGGGAGACTATCAAGCAAAGGGATAGAGACTGGCTCCTTACCTCTCTCGGGCTCGAGAGTTACTGGCAAGTCTCGAATATTATGCCATCTCCCATGTCCCATGCGAACAGAAAAGAGAAGCTGATTCGTTAGCAAAATTCGCAAGCACTGGCGATGCACAGCAGATGGGGTTGTTCCCTGTTGTAACCCTGCTTGCTCCAAGTATAGACACGATGGAGATAGATTTCGTGTTGGAAATCGAACTCGAAAAGGAATCGTGGTTGAGCCCGATCAAATGGTACTTGCTACAAAGGGATTTGGCTGAAGAAAGGAGCGAAAGACGCCAAGTCCTTCGTAAGGCTTCGCGTTATGTAATACAGGACGGGATAATGTATAGGAGGGGATTCTCGACCCCCTTACTCCGGTGCGTGGCCCATGACGAGATAAAACAGGTACTGAAAGAAGTCCATGAGGGAGAGTGTGGTGATCATACCAGGGGGAAAACATTGGCAAAGAAATCCTCCGTTATGGATACTTTTGGCAACCGTGAATCGTGACGCTGTAGATTATGTGAGGAAATGTGACAAATGCCAGATATACACGAAAATTCCAAGAGCTCCGCCGATGGAACTCACATAAAAGGTTAGTCCCTGGCCGTTTGCAATGTGGGGAATTGACCTGATTGGTTCTTTACCCATAGCCAAAGGAGGCGCGAAATATGCAATAGTGGCAGTCGATTACTTTACCAAATGGGCAGAGGCAGAGCCTATGGCCACGATCACCACTAAGAAAGTCATTAATTTTGTTCTACGAAATATCATATGCCGTTTTGGCCTTCCATGAACCATCATAACAGACAATGGAACTCAATTCGAAAGAAAGGAGTTCAAAGAATTTTGTCAAAAATGTGGCATCGAGAAAAGGTTTGCAGCCGTTTCACACCCAAAGGAAAATGGACAGGTGGAAGCTGTAAACAAAATAATCAAGTCCATATTAAAAAAGGGTTTGGAAAAGGCTAGAGGCAAGTGGGTAGATGAACTCCCGACGACGCTTTGGGCTGATAGAACTACCCACAAGACCACGACTGGCCACACTCCATTCGCATTGGCATATGGCACGGAAGCTATCATACCCGTGGAACTTGAGGTTCCATCACATCGGGTAACTTATTACGACCCTGCAACGAACCAGGATCTCTTACTAGAGTCATTGGACTTCATTGATGAAAAATGCGAAGAAGCTGATTTGAGAACGATCTCATACAGACACCGAGTCGCTAGATATTATAATGGAAAAGTCCAACCAAGGACCTTTGATGTGGGAGATCTCGTTTTGAAACGAGTCTTTCCAACTCCGTCTCACGTGAATCCCGCATGGGAAGGCCCATACGTCATCGAACGGAAGCTTGGAGAAGGAACTTTCAAGCTAGCGACCGTCGATGGTGCGACACTCCCCCAAGCATGGAATAGCGAGCACCTACGGCGTTATTACACCTAATCTGTTCCCTTCATGTAGTAATTGCATCTATTTCCAGTATGTTCTTATTCCTAGTTCTTGGCATGTAATAAAACAGTCTAGTGCTTTCATTAATAAAGGCTTGAAGCCATCTTTTTCATGAATGATTAATGTTTCTACGTATGATAATCCTGTGACAAGCAATTACAATTATATTATTCTGGCTGGCGTATGAACGCTCAAAGCAGTAATAAAATTTCCAAGTCCCCGGAGTACGGACTGGAGTACTCGAAGTCCCCGGAGTGTGGACTCGAGTATAAACGAATAAATATATCCAAGTCCCCAGAGTGCAGACTGGAGTACTCAAAGTCCTCGGAGTGCGGACTCGAGTATAAACGAGTAAAAATCTCCAAGTCCCCGGAGTGCGGACTGGAGTACTCAAAGTCCCCGTAGTGCGGACTCGAGTATAAACGAGTAAAAATATCCAAGTCCCCAGAGTGCGGACTGGAGTACTCGAAGTCTCTGGAGTGCGGACTCGAGTATAAATGAATAAAAATCTCCAAGTCCACGGAGTGCGGACTGGAGTACTCGAAGCCCCCGTAGTGCAGACTCGAGTATAAACGAATAAAAATCTCCAAGTCCCCGGGGTGCGGACTGGAGTACTCAAAGTCCCCAGAGCGCGGACTCGAGTATAAACGAGTAAAAATCTCCGAGTCCCCCAAGTGTGGACTAGAGTACTCGAAGTCACCGGAGTGCGGACTCGAGTATAAACGAGTAAAAATCTCCAAGTCCCCGGAGTGCGGACTGGAATACTCAAAGTCCCCGGAGTGTGGACTCGAGTATAAAGGAGTAAAAATCTCGGAGTCCCCGGAGTGCGAACTGGAGTACTCAAAGTCCCCAGAGTGCGGACTCGAGTATAAACGAGTAAAAATCTCCAAGTCCATGGAGTGTGGACTGGAGTACTCAAAGTCCCCGGAGTGCGGACTCGAGTATAAACGAATAAAAATCTCCAAGTCCCCGGAGTGCGGACTGGAGTACTCGAAGTCCTGGGAGTGCGGACTCGAGTATAAACGAATAAAAATCCCCAAGTCCCCAGAGTGCGGACTGGAGTACTCGAAGTCCCCGGAGTATGGACTCGAGTATAAATGAATAAAAATCTCTAAGTCCCCGTAGTATGGACTGGAGTACTCAAAGTCCCCGGAGTGCAGACTCGAGTATAAACGAGTAAAAATCTCCAAGTCCCCAGAGTGCGGACTGGAGTACTCGAAGTCCTCGGAGTGCGGACTCGAGCATAAGCGAATAAAAAACTCTAAGTTCCCGGAGCACGGACTAGAGTACTCTAAGTCTTCGGAGCGCGGACTCAAGTATAAACGACTTCAAAATCTTCAAGTCCCGGAGTGCGGACTGGGATACTCTAAGTCCCCGAAGCGCGAACTCGAGTATGAATAGTAAAAATTCTCCAAGTCCCCAGAATGCGGACTGGAATATATCACAGTCATAAGGAAAACTGAATAATAAGAATCTTTTGAAAAGACAGAAAAGGGAACTAAACTTTATTCAGGAAAAGTTTTCTGCTACAAGCACTCCAAAATTCGGGGCCAACGTTCTATCTACAAAAATTACAAAAATTATTACATGACTTAGACTGACTCTAGTTGAACGAAGGCAGTAGTCATTTCTTGTGCCTCTTCAGCTTCTTCCCAGATGACTCTTCCCCAGAGCGTTTACCCTTGGAACCTTTCCTTGATGGAGGAGTAACCACTGAAGAAGTAGGGGAACATCCAAGGGCTTGGACCTGCTGGGAAGGATGACCTTCAATGGCTTGTTCAAGGGATCATCTAGGTCCACTTCACGCGGCTCAATCTTGACTGTATCTCTATTCACTTTCTCGAGCCGCTCCTTCATGCTCAATTCAGATGTATGCTTAGAGGCGCCTGTGACTTCTACTTCATAACTCCCAGAGGAGGAATCGGATTTGCCTTGGTCAAGCACCCAGATCACTTGAGCTTCTGGCCCAGGAACCTCACCAGCATGAGCACCCCCACCGGACTTTTCCACCTCCTTGGAGACATCGCTCCTCGGAGTGGGATCGAGGTCGGAACGACCTGCACAAAATCAGAAAAGATGAGCATTAGAATGTAGTAGTACTTCACAAAGAATGACGACTTTCAAAATCTCAAAGTGGAAAGTTATCTACCAGGCCCTGGCAAACTCTCTGCCGTCAAAGGAGTTTCTCCCTCAAGGATAGGAGACAAAACATGAATGCCCAGGACAGGGGCTTTCGGATCATAGCCAATGTGTTGTTAAAAAAGATCAAGTGTCGGCCGACCAGCCGGCTGGGAAGGCATGTGAACATGAGACTCGGCCCTGGATGGGATGGCAACAACTTCTTTCCCTTTCCTCGAGGCGGAGCCTTTGCAGTAAAGAGCCTTGGCCGCCGATAGGTCCGAAGGCTCATTTCCCTTCAGAAATTCCTTTATCAAATCCTCCTCGTCAACCTCCTCGACACCGCGCTCGGCCTTCCTGATCTGAATTGAAGTATCCCACGCCTCGAACAATGATTCAAGATAGCCATCGCCCAAAAAAGTTAGGTCACAGTGCATGAGCACACGGGCGTTAAATTCAACAATGAGTGGGTTGAACGCAGTTTTAATCTCCTCTCTACCTTCCTCCCTAGCTGCCTCAAGACGGGAATCGATATCCATCAACCCCGTCCACTTTCCCTCCTCACGGGCCTCACTCTTTGATATCTTAACCCTGGAGAGCTCGCCCTCGAGTTGTTCTTTTAAAAGTCGGGTGGCGACGATCTCGTCACAGTATCGCTGTGACTCTTCCTTGGCAGTCGTTTACTCCTCCCTCTCTCTGCGGAGAAGCTCTTCAAGTTCCTTGACCCGAGCGCTGAGCGCATCCCTCTCCTTTTGAATGGAGTCCTTCTCCAAGGCCAAAGCCACACATCGCTGAACCGCCTCATCAACTCCTTCTTGTGAGTTGATTCCAAGCGAGTGACGGCCTCAGCAGTATCCCTGGCACTCCGATGGGCGGCCTCGAGTTCAGATTTATAAGTGGCGATTTCTTCGTCCTGGGCCTTAATGATGTTTTTATCATGTGTATCCTAAAGTTTCAAATGGTCTATTTCATGCTGGCGCTCCACAGAGACTTCGAAAAGTTTCTCAGCTAGGTGTACGAACGCATCATGTTGAACGTAGACGTCATTAGTGCAGGTAATGGCGTTTTGCTTAACATCTCTGGGTATAGGATGAATCGCCAGAAGGAACTTCAACCCATCGAAACACATCTTGGGAAATGTAGCCTTGAGCTTGCTCAGTCTCTCTGATATTGTGGGATCCGATGCAGGAGCAGGAGGAGACGGCTTTGCAAGTTCTCCCCTTTTATGAGAATCTTGGGACTGTAGAGTGGAAGAAGAATCAGAGCGTTGATCTCGGGGGATATCAGACTGCGACCCCTTGTAACCTGGCTGATCCTTGCTTTGCCCCGAATGAGAAGGGGGGTCGGTGATGCTTGGGCTGGTAATACAGTTTCTTCTGAGATGATGAGTCCCGAGAATGATGGTCCCCACCACCATCACCATCTCTATCTCGACGTCTCTCGGGACCCGAGGACCATCCGGACGGATGAAAATTAGAAGAACCACGGAGACGATCGAATCCGTGCGAGCGTCCCATGTCACCTGTACGAAATTCAAATAACGGCGAATTAGCAAGAGGAGTTATAAAAAAATCTAAGTAAGACTTGAGGTACAAGTGTTCTTGTGTGTCCTAGTGTTTCCCCCCGACGGACCAGTAGCCTTGCTAATAGGGGTTTTCTCTCCCTGATGCCCATATTGCCTCTGACGGGCGAATGGAATTTGAATGCCTCCGGATCGCCAAAGTCATAGTTAAGCAGATCATCGGGGATGGAGAGATTCCACTGGCCCTTTAAAGAACTTTCCACTCGCTATGAAGAAGCCTCTTTCTCTGCCGGGATGAGCGTAACTTTGAAAGTTCCACCAACCTTCTCCTTCCTTCTCCTATACATCAACTTCTTTTTTCCCTTCGAAGGGGAAGATGACGTCTCAATATCGTGCACCTCGACCAGTGGATGCGCAGTGGGACCCACATTCTCACCTTGTTTTTCAGAGGGCTCACCCTCTTTGATCTCCCCCTCCTCCTGTGCACCGTGGGTGTGGCATGATGACGATCTAGCCAACTTTTTCCCTTTACCAGATTTGGGCTTAGGAGCGGAGACGCCCTCGGGAAGACTCACCCGACGACCTTCGGCTAACAGCCCGAACCTCGACAACGACTCATTCGAGGTGAGAGTTTGAATGTCTTGTTCTTCGGCAGGAAGAGCCCTGATAGCTTCAACAGCCTTAGAGTGACCACGGTCCTCAGGAAGGGGACTGACATCTGAAAAGATAAAACAAGTGTTAGGAAAAGCATAGCATCAATAAAAACATGAGCACTATTCAAAGAAGAAGACTTACTTCCTTCAACCCATCTCCTCGCGAAGCCGGGAGGGCAGCGTATATAGAACCATTCTTGTTTGTGCATGGCAAACTTGCTCCATGCTCCGGTTAAAATTTGGCACTTGTGATACGGCTCGAGGAACACGAAAGAGGGGCTATCCTTCCGCTTCTTAATTTTATAAATATATCTGATGTCGTTGGGAGTTGGAGGTCTAGAGTAGACGGCCATGAAGAGGAGGTAAGTCCCATATATGAACGTGTGTCCGTTGGGGTGTAGCTGCGACGGGGCGACGTCGATATGTTGCAACACATCCCGAAGGAACAAATTGAATGGAGGCCCACTGCCCACCCAGCACATAAATTAATTGCAGGCGGTGTATCCGACTGGGGGAAGGTGTGGACGATCATGGACCGATGGAACCAATACGTCGGCAAAAGGGATTCCGTGAATCGAACATATCCGCCGGAGCGCAGCTTCGTTAATCCTCGAAGCCTGTGAATCGATCGGATTATCCAGGAGGATCGTTGACTCCAGGGTATCAGGAGCAAAATCATGAGCGGGGAAGGTTGATGGATTAGAAGTGTCTGCGCCCCCTTATTTGGAAGATGGCCCGGGCCTATCTGAGATGGTGGCGGAGCTGGATCTTTTAGACATCTTCAATAAATAGCGGATCTGACAAAATACCTGTGAGAACTATACTTGAAAAATGATCGATGTCAGAATTGACAACACGAATAATCCCCCCACGTGGTGTGTGAACTAGTGCAATCAATTGTTTATAAGCATTGAAAATTTGGAAGTCGCAAGGTAACTAATATGAAACTAAGATTATAACCCTCGCCTTCAGAGACCGTCATCGCTGACCGTCTCCAAAAGCCCGCCATATGGCGATTACAGTTTCAAGTCCAGGGAGCGTTAGAGGAAGTTATCCGATTACGTCAAGTAAAGTTCAGATATATGGCTATTGGAAGTAGGAGGTTATCAGTTCAAATTGGTTCTATATGCTAGCGTGTTAGAGTCATTGCCCTTGTTTTACGACCATTCGGCATGCTTTGTTCGGCACGTTTGTTCGGCATTTAAGTGTGGTTCGGTTAGGCATTGTTCGGCACGTCTGTTTGGCATTTATGTGTGGTTCAGCTATGCACTGTTCGGCGTGTTTGGTTCGACATTTATGCATCGTTCGGTCTAAGGTTGTTCGGCCTTGATATGGCTCGGCATTGATGTTTGTTCGGCTATGCTGTTGTTCGGCGAAGTTATCGCTCGGCCTACAACTCTCGTTCGGCCTAACTACAGTTCGTACTGGGTAGCACTCGGCAGGGTATCGTTCGGCCAAAATACCATTTGGCCGAAACAACACTCAGCCTCCCCACTAACTCACGCTAACTCCCTAACCTTCCATCCCATCGTTCGGCCAATGATGTGCCGTGCCAAACCTAGGTTAGGCCGAGCTTCGGCGCTTGGCACGGCCTTCAAATTTTCCTCTCCTCCACCTTTTCTCTTTCCCAAAACTCGTTTGATACAAGGGCGCCATGCCGAACCACAACATCTCTCCCAAACAACTAGACAACCCCTACGAGTGGTCATCCCTAACCACTTCTCCCTACCTCACCTCGCTCGGCCTTGGAGACATCCTAATCGGAGTTTGGGTCCTCCGCCCACATAGCCCATTAGACCATGATTCTGACCTAAGCCGATTGATCGAAACTTATCGGGGAAAGTACTTGGATAAAGGGATTTTACCTAGTTCGTGGATCGAGCTTTAGGAAGGGTTGATAAGTCCTTAGAATCTGATGACAGGGGTAGTTCGAAAGTTTGAAATTGCAGAAGTGAAAGTAAAGAAAAAGGAGGAAGAAGGAGAGGTCGGGTTTTATAAGGAAGAAGAAGAAGGTGAAGAGACTGTGACCGGTTCTACCGGTCAAAGCGATACCATTCGGCTAACATGGATCGTTCGACTAACATGGATCGTTTGGCCAACGTGGATTGTTCGGAAAACGTGGTTCGTTCGGAATCTACGCCATGTTCGGCCAGGAGAGTCATGCTTCCCCCAAGAGTGATGACCAAGGTTCGAAGCAAAGCATGGAAGGCGAGTAATCCAAAGCGTATCACGTTCAGTCACATAACACACTTTGGGGGGAAAGTGTTTCCTGGAGATTTGACCAGGAAATATAGTACTCGGCATACCAAGGGCGTTCGGCCTTTAAGTGGTTCAGCACCATTGGTCGGCCAAAGATAACGTTCGGCACAATTGCTCCACTCGGCATTCAGAACGTTCGTCCAAAGTAAACGTTCGGCATCCCAAAGGATACTCGGCCTCGCAAGCACGTTCGGCCAAAGAGCACGTTTGGCCAAAATGAACGTTTGGCCAAAGTGAACGTTCGGCCAAAGTAAACGTTCGGCCTACAAGGAACACTCGGCGTAGAGTATGTTCGGCATCTCTGAACGTTCGGCCTGGCAAACCAACATTTTATACTACTCGGCATCGCATCGTTCGGACCAAAGCGCGTTCGGCCTCCCAAGAATGTTCGGTAATCAAAGGTGGTTTGGCCTTCTCCCCAGCACGTCTGGCCTCGATTATCGCTCGGCCTATTCCTCCCACACAACGAAGAAGTCGATCGGCATGGAAAGAAGGGTTCGGCCTTCAACCGTTCGGCCTGTTCGGTTCGACGCACAGGGCACGTCCTACCTGGACCGATTTATCCAGCTACCTGGCCCACCAGAGAAGTCCAACCCACCTTCGTCTACAAATAGAGGGGCAGGGGCACAGAAAGGGGGGAGAGTGTGACGCCCCACCTCTATACCCACGCTAGCCAAGGACACTACAGGGTAATGCTGTCAACTAACACGGAGAATAAGGCTGGTTGGGAGCGACCATCTATAGCCTTGCTCTAACTATCTATTGAATACATCGACAATAAACATACAAAGCAGTTCGACATATCCAACGAATACTTAAAACAAAACCATAGGTGGTTGAAGGATCTATCAGAATAGAATATAACAACTCAAAAGTAATATACATCACAGAACAGTAGAGCATCATATACGCAGATACAGATACATAACAGAGTATACAAACTAATACACGTCAAGTGGTATAGCAACCCACAATATACAGACGAATCAAAAGAATATATATATCAGAGTTACAATAAAAGGACTACACAAAAAGCTTTAACAAAAAGGAACAAGCTGAATATCCATGCGGAAGCAAAATAGGCCAAGTCCAAAAGCACCTAACCTGAAACATCTCGGTCTGACCCGAGTATAAAATACACGGGTCAGTCTAGCTAAACAAATCAGTTAGATAAACTGAACAACAATAAACTGCAAGCTTACAAAGTATAACAAATATCTCTAAAAGAGATAACACAATCATCTAACAAAAGATGAATCATATGATAACAAGCCTCATATCATCGGCAACTCATAGAAACAAAGGATAGCAATATCCCAAAGCAAGCCAAAAAGGCAATAACAAATACCCATAAGGTATACAAGTTCCACAAGGTAAACGCTACACATCATGCGGCTCAAAAAGACCAACACCGAAGGGCGATACCCAGGGAATATACATATCAATGAAACATCATAAAATTTGCTCGATCTCAGTACTGTATAAACAAGGATCCATGAGCCCGAAGACCCCAATATCGCCCATGCGGCTCATAACGACCAACATCGGAAGCGATACTAAAGGGCACCACAATATCACCCATGCGGCTCATAACGACCAACATCGGAAGCGATACTATAGGGCAACAAACCCGAAGTTACATACCCGAAGGCAACATACCCGAAGGCAACAAACCATAGTGGTGAAGGTCCGGAGGCCCGATACTAGACACCACTAACTAGAGGAATGTGTCATAACTCTCAAAAAGGAATCCGAAAAGTGGTAACGTGAGTCCCATAACCACTCGTTCGCACTAAACGGTTTACTATCCGTTAGTTAATTTCACACTCAAAGCAGTACAAAGTTCACCTCGTATCATCGGTGAACCAAACCCGAAGGTCAAAACGATCAATTGAATAGGTTAGGGACTAATCGGAAGGATAAACGCACAGGTTCATGGTCCGTGTTTTGCCCAACCATTTAATCACCCTTCCACTTCGCTCGAAGTGCGAAATTGTGCGTGTGTTTTAAATAGAATTTATAAATCGGAGAAGCGAACTTTTAATACGATTTGAAGAAATCATTTATAAAACCCGTGAATGAAGTCAAAAAGGAATCATCAAGGTCAAATATGCATAAACAACTAATTGGAATCAATATGCATCGATTAAATTTAGAAAACTAAACGAATAAGGCAAATTGGAAAAAAACAATAGATTCAAACGTCTGAAAGGAGTGGTTCAGACGTCTGAATCTGAAAATCAATTTGTTTTCCAGAACAGAATTCAGACGTCTGAACCCAAACTTTCAGACGTCTGAAATAGGCAATATTCGGCCTATTTCCTTTTTGGTTGAAAATTAGCCAATTCAGACGTCTGGAATATAAATTCAGACATCTGAATCTGGGGATGAAAATCTTCCCCAGAACAATATTCAGACGTCTGAAAATAGGGTTTCAGACGTCTGAAACATGATGGTCAGTCATTTCCTGAACCTAGGCCATTTATGGCCAGACAAATCGAAAGCAATCGGAAATGAACAAATGTTAGGAATTCATACCTAACATCAAAGTTATCAAAAGAAGTAGATGTGAGTTTAAAACTCACCTTTAATTCAAAACAAAAAGAAGGAGTTCAATTTGCAAGGAGAAGACCAACAAATCTCCACTTCAACTCTACTAGCTTCAATCTAAGAATAAAACAAGAATTTTCCTAAGTTTAGGTTTACGAATTTCTGAGATTGAAGAGAGAAAGAGATAGAGAAGATGAAGAGGAGCTTACCTATGTCTTCTCTTTGATTTTGGAGCAAGAATCAAGTTTACAAGAAGAAACTAGGGCTTGGAATTTCTATTTCCCTTCCCTTCCACCATTTTCAATTTTTCTAAAGCTTAAGAAATGAAATGAGGGAATGGATGAAGAGTTAATGAGCTAGGGGGTTAAGAGGAAATTGGGGCTGAACCCAAACCCAAAACCCAATTAGGAAAAGAGTCAAAATTTCACAAACTCCAAACATATCGAAGCTTATACTCAAAAAGATCGCAAACGCCATTTTGGAATTAATGGAAATGGTTTCGAGTTCCAATTCGGCCATTTGCAAAAAGTAACTTTTCGGATCCAAAAATCCGACTAACGACACTGTATTTAAATAAAACATTTAAATATAAAATTGTTAAATATGCGGGTTGTTACAGATCTCCCCTCCTTACAAAATTGCGTCCCCGCAATTCCTAGAGACGATATTTGTAACAACTACATACATACAACATTCAAAAGAAAAGAAAATAAGCTTGAGATGAAAAGATATACTCACCGTTCCCAAGCAAAGATAAAAAACCCGGATAAGATCGCTCAATAAACTCTCTGGTTTCCCAAGTACAGTCATTGGGATCAGCGGACCATTGAACTTTAACGAGCGGAACGTCCTTGTTCCGAAGGTGTCGCACCTCCGTGTCAAGTACGCGAATAGGCTGCTGTACAATAGATAAGTCCGGTGAGATCTCAAGCTCAAGCAAATCAGGAGAATCAATAACAGAATCCGATTCCCGAAGACACTTCCGAAGTTGCGAGACATGAAACATGTCATGAATGCCAAATAAATGAGCAGAAAGTGAAATTCTATAGGCCACAGGGCCAATACGTTCAGTAATAGAAAATGGTCCTTTATAGCGAGGAGCCAATTTCCCAGTCGTACTGAAACGCATAACCCCTTTCAAAGGAGAAACACGAATAAAAACAAGATCGCCCATCGAGAACTCAAGAGGCTTCCTACGATTGTTCGCGTAGGATTTCTGGCGACTCTGTGCCTCTTTCATTCTCAACCAGATAAGATCAATCTTCTTGGAAGAAACACGAACAAAATCTGGACCAAGAATAAGCTTCTCCCCAGATTCCAACCAACAAGAAGGTGATCGACATGGCCTTCCGTATAAGGCTTCGAAAGGAGCCATACCGATACTAGATCGGAAACTATTGTTGTAGGAGAACTCTACAAGAGGTAGGTGATCCTCCCAGCTACCACCGAAGTCAAAAATACAAATACGGAGAAGATCTTCCAAGATACGATTCACCCGTTCAGTCTGTCCGTCAGACTGCGGATGATAAGCTGTACTAAAATTAAGCTTTGTTCCCAAAGCTTGCTGAAGACTCTACCAAAAATGACTCGTGAATAAAGGATCACGGTCACTCACAATAGAACTAGGAACACCGTGAAGTCTCACGATTTCCTTGACATATAACTTAGCCAAATGCGAAGCATACCTATTAGACTTAATAGGGAAAAAATGAGAATACTTGGTGAGGCGATCAACAATAACCCAAATGCTAGAATGTCCCGATCTCGAACGAGGTAGGCCGTCAATGAAATCCATAGAAATCTGATCCCATTTCCACAATGGAATCTCTAGAGGTTGAAGAAGACCAGAAGGATGCTCATGTTCGGCCTTAAAACGCTGACAAGTTATGCAATTACTCACATAACCCGCCACATCGCGCTTCATGCCTTTCCAATAATAAAGACGATGCATATCGACATACATCTTACTACTACCAGGATGAATGGTGTTCTTAGAACGGTGACAGTCATTAAGAATGTCATGCCTAAGTGCAAAATCAGAAGGCACAAAAAGACGGTTCTTCTTGCGAAGACACCCATGAGAAACAATGCTGAAATCCCGCAATGCCTCATCACAGGATCCAGACTCACAAAGCTGAATAAGATGCAACAAATCAGGATCACGCCGTTGGGCATCGGCAACACGATCCAATAAAATGGGTCGAGCTCCCAAACTAAATAATAGAATAGGAGAATCAAAAGATGAACCTCGATCACGAATTTCACAAAAAGATAGAGTCTCAAGAATATTCCATTCGGCAAGCATCATAGAAATAACAGCCGAATGTTTGCGACTAAGCGCATCAGCAACATGATTACCCTTTCCAGGGGTATACTGGATATCAAAGCCATAGGAAGTAAGAAACTCGAGTCAACGCTGTTGTCTCATATTGAGTTCCTTCTGAGTGAAAAAATATTTCAAAGATTTATGATCGGTATAAAGAATGAAGCGCTCGCCCAATAAATAGTGTCGCCAAATCTTCAAGGCAAAGACAATGGCGGCTAACAGATCATGAGTGGCATAGCGAACTTCATTCGGACGCAGTTTCCAAGAAGCATAAGCAACTACCCGATCCTTCTGCATAAGAACAGCACCGAGACCACTACCACAAACATCGGTGTAGACAACCAGATCATGATTCCCTTCAGGAACCACCAAAATAGGAGCATTAGTGAGAAGTTCCTTCAATGTCAGAAAGGAAGCTTCACACTTGTCGGACCAAATAAAACGAATGCCTTTCCGAGTAAGGCAGGTGAGAGGAAGCACAACACGGATAAAATCCTTAATGAACCGATGGTAATAACCCGCCAATCCAAGGAAACTACGAAACTCATGCACATTCTCAGGCCTCTTCCAATTCTGGATGGCTTCGATCATTGAGGGATCGACAGAAGTGCCATCGGAAGATACAACATGGCTTAAGAACTGAACCTTATTCTCCCAAAAATGGAACTAGGAGAATTTGGCTTTAAGCTGATGGTGACGGAGAGTACTCAAGACAATTCTCAAGTGATTAGCATGCTCAGCTTCAAACTTAGAATAAATAAGGATATCATCAATGAACACAAGGATGAACTTATCGAGATATTCCCGGAATACTCGATTCATGAGATCAACAAAGAAACCAGGAGCGTTCGTCAAACCGAATGGCATAACGAGCCACTCAAAAGAACCATAACGAGTGCGGAAAGCGGTAAGAGGAATACTATCCTCCGCAACTCGTAACTGATGAAAACCTACGGCAAGGTCTAGCTGAGAAAAGACCTTAGCACCACTCAATAGGTCGAACATATCATCGATTCTAGGCAATGGATACCTATTCCTGATGGTTAACTCGTTAAGTTTGCGATAGTCAATGCAAAGCCTAAGAGTTCCATCGGACTTCTTCACGAAGACGACCGCGGATCCCCACGGAGAAAAACTGGACTGAATTAACTACTTGGACTCAACCTCTAAAAGCTGCTTCTTGAGTTCCTCATTTTCCGTTGTAGACATCCTCGTAGAAGGACGACTAACTGGCTGTGCGCCTGGAATGAGATCAATGCGGAACTCAATTGCCCGCTCAGGTGGCAAACCCGAGACAGGATCAAAAACATCAGAAAAGTCACAAGCAATAGGAATACGAGATATATCATCATCATCTCGCAAGTCAAGAGAATATAAAGCCATTTTGGAATTATCCACATCCCGAAGAATAAGAGATAACTGAGTAGGCGACTCTGGATGTCGAAGATATATAATTCTTTCCGAACAAATAATCTTGGCATCATATCTTACTAGCAAGTCCATACCCAAAATCAAATCAAATCCCAGACAAGAAATAACGTGCAGACTCGCACGAAAAGAAAAGCTACATAAAACAATCTCAACATCATCACAAAGCAGGCTAAGGGTCGCGGATCCCCCAATAGGATTCACAATCCTTAAAGTAGTAACCAAACAAGAAACATCCAAAGATAAATCATCAACGAGCTTTTTCGATACGAAGGAATGTGATGCACCCGTATCGAAAAGAACTCGTATACTAAGATCATGAAATAAAATAGAACCTTCCAACATAGGTGGAGATATACCTTTGGGCTGCGAGGGACCTTCAGAAGCCTTAGCAGCATAAAGCTTGCTAGACCTGGCACCAGCCGGAACAGTAGGGCAAGCTGAAACATGATGACCTTCCTTCTTGCAATAGCGGCTGAAGGGAGGCTTAGGACAAGCTCGAATAATATGATCAGGAGAACCACAATTGAAACACTTCCGAACGAAAGATGTTCCAGAAGACTGAGGCTGAGAACTAGAACCACCAGTCTTCTTCTTCTTAGAAGGAAAAGGCTTCTTCTGAAATGGAAACTGCCTCTTGTTGGGGTTCTTGGAAACCTCAACATCAACATCACTATCACACTCCTTCTCGACGGTCTCGAGATGAAGCGCAGAATCAACTAACTCCTTAAAAGAAAGCTTAAGCTGGAGCAACAAAGACTTCTTTAGATATTTCTTAAGACCAGAAACAAACTTCAGATTCTTCTTATAAGAAGTGCTAATGAATTCAAGACCATACTTAGATAAAGCCTCGAATGATGCAACATACTCAGAAATAGAGGATTTCCCTTGCTTCAACTCAAAGAAGTGACGGGTCAATAATTTTTTTTCAGATTCAGGAACTAACTTGAGTTCAAATCGCTCCCGAAACTGAGTCCAAGAGAGAGTAGATTCATCAATTTCGGCTATAAGAAGCTCATACCAATCAAGATCACGCTCTTGTAATAAGCTAGAAGTTACAAGAACTCTATCATGGTCAGAAAGATCCATGCGAGAGAAAATACGCTCGCACGTGCGAAACCAAGCTTGGACTTCAAGAACGGACTCGGAGCCTTTAAACGGTTTTCCTCCAAGATGAGCAAAATCACTGCACTGGCGTGCAAAGGCAGACTTGCGAGGTGGAGACACTCGAGGAGGAACTGGAGGCTGAGTACTCCTAAACAATTCCAAAAACTGATCGGCAGACATGTAAACGCCATCCGGATGTGAGCCACTGGATCGTCCAGCATCTGAACATCGTCCCCTGCCTCTTCCAGCCATATGCTGAAGTAAGATAAGAACAAGATTAATCACAAGGCGGATACTTCAATACGGAATACTATGGAATAAAATGCATTCCTAGACGTATTCCCCAAATTCTATCTAACCTTTGATGATCGAAGAAATAGAAAGGCACGATGATTCAAAGATTTGTATCACTTATACACTTTGATGTACCGTAATATGTGCATCTATTCTATGTTTATCATATTTTGTCCTGAACTCAGCTCTGATGCCACGTTGTGACGCCCCACCTCTATACCCACGCTAGCCAAGGACACTACAGGGTAATGCCGTCAACTAACATGGAGAATAAGGCTGGTTGGGAGCGACCATCTATAACCTTGCTCTAACTATCTATTGAATACATCGACAATAAACATAAAAAGCAGTTCGACATATCCAATGAATACTTAAAACAAAACCATAGGTGGTTGAAGGATCTATTAGAGCAGAATATAACAATTCAAATGTAATATACATCACAGAACAGTAGAGCATCATATACACATATACAGATGCATAATAGAGTATACAAACTAATACACGTCAAGTGGTATAGCAACCCACAATATACAGACGAATCAAAAGAATACATATATTAGAGTTACAGTAAAAGGACTACACAAAAAGCTTTAACAAAAAGGAACAAGCTGAATAGTCCACGCGGAAGAAAAATAGGCTAAGTGCAAAAGCACCTAACCTGAAACATCTCGGCTGACCCGAGTATAAAATACACGGGTCAGTTTAGCTAAACAAATCAGTTAGATAAACTGAACAACAATAAACCTGCAAGGTTACAAAGTATAACAAATATTTCTAAAAGAGATAACGCAATCATCTAACAAAAGATGAATCATATGATAACAAGCCTCATATCATCGGCAACTCATAGAAACAAAGGATAGGAATATCCCAAAGCAAGCCAAAAAGGCAAAAACAAATACCCATAAGGTATACAAGTTCCACAAGGTAAACGCTACGCATCATGCGGCTCAAAAAGACCAACACCGAAGGGCGATACCCAGGGAATATACATATCAATGAAACATCATAAAATTTGCTCCAGCTCAATACTGTATAAACAAGGATCCATGTGCTCGAAGACTTCAAACCCAGTATTTCCCATGCGGCTCATAACGACCAACATCGGAAGCGGTACTAAAGGGCACCCCAATATCACCCATGCGGCTCATAACGACCAACATCGGAAGCGATACTATAGGGCAACAAACCCAAAGGCAACATACCCGAAGGCAACAAACCGTAGTGGTGAAGGTCCGGAAGCCCAGTACTGGACACCACTAACTGGCGGAATGTTTCATAACTCTCAAAAAGGAATTCGAAAAGTGGTAACGTGAGTCCCATAACCACTCGTTCGCACTAAACGGTTTACTATCCATTAGTTAATTTCACACTCGAAGCAGTACAAAGTGCACCTCATATCATCGGTAAACCAAACCCGAAGGTCAAAACGATCAATTGAATAGGTCGGGGACTAATAGGAAGGATAAACGCACAGATTCATGGTCCGTGTTTTGCCCAACCGCTTAATCACCCTTCCACTTCGCTCGAAGTGCGAAATTGTGCGTGTGTATTAAATAGAATTTATAAATCGGAGAAGCAAACTTTTAATACGATTTGAAGAAATCATTTATAAAACCCGTGAATGAGGTCAAAAAGGAATCATCAAGGTCAAATATGCATAAACAATTAATTGGAATCAGTATGCATCGATTAAATTTGGAAAACTAAACGAACAAGGCAAATTGGAAAAAAACAATAGATTCAGATGTCTGAAAGGAGTGGTTCAGACGTCTGAATCTGGAAATCAGTTTGTTTTCCATAACAGAATTCTAACGTCTGAACCCAAACTTTCAGACGTCTGAAATAGGCAATATTCGGCCTATTTCCTTTATGGTTGAAAATTAGCCAATTCAGACGTCTGGAATATAAATTCAGACGTCTTAATCTGGGGATGAAAATCTTCCCCAGAACAATATTCAGACGTCTGAAAATAGGGTTTCAGACGTCTGAAACATGATGGTCAGGCATTTCCTGAACCTAGGCCATCTTTGGCTAAACAAATCGAAAGCAATCGGAAATGAACAAATGTTAGGAATTCATACCTAACATCAAAGTTATCAAAAGAAGTAGATGTGAGTTTAAAACTCACCTTTAATTCAAAACAAAAAGAATGAGTTCAATTTGCAAGGAGAAGACCAACAAATCTCCACTTCAACTCTACTAGCTTCAATCAAAGAATAAAACAAGCATTTTCCTAAGTTTAGGTTTAGGAATTTCTGATATTGAAGAGAGAAAGAGATAGAGAAGATGAAGAGGAGCTTACCTATGTATTCTCTTTGATTTTGGAGCAAGAATCAAGTTTACAAGAAGAAACTAGGGCTTGGAATTTCTATTCCCTACCCTTCCACCATTTTATGTTTTTCTAAAGCTTAAGAAATGAAGTGAGGGAATGGATGAAGAGTTAATGAGCTAGGGGGTTAAATGGAGATTGGGGCTGAACCGAAACCCAAAACCCAATTAGGAAAAGAGTCAAAATTTCACAAACTCCAAACATATCGAAGCTTATACTCAAAAAAATCGCAAACACCATTTTGGAATAAATGGAAATGGTTTCGAGTTCCAATTCGGCCATTTGCAAAAAGTAACTTTTCGGATCCAAAAATCCGACTAACGACACTATATTTAAATAAAACATTTAAATATAAAATCGTTAAATATGCGGGTTATTACAGAGAGATTCTAGAGAACACCGGGGAAACTCTGCCATTTTCAAGACTTATTTCAGACCTATTTCTTTTACTTTGCAATTGTATTCAAGTAGAAAAAAAGGGACTGTATCTGTAATCAACTATCAAGGAAATCAATGGAAATCAACTTCAAAGTGGATATAGGCAGTTGCGCCGAACCACTATAAATTTGGTGTTCTTACTTTCTGCATTTAAATTTATGTTCTCTTCTCTGTTTAAATTTCTCTTCTCATTAATCCCTCTACACAATCATTCTAAGGGTGTTAGTAACCAATTTTGGTGCTAACATAATCCAGTTGAAATTGCAGCAATTTTTTTTGAAATATGCTTCTGTCTTTCAATTTTAGAAATAACGTAAAGATATTCTTTGGCGTTTTCATTATAGTTCCAATATGGTAGCCATTCATTAATGTATCCTCAAAACTCAACAAATTTCTTTTAAATTTGTTTGAGTATAATGTATTTTGAATCAATATATATGTACCATTTGGAAATACTATATGGGCTCTTCCAGTCCCTTCAATTATATTAGCAATTTTTCTATGGTTGAAATTTTTATCAATATATTTTCACATAGTTCGGAGAAAAAACTTCTGGTTTTTCAAAATAATGCGAGTAGTTGCACAATTTAGTAGGCATATATTATCACTCAAATATTGATGGTCCATATCTTAAGAACTAAAGACAATATAGTTAGTTAACTACTAAATTTATAAGCACAAACAAATGATACTACTTTCCAAAAATTTAAAATAGAATACTGATTAAAGCCAACATTATCGGTACATTATTTCAATTAGTTATGAAAGGAAAAACATGCAAGCACCAACTTCCAACAGATTTATTGAACTGAAATAAAATAAAATCCATATAGCAGACTTCAGGCTGCTACTATTGATCAATTCGACCATATCATTTATCATTGCACTTAGATTTTCTTCATCAATGAAGTTTCTGTCATCAACTTCGAAGAAATGATCTAACTTCAGGTTAGTATTACTAGAAAATCCTTTCACATAATTTTAGTTTAGAAGTAATCCTAAATACACAGGAATTGTATTTCCTAACAGATTTAAAGACTTGAAACTTCAAGTACAACGACTCGTGTCTAGTGTTTAGAAGTGTGACCATATTTTGGTGGTCATAACGCTCCTTCAAGGAGTTCCATAGGTAAAGATGATCTTTTTCAGTTAAATGTTATATTTTAAGATTGTCATGGATATGACACCTTAAAAATATAAGAGCCATTGTTTTATCTTATTGGATTGTCATTTTTATGGCATATTCTAAGCAACGAGATTGTAATTGGATGTCAACATCCAATATCTATGACAAAAAGTTATCTTCTAATAAGTACAAAGCTTTGAATTCAAGCTTGGTTGTGTTTATCATATTACCAACTATAAGTGGAAATAAAAATGAATAAGTATCAAAATATTGTTCATGGGTATATAATCAATGCATTTCAAAAAATAAGAAACCATATCTGATAGTAGTTACAGTTAAAGAATAAAAAAATTAATGCAAAATAGTAAAAGACAAACAAATATAATATATAAAAGAGACTATAATTTCTTATTTATATCCTTTTGATAGCTCTAGATCCAATCTGATTAATTGCATTCATTACTTTTTTTGAAAATGCAAAACTGTCCTTGAAAATATGGAAAGCCCTTTATATGGATTGATTGGTGGAGAAGGGATGAATTATAATCAAAGATTATGCAGACTTGATTATGTTTTCTTTCATAATTTAGGCAAATTTAAGAATATGAATATGTCGTATTAAATAGCATTTATTAATTCATAACAACTGCAATAGTGAGAAACAAGAATATATAACATGTATATACTTTATGATCCTTGTCAACAATAAGCGATATAAAAGAAGAATAAATGTATGAAGTATTCATACGCATCTTTGTTGGACCATTCTCATTAATTAATTAATTTTATTTAACGATTTATTAATTGCTACTGATTAATATATGCGGTTATTACATATTGTAAGCTAAACAGAGAGAGGAAATTTGTACATCACATAGTGTATGAATAATATCATGAAAAACATAATAGTTTGACTTGGCAACTAAAAAGTATGTTGTATGAGTTACACCTATTGATAACGTCAATAAGTATATTTTTGTGACATGACAATAATAGATAAAAGATTATGCATATAAAATAGTAAACACTGGAATAGCTCTTTGCTGAAAGAGGAAAGATGAATGATTTTTATATATAATACAACATAATTGATGTGTGTATAAATATTAACATTCATTTTATGAAGAATCCAAAATACTCACTTGATGAGCTAAAGGAAAGAAACCTGATCTATTATATTTTACCTTTTGAAAGACATGATTGGATGCATGAAAGAAGGAAAAAAATTAGGAAATAAACTTCATATTAGAATACCTTGTTTTCTATTAAAAAGAAAGAGAGCAGGAAAGTAGATATATTTCTATGTACTTATTTGGTTTAGTAAAAGCACCAAATATATCAACAAATCTCTTCTGGAGATTTTATTATTATTATTATTATTATTAACACCACTACTTCTGGAGTGAACAAATTTGTGTGCATTATTTGGTTTAGTAGTTAATACCATTGGTAAATATTTTTAGAACTTCAGGTTCCAATTTTACTTTAAAATAAAGTCTTTGTTTAGTACTTTAGATCCTAAATGGTACAACTTGATTTTCATTATCAAACTTCAGGTTTGTTTGCAATTGGAATTTACCATAATCTAAATTAGCTTTTCTAATAATTCAAATCTTCACATCTCAAATTTATATATTTGAGTTTTGATATATAAACTCTTTTTTTTTAGGAATGCAAACTTATATGCATAATTTTATTTTGAGAACTTCGTGTCCCAAATACAATGAAACAAGAGGACTCTTCATAATTGTATTCGAACGTGGGAATCATAATACTATTTCTCTTCGAGAAAATAGTATTTACCACATTTGTAATGTTATTTCAACATATTATTTTTATGTTATGTCTTCTGGACATATCAACATCTTCTTCTGGAATTGCTCACTTTTTTTCATGGCTTTATTTTAGCTTATGAAAACTTTAATCTTTCACCTCCGCACATATGAACTTCAGGTTCTTATTCTTTCATATAGACTTAATACGATCTTATAAATATGTATTATCCTTATATTTGTTTCTTTAAGAAATAGTGAAATATTTCTTCTGGAAATATAAATCATGTGGTAAAATTATTTCTACAGTTCTCATTCATACCGAAATCCAAACAAAAAATTTCAAAATTAATTTTTTTCCCCCAATGGAATGAGACCTAAAAGTTTAGATCTACAATAAAATGAGATCTAAAATGATAAGATTAATAGAGCAAGATCTACGAGGTAAGATGTGTGTGTGTGTGTATACATACATACATATATATATATATGTATGTATGTATGTATGTATGTATGTATGTATGCATACATATGTATATAATGAAATCTAGAAAATTAGATATATGATAGAAAAGATCTAAAAAGAAAATTAACAGAATAAGGTCAGAAATTACATTTTAGTCTATGGAACAACTTTAGTCTCAGATCAAATTTAAAATTATCACAAAAAATGGATATACATGAATGACAATTAAACAAGAGATTTGATGATTAATATCTACAGATCTAAAAAAATAATATCATATGAACAGATAGTAAAATCTACAAGAGATCTGAAAAATTAGAATTAAAAAAATAAGATCTACAACAAAACAAGATCTGAAATACATGGACAAAAAAAAGATGTACAAATAGAATCAGATCCGTAGATCAATGATACAATGAGATCTACAAGAAAAAAAATTAATAGAATGAGATCTGAAAGATTTGCTCAATTAGATAAGAAAGATAGCTTACCGTTTAGAAGATTTATAAGAGTTTCGTGCTGATAGCGTGTTATAAAATGAAGAAAGTTGTAACAACCCGGGATTTTGGAGATTACCGTTAATATTAAATTATAATGCAAATTATAATTTAATATTTGTTTAAAAATGAATTGGATAACAAAATTAAGGATTATATTATTTATTTTATATAAACAATATCTTGATGAATATAATTTGGGATTTGAATTTTAGATAAGTCATATTATTTTATTTGAAGCCTATTTCAACACTTGGTGGTTGAAAAAAAGTGTAAATGAATGAAAAAAGTTTGAAAAACTTTATTTTTGGATTTGGATTGAAAGTAAATAATTATGATGGTTTTAATTTTAGTTAATTAGAAATATTGGAAATTTATTCCAATGTTAACCTCCTATTGTAAAATAAAAGGAATAATATGAAGAAAATAAAATTTAGAAGTGTAATTAGGCTTGGAACGATGTATTAATATTATAAAAATGTTAAAACATTGTAATACACTTCATTAGACTTAAAAATAATTTGGTTGAAATGGATGAAAATAGTGATTTTTCACTAAAAATGGGAATATTGGTAAATATTGTTAAAAAATTGTGTTATATGGAGAAAATAATATTTTTAATTGGGAAAAAATATTCTGATAATTGGACAGACCTTTTTCGTTTTAATTCATAATTCGATAATTTTAGATGTTCTTGAAAGAAAAGACTTAGATCTACAAGTTTCATGTTTTGAGTTTTCTAAAATTTTGAAGTTTTCTTGATCAAAATCATGGTTGTTTGTTGCTGTCTCGAGAGCAAATTGACAGCAGCAACAATCATAGGCCAGAGAAGTGTTTTACCCATAAGTTTTTCTTTTCTTATCCAATTTAGGTCAAAAAAATTTTTTGCTGGAAAATATATTCAATAAGGAGTAATTTATCTTCAGGCTTCATTTCGATATTTTACTATTTGACTGACCTAAAACATATTTGTAAGCAGAAGTATAGTTATGTCTATGACAAAATTTACTGAGTTTGAATCTGATATTGTTTAAGCTATATCTTTCTCGATTTATATCGGAATTCGATAATTTTTAATTTTTCAGAAAGCACAGTTCATGTACTACAACTTTCGTTCATTGAGTTTTCTATAATTTTGAAGTTATAAGTTTCATTCATGGCATTTTTTCAGAAAGCTATAAGTTTCATTCATGGCATTTTTTAATTTTGAAGTTTTCTTGGTTGAAATTATGGTTGTATGTTGCTGTCCTGAGAGCAAAATGACAGCAACAACAATCGTTGACCTTAGAATTGTATTAGCTCGTTTTTGCTCTCATTCTCTTCGGTTTTGATGATGTTTTTGAGATATTTTTAGAGCTATGATGCCTATTAGTAGGCTAGCTATATTTGGAGAATTTGAAATTCAAATTTAAATGGAAATTGAATTAATTTTGGGTTAAATTTGAATTGAATTCGTATTGAATTCAAGTTATCGGTTTTGGGATATCCCTCTTAGTTTTTCATTGCTTTCAAGAACGGTTTCCACTAAACTATTTTTGAAATACATGGAAATTTCATATTATTATTACATAGTATTTTTTTAAAATTATTTTTCTAAATAAAGATAGATTTATTTCCTATAATAAAGGAATTTCAAATATTGGTTTTAATAATCGTTTTTGGAAAATCGTTTTAAATTTCTGTTTTCTCTAATAAAATGATTTTACAAATAAAATTACTTATTTTTATGAATTTCGGACATATAAGAAAGACAATTAAAAGGCAAAGTAAAACATGTGGTATGGGACACATGGATTTGCTTTATCGCTTAATATCGGACTTATACAATCGAAACCCTTTCGATGAACTGTTTGAGATGATTTTAAGATCTTATTAAATTTTGGGTAGATTATATGGTTCGAGAACTCCAATTTAGGAGTACATTCGATGAAGGATCATTTTAAGATGTGTTTCTTAATCGCCGCTAAAATGAGGTGAATTAAGAGCTAGAAATTCCTAATTCGAATTATGGTTATAAATAACCATCTAGATGTTATTTTTACTTGCCGATGAGATGATGTAAGCTTCTTTATGATGATTTTACGATGTTGAGATGCATTATGAAAATTTTTACTTGTCAATGAGATGAGACAAGTCACGATGCTACTAGTACTCGTCGATGAGATGAGACGAGCATGGTATTGTATTTACTCGCCAATGAGATGAGGCCGAGTAAATTTTCATGATGTTTATGATGTTTTACTAGTGTGGTACCAACTAATGGGTAGTAAACCATTAGTTGCGAACGTATGGTATCGGACATATGTTAACACCTATTGGGTTCCTATCCGAGAAGTTGAGACACATTCACGATGTTTACTAGTATTACAGACCACGAGTACTCGACTGGAGTCATCACGATGTAGTTGCTACTCCGATCATCACGATGTTATTAACTCAGGTCTTTGTGGCTAGGAGTTCGTATCGATGGAGCTGATTGATTTCTTTGGGAATTCTTGTTGCATTCCTTTAGGAGTTGTGAATCCTATTGAAGGGATCCACAACAATTGGCTTGTTGTGAGCATTCTGAGTTCTTTATTTGTTGTTGTTCTAGTGAGTATTTGTTTATTACTCACCATCTTGAGATGTAACTGATTTGAGTTGGATTGACTTATTTGATGTAAAGTCTGATCCTTTTGTTGTTATATGATCCTATATTTATTTAGGCATCCTAATTTGATTGGTTTATTATTTCTATCACTTTGGGATGTTAATGGTGATTTTGAAGTTTTTGTTTTCACTCTTGAGTATCAATATGTTGATGATATATCTCAAATTCCAGTCATGGTGACTTTGTTGAGTCTCTTAGAGTCTGTTTGGATTTGACATCCAATCGGCCAATCGTGTGTTGAGGTAATCTTATTCCTGCCTCTTAGCTCTTCGGTTATCCTTCCACGAGGATATCCACTAAGGAATGGGTGAGTTTCTGGATTGTTCGAGTTTGATTGAGTTTATCATTCAGTTTCATTGAGTTATCCTTTTCGGATACTCAATCGGTGTTATTTTTTTGTAGCATTACTTTGTTTGAGGTAATGATTTTTTGTTTGTGTGCTTCTTCTCCTTCAAGAAGAATATCTTGCTTATCCTATATCTTGATGATTTTTGGGAGTGGCTCATGACATTGTAAGATTGACGAACACTCTATCTCCTTCTGTTGATTTTGAGGATCGAGTATTCTTGAAATATCTTGATGCGTTCTCTTATGGTTCTTTGGTTTGAGTTTTGAAGCTATATAAATATGAGTTTTAAAGAGAAATTTGAGCTTTGAGATATTTAAAAAAAAAATCAAAGAATATTTTGAGAATATATTTACATGAGTAGTATTTCTTTTATAGAAATAATTTGAGAGTGTTGGGTTGTCCATCGAGTAGGTAAGAGTTCTGGTCGATACGCCTGATCAACGTTATCGAGAGGAATCTCCTAAATGCTATGATGAGGCAATCAGACACGATGGTTTGTGTTTTAAAAATTGGGATTTTGAAAACAATACTTGAGATTAAATATTGAATTTATTTTTGAATGGTAATTGCAGCCATTAATTTTAGAGACGAGTAATAGAGTGGCGAGGCAGTTTTGATCGTTCGGTTAACTCTGTAGCCAACAAATATATTTATTTATTAGAGACTCAATGGCAAGGCAACGCCATTTTTTTAATTTTAAATTATAAAGATGAGAATATATATGTTTTTGAGCTGTGCTTTATTGGAAGTATATATTGAGATTTTAGAATCTATATTATATACAATGCATGTTTAAGAGAAGAGTTATAGGAGAATTTGAAAATTATTTTTGAACTATTTAAGTGGTTTAATAAAAAGAGTAAAGAGAATTTAAACCCTTAATTAATTTTGAGGAATATTAGTATGGATATACAAATTTTTTTGGAAATTAATTTTGAAGTAAGAGAAGAAATTTGGACTTTTAGTTTGAGTTTTAAATAACTTACTAAGTAATATAGTAAAAAGTTTGAAAATTTTCAAATGTTGAAAATTGAGATTTAAAATTTAAAAGATGTCGAGATTTAAAAATTCTAAATATCTTGGATTAAAAGATAATTCGAGCTTATATCCTTGTTCTTGAGTATATTCTATCTTTGAGCTATTATTAATGAAGGCCCTTGTCGCGGTCGTTGGAGTTGGTGGCCTTGTGAGAAGCCATCTTGTGATTTATCAATCTTGCCTTTTGTGTCTACCCTATTGTGAGGATGTTCTTTCCATATATTTATGCGGAAAATCTTATTGATGATCTTCTTTATTGCTTACAGTTTGGGGTTTAATGAGTTTGATCCCAACTTTATTCGTAGATTTTTGTGAAATCAATCATTTTAGATTGATTAATTGTTGAGCATCTTGTGGAGTTTGATTCGAAGATGGGATATCTTCTAAATTCTTTTGAGTTACTTAGAAAATTCGATGGATTGCTAATCACTATATTAGCATTTGATGGGCCATTGGATTAACCAAGTGAGTTTTTCCTTATTTATCTCTACCATTCTATGTTGAGAGTATGAATGGTTTGAGGTTCGAGCTTATCTTTTATCCTTTGAATTTTTGTGTTGTTTACATCCTTTTTCCACTAGAAATTGCGAGGATGCAATTTTGTTAAGGGGGGAGTTCGTAAGAACCTGGGATTTTGGAGATTATCGTTAATATTAAATTATAATGCAAATTATAATTTAATATTGTGTTTAAAAATGAATAGGATAATAAAATGAGGGATTATATTATTTATTTTACATAAACAATATCTTGGTGAATATAATTTCGGATTTGAATTTTAAATAAGTCATATTATTTTATTTGAAGCCTATTTCAACATTTGATGGTTGAAAAAAGTGTAAATGAATGAAATAAAGCTTGAAAAAATTTATTTTTGGATTTGGATTGAAAGTAAAATTATAATGGTTTAATTTTAGTTAATTAGTAATATTGGTAATTTATTCCAATGTTAGCCTTCTATTGTAAAATAAAAGGAATAATATGAAGACAATAAAATTTAGAAGTGTAATTAGGCTTGGAATGATATATTAATATTATAAAAATGTTAAAACATTATGATACACTTCATTAGACTTAAAAATAAATTGGTTGAAATGGATGTAAATAGTGATTTTTCATGGGAATATTGGTAAATATTGTTAAAAAATCGTGTTATATGGAGAAATAATATCTTTTATTGGGAAAAAATATTTTGATGATTAAAAGGTGTTAGAATGATTTATTGCAATTTATTTGACATGAAAGAAATTTTTGTTTAAGTAAATGCATTAAAAATTGTGTTTTTACACTAAAATGGTGTAATTTGTAAAATATTGTCAAAGATAGGGCTTCATTTATAAAAATAACTTTTTATTGTCGAAATAATTTTTTTATATAATAATAATTTTATGGCAAACAATTTGTTGTAGATATTTTCTTTGGTTAAAAATGAGAAAACTAGTATATAAATTGATTGAATAGGTTAAATATGTATACAACATAGGAATTTCTCTAAGTATATTAGTGTTGGGCTTATTTGGATAAGGTTTGAATCCATTAACTCCCTCTAGAACCATCTAGAAAAGAGGAAGTAGGTGTACGTCCCTTTTTTTCTCATCTTCCTCCCCAAAACAAAAGACACGGTAAATAGAGAGAAAGAAAAAAAAAAGGCTTTCCCTAATTAAATCTCAATTCCACACAATTTCGCTGTTATTCAAGAAGAATTTCACCAAAATAAGAATAGATAAAGGATTTCACCTTCAAGCTCCAATCTTTCTTCATAAATTTTGGTGTTTGCTATCTAAAATCAAAGGTGGGTTTAAAACTCACAATTTCTAGCTTTGATTGAGATTTCAAGGTAAGAAATCTCAATTTTGTTTGTTGCATGTTTATTTGTGAAATTGCCGTCAGTAAATTGGGCAGATCTCTTCGTTTTAAGTCAGTATTCGATAATTTTGCATGTTCTATAAAGCATAGACATAGATCTACAAGTTTCATGTTTTGAATTTTCTAAACTTTTGAAGTTTTCTTGATCAAAATCATGCATGTTTGTTTTTGTCTCGAGAGCCAATTGACAGTAGCAGCAATCATAGGTCTGAGAATTGTATTAGCCATAAATTTTTTGTTTCTTATCCAATTTAGGTCAAAAAATTTTTTGCTAAAAAATCTATTCAATAAGGAGTAATTTATCTTCAGGTTTCATTTCAATATTTTACTATTTGACTGACCTAAAACATATTTGTAAGCAGAAGTATAGTTATGTCTTTGACAGAATTTCCTAAGTTTGAATCTGATATTGTTTGAGCTATATCTTTCTCGATTTTTATCGTAATTCGATAATTTTTTATTTTTCGGAAAGCACAATTCATGTACTGCAACTTTCACTCATTGAGTTCTGTAATTTTGAGGATAACTATGTCAAAATTTAATTTTTTTTACTGCTAACCCGAGAGAAAAACTATTATTTACTCTGTGTTTGAAACTGAAACGAAATTTGCTTTTGCTTCTTTGTTTCTTATCCGAATTTGATAATTTTGGATGTTATGGAAAGATTAGATCATGAGCTATTAGTTTCATTTATTGCATTTTCTGTAATTTTGAAGTTTGCTTGGTCGAAATTATGGTTGTATTTTGCTATCCTGAGAGCAAAACGACAGCAACAACAATCGTTGACCTTAGAATTGTATTAGCTCATTTTTGCTCTCATTCTCTTCGGTTTTAATGATGTTTTTGAGATATTTTTAAAGTTATGATGCCTATCGGTAGGCTAGCTATATTTGGAGAATTTGAAATTCAAATTTAAATGGAATTTGAATTGATTTTGGGTTAAATTTGAATTGAATTCGTATTGAATTCAAGTTATCGGTTTTGAGAAATACGTCTTTGTTTTTCGTTGCTTTCGAGAACGGTTTTCACTAAACTATTTTTGAAATACATGGAGATTTCAATTTATTATTACATAGTATTTTTTAAATTATTTTTCCAAATAAAGATAGATTTATTTCCTATAATAAAGGAATTTCAAATATTGGTTTTAATAATCGTTTTTGGAAAATCGTTTTAAATTTCTGTTATCTCGAATAAAATTATTTTATAAATAAAATTACATATTTTTATGAATTTCGGAGATATAAGAAAGATAATTAAACGGTGAAGTAAAACATGTGGTATGGGACATATGGATTTGCTTTATCGGTTAATATCAGACTTATAAGATCGAAACCCTTTAGATGAACTGTTTGAGATGATTTTAGGATGTTATTAAATTTTGGGTAGATTATATGGTTCGAGAATTCCAATTTAGGAGTACGTTCAATGAAGGATCATTTTAAGATGTGTTTCTTAATCGCCGCTGAAATGAGGTGAATTAAGAGCTAGAAATTCCTAATTCGAATTATGGTTATAAATAACCATCTAGATGTTATTTTTACTTGCCGATGAGATGATGTAAGCTTCTTTATGATGATTTTACGATGTTGAGATACATTATGAAATTTTTTATTTGTCAATGAGATGAGACAATGCATGGTGCTACTAGTAGTTGTCAATGAGATGAGATGAGCATGGTGTTGTATTTACTCACCAATGAGATGAGGCCTAGTAAATTTTCATGTTGTTTATGATGTTTTACTAGTGTGGTACCAACAAACGGCTAGTAAACCATTAGGTGCGAACGTATGGTATGGGACATACGTTAACACCTATTGGGTTCCTATCCGAGAAGTTGAGACACATTCACGATGTTTACTAGTACTATAGACCGTGAGTACTCGATTGGAGTCATCACGATGTAGTTGCTACTCCGATCATCACGATGTTATTAACTCGGGTCTTTGTGGATGGGAGTCATTATGACGTTATAGACTATAGTCATTCATGATGTTCATGATGTTAAGATGTTATTTGACTCCAGTCATCACGATGTATATGGTACCAAATAGTAGTACTAGTCACAGTGTAGCGCGCGTAGCATTGCTTCAGCATGCAATCGAGGATTTGGCCAATCCGAGATTTCTTTGAGTTTTGATGTTTTAGACTTCACTGTCTTTAGATGATTATTACATTGATAGCCTAGTGCCAGAGGAGATGTATGCATATATGGTGAAATCATTTATGATGTTATTCTTCGATTTAGTTATTTGCATTATGGATTGATGATTTGATGATTTTATAGACTACTTGATGTTAAGATGGAGTTGAGATGTATTTATAAATTTATACCGATGAGATGAGGTATAAAGGATTTTGAAGAATCTTTTATGATGAGTTTTAGTGATGGATTTGAGATGTATCTATATTCGTACCGATGAGATGAGGTATGAATAAGTATAATGCTTCTTTTATGATTGGGTTTTATATTTCCTTGAATGATCCTTAGGATGTGCCAATGAGATGAGGCACATCTATATGTGTTTTATTCTATGTATAAAGGATATGTACCTTTGATGCATTGTTATATTGACAACCACTCATAGTTGAATCATTTGAAGCCATTATCCATATCCTTTATACCGCCGATGATATGAGGCAAAAGCGATGTTTATTAAGTCCTATCTTTAAAACTTTGCTCGCCGATGTTCCATTTGCTTAAGTGTCAGTTATGCCACTTAAGTATGATTTTATCATTATTATCTCTTCTACTTGCCAAGAAGAGATGTTTTCCTTTCTTATGATGTTGAAACCCTGTTTAGGGCATGGCATCCTTTAAGAAAAAGGATATCATAACTTACACCTACTCATCCTTATCGATTATTCTGTTTAGCTGATGATTTTAACTAGCCTAACACGTGTGTTTTCACTCGGGTCAGACCGAGTTGTTTCTGGTATCATCTATTGGACTTAGATTGAAGTTGATGTTGGATATTAGCTCTTCATTCGTTTGAGTAGTTTATTTCTTCCGCATACTCTGATGTTTTCACATTTGATTTGATGTATATGGTGTGGTCGTGTACCAACTTTATTGTATTCATATTGTATTGTAATGAACGTGTATTAGTGTATATGTATATATATATGATGTTGATTACTATTCTGTGATGTGATTTACATTCATCTATTGTATTTTGTTCTGATAGATCTGTTAGCCAGCTATAATTTTGGATTAAACATTTATTGGGTACGTCGATCAACATGAGTTGGAAAAAATTTATATTGCTTTTATCGATGTATTCAATAGATGTTCAAGACAAAATTATAGATGGTCGTCCTTAACCAGGCCTATTCTTCGCTTTAGTAGATAGAGTTACTTGTTAATTCTCTTTGCTAAGGTGGGTCTCGGGGTGAGGCGTTACATCGTGGTGTCAGAGCTGTGGTTAGAATAAAGTAGAATAAACACAGAACATTATGTATATCATGATACATCGAAGTACAATACGGGTGAATCATTGTCCTTTATTCAAGCTTGTTTTTGAATCGAGCCTTAATTCTTTTTTGAGTTTTGGGATTGTTAAGACGGAATATGTCTAGGAATACGAATAAATTGTATTCCGTAGTATTCCATAATAGAGTTTGATGTCATCTTATCTTATATAAAATCTTATTTGGGATTATTAGATTCTTATTTTTGTCAATAAAAGTGAGTTCGTATCGATGGAGCTGATTGATTTCTTTGGACATTCTTGTTGCATTCCCTTGAGAGTTGTGAATCCTATTGAAGGGATCCACAACGATTGGCTTGTTGTGAGCATTCTGAATTCTTAATTTGTTGCTGTTTTATTGAGTATTTGTTTATTACTCACCATCTTGAAATGTATCTGATTTGAGATGGATTGACTTATTTGATGTAAAGTCTGATCCTTTTGTTGTTATAGGATCCTATATTTATTTATGCATCCTAATTTGATTGGTTTATTATTTCTATCACTTTGGGATGTTAATGGTGATTTTGAAGTTTCTGTTTTCACTCTTGAGTATTGATATGTTGATGATATATCTCAAATTCCAGTCATGGTGACTTTGTTGAGTTTCTTAGAGTCTGTTTGGATTTGACATCCAATCGGGCAATCGAGTGTTGAGGTAACCTTATTCCTGGCTCTTAGCTCTTGGGTTATCCTTCCGTGCGGATATCTACTAAGGAATGGGTGAGTTTCTGGATTGTTCGATTTTGATTGAGTTTATCATTCAGTTTCATTGAGTTATCCTTTTCGGATACTCAATCGGTGTTATTTTTTGTAGCATTACTTTGTTTGAGGTAATGATTTGTTGTTTGTTTGCTTCTTCTCCTTTGAGAAGAATATCTTGCTTATCCTATATCTTGGTTATTTTTGGGAGTGGCTTATGACATCATAAGATTGACGAGCACTCTATCTCCTTCTGTTGATTTTGAGGATCGAGTATTCTTGAAATATCTTGATGCATTCTCTTAACGTTCTTTGGTTTAAATTTTGAAGCTATATAAATATGAGTTTTAAAGAGAAATTTGAGCTTTGAGATAGTTAAAAAAAATCAAAGAGTATTTTGAGATATATTTACATGAATAGTATTTCTTTTATAGAAATAATTTGAGAGTATTGGGTTGCCCATCGAGTAGTTAAGAGTTCTGGTCGATACGCCTAATCAACGTTATCGAAAGGAATCTCCTAAATGCTATGATGAGGCAATCAGACACATTGGTTTGTGTTTTAAAAACTGAGATTTCAAAAATAATATTTGAGATTAAAAATTAAATTTATTTTTGAATGGTAATTCAGCCATTGATTTTAGAGACGAGTAATAGAGCGGCGAGGCAGTTTTGATCGTTCGGTCAACTCTGCAGCTAACAGATATATTTATTTAGTATAGACTCAATGGCGAGGCAATGCCATTTATTTAATTTTAAATTATAAAGATGGGAATATATATGAGATTATTTTTGAGCTGTGCTTTATTTGAAGTATATTTTGAGATTTTAGAATCTATATTATATACAATGGATGTTTAAGAGAAGAGTTATAAAAGAATTTGAAAATTGTTTTTAAACTATTTAAGTGGTTTAATAAAAAGAGTAAAGAGAATTTAAACCCTTAATTAATTTTGAGGAATATTACAAATTTCTTTGGAAATTAATTTTGAAGTAAGAGAAGAAATTTGGACTTTTAGTTTGAGTTTTAAATAACTTACTAAGTAATATAATAAAAAGTTTGAAAATTTTCAAATGTTGAAAATTGAGATTTAAAATTTAAAAGATGTTGAGATTTAAAAATTCTTAATATCTTGGATTAAAAGATAATTCAAGCTTATATCCTTGTTCTTGAGTATATTCTATCTTTGAGCTATTATTAATGACAGGCACTTATCGCGGTCGTTCGAGTTGGTGGCCTTGTGAGAAGCCATCTTGGGATTTATCAATCTTGCCTATTGTGTCTACCCTGTTGTGAGGATGTTCATTCCGTATATTTATGCGGAAAATCTTATTGATGATCTTCTTTATTGCTTACAGTTTGGGGTTTAAGTGAGTTTGATCGCACTCTATTCATAGATTTTTGTGAAATCAATCATTTTCGATTGTTTAATTGTTGAGCATCTTATGGAGTTTGATTCGAAGACGGGATATCTTCTAAATTCTTTGGAGTTACTTAGAAAATTCGATGGTTTTCTAATCATTATATTAGCATTTGATGGGCCATTGGATTAACCAAGTGAGTTTTTCCTTATTTCTCTCTACCATTCTATGTTGAGAGTATGAATGGTTTGAGGTTCGAGCTTGTCTTTTATCCTTTGAAATTTTGTGTTGTTTACATCCTTTTTCCACTAAAAATTACGAGGATGCAATTTTGTTAAGGGGGAGTTTGTAACAACCCGGGATTATGGAGATTACCGTTAATATTAAATTATAATGCAAATTATAATTTAATATTGTGTTTAAAAATGAATTGGATAATAAAATGAGGGATTATATTATTTATTATATATAAACAATATCTTAATGAATATAATTTGGGATTTGAATTTTAAATATGTCATATTATTTTATTTGAAGCCTATTTCAACATTTGATGGTTGAAAAAAAGTGTAAATGGATGAAATAAAGTTTGGAAAACTTTATTTTTGGATTTGGATTGAAAGTAAATAATTATGATGGTTTAATTTTAGTTAATTAGTAATATTGGAAATTTATTCCAATGTTAGCCTTCTATTGTAAAATAAAAGGAATAATATGAAGAAAATAAAATTTAGAAGTGTAATTAGGCTTGGAATGATGTACTAATATTATAAAAATGTTAAAACATTGTAATACACTTCATTAGACTTAAAAATAAATTGGTTGAAATGGATGAACATAGTGATTTTTCACTAAAAATGAGAATATTGGTAAATATTGTTAAAAAATTGTGTTATGTGGAGAAAATAATACTTTTAATTGGGAAAAAATATTTTGAGGATTAAAAAGTGTTAGAATGATTTATTGCAATTTATTTGACATGAAAGAAATTTTTGTTTAAGTAATTGCATTAAAAATAGCGTCTTTACATTAAAATGGTGTAATTTATAAAATATTGTTAATGATAGGGTTTTATTTATAAAAATAAATTTTTATTGTTGAAATAAATATATTTTTATATAATAACAATTTTATTGCAAACAATTTATTGTACATATTTTATTTGGTTAAAAATGAGAAAACTAGTTTATAAATTGATTGAATAGGTTAAATTTGTATATAACCTAGGAATTTCTCTAAGTATATTAGCCTTGGGCTTATTTGGATAAGGTTTGAATCCATTAAATCCCTCTAGAACCATCTAGAAAAAAGGAAATACGTGTACGTACCTTTTTTTTCATCTTCCTTCCCAAAACAAAAGACACGGTAAATAAAGAGAAAGAAAAACTATGGCTTTCCCTAATTAAATCTCAATTCCACTCAATTTCGCTGTTATTCAAGAAGAACTTCACCAAAATAAGAATAGAGAAAGGATTTCACCTTCAAGCTCCAATTTTCTTCACAAATTTGGGTTTTTTTTTATCTAAAATCAAAGGTGAGTTTAAAAATCGCAATTTCTAGCTTTGATTGAGATTTCAAGGTAAGAAATCTCAATTTTGTTTATCGCATGTTTATTTGTGAAATTGCCGTCAGTAAATTGGGCAGATCTCTTTCGTTTTAAGTCAGAATTCAATAATTTTAGATGTTCTCGAAAGCATAGACTTATATCTACAAGTTTCATGTTTTGAGTTTTCTAAAATTTTGAAGTTTTCTTGATCAAAATTGTGCTTGTTTGTTGCTGTCTCGAGAGCAAATTGACAGCAGCAATAATCATAAGCCAGAGAAGTGTTTTAGATATAAGTTTTTCGTTTCTTGTCCAATTTAGGTCAAATTTTTTTGTGAAAAATATATTCAATAAGGAGTAATTTATCTTCAGGTTTCATTTCGATATTTTACTATTTGCTAAAACGTATTTGTAAGCAGAAGCATAATTATGTCTTTGATAGAATTTCCTAAGTTTGAGTCTGATATTGTTTGAGCTATATCTTTCTCGATTTTGATCAGAATTTCATAATTTTCAATTTTTCGAAAAGCACAATTCATGTACTATAACTTTCATTCATTGAGTTTTCTGTAATTTTGAGGTTAACTATGTCAAAATTGAATTCTTTTGCTGCTATCCTGAGAGCAAAACTATTATTTGCTCTATGTTTGAAACTGAAATGAAATTAGCTTTAACTTCTTTGTTTCTTATCCGAATTTGATAATTTTAGATATTCTGGAAAGATAAGATCATGAGCTATAAGTTTCATTCATTGTATTTTTTTAATTTTGAAGTTTTCTTGGTCGAAATTATGGTTGTATGTTGCTGTCCTGAGAGCAAAATGACAGCAACAACAATCGTTGACCTTAGAATTGTATTAGCTCGTTTTTGCTCTCATTCTCTTCGGTATTGATGATTTTTTTGAGATATTTTTAGAATTATGATGCCTATCAGTAGGCTAGCTATATTTGAAGAATTTGAAATTCAAATTTAAATGGAATTTGAATTGATTTTGGGTTAAATTTGAATTGAATTCGTATTGAATTCAAGTTATCGGTTTTGAGATATCCCTCTTTGTTTTTCGTTGCTTTCGAGACTGGTTTTCACTAAACCATTTTTGAAATACATGGAAATTTAAAATTATTATTACATAGTATTTTTCTTAAATTATTTTTCTAAATAAAGATAGATTTATTTTCTATAATAAAGGAATTTCAAATATTGGTTTTAATAATCATTTTTGGAAAATCGTTTTAAATTTCTGTTTTCTATAATAAAATTATTTTATAAATAAAATTACATATTTTTATGAATTTCGGACATATAAGAAAGACAATTAAAAGGTAAAGTAAAACATGTGGTACGAGACACATGGATTTGCTTTATCGCTTAATATCGGTCTTATACGATCGAAACCCTTTCGATGAAGTGTTTGAGATGATTTTAAGATGTTATTAAATTTTGGATAGATTATATGGTTCGAGAACTCCAATTTAGGAGTACCTTCGATGAAGGATCATTTTAAGATATGTTTCTTAATCGCCGCTGAAATGAGGTGAATTAAGAGCTAGAAATTCCTAATTCGAATTGTGGTTATAAATAACCATCTAGATGTTATTTTTACCTGCCGATGAGATAATGTAAGCTTCTTCATGATGATTTTACGGTGTTGAGATGCATTATGAAAATTTTTACTTGTCAATGAGATGAGACAAGTCACAATGCTACTAGTACTCGTCAATGAGATGAGATGAGCATGGTATTGTATTTACTCGCCAATGAGATGAGGCCGAGTAAATTTATATGATGTTATGATGTTTTACTAGTGTGGTACCAACTAACGGCTAGTAAACCATTAGGTGCGAACGTATAGTATGGGACGTACGTTAACACATATTGGGTTCCAATCCGAGAAGTTGAGACACATTCACGGTGTTTACTAGTACTACAGACCATGAGTACTCGATTGGAGTCGTCACGATGTAGTTGCTACTCCGATCATCACGATGTTATTAACTCGGGTCTTTGTGGCTGGGAGTCATTATGATGTTATAGATTATAGTCATTCATGATGTTTACGATGTTAAGATGTTATTTGACTCCAGCCATCACGATGTTTATGGTACCAAATTGTAGTACTAGTCACGATGTAGTGCGCGTAGCATTGCTTCAGCATGCAATCGAGGATTTGGCCAATCCGAGATTTCTTTGAGTTTTGATGTTTTAGACTTCATTGTCTTTAGATGATTATTACATTGATAGCCTAGTGCCAAAGGAGATGTATGCATGTATCACGAAATCATTTATGATGTTATTCTTCGATTGAGTTTTTTGCATTATGGATTGATGATTTGATGATTTTGTAGACTACTTGATGTTAAGATGGAGTTGAGATGTATTTATAAATTTATACCGATGAGATGAGGTATAAATGATTATGAAGAATCTTTTATGATGAGTTTTAGTGATGGATTTGAGATGTATCTACATTCATACTGATGAGATGAGGTATGAATAAGTATAACGCTTCTTTTATGAATGGGTTTTATATTTCCATGATTGATCCTTAGGATGTGCCAACGAGATGAGGCACATCCATATGTGTTTTATTCTCTGTATAAATGATTTATAACTTTGATGTATTGTTATATGACGACCACTCATAGTTGAATCATTTGAAGTCATTATCTATATTCATTTATACCGCCGATGATATGAGGCAAAAGCGATGTTTATTAAGTCTTATCTTTAAAACTTTGCTCGCCAAGTTTCCATTTGCTTATGTGTCAGTTATGCCACTTAAGTATGACTTTATTATTATTATCTCTTCTACTTGCCAAGAAGATATGTTGACCTTTCTTATGATGTTGAAACCCTGTTTAGGGAATGACATCCTTTGAGAAAAAGGATACCATAGCTTTCATCTACTCATCCTTATCGATTATTCTGTTTAACTGATGATTTTAGCTAGCCTGACCCGTGTGTTTTCACTCGGGTCAGACCGAGTTGTTTCAGGTATCATCTATTGGACTTAGCTTGAAGTTGATGTTGGATATCAGCTCTTCATTCGCTTGAGTAGTTTACTTCTTCTGCATACTCTGATGTTTTTACATTTGATTTGATGTATATGGTGTGGTCGTGTACCACCTTTGTTGTATTCATATTGTATTGTACTGAACGTGTATTAGTGTATATGTATATATATGATGTTGATTACTATTCTGTGATGTGATTTACATTCGGCTATTGTATTTTGTTCTGATAGATCTGTTAGCCACCTATAGTTTTGCATTAAGCATTTATTGGGTATGTCGATCCACATGAGTTGGAAAAAAATTATATTGCCTTTATCAACGTATTCAATAGATGTTTAAGACAAAATTATAGATGATCGCCCTTAACCAGCCCTATTCTCCGCTTTAGTAGATAGAATTACTTGTTAATTCTCTTTGCTAAGGTGTGTCTCGGGGTGAGGCGTTACAAAAGTAAAAGCCATAAAATAAAGAAAATAGAAGCCATTAGAGAGAGAAAGGATATATTATTCATTTCAGAGAATAGACATATGTTTACATTATATAGTCTTCTTTATATAAAGTTTTCAGAGCAAAGGGTTTAACTTATTCCATGATGTGGGACTAAACAAAACAACGTAAAATCATATTCATTTCATGATTTACATATATTGTAACAACAAGTGTATTTTGACAACGTTTGTCATTAATTTAAGAGACGTTATAAATAGTCGGACATCACCCTTTTAGGGTGAAAAAGGTGAAATAATTAGTTGACTTAAGTAGTACATGTGAATTGAGCTGAAAATGAATATGCTAATAGAATACAAACAGTCAAAAGTATAATTTCTTATAGAATAAAACAAAGTGCACGATGCATGTTTAATGCTTAATGATATGTACTTATTATCATTTTGATTTTGCTTTTATAATCGATGAAAACAAAACATTTTACATTGAGCATTATTTTTTTATTTATACTTTTATATTTATCAATTGTTGGTGGATATGATAATATTTGATATGCATCCGTTATCCTTGGATGTAGACATCCAATACTTGAAAGTGACTTCGAACGCAGATGAGAATATAACACTACACATATCCAAAATTATACGTTGACAATCCTATCAGTGACATATCCATATATGTAGCATATTTTGAAACAAATACATGAATGCATTTGTTTTTATTTTGATTTTTGCATTTTGCGCACACAACGTTCATGACAAATGTAAAGAGAGGGGAATAGAAGATTTAAAATTATAAGTCATTAAGACGATGAAAATGATGGAACGACAATGCGTTTTTGTTATTTTTCAAAACATGGAATACAAAATAAATTAATTTTATATTATGTATCTTTAACATAGTTTTTCAAATTGGTTTTGATTCAAAAATACGTGGCTTGTCCATTTTTGTTTGGGTTAAAACTAAAACTAGAAAGGGAAAATTGGCCCTAATCTTTGATATGCTTTGAAAAAGGGGTTAAATCCGTAGAATCCCAAGTAAATTAGTTTCCGCCTGTTGCGGTTCCCTAGGCTTATTTATCACTACCAAAATTAGAATAACGGGTCTTAAATAGTTGATCTGAAGTTGTATTGCTGAGGTTAAACTCGGAATTTAATTAAGCACCGTAGACGTAAGTCATGTTTATCTGTACTTTCTTCCGTCCAATTCTCGCTCAAAGCCCCTCCGTCTACTCAAAATCCTTTTATCCTTTTCCTCTTCTACCGAAGTGGTAAGTTCAATAATTACTTTTTCTTTATTTTTTAATCATGCTTTGGTATCTATTATTACAGTTTTAGATGCTGCTGGCTCCATCAATCCGTGACGTAACTGGTGATGTGCGTTAAATCGTAGGTTTGTTTTTCATCAATCATCACACTGTTATGTGGTAAATGTCGTATTTGGATCCCTATTATATTATCCAGTCTGGAAATTACGCCTTTGAAGTAAATTCTATACCTAATTTTGTATTGCCTCTAGACATTTTTCAGCGGTCAAAATCATTAGGCGGTTGTGGCCAGAATACCAATTGTTGTGGTTAATAATTAGGTTGAGAGTAATTGCAGTTTAAACTTTCTATTTTCAGGTGCTTATTATTTATTTATTCATCTATAGTTTGATGTGTAATTATTAGGGTATGTCCAATGTGGGAAGATGATGTAACATATGCATTAAACATGTATTTTAAGATTTGTGGGGAAGACGAAGGAGAATAATTAGGGATGGAAGTGAAATGGTAGGGATGTTAGGAAGTTGGACTATGTGCATGCTACAATAAGAAATAATGAGATTATGTGGTAGAAATGCTACTGATCTTGTTGTAAGAAAGATGATTAAAAAAGAGAAGAATGTCGACAGCAAGGTTCGAACCTGCGCGGGCAAAACCCAATAGATTTCTAGTCTATCTCCTTAACCACTCGGACATATCAACATTGTTGTTTCTTCAATGCATCTAAAATAAACAAAACAATAGTCATGGTTAAGAAGGTGCAAAATCTTCCTCGAGCCTTGGCATATGCTGCAACAAACGATGTGTCCTTTTAATTTAATGCATATGCATTATAAAAGTAAATAGATGTTTGTTAAAAATTATAATCAACTAAAAAAGATTAATATAGATTTTTTTTACTAGTGTATTCTGAAAGATTTTTTAATTCATTTCACACAATATCATCAAACATGATAACATCATAAGCATAAAATTTCTTCAATCGTATAATTTCATTCAACGTTTTAATCATTTTTTGGAAGTTAAGTTTCAAATTAAACTTTTATTTATTGTTTAGTAATTAAATTTCAAGCCTTACCGCTATAAACTGCAATATTGTGTGAATTACATGCCGTCAATGTACTTATTGGAAAGCTATGACATTTCACTCAAACATGTCATCGCATATACATTAAATGTTGATTAATTTGACCTCAATATAAAATACAACAAGCACATACAATAAGAGGAAAATGCTGATGTTGTATACACGGAAAGCTAACCTTTCTAAACTTTATTTCATCCCAAATGAAGCAAAAATAGATTGCAATGGAAAATACTGAGCTTAATTGCTTTCAACTTTCATTTAGTGTCCTTCATAAGCAAAAAGTTAAAACAATGAGAACTGCAACAACTGAGTTCAAGCCTACATGGGCAAAGCGTAGAAAGTTTCGTGTCTATCTTTCAAACAATTTAAATATATTGACGTTACATATTTGGTTGATGCACAAAGCCAAACAATCCACTGCCTTTACTGCAGTTTTCATTTAAATGCTGATTGACATTCAACGAATGATTTCAAAACCTCTAGATACATACTCTACAAGCCTTGTCATTATATCATGAACGTCCTTAAATTAGTTATTCCATTAATGCACTCATTGAAAAGTTTTAATAGACATGACAGTTTAGTACATCGATAGAGATGTGTAATGTTATATTATTTTCTCCAGCATCATTTTCTCAATGGTTAGACGCTTCAGCTTTGATCATGAGGTCACAGGTATGCATGATTCGAACTACTAATACATGTTGACTTATAGTATAACTATGTACTACCATCTAAGTACCAAACTAAAAAATTGTTATCTTATTTGATCTCAATAAAAAATATAGCAAACACGTATCATAAGTATGAAGTGCTCTAGTGTTGAATGAAGCAAAAAGGTCCTTCCGGGATTCGAACCCAGGTCGCCAAATTCAAAGTCTGGAGTGCTAACCACTACACCATAGAGTCATTCTACGTTAAAACATCTCACTTTTTCTAAATGTTTAGAATTTTCTAAATATTTAGAATACGTGCTATGAGATTGATGCTTATTTCAAAGTTGGAGGGCCAGCCACACCATGAACCAAACATATGCTATAATATTACTTCTTCTAAATATTTAGAATGCGCTATGAGATTGATGCTTATTTCTTAAATGTTTACAGATAATGTTCAATTTAAAATTGATTATTTCATCCAACTCGGAGTTCTAATTTAGTTGTGATAACCCGGATTTTTGAACATCTGATAGTTGGATAATTATCTGGTTTATAGATTGAAACAAATAAGAATTTTGATAGTAAAAGATATTTGGATATGTAAATGAATTTGAAAATATAATAAAGAATATTTGTATCCCAGAAAATTTCGTGCTAATTCAAATGTGATAATCTCCTTTATAAATTATTTAAAATTTGTAAATTTTTTGTTTTCAAACAATAATAATGATTGTTTATATATGTATAGGTGTGTATAGATTTTAATAGGATTATTATTTACAAATTGAATTTGTGATTGTTTAAATCTATATATATCTGGATTGATTTCAAATTGGATTTCAAATTAAATTTGAATTTGGATTTAAATTTGAAATTTAAAAAGACTGATATCTTAAAATATTTTGGATCTAAAATATATATGTATGACTTTAGTAGAATATATTTTGTTTTGTATTATTTTCTTTAAAGGACTTATTTATATAAATCAAGATGATATTTTTACTTAATAGGAAATATATATATATATAGATATATATATATATAACTTTAAAAAAAAGAATCATTTAGAACATATTAATTCATGAAATTACAATGTAAGTTAATTTTTACATAATTACAAATGGAAGCTTGAGAAAATACCTAATGACAAGTGTAAGCCAAAATTTACAAGTGTCTTGATTTTTATTTTTCTCTTTTTTAATAATAAAAGATAAAACAAAGTTATTTAAAAAAAATCTCCACTCACTATCTCATTTCTTTTCCATCTTTCCAAAATTCAAAAAAAAGAAGATCAAAGCCTAGAAATTATATACAAACCAGAAAATCATTAAATAGAAACCCTTTTAAAAACCTTAATCATCCAAGCAAATCAAGAAATGTAGCTGTAGCAATTTGTAGTTTCTTCTGAAACAAAGCAAGCAAACGTAGATGCGAATTCATCTCAACTAAAGCTAGGTTCCAGATCAGTTTAAGATCGACTAAGAGGATTAAATCAACATCTGTTTCCTAACCCAAAATAAATGTTGTTGCTCTGTGTACAGGTGTGTAAATTAACATTTTAAGCTTGAAATTTGTTAACTTTGATTGCATGTAAGGAGCTTAAAGCATGTTGTGGAAAAAAATGTTTGCAAAGATCTGCCTGCATATATACAAAATGGGATTAATTGAGTTTGAATGTCTGTATATAAATATGTGTCACTGTTCTTATTATCATCAGACCAAAAATCATTTCAAAAATCAATTACTTACTTTCCAATCTCCTATAAGTTATAATTTTTAAAGAAGATTTCGTTCTGATAACCAAATTTGATTTTTAAAATTATTTTTATATCTTAATTAACAAGTTATTTTACTGGATGAAGGAATTACAGTGAAAATCTTATTCAACCTGGAAAATAGATTCTTTTTATTTCATAATTGGATTATATAAACTAAATTGTATTGGAAAATGGTAAATTTTGAGATTAATTTCAAGGTTTTTAAGTGGATAAATCAATAGAAAACTCGAATTCAACGATATTGGGAAAAATGTCGTTTCTCGTCGATCGAGAAAGATTTGGTCATCGATGTCTTGGCTGAAGATTGCTTAGGATTCGAGGGACATGGGAAAATTGGAATCACATTTTCTGGGTGCCGGTGGTGGCCGATTAAGGTGAGGTTAGGGTTTAGCCAATGTTTTGGGTCGAGGTTATTTATCTATCAATTTCGGCGTCGGGGCGGATGGTTAAGGTTGCGGTATGAGGGAAAGGGGATAAGGAGACGATGGCGATGGCGCTGGCAAATTTTTGGAGTTTTTGGTGGCCAGGAAAGGAAGAACGAAGCGATAATGATGGGTTCTTGCTCCTGTAAAGGGGTTTCGGGAGTTCGAAATTCAATGCTGGAATCGTTGTTGGGTGTTGAGGTGATTAGGTGATTTAGGGGGTCGGAGATGGTTTGTGGATAGGGACGGCGACGTGCTTCGGTGAGGTGGAGCTGTGTGCAGGTGCACGCGATTGTGCTCGTGTATGTCAGAGCCGTATTTAGGAGAAGAAGAAAGGTGAAGATGAAGTCTGGAATCTGAGAAGAAGGGGTTACTCGGTGTTCTACTCGAGTCAGTAGCGAGTTGCCTTCGATAGTTCACCAGTATTTTATCAGTTTTAATTTAAAACAAAGTTTAACATAAAATGATGGATTTGTTTTGGGTCTAGGTAGAGTGCTTTCAAATTGATTTCGAGGAAAATTTATACAATTTAAAAATCCAAGTAAAATCAAGTTTTTATCAAGTCTAAAATGATCTTAAATAAATTACTTTTATATGTAATCAATGTTTTTGTTTAACTATTGGATTTAGAAGTTGAATAAATATGTTATTAATTTAGTTGATTCTTAAGTTTATTTAAACTTAATTTAAAATATGTTAATAATAAGTGATTTAAGATTTATTAATAAGATCTTAATAATGATTTAGAAGGTAATGAGGATTGAAGAGTTTATCTTATAATAACTGAAAGTCTTGGATAATTATAGATTTAATAAATTAATAAGTTATTAAGAGTAATTAATTAATGATTAAAGAATAGTTAATTAATTTAGTTATTATGAGTTAATTAATTAGAGATTAATTAGTATCTAAATAAGGATAAATTTATTAAATAGTTAGAGATTAATTACTTAAAAGATAATTATTTAATGTTAAAAGATGATTGGAGTAAGCACTCAATAAAGTAATTAAAGGAAATTAATTTCTCAGTGTAATTAAATAAGTTAATATGGTTAATTTTAATTAATTAATTAGGTTTAATTAATTAAAGATAATCGTTTGATGTTGGGTTAAGTATAATTACTTAAGGTAATTAATGAGGTGTAATTACTTAGTGAAGTAACTAATGGATAATTACTGGACGTATTTAGTAAAAAGGAAATTACTTGGTGGGAAGTAATTAAAGGATAATCACTTTGTGGAAGAAATTAAGTGATAATTACTTAATGTAATTAAAGGATTAATTAATATAATTAATTAAGGTGTTGATTTAATTGATGAAGTAAATAAGGAAAGTAAATTATTGATTGTGATTAATCAAGGTTGATTAATGAATGTAACTAAGTTAAAGGTTAATTATTTAATGAAATTTAATAATAATTAACTAATGAAAGTAATTTGAGGATCATTAATTAATGTAATTAATGAAAGTGATCAATCTTGCTTATGGATGATTGAATGATGATAAGTGCCTTGAATTGGTTGATATCTCTGATAGGAATTGCTTTATGATGTGACATGTTTGGGAAACAATGATAATGTGATTATCTACCAGTTATGAACTGCTGTGTAAAAGTGCTATCCAATAATTAAAATTGAATTGTATTTAATTGAATAACTTGAGTTACGATGACATTGGACTCGAAGAGGCCGGAGTCGGGTATTAGTAAATACTCGAAACCACTTCGATTCTTTATAGATTGATATGTGAAATTAGTAGGTTGGAATGGAATGAGTTAAGTGAATTGGACCAATTAATCTAAGTTTTGGTACTTAGAAATTGATGTGGGAAATAAATAGTGTATAAAACAACTTGTGAAGTTGTAAATTGAAACAAGTTACCCCAGGTTTATATAAGTTGTATGCTTTTGTGTTCCATGTTAGATGGGTTTACTCACGCTGGTTTCCAGCCTGACCCGGGTGTTACTTTGATGTAATACTCGGGTTAGACCGAGTATTACAGATTTTCAGGTAAGGACATTCTAAAGCCCAGAAGGCGAGCTAGATGGCAGGAACGTTTGGAGTGTATCCAATGTATTATATAGTTGTATATCTAGGGCATATTATTTAAAACTGTCCAATGTTGTGTAAATTTGTAACTCCGATGTATTAAAGTGAAATTTGACACGTACAATTTTCCTTTATATAACTGTTATTATTTGTTATTATATTTATCCCTGCGAATGTGAGATGTTGGTGTTTCTGTTCTTCTTTCCTTCCATCTCTTTCTTCTTTTTCACTAACTATCTGGAATTTTCGAGGTCGAAAATCCTAGGTCGTTACATTTGGTATCAGAGCGAGGTTAAGCGAGAACCTTGGCTTTGGTGGGATTATTCATTAAAGATAGGGTTAATGGTACCCTAGAATGAGTTGAGTGAATATATATATAAGAATATATAAAGCAATATTTCTTTCTAGTAAAAATTAAGGTAATTGGTTGTTAAATTATTAGAATTAAATTAAGTGGTAATAGAAATACAACCAAATTGAAATAAAATAAAGATACGCTTGAAATGGATTCAAACTGAAATTAAAATCTTGAATTTGGGAAAGAATTTCAGAAAAAGATAATAATGGATTGGTTTCCTTGGTTATTATCATTGTTGTGTTGAATAATATAATGTTTATAAATGAGTAAGAAAAATGAAATGTTTTAGGGAAGTAAACATTTAGGCAAGTATGACTTATAAATTGGAACGGAAGGTGATCTAAATTGTGAAGTTTTAAATCTGGGTCCAGAATTTGAAAATTGTCTCAAAGTGATAAAGAAATGTTATTTTATATATTTGAATGAAAGTGTCCTATTTCAAATAAGAGTTGTTTGGAAATTTAGTGAAATTTGTTTTGAATTAAAAATCAAAAGTGGTCTAAAATTTAAGGGTAACTTGGTGTGTAAAGGAAATAATATATTCAAACTATTTTGAATATAATCTTATTTTAGAATAAGAAGTTCTTTGTAAACTTAAAAAGAATTTGTTTTGAATCAAAACCAAGGGTGGTTTAAATTTTAAAATCCGGCTTGGTGGGACAAGAAGAAAATATGTATATATGTGAGGAATATACATAATATCAAAGATGGTTTTAAATAAACTCTAAATGTTGAGTTTTAAATTTGGAATGAGATGTGAAAACCCAAAGTGATAGGTTTTTGAACTTATAGGTGGGAAAGTATTTTGAAATTTGAAGCGGGAATTTAAATTTGAGTAGGGTTGACTGGATTAGGTAAATTGAATTTAACATAGAAGAAGTTAAATAAGTTTGAATGAACAAACTGAATTGGAAATTTCAAGATGGAATTGGGATTTAACTTGGGAAGTTAAAATGGATGATTTGAATGGGGAGTTTGTGTGATCTCAAAATGGGTTTGAGATCTGGAAATTGGAAATGGATGAATGTTTTAAAATAATTTGAATGACACCATCCTGTTGTTATTAATAATCTTTAAGCTAAAATTGGATTTGTTCAAATGAATGAAGAAATGGGTGTTGTAATATATCCATTATTAAGATAAAATGGAATCATTTTGGACTTAAATTTTGAATGTTTAAGATAAAACGTCAAAGGTTTGGTTTTAAAATTGAAATTTGATGATAAATTGAATTTCAAAGATTTTGTTGTTTAAAAAGTATTTGAATTATTATTTGAACTTTGAAATAGGATAAAAATGGAATTTGGATTCAGAATTAAATGATTTAAAGAAATAAGTTGATTTGATTTGAGGATTAGATCAACATTTAAAAATTTAACTCGAATTCATAGAATTCAGGATGGTTTAAATTTGAAATTTGAATTGAATTAGTTCAAATTAAATTTGATTTGAATTAATTAGAATTATGATTGAAGATGGATAAGTTTAAAAATTCAAATGGAAAATTTGAATTGGATTGATTTGAAATGAAATTGAAGTTAAATAAGTTCAAATTCAAATGGGAATTAGGATTAATTCAAACAGAAATTGATATGAATTGAAATTGGTTGAATTTGAAATTTATTTGAATTAGTTGAAATTGTGATTAAAGTTGAATGAGTAAATTCAAATGGAATTTGATTTGAATTTAGAAAAGGAATTGAGGATTAATTCAACTTGAATTTGGGGTTAAGTCAATTTCAATGGAAATTGAAGTTATTTAATTTGGAATCAAGTCAATTTAAATGGAAGTTGAAATTTAAATTGAATTGATTGGAAATGGAGGTTGGGAATTGAACAGTTTGACTCTGGACTATTTTCAAAATAAATTGTTTTACTGCAAATCTATTTTTCCAAGCTATTTATTATACATACAACCTTTCTTATCGAACCCAAAACTATCCTATACTTATTTTATAACTACTTTTGGAATTATTTAACTATTTTACAACTACTTTATAACTAATTACTATTTTACAATTATTTTTCAATCATTTAAAATTTCTACAATTATTTGACTATTTTTACAACTATTATGTAATTACTTAACTATTTTTACAACTATTTTACAAACTAATAATTATTTTTCTACTATTTATCTATTTTAAACTTTTCAAGCTATTTTCTAAATTTAAGCTGAACAGAGTTCAAACTGTTTATGATTTGTTATCACTTGAGATGAGAATTGAAGTGATAATGCAAATGGGATTGAAGTAATTGTGAATAAGTGAATAAAATTAAAGTGAACTAAATAGAAAGGGAACTCATTTGATTAATAAATCAATAAAGATAAATACGTAGGATGTACGTATATTATTCTATTCGCATAGTGATTTGATCTAGGTTCGAGCACAGAATTTCGAGATAATTATATCGATCCAAGTTGGGATTCTCCACTCGATTTTCGACTGCGAACCTGGATATGGATTGTTGATTGGTTCTGATATTCCCTATCATAGTTAGGCTATGCAAGGAGAATGACGGTTTCTGATCAAGAAAACAGATCTGAGTCCGCACTAGGAAGTAGAGTGGACGATACTAGTTCGGAATTGAAATTGTGTGATCAAGTGAGCGATCAGATTGGTATAGCGTACGGATGATATGTGTACATTGTACAGATTTGAATGAAATTGATACTGAGAATTTGTGGATAAGAAATGTGAAATGGTTTTTGAAATGAAAGGTATATTTTGTGAAATATTTGACGAAGTAAAAGTGGAAATTGGATATTTCTATGATAGGAATTTACTTTATGGAAGTAAGTAAGTGACTTTATAGATAAAGTGGACGTAGACACATTCTGGCCGAACCACTATAAATCTGTGTGTCTTTTACAGTTTAGTCCCTGTATTTTGCATATTTGCATAAACCACCCAAATTGCTAAGAACAACATAAAATCGACTAAATTACACGACTTGGAGGTGTTTGCCCATTTTTTATGCAAACATTTTTGGCGCTTTCACTGAGAGCAGGAGCTTGAAGCTTCAGCTTCTCTCACTTAACCTTCTTCCCAACAAGCATCGCTCATCGCTTGGAAGACATGCCTCCCAGGCAGAAGAAAGATGCTAACAAAGGAAAGAACATCGCAATCAGCAGTGTTCCAGATCCAATGATCACAGATCAAGAGAATCGTCCCGTTTCAACAGCAGTACCAAATGAAAACCAGACAAATCCGACAGCCCCTACCATGGAACAACCAGCAGCAATTACTAGGGAAGATCTAGACAGGGTTGTGGCTGAAGTGACTAATCGCTTCACATCCCAACAAGAAGCCTTGGTGAACCAACTCATGTCATGCTTAAGGGATGCAGAAGAATCCAACCGCAACACTGAATCATGGGATGAGTCCCAGTCTGGAGGACTTGGGAGGCGACAAAGATCTTTCTTCTTTGAAGAAGCAAACAACAGAAACAGCAATGGTAGGAGCCGAACCCGGACTCAGCCCGAATTCCGACCCGAGGAGACACTTGGAACCGAACCCAACGGGGGAGGTACCAGACGAGGGTCGGATGTAGCTGAGCCTGTCATGCTACCTAGCCATGGGAACACCAATGAACGGGGCCGAGCTAGGGTCCAACCCGAAGTTGGGCCCGAGGAAATGCTTGGAACAGAACCCAGCAGGGGAAGATCCAGACAAGGGCCAACTGTAGCTGACCCTGACATGCTCCCAGAAGACCAGAGGCAGCCACTAGAAAATATTAGGACTGGTAGACGATACTATCCCTACAGGTCATCTGGACGGAATCAATCCCGCAGAGAAGAACCAAACTCATTTCTATCTACTCCAAATTCTGATGAAAGGATGGCGCGATTGTTCAGAGAGTGCGTCCGACGGGATCAAAGAGATCGAGGGATAGGTGCTAGGGTAACCAGCCCCTTCACCCGCAATATCGAAATTGCCATCACCCCCCGAGAATGGAAAATGCCAACAATAGAACCTTACAAGGGAACCTCTGACCCCGTCGTACACTTACAGAGATACACACAGCATATGCTCATGAGCAGAGCAACGGAAGGAGTACTGTGCAAATGCTTTCCACTATTCTTAGCAGACCTTGCTACCTCCTGATTCTGCCATCTACCCTGAGGATCCATCAGCTCATGGGAAATGTTGAAAGAAAGGTTCATCATCCAGTTTCGCATTCATGTGGAACAACCCAAGGACGCTTACTACTTATCCAATATCAAACAAAAGCCTGGAGAGACAGTGCAACAATATCTAACCCGATTCAATGCCGCAGCGGCCGCAGTCCAAGATGCCGATGAGAAACTTATCTTAATGGCCCTCTGTAGTGGTGTGCATCCGGATACTAAATTTGCTAGGAGATTAACGAATGAAAAGCCAGCTACCTTACCCGTTTTTTTCCATGAAGCCGGAAAATATATGAGACTTGAAGACGCTGCCATTGAAAGGCAGACATGGCAACAGACTAAGGCAGCTCATGGCAACATACCCGCTGTAGCAGACGTTCGAAGAAATGACTCCAGAGATAGTGCTGGGGACAAGAAGGGAGAAAAACGTCTTTATCGGCCAGGTCCGAGATTTGACACTTGCACTCCTTTGAATGAAACAATCGAAAACATCTTCCTGGCCACCCAAGACGAAGTTAAATACAAACGCCCCCCGCACAAGAAGGAATCAGATAACGCAATTAAGTCTGGAAAGTTCTGCCGCTTCAACGAATCTCATGGGCATGACACCAATGAATGCCATCATCTCCGGGACTTAATTGAAAAACATATCAGAAGGAAGAGACCGGAACACTATGTAAAAGGTCAGAACAGGACACCAGCTCCTGCCAATGAAAACCCAAGGCTACCCTCCTAGAAGTGAGCAGAGGAAATCGCAACACCAGCGGTTCCAGTCAAGAGAAGATAGTGGTCCATACCATATCGGGAGGACCACACATCGCCGACAGAAGCTGGGCAGAGATGGAAAGATATGGAAGGTCGCTTAGAAACAAAGAAGACTGCGTTAATTCTGTTATAGAAGAACGCCACCCAAATCGGAAAGAGAACAGTGACATCACATCCGGTAGGCGTGACCTAGAAGGAAGGCAGTACCTTCACATGGATTCTATGGTCATCTCTGCCTGGGTCGGTCCAGCCAAAGTTTTTCGAATTCTAGTAGACACTGGAAGCTCAGTAAATATTCGATTTAAGCATGCTTTCGACAAAATGAAGCTGTCGATGAAGGATGTGTCTCCCTACAACAAACTGCTACATGGTTTCACTGGAGATGTGAAGATGCCCTACGGGCAACTGGACCTCTTTGTTGAAATAGGAAGTCATCCCCGATCCATTGTGTGGAAACAGACATTTGTGCTAATAGAAAACCACTCGGCCTACAACGCCTTTTTGAGAAGACCAGCCTTGTCCGACTTCCAAATTGTCCTGGCCCCGTGGTGCCTGAAGATGAAATTCCCAACAGACAATGGAATAGGAGAAGTATAGGGAGATCAAGACGCTGCTCGAGGCTGCTATGTCACTGAACTTCGCAATAATCGCAGGAAAGATAGAGGGAAAAATGCAGAGACTCCTCTCTGCATGAAAAACGTGGAAGCATAGCAACTAAAGAAAGCCCCTCCTATTCGATATACCAGTGATCCTTTCAATGAATTAGACCCCAGGGACAAAGAGGAGGAGGCCGCCGCCGAGCCTGTAGAGGCTATGGAGTTTGTATCTGTAGACAAACACGACTCAAGTAGACTGTTGAAAATCGGATCTCAACTAAGAGCAGAATTGAGGGATCAACTCATTGATTTTCTCCGCCACAACTTGGATGTATTTGCATGGATGCACGCTGACATGACTGGAATCTCCCCAGACGTGGCATGCCACATACTAAACATTGATCCTACCAAGGCGCCAGTAAAGTAGAAAATGAGAAGTATGGGGGCAGAGCGATCAGCGGCCCTCGATGAAGAAGTAGAGAACCTACTTGCCAACAACTTCATATGAGAAGCCATCTATCCAGAGTGGATCGCTAACCCGGTACTAGTAAAGAAGGCTAATAGGAAGTGGCGAACATGCATTGACTTCTCCAACTTAAATGACGCTTACCCGAAGGATTGCTTCCCACTCCCCCAAATCGATCAGCTTGTGGACAGCACAGCCGAGCACGAACTCTTATCTTTTATGGACGCATATTCAGGATATAACCAAATTCCTATGCACGCCCCCGATCAAGGCCACACTAGTTTCATCACTGACCGGGGGTTGTACTGCTATATGGTAATGCCTTTTGGACTTAAGAACGTCAGAGCTACCTATCAATGCCTCGTCAACAAGATGTTTGCAGAATTAATAGGACGAACTATGGAAGTTTATGTGGATGACAAGCTAGTAAAGTCGAGGAAAGCCGACGATCACATAAGCCACCTGGATGAGATGTTTCAAGTGCTTCGCCAATATGGGATGAAGCTAAATCCTCTAAAGTGCTCCTTCGGGGTATCATCAGGAAAGTTCTTTGGATTCATCGTCCATGCTAGGGGGATCGAAGCAAACCTCGAACAAGTCCGAGCTCTAAAAGATATCAAGATACCATCCACTCGAAGAGAAATGCAAAGCCTAAATGGGAAGGTGGCCGCCCTGAGCAGGTTCGTCTCTAAAGCAACTGACAAATGCATCCCTTTCTTCGAAGCTCTAAAGAAAGACAAAGGAAAGTTCGAATGGACTGAAGAATGCTTAACAGCCTTCCTTAACCTAATCGAACACCTCCAGAGGCCACCGGTACTCTCAACTCCGAACGAAGGCGAAGAGCTATACCTATACCTTGCTGTGACACCTCATGCTTTAAGCGCCGCTTTGGTAAGAGAAGACAATCGCGCGCAACAGCCAGTATACTTTGTAAGCAAGAGGTTTACGGGGGCGGAAGCTCGGTATCCTAAACTCGAGAAGCTAGCATACTGTTTACTAATCACATCGCGGAAACTGTGACACTATTTCCAATCTCATCCCATCAGGATTCTAACCGATCAACCGCTAAGGCAGGTGCTCCATCGTCCCGACACTTCTAGACGACTACTTAAATGGTGCATTGAACTTAGTCAATATGATATCACCTACCATCCTCGCACCGCCATCAAGGGACAAGCCATGGCCGATTTCATTTCCGAATTCACTACCAACGAAGGTAAAGAGCAATCTGAAATAGCAAGAGACATTAAGTGGAATCTCTTTGTGGATGGAGCATCAAACGAACAAGGCTCAGGGGCAGGAATTGTAATAATCACTCCCAGGGGAAGGAAGGTACGCTATGCTCTAAGATTGGAATTCGCTGCCACCAACAACGACGCAGAATACGAAGCAGTAATAGCTGGAATAGAACTTGCCTTAGAGATTGGAGTCAGTTCTTTATGTCTTCATAGTGATTCTCAACTTATTGTTAACCAAATACTAGGAGAATTTCAGACTCGAGGGGAACGACTCACAGCTTATCTAAAGAAGACCAAGATGCTACTCGATCAATTGGATCACTATTTAATCAAGCACGTCCCTCGAGAGAAGAACCAAGAGGCCGACGAGTTGGCAAAGCAAGCTAGCATGAATGACGGTACTATTTCCGGAACAGTAGCCATCTCAAAGCAACTAACCCCGAGTTTCGAGCAATTGAATCTAGTAGCTGCAATCGAAGAGGAAACTTGGATGACACCCATCCGAAAATTCTTACAAGATGGCACACTGCCCCTCGAGCGTAACGAAGTCAGGAAAATCTTGAGGAAAGCTTCCCGCTACACAATACAAGAAGGCATCCTCTATCGGCGCGGCTTCTCTAACACCTTATTAAGGTGTGTCGCTGGAAGGGAAGCTAAGGAAATCTTATCCAACATCCATCAAGGAAGCTACGGAGATCACACTGGAGGACAGACTCTGGCAAAGAAAGTACTCCGATATGGATATTTCTGGCCCGCCTTAAACAAAGACGCCTTAGACTTCGCTAAAAAATGTGACAGATGTCAGAAATTTGCCAAGATTCCTCGACTACCAACAAATGAGATTACTCAAATGACCAGTCCTTGGCCCTTTGCGGTATGGGAAATTGACCTGATTGGCGAACTGCCGGTGGGCCGAGGCGGAGCCAAATATGCTATAGTGGCAGTCGACTATTTCACCAAATGAGTGGAAGCGGAACCTCTAAATAAAATATCCTCGGCAAAAGTTATTAACTTCTTGATCAAAAATGGTCTATGCAGGTACGGGGTTCCACTCAAAATCATATCGGACAATGTACTTCAGTTTGACAGCGAAGAGTTCGCCGACTGGTGCCAAGAGCACAGAATTCACAAAAGCTTCTCATCTGTGGCTTACCCCCAGGCAAACGGACAAGTCGAAGCTGTCAACAAAATTCTCAAGACTTTAATCAAAAAGAAGCTTGAAAAATCGAAAGGCGCTTCGGTGGATGAACTTCCTACGGCACTTTGGGCCTACCGCACATCATTCAGAACATCAACGGGGCAACCTCCTTTCTCTTTGGCATACGGATCGGAGGCCATGCTCCCAGTCGAAACTGTAGTACCTTCCCACCGCAGGATCCACTATAACCCAGAAGAAAACGAATAACTCCTTCACATATCTTTGGATCTAATTGAAGAGAGAAGAAACGATGCAGCGCTCAAAGTAGCATCTCACAAGCAAAAAGTGGCATCGCAATACAACTCCAAAGTCAAGCATCGCAGCTTACAAGAAGGAGATCTTATCCTCAGGCGAATCTTCCCGCGCCTCGGAGCGTTGGATCCAATCTGGGACGGACCATATGTAATTCATAAAGACCTCCACAACGGAGCTTATATTTTGTCAATAGTGGACGGGGAGGTGTTCCAGAGGGCATGGAACATCCAACACCTTCGTCGATACTTTTCTTAACTTGTACTGCCCATATGAAGTGAATTAACAAAGAGAATTAGTGGACGTAGGCATTCTCGTGCCGAACCACTTTAAAAACCTTGTCTCTTTTTTAACTTGTTCCTTTATATCTAGGCTGCTTGTTGAGCTTTATCCTTTTCTGTTGAACAAAATCCTGTGTAAACGACATTTCCATTCAAGGCACATCACAACACAACTCCACCTGGACAATACCTAACAGGTACTATATGAATCAACGCCCTCGCCAACGAGACACTTTTGCTCCAACATCCCTCTTGTAACGACCCGCCGCTCTGACCGCCTCAAGTCGGTAATTAACCAACTAGAAACGTTCAAAATGACGGATTGTCATTTAGTTTATAACACTTAAACAGAATCAGTCACAGAATCACAGAAACAATAATATATTTTATAAATGAACTTTTCTTTTATATACAAATATCAGAGTTATACAATGAATTACATTTTAATACAGCGGAATATACATATATCTTTTTAAAGTACAAGAAAAATTTCTTGAAAAACTTTAGCGAAGTGCTTTCCCCTCTCTCTCTAACTTCGCTGCTTGAAAATCTCCAAGCTGTAAAATACTCGGTCTGACCCGAGCGTTTTATGCAAAACACAAAAGCACTCGAGTCAGGATTAATCTTTATTCAAGTAAATAAATTTGCAATGAACAGAAATAAAATGGTAACAGCCCAAACAGGGTTAATAGTGCAGTACAGGCAGCAGAGATAACAAAACAAATTGGATCAACAAATAGTGTAAATAATGTAAATGCCCACAAATGAGCATAAGAAGTGTACAGGAGTACACATATATCAACCCAGCAAGTACAAATCTGGGCAGCAACTCATAGGAAAAGATAAGTGTGCCCAACTCATAAGGAAAGCAACACATATATCAAATGCAACAGAATGGAATGCAACTACAAGTGCAACAGTCAATTATGACCAAGTGCAGGTGCAAGTGTACAACAAGTGAAGCAAAATGAAAACCATGCATCAGTGATCAACACAGCAGCTCGAAGACATATTACAACAATGCACATGCCAAAAAAACAGGGAACAACAACATGAATACTGCAGACAAAAACAGCGAGCAACTCGGGTGAATACATTTTCATGTAATTATCTAGTTTACAGAGCCATAGCAGTAAGTAAATGAGACAAACCAGTCAAACTTACACCTCCTGGAAGAATTCTAGTTTCCAGAATTCTATTATATGATTAAATGCTTCCAAAATCCCAAATTCTGAACAGAGTTAATTACTAGCTATAAAAAAGTACACAGTCAACATGCAACCTTCAAAACTTATATATACACTTATTTGGTGAAATATGTGCAAGCAAGAAGTAACAAAACTTTGGTTATTGTACTAGACAAATCAAACAATAATAATAAATGCCTATACACTCTTGCTTTCCATTTACTATGTATATATATACATGTTTTTTCTTCCTAGTTCATACTTGAACAAGCCAAATTTTTTTGTTTTAAAAACTAAGGCCTATCAGAGACCAGGGATGAAGGAACAGAATTTTGATCAATTTTTTTTTTTTTTTACTCTGAACTATGAAACAGAGGGGTGACATGGATATACTAGGCATGCACACTTAAATAAAAATCATATTCACTAATTTATACACATGCAGTCATCATCTTCACAAAGATTTTATAGGCAACAACCATAAATCAACTTAAAGCATATTAAATCATCTGAAATGGAATTTTAAGCAAATTCAAGAACCTGGAACTTAAAAACAGAAAACACATTCACACTGCAGCATGCATTACAACATACATTCATATATATGCACCAGTAATAAGCTTGAAAAAGATGCATTAAAGCTTAAAACATGTTTTGACAAATTTAAAGATGTTTGGTAATCTTTCCTTTAGAAACCATTATCTGTTGTTACTTATTTCCAGAAGTAACAGGTTTATTTTTCTAACTTAAAATTTTACAAACCTAACCTATGCTAAATAACATAATTTGTTCACCCAATAAACTCTAACTATGATTCAATCATATATAAGTGGATTTGTATTTTAAAATCCTAACTAAATACAGAAACAATGCAGTTAGAAGATTTGCATACATCTGTATGCATATTCAAGAAAACACAGATCATACGCATCAATAGTCAACAAGCATAACCAATGCTATCAGTACTTAAGCATAGATAAATTCAAAACAACCTATAAATACTGTTGTTGCTTACTAAAAGAAAGAACAGAGTAGTATATTTTTTCTTTTACTAATCACTGTTTTGATTTTCTTGTTGGAAAAACATTTTGAATTTAACTTTAATTTCTACAGATCTTGATAGCTTGGATTTTAAAAAGTAGAAACTGTTTTTTAAATATAGATTTACTCACAGTGACTTGTATATGCATAAATACATATTCACATGCATACTTTCAATTCCATACCTAAACAAACATTCAAGCATCACATAATGGATTCAAGAATTTTAGCAATGCATCAGATTCATCAAACAATTGTTTTGAACTTGTAAATTTAGTTACTTTCAGATTATAGGATGTTCACGGACCTTTATAACTGGGATCATTCTTATATAGGCATTCTAGCATAATACACAGCAAAACATCAAAGAACACCACAAAGTAGTTCATATATATCAACTTAAAGAATTTAGAAAAGTGGTTTGCTCACAAGTATTTTCAGAACTAAAGTATTTTTATTTCCTTACTACATTTTCCTTAAACAACTTAAGACTGACAGGTAAAAGAGGAAATGATTTGGGTTTTGAAATAGCTTGCATCTGAGAACAAGAATAGGGGGTTTTACAGACACATACATACATCACATATGAACTGAAGTTCAAACAAGCACATGCAAACAAAATTTCCCTCATCTAGATTCAAAGATCCATCACATGCAGCCACAACAAACTTTTAAATCAAATTATCAGAGCAAATGATAGCAAATAACACCCAACAAACAAACATGCAGTGTTTTATCTGTTCTTATTAGTTTAAATTCAAATAACCGAGCAAATGATAACAAATGACACCCCAAATCATAGCATGCAACCAAGCACCCAATTCAAACAAATCTAAAAACTTGAATGAAAATTAATCGTGAGAAAAAAACTCACCTTTGTCGAAGCGAATACGAAAGCCCAAATTTCTTTTCAAAGAGGACGAACGAGCCGAGCAACGCAATCGAACGAAAGCCCCAATTGTTGAAGGTCGGGCACTTCGATTCCTACACAAGCCCTAGTTTCGGAGAGGAACGAAAATGAGAATCGAAGCCGCCATTTTTTTCTTCTTTCGTGATTTTGTTTAGGGTTTGTGAAAATGGATAATGGAGGAACCGGGTATACTTGAAACAATATGGCACCAATAAAAATATGGACCAACATTGAAATTAAAGCCTTTTTAACTCCTAACACTTAACAAAATTTTATAAAAGAATTTTAACCGATTAAAACTTCCATCGGCAAATTTTCTCTCTCTTATTTTATGTTTATTTTTTATATATTTAAATTCCAATTGGTTTTGTTACTTCTTTGCTTTGTTTTGTAAATTTTGTTGTTTGAATTTTTTTAACTATGTGTATCTCTTAATTTATTTTAAATTCAATTCGTTTTTGATAAAAAATTTATTTACTTTGTTTTTTTAAAGAAAAGAAAAATGTTGTTTAAAAACTAACCACCCATTTATAATTTTTTATAAATAATAATTCTTGTATCCAAATTATTTTTCTAAGTCATTAGTTTGAATTAAAAATACAAATTCAATATTCAATTTCAACTCCAAAGTCAAATTTAAATTTTTATTCAACTTTTAATAGACTAAATTTTAAAATTTAATCGCCAAATCACAGAAATGTTTTATATAGCATTGGGAATTCAATCTAAATCATCATTCAAATATTTAAAATTAATTAAATATTTTCAATTTAAATTGTTCAAAAATTCAGGATCGTTACAATCTCCCCTCCTTAAAAGAATTTCGTCCCGAAATTACAAGTAAGGAAAAATGATTGTTAAAATTTCACTAATATTTATATTTTACACAATTTTACCAAGCTCAAAACTTTTTTTAAAAAAAAATAAATGAGTATAAAATTCGTTCTATTTGTTTTGTCTTACTAGCTTTGTTCATTAATTCTTGTTCATTAATTTCTAAAATCAAGACGCAAAAGTCTTCTACTAAAATTTCCAACTTAAAAAAAAAACTCAATTTTAAACTTGAAACACTTCATTTACATATTATATCTTTTCCAAAGCTGTGGACTTTCAAAACATTTCAAAAATCCTCTTCCTTAGTTCATTAGTTTAGAATTTATGTTACTTTAATTTCAAATTATTGATTTTCTATTTAAAGTTTGAAAATACTTGCTAACTCGAAATTTAACAAGTCTACTGTCGTTCTTAAAGACATTAGGCATACGCTGGCCATGCGCAAGTCTAAAAATCTCCAAGTACTAAATATACTTGCTTCAATTCCCAGTGAAAATACTTAAAAATTCTTTTTAAAAAAAATGGATATGGAAAGCACATTCCCCCATGGATCAAAGTTTACCCGACGGTTTCGCTACTATCCCAGTAGAATCGCTTGTAAACTATAGATTTCTCATCTCTTGAATTTCGTCATGGTTGTTGCCATAGATCACGGTCCACACGGCAGTTACGCTACTATCCCAGTAGAATCGCTTGTGACCGTAGGCATCTCGCCCCTCGAATTTCGCTTTGACTTCTAGATTGCAGTTTACTCGGCGGTTACGCCACTATCCCAGTGGAATCGCTTGAAACTGTAGGCATCTCGCCCCTCAAATTACGCTAGTCACTCCAACTAGTGGAAAACAAATGGCCAATCCAACTAATGGAAAACAAATGGTCAATCCAACTAATGGAAATCAAATGGTCAATCCAACTAATGGAATTCTACGTAGCTACGATCTTCAAATGGACACTCATCTCGAGTTCCAACAACCTTCACAAATTTTAAATGGAAGGTACTTTTCCATATCCTCAATTTGGAAAACATAATATCATATATACATATATAATATTTTATTTCACAATTCGTACATATCGTACTCATGTACTTACATAAGTTTTCCACAACAATTTCTTTCCAAACTAATGGTTTTCGAATTTATCGTATTCTCATATATACGTTCTGAAAACCTCAATATCTCATACCCATAACAAATAGAGGATTCACAAATTTTCCATTTCATTATCCATTTAAAATTTTCCTCTAAGTCGATTTGGAAATTTAAGGTTATCTCAAACCTAATTCACATTCATAATCCAATTTATTATCAACTTCGCACTCGATTTGGATTTCATGTTACATCGTCAATTCTCAACACATAATTGATGTCTACCGATATATAACCTCTGAGCTCGTACGTCTCAGAGAAGGGTGTTAAGCTAAGAGAATAAATTCTCCCCCACCAACAGATATATATTTAATAGAGATCAATTGCTATGTCGTCAATTCACAATGTTAGACATACAATCCAAATCGACCATTCAAAATTCAAAGTTGAACTAATTGTTCATATTTTCCAAAAATAATATCTTTACAAGATATATTTTTCACGCTTCAACCATTTGAAAACAAGTTTCAAATCATTTTTCACCTTTCAATCTTTGAAAATAAATTTCAAATCAATTTCCTTAAACGGAAACATTCCTAAATATTTATCCATTTTAAACTTAAAATGGTTCATTTAAATCAATCAAATAAATCCTTACCGATTTATTTTATACTTACGTTCCAAATCCGTAAATTTATTTCTACACTTCAAAAATAAATCAATATTTATTTTTAACAAATTCCCTTTCTTTTATAAATTCCATAGTGAATTTACATTTCCAAAATATCTATGAATATACGATTTTCAAATCGATTTCAAATATTCATTATCAATTTATCTTTAAAAGATAAAATCTCAAAACATTCACTGTTCACTTTATCTTTAAAAGATAAAATTTGAAACCTTTCATTTCATATTGGAAAATGTTTCCATACTTATTTAATAATAATTAATTCACAAATCCATTTATTTTCAACACTTTGAAAATATTCAATATACTTGGATCATAATTAAATATATATCTCATTCTTAAAGGAAATCATTCTTTTAAACACATTAACTTGAGTCAAAACGAATGTTGCGTAAAACATCGTTACGACGACCCAAATCATTAGTATAGGAATTCGAATTTAAGAATGATATATAAATCCCAATACTATATAAAACTTTTCCTTTCGGAAACCATTTATTATAACAACAGTGTTATAGTCCACCATTTCCTTTGATTTCTCTCGAAAACGTCTATTTCAACAATGAATGTTGAAATCTTCCTTTGATTTCTCTCGAAAACGTCTATTTCAACAATGAATGTTGAAATCTATGCTTTCGATTCTTAACACATTTTAAAAAAACTTCAAATTTTCCAATATTAAGTTTTCCACTTAACTTAATTTACTGCCCGTTCAAATTCAAATTCATCACTGAATCTATTAAATCTATTATGGATTTTCATATTAACAAATATCAAATTTGAAATCTAAATCCCATTTGAATTTTTTACATTTGCTTTTCATTTCCAAAATAATCAACTAGTTCTTTAGTAAGCCATTCATCGACTTGGTTCCATTAGATTCATATTTCCACATTAACTATTTTAGGCATTAGTCTAAACTTGGAATATAAGCTTTTACATCAAAACTAGTTTGATTCATACCGTTAAGTTGACAAATAAATTTCCTATCAAAATTTGCAATCCTCATTAGCAAAGGTCGGATCATTCAATCATTTTCCCAAGACATGACCGATTTATTTAATAATATATTCACTGTCCCAAAATTGTGAATAAAATTCCCATTTAACTTTTTATTATCACAATAATCAACTTAAAGGATAATTCGCTGTCCGAAATCATAGATATAACTCCTTTAATAAGTTATAACAATTTACTTATCAAAATAAGTCGTTCGCGGAATTTATAAACGATCTTTACAAATTCCATTTCTATTTATAAAACTTCGATTTATAATCTCCTTTAATAATTCAATTCAATTTATATAACACATTTATATACCAAAAGTCCATATTATAAGTTAAATACTTATAATCCATTTATTTACTAAATCGTTCTTCACAACATTTGAAATCAATTTTTTTTTCAAAAGAATTCAGAGTCAAATCCCTAAGTTATAGTTCAATAATTCTCTTGGTTATAACCAAATTGACATGTCATTTTTATTTCCCAATTACTTCAGAGATATTCAAAATATTTGGTTTAAACCAATTCATCAATTCACTTAACTTATTTATTTTATTTTTCGTAAATCTCACCAATTCGATAATGAGTTTTCAAATGATCAGGACTCAAATCTAAGAAGACCTTACCGAAGAGAAACTATCGCAAACCTAAATTTAGAGAGGGGATTTTCCGAAAAAATTTGAATTTTCAAAATACCTTTTATTTTTCAAAGAAAACAATTTTATACTTTCTTTAGTTTTGGAAAACGTTTTCTTTACAGTGATTCTAGTAACTATTCATATGAAACGCCATAAACTAAGATTTGTGTAAACCAAAGCTCTGATACCACTTTTGTAACGACCCGCCGCTCTGACCGCCTCTAGTTGGTAATTAACCAACTAGAAACGTTCAAAATGACGGATTGTTATTTAGTTTATAACATTTAAACAGAATCAGTCACAGAATCACAGAAACAATATTATATTTTATAAATGAACTTTTCTTTTATATACAAATATCAGAGTTATACAATGAATTACATTTTAATACAGCGGAATATACATATATCTTTTTAAAGTACAAGAAAATTTTCTTGAAAAACTTTAACGAAGTGCTTTCCCCTCTCTCTCTAACTTCGCTGCTTGAAAATCTCCAAGCTGTAAAATACTCGTTCTGACCCGAGCGTTTTATGCAAAACACAAAAACACTCGAGTCAGGATTAATCTTTATTCAAGTAAATAAATTTGCAATGAACAGAAATAAAATGGTAACAGCCCAAACAGGGTTAATAGTGCAGTACAGGCAGCAGAGATAAAAAACAAATTGGATCAACAAATAGTGTAAATAATGTAAATGCCCACAAATGAGCATAAGAAGTGTACAGGAGTACACATATATCAACCCAGCAAGTACAAATCTGGGCAGCAACTCATAGGAAAAGATAAGTGTGCCCAACTCATAAGGAAAGCAACACATATATCAAATGCAACAGAATGGAATGCAACTACAAGTGCAACAGTCAATTATGACCAAGTGCAGGTGCAAGTGTACAACAAGTGAAGCAAAATGAAAACCATGCATCAGTGATCAACACAGCAGCTCGAAGACATATTACAACAATGCACATGCCAAAAAAACAGGGAACAACAACATGAATACTGCAGACAAAAACAGGGAGCAACTCGGGTGAATACATTTTCATGTAATTATCTAGTTTACAGAGTCATAGCAGTAAGTAAATGAGACAAACCCAGTCAAACTTACACCTCCAGGAAGAATTCTAGTTTCCAGAATTCTATTATATGATTAAATGCTTCCAAAATCCCAAATTCTGAATAGAGTTAATTACTAGCTATAAAAAAGTACACAGTCAACATGCAACCTTTAAAACTTATATATACACTTATTTGGTGAAATATGTGCAGGCAAGAAGTAACAAAACTTTGGTTATTGTACTAGACAAATCAAACAATAATAATAAATGCCTATACACTCTTGCTTTCCATTTACTATGTATATATATACATGTTTTTTCTTCCTAGTTCATACTTGAACAAGCCAAATTTTTTTGTTTTAAAAACTAAGGCCTGTCAGAGACCAGGGATGAAGGAACATAATTTTGATCAATTTTTTTTTTTTTTTACTCTGAACTATGAAACAGAGGGGTGACATGGATATACCAGGCATGCACACTTAAATAAAAATCATATTCACTAATTTATACACATGCAGTCATCATCTTCACAAAGATTTTATAGGCAACAACCATAAATCAACTTAAAGCATATTAAATCATCTGAAATGGAATTTTAAGCAAACTCAAGAACCTGGAACTTAAAAATAGAAAACACATTCACACTGCAGCATGCATTACAACATACATTCATATATATGCACCAGTAATAAGCTCGAAAAAGATGCATTAAAGCTTAAAACATGTTTTGACAAATTTAAAGATGTTTGGTAATCTTTCCTTTAGAAACCATTATCTGTTGTTACTTATTTCCAGAAGTAACAGGTTTATTTTTCTAACTTAAAATATTACAAACCTAACCTATGCTAAATAACATAATTTTTTCACCCAATAAACTCTAACTATGATTCAATCATATATAAGTGGATTTGTATTTTAAAATCCTAACTAAATACAGAAATAGTGCAGTTAGAAGATTTGCATACATCTGTATGCATATTCAAGAAAACACAGATCATACACATCAATAGTCAACAAGCATAACCAATGCTATCAGTACTTAAGCATAGATAAATTCAAAACAACCTATAAATATTGTTGTTGCTTACTAAAAGAAAGAACAGAGTAGTATATTTTTTTCTTTTACTAATCACTGTTTTGATTTTCTTGTTGGAAAAACATATTGAATTTAACTTTAATTTCTACAGACCTTGATAGCTTGGATTTTAAAAGTAGAAACTGTTTTTTAAATATAGATTTACTCACAGTGACTTGTATATGCATAAATACATATTCACATGCATACTTTCAATTCCATACCTAAACAAACATTCAAGCATCACATAATGGATTCAAGAATTTTAGCAATGCATCAGATTCATCAAACAATTGTTTTGAACTTGTAAATTTTGTTACTTTCAGATTATAGGATGTTCACAGACCTTTATAACTGGGATCATTCTTATATAGGCATGCTAGCATAATACACAGCAAAACATCAAAGAACACCACAAAGCAGTTCATATATATCAACTTAAAGAATTTAGAAAAGTGGTTTGCTCACAAGTATTTTCAGAACTAAAGTATTTTTATTTCCTTACTACATTTTCCTTAAACAACTTAAGACTGACAGGTAAAAGAGGAAATGATTTGGGTTTTGAAATAGCTTGCATCTGAGAACAAGAATAGGGGGTTTTACAGACACATACATACATCACATATGAACTGAAGTTCAAACAAGCATATGCAAACAAAATTTTCCTCATCTAGATTCAAAGATCCATCACATGCAGCCACAACAAACTGTTCTTATCAGTTTAAAAACTAAATTTATAGCATCTGTTCTCATCAGTTTGAAAACAAAATTTATAGCATCTGTTCTCATCAGTTTGAAAACAAAATTTATAGCATCTGTTCTCATCAGTTTATATCAAATTATCAGAGCAAATGATAGCAAATAACACCCAACAAACAAACATGCAGTGTTTTATCTGTTCTTATTAGTTTAAATTCAAATAACCGAGCAAATGATAACAAATGACACCCTAAATCATAGCATGCAACCAAGCACCCAATTCAAACAAATCTAAAAACTTGAATGAAAATTAACCGTGAGAAAAAAAACTCACCTTTGTCGAAGCGAATACGAAAGCCCAAATTTCTTTTCAAAGAGGACGAACGAGCCGAGCAACGCAATCGAACGAAAGCCCCAATTGTTGAAGGTCGGCCACTTCGATTCCTACACAAGCCCTAGTTTCGGAGAGGAACGAAAATGAGAATCGAAGCCGCCATTTTTTTTTCTTCTTTCGTGATTTTGTTTAGGGTTTGTGAAAATGGATAATGGAGGAACCGGGTATACTTGAAACAATATGGCACCAATAAAAATATGGGCCAACATTGAAATTAAAGCCTGTTTAACACCTAACACTTAACAAAATTTTATAAAAGAATTTTAACCGATTAAAACTTCCATCAGCAAATATTTTTTTCTCTTATTTTATGTTTATTTTTTATATATTTGAATTCCAATTGGTTTTGTTACTTCTTTGCTTTGTTTTGTAAATTTTGTTGTTTGAATTTTTTTAACTATGTGTATCTCTTAATTTATTTTAAATTCAATTTGTTTTTGATAAAATTTTTATTTACTTTGTTTTTTTAAAGAAAAGAAAAATGTTGTTTAAAAACTAACCACCCATTTATAAATTTTTATAAATAATAATTCTTGTATCCAAATTATTTTTCTAAGTCATTAGTTTGAATTAAAAATACAAATTCAATATTCAATTTCAACTCCAAAGTCAAATTTAAATTTTTATTCAACTTTTTATAGACTAAATTTTAAAATTTAATCGCCAAATCACAGAAATGTTTTATATAGCATTGGGAATTCAATCTAAATCATCATTCAAATATTTAAAATTAATTAAATATTTTCAATTTAAATTGTTCAAAAATTCAGGATCGTTACACCTCTGCTACGGGTTAACATATTGCTAGCGACGGCCCTCAAAGCCAACTGTAATGAGCCGATTATAAGCCACCGAGGAGGCCGAAAATAGCCTAGGCAGCTCATTACGGCGTTCGGCTCGCCAGCAACTGTGAACCTACTTTAAGCCCCAACATAAGGTGTGGCCAGCCAGGAGTAGTTCACGGTTGACGATCGGCACCCACGCTAGCCGGCCACGGTAAATCGAATAATACCCACGATTACGGGCCATAATGGTCCGGGTAGTTACCGTGCACGATCTCGGCTCCGATGTGTCTTAAGTACGGCTGTGGTAAAAAAGAAAACTCACCGCGGAGGCGTAAGATGGGTGACAAATGTCTCCAAGACCCACAGCTAGGGAAAGTGACTACAAAACCCGTTTGCCACGAATTTAAGCGCATCGAAGGCCTTCCGTGATTGGAAGTTTTACTATTTCTTATATTCCTATTTTATTTAAAAACTTTCCTCCTATCCTATATAACGATCCCTAAAGTAAAGGGCACAAAATAGGAGACACCTGCAAATGGGGATAGGAACTCACAACTGGATGACAGGACACTCAGCTGCATTCCATACTCAGTCACACAAGACGTTCAAAGCTACCATCTACAGCTAAAACACAAAGGGCGGTACTCTCTTCCTTTGTCCATGAATGCATAGCTATAATTTATTCACACATCACAATAACATTGCAAGATGTGAAATTATATTTTAAGCAAGAACTTGACATCAAACACAATTGAATCACAGGCATATGCATAGCTGCATTTCTTATGCAACACACCAAAATAACTAAAGCATTTAAATATAACAGAATCAGCTTAAGTTAAAAATTACATGCCAAGAATAAAGTCATTCATTACAAATAATATAATTACAGTTGCATTAATGTTTTGGGACTAACATAGACAGCAATGCCAAGTAAACTAAAAGATGTCCAGGTCAAGTTAAGGAGTCAGCTGCATAAGAGCTTCACCTCTATTCTACTGGCCCTCCGAGATCTACTTAACTGCCGGATCGGAGCTTTCAACGTGTTGACCAGAGGTGGTGCTTCAGAGGTCCCGCCTGTCCAATTCAGGAAAGAACCCATTAATAGTCATGAGCAATAGGCAATCAAGTTACAAAAAGACTAAAAGGAAGACTTACCAGCATCTGCTCCTTGATCATCATCCTCCAACTGCACACCTACCTCCTCAGCAGTAAGCAGCCGCATACCCTCCTTTACCGCCACTTTCTCCTCCTTGGTAAACTGAGTCGTGACCACGTCCATCCTGAAGGCCACGCCACCCTCCTTATCAGCTTCGGCCTTAGCCTCCTCCAGGGCCCTGAGATAAATCCTGGCCATGACTCGGGGATAATCGTCCATCCAGGATAAGTTGCCCTGTTTCCAAGTGCGAAAGTACATATCCTGAAGCATCTCATCCATTATCCCCTCGTTCTCCTCGAACTCCCCTATTCGGACCTCAGAAGCCAACAGCTTTGCAACGGCAGCATCCCTTTTTGATCGGTATCGCGAGCAGTCAGCCTGAAAGGATTTCCTCATCGCCTCCATCTCCTCCTTCATCTTGGTTTGAGCAAGCTCTGTGGCTTCAAGCTTCCCGGATAACTCCTCTACCCGCTCGAGATTCGCTTTCCGAACCTCATCCACCGTTGCAATGGCCATATTAATCCGTTCCTTACATGCGGCCTCCATTTTCCACAACTCTTCCCTGCTGGCCTCTTCCATGGTTCTCTTTAATTTCCTAGAGGCGGCCTCATGTTGAGAGATCTGGATGGCCTGATCAGCGAGTTGTTTGGCCTGGTCGGAAACCATTAACCGCAATCGAATGTTAGCGCTCCCGATTTCTTCCCCAGCCTTGACCAGTCGGGCATGATGCCCCATCAGCTTCCTGGTCTCCTCAGCAACCCGGTCGATGTTTTCCTTAGCTTCGTCCCCCAAAGTTACGACCCGGGTGGTAAGAAAATCAAGGTCCAGGGACTTAGCCTCATCAAGCACCCTTACCATAGGATTACGAGGGAGAAGGTGCTCACCAGTAGCCTCGTCGAAGGAAATATCATGAGAACCCGGATCCAGATTTGGATGACCCGCAAATGGATTACGAGCCAAGCCGGGATGATCAATTGTGGTAACAGTCGGGTTTTCAGACGGGTGCGGGGAAGGTATAAACTCAATATTCCCCTCCGTGGTATCCTGAAAAGGTTGAGTTTGGGGCTGAGGACCAGGTGAGGATTCGAACAAGGAATGACTCCTCCTCTTCTTTCGGATATCCTCTTCGATGACCCCAAGAAGAGGACGGTAGCCGACTACGTCTCCGGGGCGGTTAGTCTGAGGCTTCGGCTTAGTAGAAGCTTTGAGGAGTTTATATTGTTCGAGACGGTGCCGAACATCTGATGTCTTGACTGCTTCGCCCACTCCTGGAATAAAAACCAAGTGTTACAAGCATACATTGAGCCATAATTCAAGAAACGTGTAAAGTTGAGAAGAGTAAAAAGACGCTTTTGTTATACAAACCCTGAGGAGGAGTAGGATACTGCAATAAGTCCAGGATCTCATTCCAGGACGGAAGCTAGCCATAAAATATCCCTAAATCCTTTGAAGCCATTATCCATATTCCTTTATACTGCCGATGATATGAGGCAAAAGCGATGTTTATTAAGTCTTATCTTTAAAACTTTGCTCGCCGATGTTGCATTTGCTTAAGTGTTAGTTATGCCACCTAAGTATGACTTTATCATTATTGTCTCTTCTACTTGCCTAGAAGAGATGTTGTCCTTTCTTATGATGTTGAAACCCTGTTTAGGGCATGACATCCTTTAAGAAAATGGATACCATAGCTTTCACCTAGTCATCCTTATGGAGTATTCTGTTTAATTAATGATTTTAGCTAGCCTGACCAGTATGTTTTCACTCGGGTCAGACCGAATTGTTTCAGATATCATCTATTGGACTTAGCTTGAAGTTGATGTTGGATATTAGCTCTTCATTCGCTTCAGTAGTTTATTTCTTCCGCATGCTCTGATGTTTTCGCATTTGATTTGATGTATATGGTGTGGTCGTGTACTACCTTTATTGTATTTATATTGTATTTACTGAACGTGTATTAGTGTATATGTATATATATGATGTTGATTATTATTCTGTGATGTGATTTACATTCAGATATTGTATTTGGTTCTGATAGATTTGTTAGCCACCTATAGTTTTGGATTAAGCATTTATTGGGTATGTCGATCCATATGAGTTGGAAAAAAATTGTATTGCATTTATCGACATATTCAATAGATGTTTAAGACAAAATTATAGAAGGTCGCCCTTAACCAGCCTTATTCTCCGCTTTAGTAGATAGAATTACTTGTTAATTCTCTTTGCTAAGGTGGGTCTCGGGGTGGGGCGTTACAGCTTGGTATCAGAGCTGTGGTTAGAACAAAGTAGAATAAACACAGAACAGTATGTATATCATGATACATCGAAGTACAATACGGGTGAATCATTGTCCTTTATTCAAGCTTGTTTTTGAATCGAGCCTTGATTCTTTTTTGAGTTTTGGGATTGTTAAGATGGAATATGTCAAGGAATATAGATAAATTGTATTCCGTAGTATTCCATAATAGATTTTGATGTCATCTTATCTTATATAAAATCTTATTTGGGATTATTAGATTCTTATTTTTGTCGATACAAGTGAGTTCGTATCGATGGAGATGATTGATTTCTTTGGGGATTCTTGTTGCATTCCTTTGAGAGTTGTGAATCCTATTGAAGGGATCCACAACGATTGGCTTGTTGTGAGCATTCTGACTTTTTTATTTGTTGCTGTTTTAGTGAGTATTTGTTTAATACTCACCATCTTGAGATGTATCTGATTTGAGATGGATTGACTTATTTGATGTAAAGTCTGATCCTTTTGTTGTTATAGGATCCTATATTTATTTAGGCATCCTAGTTTGATTGGTTTATTATTTCTATCACTTTGGGATGTTAATAGTGATTTTGAAGTTTCTATTTTCGCTCTTGAGTATTGATATGTTGATGATTATCTCAAATTCCAGCCATGGTGACTTTGTAGAGTTTCTTAGAGTCTGTTTAGAATGGACATCCAATTGGGCAATCGAGTGCTGAGGTAACCTTATTCCTGGCTCTTAGCTCTTCGGTTATCCTTCCACGAGGATATCCACTAAGGAATGGGTGATTTTCAGGATTGTTCTAGTTTGATTAAGTTTATCATTCAGTTTCATTGAGTTATCCTTTTCGGATACTCAATCGGTTTTATTTTTTTGTAGCATTACTTTTTTTGAGGTAATGATTTGTTGTTTGTGTGCTTCTTCTCCTTCGAGAAGAATATCTTGCTTATCCTATATCTTGATGATTTTTGGGAGTGGCTCATGACATCGTAAGATTGACGAACACTCTATCTCCTTCTGTTGATTTTGAGAATCGAGTATTCTAGGAATATCCTGATGCATTCTCTTAATGTTCTTTGGTTTGAGTTTTGAAGCTATATAAATATGAGTTTTAAAGAGAAATTTGAGCTTTGAGATATTTAAAAAAAATCAAAGAATATTTTGAGAATATATTTACATGAGTAATATTTCTTTTATATAAATAATTTGAGAGTGTTGGGTTGTCCATCGAGTAGCAAAGAGTTCTAGTCGGTACGCCCAATCAACGTTATCGAAAGGAATCTCCTAAATGCTATAATGAGGCAATCAGACATGATGGTTTGTGTTTTAAAATTGAGCTTTTGAAAATAATATTTGAGATTAAATATTAAATTTATTTTTGAATGGTAATTGCAGCCATTGATTTTAGAGACGAGTAATAGAGTGGCGAGGCAGTTTTGATCGTTCAGTCAACTCTGCAGCCAACAAATATATTTATTTATTAGAGACTCAATGGCGAGGCAATGCCATTTATTTAATTTTAAATTATAAAGATGAGAATACATATGAGATTGTTTTTGAGCTGTGCTTTATTGGAAGTATATTTTGAGATTTTAGAATCTATATTATATACAATGGATGTTTAAGAGAAGAGTTATAAGAGAATTTGAAAATTGTGTTTCAACTATTTAAGTGGTTTAATAAAAAGAGTAAAGAGAATTTAAACCCTTAATTAATTTTGAGGAATATTATTATGGATTTACAAATTTCTTTGGAAATTAATTTTGAAGTAAGAGAAGAAATTTGGACTTTTAGTTTGAGTTTTAAATAACTTACTAAGTAATATAGTAAAAAGTTTGAAAATTTTCAAATGTTGAAAATTAAGATTTAAAATTTAAAAGATGTTGAGATTTAAAAATTCTAAATATCTTGGATTAAAAGATAATTCGAGCTTATATCTTTGTTTTTGAGTATATTCTATTTTTGAGCTATTATTAATGACAGGCACTTGTCGCGGTCGTTCGAGTTGGTGGCCTTGTGAGAAGCCATCTTGTGATTTATCTATCTTGCCTATTGTGTCTACTTTGTTGCGAGGATGTTCTTTCTATATATTTATACGGAAAATCCTATTGATGATCTTCTTTATTGCTTAGAGTTTGGGGTTTAAGTGAGTTGGATCCCAACTCTATTCATAAATTTTTGTGAAATCAATCATTTTCGATTGATTAATTATTGAGCATCTTACTGTGTTTGATTCGAAGACAGGATATCTTCTAAATACTTTCGAGTTACTTAGAAAATTCGATGGTTTGCTAATCACTATATTAGCATTTGATGGGCCATTGGATTAACCAAGTGAGTTTTTCCTTATTTATCTCTACCATTCTATGTTGAGAATATGAATGGTTTGAAGTTCGAGCTTGTCTTTTATCCTTTGAATTTTTGTGTTGTTTACATCCTTTTTCCACTAGAAATTACGAGGATGCAATTTTGTTAAGGGGGAGGTTTGTAACAACCCGGGATTTTGGAGATTACCGTTAATATTAAATTATAATGCAAATTATAATTTAATATTGTGTTTAAAAATGAATTGGATAATAAAATAAGGGATTATATTATTTATTTTATATAAACAATATCTTGATGAATATAATTTGGGATTTGAATTTTAAACAAGTCATGTTATTCTATTTGAAGCCTATTTCAACATTTGATGGTTGAAAAAAGAACAAATGATTAAAGTTTGAAAAACTTTATTTTTGGATTTGGATTGAAAGTAAATAATTATGATGGTTTAATTTTAGTTAATTAGTAATATTGAAAATTTATTCCAATGTTAGCCTTCTATTATAAAATAAAAGCAATAATATGAAGAAAATAAAATTTAGAAGTGTAATTAGGCTTGGAATGATGTATTAATATTATAAAAATGTTAAAACATTGTAATACACTTCATTAGACTTAAAAATAAATTGGTTGAAATGGATGAAAATAGTGATTTTTCACTAAAAATGGGAATATTGGTAAATATTGTTAAAAAATTGTGTTATAGGGAGAAAATAATATTTTCAATTGGGAAAAAATATGTTAATGATCAAAAAGTGTTATAATGATTTATTACAATTTATTTGACATGAAAGAATTTTTTTTAAGTTATTGCATTAAAAATAGTGTTTTACACTAAAATGGTGTAATTTGTAAAATACTGTCAAAGATAGGGTTTTGTTTGTAAAAATAACTTTTTATTGTCGAAATAAATTTTATTTTTTATATAATAACAATTTTGTTGCAAACAATTTGTTGTAGATATTTTATTTGGTTAAAAATGAGAAAACTAGTGTATAAATTGATTGAATAGGTTAAATATGTATATAACATAGGAATTTCTTTAAGTATATTAGTCCATGGCTTATTTGGATAAGGTTTGAATCTATTAACTCCCTCTAGAACCATCTAGAAAAGAGGAAACATGTATACGTACCTTTTTCTCTCATCTTCCTCCCCAAAACAAAAGACACAGTAAATAGAGAGAAAGAAAAACAATGGCTTTCCCTAATTAAATCACAATTCCACTCAATTTCGTTGTTATTCAAGAAGAACTTCACCAAAATAAGAATAGAGAAAGGATTTCAACTTAAAGATCCAATCTTTCTTAACAAATTTGGGTGTTTGCTATCTAAAATCAAAGGTGAGATCAAAACTCACAATTTCTAGCTTTGATTGAGATTTCAAGGTAAGAAATCTCAATTTTGTTTGTTACATGTTTATTTATGAAATTGTCGTCTGTAAATTGGGCAGATTTCTTTCGTTTTAAGTCAGAATTCGATAATTTTAGTTGTTCTGGAAAGTATAGACATAGATCTATAAATTTCATGATTTGAGTTTTCTAGATTTTGCAATTTTCTTGATCAAAATCATGCTTGTTTGTTGCTGACTCGAGAGAAAACTAACGGCAACAACAATCATAGGCCAGAGAAGTGTTTTAGCCATAATTTTTTCGTTTCTTATCCAATTTAGGTCAAATTTTTATTTTTTTTGGAAAATATGTTCAATAAGGAGTAATTTATCTTCAGGTTTTATTTCCATATTTTACTATTTGACTGACCTAAAACATATTTGTAAACAGAAGTATAGTTATATCTTTGACAAAATTTCCTGAGTTTGAATATAATATTGTTTGAGCTATATCTTTCACGATTTTGATCGGAATTCGATAATTTTTAATTTTCGAAAAGAACAATTCATGTACTGCAACTTTAATTGATTGAGTTTTCTGTAATTTTGAGGTTAACTATGTCAAAATTGAATTTTTTTACTGTTATCATGAGAGCAAAACAATTATTTGCTCTGTGTTTGAAACTGAAACGAAATTAGCTTTAACTTCTTTGTTTCTTATCCGAATTTGATAATTTTAATGTTCTGGAAAGATTAGATCATGAGCTATAAGTTTCATTCATTGCATTTTCTGTAATTTTGAAGTTTTCTTGGTCGAAATTATGGTTGTATGTTGCTGTCCTGAGAGCAAAATGATAGAAACAACAATCGTTGACCTTAGAATTGTATTGGCTCGTTTTTGCTCCGATTCTCTTCAGTTTTGATGATGTTTTTGAGATATTTTTAGAGCTATGATGCCTATCAGTAGGCTAGCTATATTTGGAGAAATTGAAATTCGAATTTAAATGGAATTTGAATTGATTTTGGGTTAAATTCGTATTGACTTCAAGTTATCGGTTTTGAGATATCCCTCTTTGTTTATCGTTGCTTTCGAGAACGGTTTTCACTAAACTATTTTTGAAATACATGGAAATTTTAAATTATTATTACATAGTATTTTTTTTAAATTACTTTTCTAAATAAAGACAGATTTATTTCCTATAACAAAGGAATTTCAAATATTGGTTTTAATAATTGTTTTTGGAAAATCGTTTTAAATTTCTGTTTACTCTAATAAAATTATTTTATAAATAAAATTACTTATTTTTATGAATTTCGGACATATAAGAAAGGCAATTAAACGGTAAAGTAAAACATGTGGTATGGGACACATGGATTTTCTTTATCGCTTAATATCGAACTTATACGATCGAAACCCTTTCGATAAACAGTTTGAGATGATTTTAAAATGTTATTAAATTTTTGGTAGATTATATGGTTCGAGAACTCCAATTTAGGAGTACATTCGATGCAGGATCATTTTAAGATGTGTTTCTTAACCGCCGCTGAAATGAGGTGAATTAAGAGCTAGAAATTTCTAATTCGAATTATGGTTATAAATAACCATCTAGATGTTATTTTTACTTACCGATGAGATGATTTAAGCTTCTTTATGATGATTTTACGATGTTGTGATGCATTATGAAAAATTTTACTTGTCAATGAGATGAGACAAGTCACGATGCTACTAGTACTCGTTAATGAGATGAGACGAGCATGGTATTGTATTTACTCGCCAATAAGATGAGGCTGAGTAAATTTTCATGACATTTATGATGTTTGACTAGTGTGGTACCAACTAACGGCTAGTAAACCATTAGGTGCAAACGTATGGTATGGGACGTACGTTAACAACTATTGGGTTCCTATCTGAGAAGTTGGGGCACATTCAGGATGTTTACTAGTACTACAGACCACGTGTACTCGATTGGAGTCATCACGATGTAGTTGCTACTCCGGTCATCACGATGTTATTAACTCAGGTCTTTGTGGCTGGGAGTCATTATGATGTTATAGACTATAGTCATTCATGATGTTCAAGATGTTAAGATGTTATTTGACTCTAGTCATCACGATGTTTATAGTACCAAATAGTAGTACTAATCACAATGTAGCGTACGTAGCATTGCTTCGGCATGCAATCGAGGATTTGGCCAATCCGGGATTTCTTTAAGTTTTGATGTTTCAGACTTCACTGTCTTTAGATGATTATTACATTGATAGCCTAGTGCCAGAGGAGATGTATGCATATATGGTGAAATCATTTATGATGTAATTCTTCGATTGAGTTATTTGCATTATGGATTGATGATTTGATGATTTTATAGACTACTGGATGTTAAGATGGAGTTGAGATGTATTTGTAAATTTATACCGATGAGATGAGGTATAAATGATTATGAAGAATCTTTTATGATGGGTTTTAGTGATGGATTTGAGATGTATCTATATTCATACCGATGAGACGAGGTATGAATAAGTATAATGCTTCTTTTACAATTGGGTTTTATATTTCCTTGAATGATCCTTAGGATGTGCCAATGAGATGAGGCACATCCATATGCGTTTTATTCTATGTATAAAGGATATGTACCTTTGATGTATTGTTATATTGACAACCACTCATAGTTGAATCATTTGAAGTCATTATCCATATTCCTTTATACCACCGATGATCTGAGGCAAAAGCGATGTTTATTAAGTCTTATCTTTAAAACTTTTCTCGCCGATATTCCATTTGCTTAAGCGTCAGTTATGCCACTTAAGTATGACTTTATCATTATTATGTCTTCTACTTGCCAAGAAGAGATGTTGTCCTTTCTTATGATGTTGAAACCCTGTTTAGGGCATGGCGTCCTTTGGGAAAAAGGATACCATAGCTTTCACCTACTCATCATTATCGATTGTTCTGTTTAACTGATGATTTTAGCTAGCCTGACCTGTGTGTTTTCACTCGGGTCAGACCGACTTGATTTAGGTATCATCTATTAGACTTAGTTTGAAGTTGATGTTGGATATCAGCTCTTCATTCGCTTGAGTAGTTTATTTCTTCCGCATACTCTGATGTTTTTACATTTGATTTGGTGTATATGGTGTGGTCGTGTAGCACCTTTATTGTATTCATATTGTATTGTGCTGAACGTGTATTAGTGTATATGTATATATATGATGTTGATTACTATTATGTGATGTGATTTACATTCAGCTATTGTATTTTGTTCTGATAGATCTGTTAGCCACCTATAGTTTTGGATTAAGCATTTATTGGGTATGTTGATCCACATGAGTTGGAAAAAAATTATATTGCATTTATCGACGTATTCATTAGATGTTTAAGACAAAATTATAGATGGTCGCCCTTAACCAGCCCTATTCTCCGCTTTAGTAGATAGAATTATTTGTTAATTCTCTTTGCTAAGGTGGGTCTCGGGGTGGGGAGTTACAAAAGTAAAAGCCACAAAATGAAGAAAATAGAAGCCATTAGAGAGAAACAAAAGATATATTATTCATTTTAGAGAATAGACATATGTTTACATTACATAGTCTTCTTTATATGAAGGATTCAGAGCAAAGGGTTTAACTTATTCCACGACGTGGGACTAAACAAAACAACGTAAAAGCATATTCATTTCATGATTTACATATATTGTAACAACAAGTGTATTTGACAACGTTTGTCATTAATTTAAGAGACGTTATAAATAGTCAGACATCTCCCTTTTAAGGTGAAAAAGGTGAAATAATTAGTTGACTTAAGGAGTACATGTGAATTGAGCTGAAAATGAATATGCTAATAGAATACAAACAGTTAAAATTTTAAGTTCTTATAGAATAAAACAGAGTGTACAATGCATGTTCAATGCTTAATGATATGTACTTATTATCATTTTGATTTTGCTTTTATAATCGATGAAAACAAAACATTTTACATTGAACATTATTTTTTTATTTATGCTTTTACATTTATCAATTTTTCGTGGACATGATAATATTTGATATGCATCCGTTATCCTTGGATGTAGACATCCAATACTAGAAAGTGACTTCGAATGCGGATGAGAGTATAGCACTACACATATCCAAAAGTATAGGTTGACAATCCTATCAGTGACATATCCATATATGTAGCATATTTTTAAACAAATACACGAATGCATTTTTTTTTATTTTGAGTTTTGCGTTTTGTGCACACAATGTTCATGACAAATATAAAGAGAGGGGAGCAGAAGATTTAAAAATATAAGTCATTAAGACAATTTAATTATGCACCATAGACGTAAGTAAAATTTATCTGCACTTTTTCTGTCCAATTCTTGCTCAAAGCCCCTCCGTCTACTCAAAATCCTTTTATCCTTTTCCTCTTCTACCGTAGTGGTAAGCTCAATAATTACTTTTTCCTCATTTTTTAATCATGCTTTGGTATCTATTATTACAATTTTAGACGCTGCTGGCTCCATCAATCCGTGACGTAACTGGTGATGTGCGTTAAATCGTTGGTTTGTTTTTCATGACACTGTTATGTGGTAAATGTTGTAGTTGGATCCCTATTATAGTATCCAGTCTGAAAATTGCGCCTTTGAATTAAATTCTATACCCGATTTTGTATTGCCTCTAAACATTTTTCAGCGGTCAAAATCATTAGGCGGTTGTGGCCAGAATACCAATTGCTGTGGTCAATAATTAGTTTGATAGTAATTGCAGTTTAAACTTGCTAATTTTAGGTGCGTATTATTTATTTACTCAATTATAGTTTGATATGTAATTATTAGGGTAAGTCCAATGTGGGAAGATGATGTAACATGTGCAGTAAACATGTATTTTAAGACTTTATAGGGAAGAGGAAGGAAAATAATTAGGGATGGAAGTGAAATGGTAGGGATGTTAGGAAGTTGGACTATGTGCATGCTTCAATAAGAAATAATGAGATTATGTGATAGAAATGTTACTGATCTTGTTGTAAGGAAGAAGATTAAAAAAGAGAAGAACGTCGACAGCAGGGTTCGAACCTACGCGGGGAAAGCCCAATAGATTTCTAGTCTATCTCCTTAACCACTCGGACATATCGACATTGTTGTTTCTTCAATGCATCTAAAATAAACAAAACAATAGTCATGGTTAAGAAGGTGCAAAATCTTCCTCGAGCCTTGGCGTATGCTGCAACAAACGATGTGTCCTTTTAATTTAATACATATGCATTATAAAAGTAGATGTTTATTAAAAATTATAATCAATTAAACAAGATTAATATAGATTATTTTTTTTTACTAGTGTTTTTTAAAAAGATTTTTTTAATCATTTCACACAATATCATCAAACACAATATGATCATAAGCATAAAATTTCTTTAATTATATAATTTCATTCAACGTTTTAATCATTTTTTAGAAGTGAAGTTTCGAGTTAAGCTTATATTTATTGTTTAGTAATTAAATTTCAAGCCTTACCGCTATAAACTGCAATATTGAATGAATTACACGTCGTCAATATTCTTATTGGAAAGTTATGACACTTCACTCAAACATGTCGTCGCATATACATTAATGTTGGTTTATTCGATCTCAATATAAAATACAGCAAGCACATACAACAAGAGGAAAATGCTGATCTTGTGACTATACATGGAAAGCTAACCTTTCTAAACTTTATTTCATCTCAAATGAAGCAAAAATATATTGCAATGGAAAATAATGATCTTAATTGCTTTCAACTTTCATTTAATGTCCTTCTTAAGCAAAAAGTTAAAACAATGAGAATTACGACAACTGAGTTCAAGCCTACATGGGCAAAGCGCAGAAATTTTCATGTCTATCTTACAAACAATTTAAATATATTGACATTACAATATTTGGTTGATTCACAAAGCCAAACAATCCACTGCCTTTACTACAGTTTTCATTTAAATACCGATTGACATTCAACGAATGATTTCAAAACCTCTAGATACATACTCTACAAGCCTTATCATTATATCATGAACGTCCTTAAATTAATTATGCCATTACTGCACTCGTTGAAAAGTTTTAATAGACATGACAATTTAGTACATCGATAGAGATGTGTAATGTTATATTATTTTCTCCGGCATCATTGTCTCAATGGTTAGACGCTTCAGCTTTGATCATGAGGTCACAGGTATGCACGATTCGAGCTACTAATACATGTTGACTTATAGTATAACTATGTACTACCATCTAAGTACCGAACTAAAAAATTGTTATCTTATTTGATCTCAATAAAAAATATAGCAAACACGTATCATAAGTATGAAGTGCTTTAGTGTTGAACGAAGCAAAAAGGTCCTACCAGGATTCGAACCCAGGTCGCCAGATTCAAAGTCTGGAGTGCTAACCACTACACCATAGAACCATTCTATGTTAAAACATCTCACTTTTTCTAAATATTTAGAATACGTGCTACGAGATTGATGCTTATTTCAAAGTTGGAGTGCCAAACAATACACCATAGAACCAACAAATGCTATAATATTACTTCTTCTAAATATTTAGAATGCGCTATGAGATTGATGCTCATTTCTTAAATGTTTACAGATAATGTTCAATTTAAAATTGTGTGACGACCCGACTTTCTTACCACAGAAAATCGCATCATCTTGAAGAAAGAAAGGGATAGAAAAGAGAAAAGAAAGAGAAGAAAGAAGAAACAACATCAGAATCTCAACAGCGGAACGAATAAATTATATTAATAACACAATATTACGTAGTATACAACACTAATCAGAGTTACAAAGAATATACATCACATACTAGACAGTTATAAACATCTGTCTAGTTATACAGCTCAATACAACACAAGAAAAAGATACCAACACAGAGAACACACAGTGGAACTATATATCTAACGTCGAAGCCTCCTGCTCCATTGCTCCTCCATAATTCATCAAAAGTTAACCTGAATCCCTTCGCTACTCGTAAAAATTTGAGTATCCAAGAGTTTAAGAAAGCATAAGATAAACTCTGGGTCAGACATGGGTCTGGTGTGAGTAACAGGTTAAAGTTGCTTAACTTTGAAAAACCTTTGAAAAGAAAGGTATCATGTAAGACTTCCCACACGTAAACATGGAAAAGTTTGACCTTACGCTAACCAAACATTTGATAGGAAATCTAGTGATATTATAATAGGTCTAGGGTTTTCAAGTAAATATGAAATAGCTGAAATTGTTACATGATTATATTTCAGCTACTAGCCACAAAAGTGGGTAATACAATCAAAACGGCACATATTGGAATTTGGATTACATCAATTGCGGGGCTACCGGGGTACCGCCCGTCATAGTACGTGGTCTAGATCAACGTACCGAGGATCACTCCCTATCCCTTGCAACACAAGACCGGAACCATCCCTTACTGGACAATCCCGAACAAGGCAACCCCGCAGTTGGCTTACGTTCCAACCGCCCACGCAGCCGAAATAAAAAGGGACTTCTAGACAGGGGGAAATATCGTCCTACTTGGCCATGACCCACTTGGCCTTGCTGCACCTCCCCTGTTTTAGCCATTCCCGGTTGATGAGGCTTGAGGCTATGATTACCTTTAGAGAACACATCTCTTAGAATGCTCATCGTCCACCTGGCGATGTTCTGAACGCATTCAATCCATACAAGTTCGTTCCGGGTTCGAACGAAACCGAAGGAATTATCTTGTTACACTCATTTTGGAATCACCCTCAGAGTTAACGACAATAACCCTGGCACTCTAAATCTTTATCTCGAATCTGAAAGTACTACCCCGTCAAACTCATCTCGGAATCACCCTCAAAGTTAAAATGACGCATAGTCCTTACACCTCGAGTCTTCACTCTTCACAAGAGATTCACGACCTATCGTTAATTTGGATCGATGTGGTTTTCGAATATCCAAATATGGAAACCCGATCCCGGTCTCATCGAAATCCAAAGCGTGACTTTTAAGGCCAAGTCGTTTTAAAGGTTTAAAACAATTCAATTATCTATATACACAGATAGATAAATCGCAGATTCATAATAGATAATCTACATTATTATCACAACAGATATTCCATATTATCATTATCAAAAGATAATCCAAATCATCATCACAATGCATCCATATCACTCAATCATTACTTATCTCATCTCTGAGATTCAAACCATCCATGGCAAACAACATCATTCATCCATATAAGCAATGATTAATAATCACACCAAATATAATTAATTTAAAATGAATTAAATTAATTACATCATTTCTAATTAATTTAAAGTGAATTAAATTAATTGCTTCACCAATATAAATCTTGCTTACATCACTATTAATTAATTATCAATCAATTAATTAATCATCAATCAATTATTCATTTTAATTAATCATTCCTGATTAATTAATCTTTAATTACATTCAAGTAATTATCCATTAATTAATTTCTCAAATTAATTATACTTAACCAAATATAGTAATTACTTTTTTAATTACTTTCTTAATTAATTAACGATAAATTAATTACATTACTTCTTAATTAATTACATTAATTAATCCCTTCATTAATTAATTATTTCAAAATAAATCCATTCTTAATTACATCATTAATTATAATAATTAATGATCTCTAATTTCATTTCTAATTTTAATTAATTACATTAAGTAATTAATTCTTTATTTAAACCATAAATGTTAATCACCCTTGATTAACTCCATTCGGTAATTACTACCCTTAATTACTTCACCAAATAAATTAATTACTCCTTAATTAATTATCTCAAATTAATCCCTTGATTAATTCACAAAGTAATTATGCTCAAATTACTTCCATCAACAAATCACCTTCATTTAATTACATACAGTAGTTACCCATTAATTACTTTCCTAAGTAATTACTCTTCATTAAAGTACATTTAGTAATCATACTTCATAAATCAATAAATGATTATTCTAAATTAATTAAACTGAATTAATTAACTTATCTAATCAAATTAAACTCAATTAATTACAATTAGTAATTAATTCCTTAATTACTTCCATAAGTAATTATACTTAACAATTTACTCAAATGATTATCTTTAAATTAATTAATCAAATTAATTATTAAAATTAATCATATTAATTAATTATTAAATAATCCTTAGTTAATAACCTTTATTAATTATTAACAATTCATTAATTATTTTTCTAAAATAATTAACTTGTTTCAATCATTATTAATTACAAATTAATTAATCATTAATAGCTCATTAATTAACCCTTAATTATTCAATTAATTAAGTGTTAACTATAACTTAATTAATCCTTTATAACTTGATTAATTAATTACTAATCATAAATTAAAAATCATATCTTATTTAATTAACGATTCTTAAATTACAAGTTAATTATTCTAAGAATAATTAATTTTAAACCTTTAAGATTAAAACCTTAATTACTTTGAGTAATTATTCATTTTATTAATTTATAAAATAAATTAATTATCCATTTAATTACCCTAATAATTAAATGCATAACAAATCACTAAATTTTAATTTAACTTCAACAAGTTTTTAAAATCAATTTAAAACCTTTAAATTTACAAGATAAATAATACTTTTCTTATAAAAGAAATTTTACAAAAGTTTTTAAAACAAATTCCTTTCTAAATTCAAACATTTAAATTTTACTTTATCATTCAAAATTGTTAAACACTTAAATTTATAGAATTTAAATTTATTTTTAAATAAAGATCTAAAAACTCATTCATTTCCATCTTAATATTCAAACTAAACTTGAATCCATAATTTAAAAATTAGACTTAAAACTAATTTTAAATCTTTGCTTAGTATTTTAAATTTCAGTTTAAAATTTTGAAACATGACAAATTCTAAACTGCAAAAACTAGCTCGAGCAAAACTCAAAACTACTCGAGTAACTCGAGTATCATTTTCATCTTGAAAATCATTCAAACTAAAACTGACAGGTTTTACACAAACCTGTATCAACCAAACACTCGAGTTCACTCAACAGCAACTTCGAGACAAATAACCCCATGCTTCGAGCAACTCATGAAAGAACCCGAACCATACACGAGAAAATCAATTCTTCCCCAAACCAGCTGACACAACACGATCACCGTGCACCTACACCACTGTTGCCGTCACCTCCGACCTCTCGCGACCACTAGCGCAAGTCAGCGATCATCACCAAACACCAATTCGACCTTCAAACAACCTGTAGAAACTAGAAATCAAAATCGAGCTTCGAGCTCAAAAACTGGAAGCAACATCGAACTGCAATTCGCCTCAAACTCCAAAATCTGATCACCAGAAAAGCTACGCCTTCGGCCACTACTTCATCCACACCCCATCTATCACCAACTCAAATCAGGGCAAGCTCGATCACTTATATAGGTCGCGGTGATCAATTCTTCTGATCGCAGAAAAACTGGGGTTAAATATTTCAATCCCTAATTACTACTGCCTTAATGCTTTAATCCATCATCTTCCATTTTTCCCTGAATACTTGATCATCACTTCATCACCAAAGAATACCATGGCCACCCCGACCTTCTAGGTTGACAGTTCCAACCCAAAACATAATTTCTGGTTAAACCAGAAATTCTTAATCAAATACAAACTAAAAATTCTAGTTTTAGTTTTAAAATTCATGTCTTTGTTTATGTAACCTGTTGATAATCTTAAATCAAAGAATCTAGATGATTAACTTCTAACTTATATAAGGATTGTTCTGTATTTATTTTGTTTCCAGTGAAAATACAGAATTTTCTTATATTAAATAAAATTTAACTTAACTTATATTACATGATCACATATTGTTTAAATCTTAAACTTTAACAAGGATTTGAATATGAGATTATGATTTTTGATCAGGATTTCAACCTGGAATTATAGAACAGGCAAGATCATATTTTCAACAGCAAGCATATATTCATGCATCTATCAGTAATGAACTTGTAAATTTGCATGCAAACACACTTATTTATAGAGTAAACAAGCAACTAACTTATACTTAAGTTTATTTAGTATAAAATGTTGCTCATAGTAATTTATGAGCAGAGCCTTTGTTTTTGAAAAGCTTGAAACTGAAAGTTGCTTTGAACTTGAAAACTTCAAATTGCTTCTTGTTTTGCTTATGAATTTAAACTATAGTTTGCCTTTAAAAACATTCATCTTATTTATGCTGAAATGCTCTACTTCTTGATGCATGCTTCCAGATTTTCAATTGCATGCTCGTTTCCAGAGAAAGAAAAAAATGTAGGGTTGTGAATTTTGCAGAGATGTTCAGTTGCATGCGAGCTTTTAGAGTTGCAGTTTAATTTTCTCAGGTTAATGAATTACAGAATTTGATGATCAGGTTAATACTTGCATTTCAGGTTTTTCAGATGGTTTTGGTTTTGAGGGGAATTTTACAGATTTTGTTTGAGCAGATTTTGTTTTGAAGAAGAAGTTTGCAGATTTTCTTATTTTAGCCGAAAACCCTAAGTTTTGAAGAAGAATAGAAAGGAAAAATGATTTTAGAGGAGATGTATTTATGTAAGTAGATTTTTATTTTAATAAAAATAAAAGAAAAAGAAAACTAAAAAGGACACTTGGTTTAAGTTTAACATTTGTCACTTGATTAATTTATGATTCAACACATGTCATTAAGGTGTTTGAAGAAACTTACACTTGTAATTTTAAGTATTATTATTGTTATTTTAATTTTATTTTAAATTGTTTATAAAAGCTTTAAATCTTAATTTACTATTTTTATGTGTATAAATAAATCTCTCCCCTTTTTAATTAAAGAGAAATGAAACAAACAAATATAAATATAAGCTTATTCAAATATTTTTAAACATTTATTCTTTTGAATTTCCCAACATCAAATTCAAATTCAAATTAAATTATAAAACCTAATTTAAAAATCAAGTTATATATATATATGCATGTATAACTCTTATTAAAATTTAAAAATAACGAAACCTATTTCTTACAAAATTTATTCATGTTCATGAGAATAAGTATTATAATTATTATTTGAAAATAACAAATTAAACAATTTTAAATAATTTGTAAAAGAGATTATAAATTACACCTATTTCTCAATATAATAAGATCATTTTGTAAATTGTATTTTAATTTCTTATACATAATTTCAAGCAATATATTAAAAAAAAAGAAAATGAATTAAGCTTTTATGTTAATCTAATTTAAATTCATATTAAGCTGACTAAATATAATTTAAAAACTAATAAGATTTATCATAAGTATAAACCATATAATTATTTATTAAATTAATCTGAAAAGCTAAATGTTAGTTTAAATCAAAATTTCCAATTTACCAAAAATAAATTAAAATTAGAAAATTCATTCATTTACTAAGTTCCAAACCAAAGCTTATATATTTACAATATATACAATTATATATATTATAAATAGAAAACAATTTATTAGCTTTAAAAAGATAAGATCTACCAATTTAAATATTTATTAAAAGATGATTATTAGATCAATTCAAAATTTTATTATCAAAAATTATCAAATCAATTTAATTTCTAACACAGATTATTAAATTTATATTGCCAAATTTCCGGGATATCACATTCCTCCCCCTTAAAAGAATTTCGTCCCCGAAATTTAAGAGCAAAGGTAATTTAATAATCTATCTTAAGATTTTATTTTAAAAAACAAGCATATATTATCATATGCTAACAATCATAGCAACCAATTCATTCAAACAAACAAATCTAGTTATCCAGAAAAATTCTGGGTAGAACTTCCACGAGTTTCCCAAGTATATACATACCGGGATACTCGCTCTACAGAATTCAAACAATCAATACTACAAAGCTACAGAGCTCCTATCCAACTAGATCTACAAAACTAAACAGGATATCAGACTACAAATAAGTCTGACTCAACAATCACATTCTCATGAACTGCTGGTTCCAAAACCAGAGACGAAACATACACGTACTCCCTCAGAGATACGTAAAACGCATCGAATCCCAGTTATCCAAACTGACAATTCAACCTTGAAAATCAAACCCCAATCCTCACAAGGACACAAAAAAGATCCAAAACACCTCGGAGCTGACTTACCCAGTCTTACTCAATCTTATAGCTCCTTAGATCGGATAAAACTTTCCAAAAATCAAATCTCTGATTCCGGAATCCAAATTCCTTCGTCTCTTATCCACAAAACACTTCTGACGATCCTGGGCTGCCTTCATCTCTCCCGATCAGCTCAACTTTCGCCGATGTCTCTAGAAACAAACTGGACCAAAACAACCCAACAGAATGATCTCCTCAAGATCAATCCAAAACCAAGAACACCAACTCTACTCCACAAACATCAGAAGACTAACTTACTTCTCCTTATCTAGAAAAGATAAAACAAAAGCACTTCCAAATTTCTTCCGCTGCACAACTCTGATCTGGAGTAGAAGAAAATGTTGATGAAGAACACGAGCACAATCTGGACAACACATCTCAGAAATATGGTTCAAAAGATCCATAAAAGAAAACTCAGATGCCCCACCTGATCCTAAGCCGAACCACCGGTAGCACTCCTGGAATCTAGTGGATAAGAAAACTCAATCTCCAGTGCGGAAAAACCCCTGACAACTCAAGAGAACACTCAAACTATCGCAAGTCACTTTTGCAATCAACCAGTCCAATATCCAAAGAAAACTATTAACCAGAAGACTTCTTGCTAGCACAGAACACTACGAGCTGCACTGCTGACACCGACGCCAAAGATTTCCTAATCCAAAACTCTTCGAGAAACTCGGACCTCAAACCAGACAGAAACATCCTGCTGAACCTAGCCACAACATCGAAGCAGACATACTTCCTAAACTTGTTCCAAAGAAAAATCTTCGGAGACATCCATAGTCACTGCGTCTCATCACACAGCTACTAATTCCTAAGGTATCAAGATACCATTATTTTCTTCTGCCTAACCGACAGATCCAAATTCAAAGATGAACTCCGAACCTTTATGGGTTACCTTCAGAGATCTATGAAATCTCTATACTCAAACTCCAACCATTGGTGGTAGTCATGTTACACACCCCACCACCATATCTACCTTTATAACCTATATTGGAAAACCTGAATAGGTAACCCAACAAATAGGTAGAAGTAAATATATATATATAAATATATTTAAAATTAAAAATACGCTCTCTAAAGAAAAAAATCACTTTAAAGCCTAGGTATTCACTCAACCTAGCGCTCTGATACCACCTGTGACGACCCGACTTTCTTACCACGGAAAATCGCATCATCTTAAAGAAAGAAAGGGGTAGAAAAGAGAAAAGAAAGAGAAGAAAGAAGAAACAACATCAGAATCTCAACAACGGAATGAATAAATTATATTAAAAACATAATATTACATAGTATACAACACTAATCAGAGTTACACAAAATATACATCACATACTAGACAGTTATAAACACCTGTATAGTTATACAACTCAATACAATACAAGAAAAAATATCAACACAGAGAACACATGGCGGAACTATATATCTAATGCCGAAGCCTCCTGCTCCATTGCTCCTCCATAATTCGTCAAAAGTTAACCTGAATCCCTTGGCTACTCATAAAAATTTGAGTACCCAAGAGTTTAAGAAAACAGAAGATAAACTCTGGGTCAAACATGGGTCTGGTGTGAGTAATAGGTTAAAGTTGCTTAACTTTGAAAAACCTTTGAAAAGAAAGGTATCACGTAAGACTTCCCACACATAAACATGGAAAAGTTTTTACCTTATGCTAGCCAAAACATTTGATAGAAAATCCAGTGATATTATAATATGTCTAGGGTTTTCAAGTAAATATGAAATAGCCGAAATTGTTACATGATTAAATTCCAGCTACTAGCCACAAAAGTGGGTAATACAATCAAAACCGTTGGCACTTATTGGATTTTGGATTCCATCAGTGGCAGGTTACCAGGCTACCGTCCGTCATAGTACGTGGCCTAGATCAACATACCGAGGATCACTCCCAATCCCCTGCAACACAAGAACGGAACCATCCCTTACTGGACAATCCCGAACAAGACAACCCCGCAGTTGGCATACGTTCCAACCGCCCACACAGCCGAAATAAAAAGGGATTTCTAGACAGGGGAAAATCTCATCCTACTTGGGCATGACCCACTTAGCCTTGCTGCACCTCCCCTGTTTTATCCATTCCCCGTTGATAAGGCTTGAGGCTACGATTACCTTTAGAGAACACATCTCTTAGAATGCTCATCGTTCACCTGACGATGTTCTGAAAGCATTCAATCCATACAAGTTTGTTTCGGGTTCGAAAGAAACCGAAGGCATTATATCGTTACACTCATTTTGGAATCACCCTTAGAGTTAACGACGATAACCCTTGCACCCTAAATCTTTATCTCGAATCTAAAATTACTATCCCATCAAACTCATCTTGAAAACACCCTCAGAGTTATACTGACGCATAGTCCTTACACCTTGAGTCTTCACTCTTCACAAGAGATTCACGACCTATCGTTAATTTGGATCGATGTGGTTTTCGGGTATCCAAATATGGAAACCTGATCCCGGTCTCATCAAAATCCAAAGCGTGTCTTTTAAGACAAAGTTGTTTTAAAGGTTTAAAACAATTCAATTACCTATTTACACAGATAGATAAATCACAAATTCACAATAGATAATCAACATTATTATCACAAGAGATAATCCATATTATCATTATCAAAAGATAATCCAAATCATCATCACAATGCATCCATATCACTCAATCATTACTTATCTCATCTCTGAGATTCAAACTATCCAAGGCAAACAACATCATTCATCCATATAAGCAATGATTAATAATCACACCAAATATAATTAATTTTAAATGAATTAAATTAATTACATCATTTCTAATTAATTTAAAGTGAATTAAGTTAATTACTTCACCAATATAAATCTTGCTTACATCACTATTAATTAATTATGAATCAATTAATTAATCATCAATCAATTATTCATTTTGATTAATCATTCCTGATTAATTAACCTTTAATTACATTCAAGTAATTATCCATTAATTAATTTCTCAAATTAATTATACTTAACCAAATACAGTAATTACTCTTTTAATTGCTTTCTTAATTAATTAACTATAAATTAATTACATTACTTCTTAATTAATTACATTAATCAATCCCTTCATTTATTAATTATTTCTAAATAAATCCATTCTTAATTACATCACTAATTATAATAATTAATGATCTCTAATTTCATTTCCTATTTAAATTAATTAAATTAAGTAATTAATTCTTAATTTAAACCATAAATGTCAATCACCCTTGATTAACTCCATTCAGTAATTAACTACCCTTAATTACTTCACCAAATAAATTAATTACTCCTTAATTAATTATCTCAAATTAATCCCTTGACTAATTCACAAAGTAATTATGCTCAAATTACTTCCATCAACAAATCACCTTCATTTAATTACATACAGTAATTACCCATTAATTACTTTCCTAAGTAATTACTCTTCATTAAATTACATTTAGTAATCATACTTCACAAATCACCAAATGATTATTCTAAATTAATTAAACTGAATTAATCAACTTATCTAATCAAATTAAACTCAATTAATTACAATTAGTAATTAATTCCTTAATTACTTCCATAAGTAATTATACTTAACAATTTACTCAAATGATTATCTTTAAATTAATTAATCAAATTAATTATTAAAATTAATCATATTAACTGATTATTAAATAATCCTTAGATAATAACCTTTATTAATTATTAACAATTCATTAATTATTTTTCTAAAATAATTAACTTGTTTCAATCATTATTAGTTACAAATTAATTAATCATTAATAGCTCATTAATTAACTCGTAATTATTCAATTAATTAAGTGTTAACTATAACTTAATTAATATTTTATCACTTGATTAATTAATTACTAATCATAAATTAAAAATCATATCTTATTTAATTAATGATTCTTAAATTACAAGTTAATTATTCTAAGAATAATTAATCTTAAACCTTTAAGATTAAACCCCTAATTAGTTTGAGTAATTATTCATTTTATTAATTTATAAAATAAATAAATTATCCATTTAATTGCCCTAATAATTAAATGCATAACAAATCATTAAATTTTAATTTAACTTCAACAAGTTTTTAAAATCTATTTAAAACCTTTAAATTTACATGATAAATAATACTTTTCTTATAAAAGAAATTTTGCAAAAGTTTTTAAAACAAATTCCTTTTTAAATTCAAACATTTAAATTTTACTTTATCATTCAAAATTGTTAAACACTTAAATTTATAAAATTTAAATTTATTTTTAAACCAAATTTAAAAACTCATTCATTTCCATCTTAATATTCAAATTAAACTTGAATCCATAATTTAAAAATTAGATTTAAAACTTATCTTAAATCTTTGCTTAGTATTTTAAATTTCAGTTTAAAATTTTGAAACATGAAAAATTCTAAACTGCAACAAACTAGCTCGAGCAAAACTCAAAACCACTCGAGTAACTCGAGTATCATTTTCATCCTGAAAATCATTCAAACTAAAACTGACATGTTTTACACAAACCTGCATCAACCAAACACCCGAGTTCACTCAACAACAACTTCGAGACAAATAACCCCATGCTTCGAGCAACTCACGAAAGAACCCGAACCAAACACGAGAAAAATCAATTCTTCCCCAAACCAGCTGACACAACACGATCACCGTGCTCCTGCACCGCCGTTGCCGTCACCTCCGACCTCTCGCGACCACTCGTGCAAGTCAGCGATCATCACCAAACACCAATTCGACCTTTAAATCAACTGCAGAAACTAGAAATCAAAATCGAGCTTCGAGCTCGAAAACTGGAAGCAATGTCGAACTGTAATTCGCTACAAACTCCAAAATCTATCACCAGAGAAGCTACGCCTTCGGCCACTACTTCATCCACACCCCATCTATCACCAACTCAAATCGGGGCAAGCTCGATCACTTATATAGGTCGCGGTGATCAATTCTTCTGATCACAGAAAAACTAAACTTTTATGTTATAATTTCAAGCAATAGTTTAAAACAAAGAAAATGAACTAAACTTTTATGTTAATCTAATTTAAATTCATATTAAGCTAATTAAATATAATTTAGAAACAAATAAGATTTATCATAAGTATAAACCATATAATTATTTATTAAATTATTCTGTAAAGCTAAATGTTAATTTAGATCAAAATTTCCAATTTACAAAAATAAATTAAAATTAGAAAATTCATTCATTCACTAAGTTTCAAACCAAGGCTTATATATTTACAATATATATAATTATATATATATTATAAACAGAAAACAATTTATTAGCTTTAAAAAGATAAGATCTACCAGTTTAAATATTTATTAAAAGATGATTATTAGATCAATTCAAAATTTTATTATAAAAAATTATTCAATTTAATTTCTAACACAGATTATTAAATTTATATTGCCAAATTTTCGGGATATCACAAATTGATTATTTCATCCAACTCGGAGTTCTAATTTAGTTCTATTTTGTTGCAAGTTACGTAGTTTGTATTGGATAGTGCCAGCGATATATCGCATATCGGGTTTCAATCAATGTTTTCTAAAATATCGATTAACGATATTTTCGTGATATATCCACAACACCGACAAGTATTGAACGCTATATCAGCAAAGCAACATTGACAGGTATATGATGCAACGATAGGCAAAAGTTGTTAAATGTTGTCATTTAATAGAAAACATACATAAATATACTATATTACAATAAAACTTAAGAGTATATATGCAAATTATTTGTATAGATGTATTATCGAAAAATCTATTAACTATTTAAACTGATTAGAAAAAGAATATTTAAATCTTATATTGTTACCTTTATTTACATAGCATGTCAACCAAGGCTGTCAATGGATATCCGAAAAATCTGAAATCTGTATTTAAAAAGCTGACGAATATCCGATATCCGAAAAGACGGATATGGATGTAAATATAGAGGCATTCACATTCGAAAAATATCTGTCCCATTTTCGACAAAATTTATGTGTAGTTCAGTACAATGAAATATATGTATTTTTTTAAATTAAGCTAACAGTTTATATTGTATGCATTTAAATCATATTAACTGTTCAGAATTATTTGTCATCATAATATATTTATTGATTTTTTATATTTTTATAATCAGCATGATTATTTTTTTTCTATGTTCAACCAAATTTTTTATTTATGTTTCTTGATTTATTGATCGGATATGATAGTTATTTGATATCCATCATTATCCATGGATGCAGATATGACACTATCCACATCTGAAACTATCCATTGGCATACCTATTACTAACAAACATATCAATATTACACCAAAATTATCCCGATCATTTCAAACATTGTATATCGATCCTTAGACGATAATTTACCAATACACATATTAAATACATAGGTTGTACGACTTCCTAAATAATCACAGCAGATCTAACCATATAATCATTGTTATCAGAAATCTTAATGTCAATTAAGAATCACGAGTGGTAAATGTTTAGATTGTCAATTAAGATGTCTGCTGATCGGACACCCTTTGGCTTCGATTACTAATTAATAAAAGCTTATGATTCAAATTTTGTTTCAAACTGAAGGTCTCGGATTCTCAAGTTATGATTTTGAACTCAATTAAAATGCTTGAAAAAAATCAACCAACAAAATAACAAAAAAAAAATCATCAAGATATCCGTTTTAATCTACGATACACGTTTTGTTGTTTTCTAAACATAACGGATAAAATAAGAGATAAATTGAATTTAAGTTTAGTTGCAGTAGCTCAACGATCAAAATCGATTTAAAAAATATATGTTATTACCATGGAAAGAATCGATATTTCTACACTCAAATGTTATCGATAAAAAACATAGAGCAAAATCTATATCAACATGTAAATCGTGAAATGTATAGCTTTTGGATTTAGGATTAATGGTTCAAACGCAATTTTGATTTATAGTTTAAAATTTATGATTTAGGATTTAAACTCGCTTTGAAAACTTTGTATAACAACTTAGGTGCAATGTTTTCATAATATGAATTTTAAGCAATTGTAGATCATAGTGTTTTTTGTTGACCTATCAATGTGATATAAATTTTACGTTTGATTATTTGTTTTAGCATGATATATATCATCAAATATTCCGGTGTTTGAGTAGAATCATTAAAAAAATTCCCAATCGAAGAATGATAGAAGTTTAGATGAGACACATAGTATGAGTGATGTGTTGTCTATCCCTTTCCTATTTATATATTCACATTATGTCTTTGTTTAAGATTCAACATCTTAACATGTGATCAAAGCCAGTGGTGAAATATAAGTCATCATGGTACACATCTCTTTAATGTTTTGGAAGAAGGTTTATTTGGACTTTTCGATTGGATAAGGATTGTTAAATTTTTATTCCAAGATCTGTGCAATTAGATTAATAAGAAAACTATATTACATTCTCCATGTAACTAAATTATGAAAAACAACTAAATAAACGACAGGTAAGAAAATACACAAACATTTTGTTCTTCTATTAATTTTATGATTCTCTAAATATGATAAGATTTATGTAACCCTAAGAACTATGTTATGTTGGTCAACCCTAATAAATTACTAGTTGATTATAGTTATCATATACATACATACATACATACATACATATATATATATGTTCTTATAAGAACTAGCCCCTAGCTAAATATATATACACCAAAGAAGTATATTTCTAAATTAAATGTTAACCTAATTGAAAAGGTTGAAAATTGCTAAATATTTATTATACAGCGGACAGTTGCATGTTTTTGGACAAAGGCTTAGTATCAACAATTTGAACCAAACATTAGACATATTGGTTGCTTTCGAGAGTTCTCGTAATGCTTTCTATTTTCTCTTTGCTTCTTCCATCGTATTTGAGTACTCTATATATAATGCAAAATTTGATATCCCATCTTGATACCGATATTTGTGAAACCTTTTAGTATCTTAAATGCCACTTAACTTTGATTGCCCTCACATTTATCCAAATAAACCTTAACCTTCAATAGATGGCAAATTTATGCGCATTCCCAACAATCAAGCATGCACCGTGTTAAAAATAAAAGATAAACTAATTCATTAGTCATAAAGTTTCAATTTTTTTTCATCAAAGTGCCGCATGGTTCAGAGTGCGCAAGCTTTTGAAAAATTTAGCACTTGCATGGTTTTAATAATGAAAAAAATGCATGGTTGTGCACTAAATGCAATCTGACCCAGTTGTACATTTACATGTAAAAACATGGTGGTTGTGGTATGAGATATAAGGTATCTTCACTTGCTAATTAATGGGTGAGAGCTTCTTATCGTGTGCAATGTTACGATTCAAGTTAGAGAGATTGTGCTAATTTTCAACAGTTATCAAAGAAAATATTTTTAGGAAATATTTTTTGAAACATTATCAGGGAAAAGCTATTACATAACATGATTTCAAAATTGGTTTTCCACATTAGCTGTATAAAATATTTTTTAGTTTTCAAGCTTCTGATCATTTATTTTGTACATTAAGTGTCTCGATTGAAAACATTAGGACCTAATGTGGTTGATTAACCAAGGATGTGGATATATTTTAGAGTCAATTCAATGGGCAAGATTTATGGCTATAGAGGTGTTGATATAGAGGTGTGTAATCTAATTAAATAGGATTTTACGATAAAAAAATAGGGTCTAGCATTAATAATTATTTTGTTTCTCTTGTAATCTCTTCCGTAATCTCTAAAATCTCTTCAATTGTGAAGTATAGTACGCTATCATGTTGATAGAGGATCCATTCTTAATCCTTATGTCTTTTATTATCACGATTTTATTGTTTCCTTCTGTATATTTTGAAAGGTTGTTAAATTTGTAGTGTTTCAAACGAGTTATACATTTTTTATATTGTTTCTCGACATTTTCATCGACTTTATTGAGCTATTTATTTCTATGATTGTGTTTGATCATATTTGTTAACCCTCGCATTTGGTATTAATTATTCAAGATTTGCACATAAGTTATTTGTGAAAATGATCATTTGTAGGATTGCTTGCGGATTATTACAATGGTTGTTACTTATCTTATGTTGATTCCATGTGCATGCGGATCATTCGTGGCAGTTAGATTACACTTACTATATAAGTGTGGAACAAAAAAAGGGATTTGAGAAATGACAAATGAGGCAATTTTACAGCGGAATCAAGTACATTAAGTTGTGTTTGATACACATTTGTTGTCAGCCGATATCGTGGATGTGAGGAAGAAAGAGATGATGGAATGTGCATCCACTACCCTCCAGCTTGTTATGAAGGACAATGTTATTTTTTAAGTTGATGGAAAGATTAGCACTAAGGGTATATGTGATTAGTTGAAGGATTATATGTGAAGAATTCACTTGTGAATCATTTAATATTATCATAGACATTCTTTACATGCAAGATGTTCGGCGATGGTGCATTTAAAGACACTCGACATATTTCTGATGAAGATGAAGACAATAAAGTCAAGGACCACTACCTTAAGTGTCAAGTGATAGGACGTTTTAGACCAGGTTCTAAAGGTTTTGGAATCGATCTCTTGAGACATCAAAATGAGTGTCATTTTTGAATAAAATATCATTCTTGTTCTAAGAAGAAAGACAGACAATAAATTTGAACATTGCTAAGGAACAAAAAGGTAATATTATATGGATGATACACCTTGTACTTGCTGATATGAAGGTCAAACATTTTGAAAAGGAATTCTAGGTCAAAAGAAGGCGTTGAGTTATGATAGTGGAGTTAGTAATGATCAAAACGCCAGGAAAATAGGGAGAATTCTAACTTTAGAAATGCTTTGGCAGATAATGCGTTTGTATTTTAAGATACTAGATCACTAGGAGAATGAACGTTTAGAAAACACAAAAGTTGTGGCTTCATCGATTATGATTATGTTAAAGGATATTAAAGATAATGAATTAATGCCGATAATATCAAAAGTTTTGGATTATGGGTTGATACTCAACACAGGAAGCTGTTTTATATGACATTGAATAGTTCTTTTTAACTTATGGCAATAGCGAGGATTGCAATTCCTATGGGACTTATAATTTCTTTGGTTTTTATTTTCGAGCGGATTCAAATATTTGGAGTGGTTGCACATTCAACAATGTGCACGATGTTTCAAGGTTTTGTAAATCTTTTATCATATTAGGTAACTAGCATCATTGGGATGCAAAAGCAATAAAGAGCAATAGCTTCAAGGTTTCACATGAAGCACTTGTATTTATTAAAAGGGGCAATGACTTGAAATTTGTAATTGCGTAAAAGTCTGAGCATTAGTTGTTAACTTAGTATTAGTGTTAAGAGCTAGCAAGATCTGGATACTAATAGATTGTGTCTTCTTAGGCATGTCATATTTTAGATAAGTCTAAATGTGATCTATGGGGAGAACTTTAAAAAACTTGAGTTTTGCTAAGAATGTATCTTAACTAAGAAAACAAATGTTTATTCGTTGAGGGTAAGCATGATTAGGGAGGTGTTTTCGAGTATGTTTGCATGGATGTATAAGGTTCAATGATATTAGTTTCACTTGGGCGGAGCAAGGTATTATATTTTTTATTAGTATTCTTGTAAGGTATGGTTGTATCTAATGTAGGTTAAGTTGTAGGCGCTTGAAAAATTCATGATGTGGAAGACTTTATGTTGAGATTCTACAATAAAAGTGTTTTTAAAGGTTTCTTGGAGTATTTTGGACAACATGATTTGGATACATATTACTACAGATAGGTTCACTCTCAAAAAACGCTGCGTGGATGATAAAACGTATTTTGTTGGAGAAGAGACGATGCTTGAGATGACATCCAGATCATCAAAATGTGTTTTGCGCTAAAAGCATTATTGACACGGTGCGTATTGTTTATCAAACTCCAGGTTTCTCCATTGAAAAAAATTTATGGAGAAAGTATGGATGGAGAATATAGATTTATCTTCTTTTTATAATCCTGTTACTGTACATGACTTGGGCACCAAAAAGCTCCAGGTTAGAACCTTCATGGTAGTTATGCTTGGTTACACGGACGATGTGAATGGTTATCATATTTGAAACCTAGATACAAGGAAGATTATTAATTTATGTCATGTCACTTTAATGAATTATATTTGTTCAACTAAAAAACACATTCACATAATTTCTTTGATTTGGTTGGTAACAAAAAGAAGATGGAGATTGCTCCTCCATTCCTGTATAATAGTAGAGTAGATAATGTTGTTGGTGGTATGTTACATGACACTTCAAGGTGTGATAGTGGTGTTCAAAGTGCTATAAAGGGTTTTACTCAAGAGGTAATCAAGCAGGATTTGGCTCAAGGTGTTTGCCACTTAGGCTAATTATTGCATGATAAAGTTGCTTATGAGGTATGATAATTTGGTTAATGCACATCTTAACATTTATAATCGATCGAACTATTTGTTGCATATAATTAAGATGAACAGATGCATCTTGATGATATCATGGTGTCGAGTGATAAGTCAAAATGAATCTCCATTAGAAAGAGAGAGACAAACCAAACTTGGGAGTTAATTTTGCTTCTTTAAGGAAGTTGTGCCACACGATGCAGTGATATTTAAGATGAAAGATGGTGAAAGACATAATGCTCAATTGATTGTGAAATGGTGTTTACAAAGAAAAGAAGAGTATGATGATATATTTATGTCGGTAGTGCTACGTACTTCAAGCTTGATTTTGTTGATCACGAGTTGCGATTTAAGATATAGAGTTAGCATACCTAGATGTGAAGACCATCTTTTTGTATGGTGATATGACAAATAAATCTACATAGAACAAGCATTAGTGTTTGTTGTAGAGGGGAAGTTTGAGATGGACTTTCAAATTGAAGAAATCAATTTATGGATTTTAGCACACCTGTATGTAATGATACATGAGACTCAATCATTTTTGTTTAAAATTTGTAAAAGCTTACTAGGAGATCTCTGCAAAAAGATCGCATGTGAGCCCAATGGATGACAAATAAATACTGTAAAAACAAGAATTTTCAGACAATTCTAGAGGACAATAACTCATCATATGCATGGAACACTACTCAAGACAAGGACATCAAGCAAGTGGACCGATGAAAAGAATAGTGAACAGGGACAACACCAGCCAATGGTTTGAATCCCCCGATCCACTGGACAAGATGTTGACTTTCGACCGATTATGTCATGACACGACAACTGACAAGGGCATGCACTGCCAGATTTTAGATGGAGGTGTCTTACAAACTTGCGACTGCAGGATTTACCGGGCCTTTGGAGCCTCGTTTCGAAAGTCAACGGAAAGAGTATGGGAATTTATTCGTCGTAATAGATCTGGAAGGTGTATTGACTGAAGTGGACTTCGGATTGCAGGAGGAGTTAACTGGTGGTTTCCTTAGTTTCTTTAGTAAAGTGAACCGGCGGTTGTTTGAATGATTTTATTGTTTTTGTTTGTACTAACTGTTATACGATCAGTATACCAAAACAAAGACCAGTATGTTATAAACTCGTCACACAAGTTTACAAATCAAATTTTCACCACTTTGGAATTCTGTATTAATTATTTTGAACAATAACTATGTTGTATTTAATTTACAAGAACAAACAATAGCAGTCACAATAACAAATTGCTGTATTGAGCTATAGCGATAAACAAGCGTTGTGCTACTTCGTTGAAACATCACAACGTTGAAATAGAAATATTACAGAATGATGTATATAAATATATAAGTAAACAGAAATCTAACCGAATGAAGAAGGAAATTACATCCGAGGCTTGTCGTAACAATTTCCTTAAGACTTTATTCAAGTCTCTCGAGATACAACAAACGTGATCTGCTCGAGATTGTGATGAGTATGATCTTCTGTGTGATATGCAGAAGCGTATGGATCTGGAGATTAAGAAATGAAGAGGAAGAAGAGAAAATTTTGACTAATCTACTGATCAGGTTTCCTTCTCCTTTTATAGGCTAATTCCCAATGGTTATGTTTGCTGGGAACAGCCGCATCTCTTCGTCTCAATGGCCAAAAACTGTCGCGGTTTGTAACAGTCGTCTCTTTTCATTTGCAACGGTCAAGAACTGCCGCTGTGTGCAACAGTCGCGTCTTTTCATTCGCAATAGCTAAAAACAGCTTTGCAACGCCTATTTTGAAAAGTCGCGTCCAATCCACTAGTCACTTTTAAACAATAGAAAGCTGTTTACTTCTGTTCAACAAAAATATAACATGGTCCACTCTTATTGCACCCGCACCCGGCCCGGTTCGGTACTGGACGGGAGGGCGACGCGCGCACGTGTGCTAGTTCACGGCCATATAGGTCCTCCCCCTCGCACAAAATTACCTGACCCTAAGGGCCAATATAGGTTTGAGAAAAGTAGTATTAAGCATGAACATTAACTTATTTTTGGCGATGTGGGACTATACCTCCTTTATTATATAAGGGTCCTCTAACAATCCCCACATGAATGATGATATATGTCTTCCCCACACAAAGTGTAATATCACACGGTTCATATGAAAATAATGCTATATCGAGGATAAGTTGATATTTCACTTTGAAATCTCCCTAGTTAAAACTTATCACATATACTTGGCTAATTGGTGAGTTATTTCATCTTAAACCATCATTCGTATGTGCATAACCAGACAATAAGCTTTACAAAGCATTGTTTCCCTTCACATCCAATCTTTTGGTTGTGTTCATTTTGGTCCTGAACAAATTTGGTTCTGCGAGTGTTTTAGAGAATTTAAGCCTTTAATATTCTCATAGAGCCGACCCAGCTCACACTAACATAGGTGATCGCAACCATTAATAGTATTCTACATATACCCCACTTGTTAATTTCTAGATATGGTCACCATTAAAAAGCATAGCTATATCCTTTTAGTACTTCTGTAGGCATGCATTCTATTGTTCACCATAGGAATGAAGTAAGACTAAGTCCAAAATGCATTACTTCTTGAGTTACTCGGAATTGGTTTGCCTATTGATCGTAGTCCGTGGGATTTCCAGTCGCTAAGATAGGTTTCTGTATAAGATAACTTTTGTTGTTTTAGGCTTTTAAACTCATTCCCCCGTTGCACAGTCAATTTTCTCTCTTGATAATCTTTTAGTAAATGGATCTGCAAGGTTATCAGTAGTTCTTACATAATCAATGGAAATAGTTCCATTTCAGAGTAGTTGCCTAACTGTGTTATGACGTCGACGAATATCTCGTGACTTTCCATTATACACAAAGTTTTGTGCTCTGCTTAACGTTGTTTGATTTTCACAGTGTATGCATACGAACAATACAGGTTTAGGTTAAAATGGAATGTCTTCTAAACATTGACGAAGTCATTCTGCTTCTTCGCCTAGTTTATCTAAAGCGATGAACTCTGATTCCATAGTGGATCGAGCTATGCACGTTTGTTTAGTAGACTTCCATGGCACTACCGCTCCTGCTAGGGTGAAGACATAACCACTAGTTGATTTAGATTCCTCTGAATCAGAAATCCATTTTTTATCACTATATCCTTCTAAGACGGCAGGATATTTTTCGTAATGTAGGGAAAAGTTCGTGGTACTCTTTAAATATGCCAACACTCTTATTAGTGCTTTCTAGTGTTCCTTTCCTAATTTGCTTGTATACCTACTCAGTCAACTTACTACATAAGCTATATCTGGTCTTGTGCAATTCATGAGCTACATTAGACATCTTATTATACGGGAGTATTCCAGTTGCATTACACTCTCTTTAGTGTTTCTGTGCAGTGCTTCCGATGGATTAAAAGGCTTTCTTACTCCTTTAATTTCGTAATTTTGGAATTTTTCAATCACTTTTTCCACATAGTGTGACTGAGATAGATCAATTCCATTAGGTTTTTTTATTATTTTGATTCCCAAAATAACGTCTACAACTCCTAAATCTTTCATGTCGAAATTGTTGATAAACATTTTCTTTATGGTCTCTGTCACTTTACTATTTGGACCAAAGATTAGCCTATCATCTATATATAAACAAATCATCACGTATGATTGTTCAACTTGTTTATAATAAACACATTTATCACATTCATTTATAAGAAACCATTTTTCATCATGACACTATCAAATTTTACGTGCCATTGTTTTGTAGCTTGTTTTGATCCGTATAATGATTTTACTAATCTACATACTTTGTTTTCATTTCCTTTGGAAATAAAACCCTCAGGTTGTTCCATGTAAATCTCCTCATCAAAATTTCTATTTAAGAATGCTGCCTTTACATTCATTTGATGAATCTCTAGATTATATATGGATGCAATTGCTATTAACATTCTTATAAAGGTTATTCGTGTAACCGGTGAATAAGTATCAAAAAAGTCTAAACCTTCCTTTTAAGATATCCTTTTGCTACCAATCTTGATTTATATATGTCGATAGAGCCATCTGGTTTCATCTTCTTTTTGAAGATCCATTTGCAACCAATCGGTTTTATTCCAGGTGGAGGATCAACTATTTTTCAAGTTTTATTACTTAGAATTGAATCAATTTCACTTTTGATTGCTTCTTTCCAACATGAAGATTGAGAAGATGACATTGCTTCTTTGTATATTTGAGGTTCGTGTTCTAACATGTGTTAGAAAATCTAAACCAAACGTCTTGGACGTTCTTGCTCTTACGCTTCTTCTTGGTCCAACTTCCTCAATTTCACGATGAGTTTCATCGTCATGTGGCTTGCTTGATTTTTCTCTTGTCCTTTTAAGGACATAATTTCCTTCATTCCTTTTGTGTGGAAACACATCTTCAAAGAATGAAGCATCTCAAGACTCTATGATTGTATTGACATTAATATCAGCTATATCAGACTTGAATACCAAAAATCTATAGGCACTATTATTTTGGGCTGGTCCTAGATAGTAATAGTATAGTTTTTTGTCCAAGTTTGACTTTCTTGGGAGGCAGAACTAGAACTTTTGCCAAGCACCCCATACTTTGAGGTATTTGAAACTTGGTATGTGTCCTTTCCATTATTCATGGAATTGTTCCTGTTTTATTGTGAGGAACCTTATTTAATATGTGATTAGACATATTTAAGGCTTCCCTCCACAAGTTCGTCGATAGACCAGAGGTCAATAGCATTGTATTTATCACATCTTTTAATGTTCTATTCTTTCTTTCGGCAACAATATTTTGTTGTGGTGAATATGGAGCTGTTATTTGATGAATTATACCAGTATCTAAATAGAATTATTCAAACGTGATTCATATTCTCTACCTCGATCAGATCTCAATATCTTGATCTTTTTATTTAACTGATTTTCTACTTCAGCCTTATATTTTATAAACGATGTAATTGCTTCATCTTTACTATTCAGAAAATATACATAGTGATATCGTGTATAGTCGTCAATAAAAGTGATAAAGTACTTTTTCCCGCCTCTTGTAGGTAATGATTTAAAATCACATAAATCCGTGTGAGCCAATACTAGTGGTTTTGTACTTCTATCAACGGTATGAAACGGTTTTTTAACCAATTTTGCTTCTACACAGGTCTCGCATTTGTAGTTTTAATCTACTTGGAATTTAGGTATTAATCCCAATTTTGCTAATTTTTTCTTTTTTCAAAAATTTATATGTCCTAATTTATCATGTCATAGTAAAATTTCATGCTGAACCAAATAAGAAACTTCCTTTTTATTAATAGCACAACCAGAATAGATAGTTTTATTGCTGACTATGGCTACATTGCCTTAAATAGCCATTGCATAAATAACCCCTTTCTATATAAATTCCAGCCTTAGACAGATTTATCTGACTCGAATACGAGACAAAAGCCTTTCCTTAAGAGCACAGGTCCAGACATCATGTTCTTGCGGATATCCGAAACATAAAGAACTTCACTTAGTGTCACATTTTTACCAGATGTAAATTTGAGGACGACTGTGCTGTTTCCTTCAATCATGGAAACTGCAAAATTACCCATGTAAAGTTTTTCTTCCTAATCGTATTTCTTGTAAGCGGAGAACATAGATATATCGAAACATACATGGCGAGTAGCACCTGCGTCTATCCACCACTGTGCCAGATTCTGTACTAAGTTGTATTTTGAAACAACTCTTGAAAAGTTCGTCTCCTCAATGGTTGAACTCAAATTTTCCACTATATTTGCCACCGATTTGTCAATCGTCTTCTTGTGCATGCAATCTTTAGCTGTGTGCCCGGTCTTTCCACAGGCCCAACATTCGCCTTTGAACTTCTTGGTTTTCTTATCTTTGAATTGATTATTCGGTGTCTTTCTCTTTTTCTTTTTGTTGGTGAAGCGTCCTTTCTTCTTTGACCCTTCTGTAACAAGTGTCTCTTCGTCTTTGGGTTGTGTTATTTCGCAATTATCTGCCTCAATTTTTAATCTGACAAAGATCTTCAAAGTAAATCTTCTTTTTCTTATGTTTCAGGTAGTTGCGGTATAGTCTCTCAAGGATGGTGGTAAATTTCTTATTATTGCTTCAACAAAGAACGATTTTCCAACTTGATATCCTTCTGCTTCAAGTTCATGAATTATAAGTTGGAGTTCCTTCACTTGACTAGTCATGGATTTGGAATCCACCATTTTGTATTCCATAAATTCATCTACTATGAACTTCTTCAAACTGACGTTCTGTGTCCTGTATTTATTTGCAAGCGTAGTCCATAGGGATTTTGCTGTCTGGTGTGGATGATATACTTTATAAAGTACATTATCCAAACAGTTCAGAATGTAATTTCGGCCCAAGAAGTCCGAATGCTTCCATGAGTCAATTCTGAGAAAAAAGCTGCATCTTTTTCTCTAGTTTGTCCATCTTTAGGCTTTAAATCATCCTTCTCAATGCACTTCTGCAGCCATAACGTGGTGAGATAAAACAGCATTTGATTCTTCCATGTTATGAAGTCATCACAATCTCCTTTAAACGGATCAGGCCTATTGTGGGTAGCACATTTTGCTGATAGTTCAACTGTCGCCATCTCTGTTTTAGTGAAAACAGGATAGTCTTAAGATGTTATATGATCAGTATACCGAAACAGAGTCCAATATGTTATAAACCCGTCACACAAGTTTACAAATCAGATTTCCATTACTTTGGAATTCTATATTAGTTATTTTGAACAATAACTATGTTGTAATTAATTTACAAGAACAAACTATAGCAATCACAACAACAAATTATTGTATTGAACTATATCGAGAAACAAGCATTGTACTACTTCGTAGAAACAGCACAACGTTGAAGTGAAAATATTACAGAATGATACATATAAATATATAAGTAAACAGAAATCTAACTGAATGAAGAAGGAAATTACATTCGAGGCTTGTTGTAAGAATTTCCTTAAAACTTTATTAAAGTCTTCCAAGATACAACAGACGTGAACTACTCGAGATTGTTATGAGTATGATCTTCTGTGTGATATGCAGAAGCGCACAGATCTAGAGATTAAGAAATGAAGAAGAAGAGAAAAGTTTGAATAATCTACCGATCAGGTTTCCTTCTCCTTTTATAGGCTAATTCCCAACAGTTATGCTTGCTGGGAACAGCCGCATCTCTTCGTCTGCAACGGGAAAAAACTGTCGCGGTTTGCAACAGTCGCCTCTCTTTATTTGCAACGGTCAAGAACTGTCATGGTTTGCAACAGTCGTCTCTCTTCATTTGCAACGGCCAAGAACTGTCGCGGTTTGCAACAGTCGCGTCTCTTCATTCGCAATGGCTAACAACAGCTTTGCAACGTCTATTTTGAAAAGCCGGTCCAATCCACTAGTCGCTTCTATTTGAATTTAAATAGTATTATGTACTTTTGTGTAGCAAAAATATAACACGCTCCACTCTTATTGCACCCGAACCCGCACCTAGTATGGGACGGGCGGGTGGCGCACGCGTGTGTTAGTTCATGGCCATATAGGTCCTCCCCTTCACACAAAATTACCTAACCCTAAAGGCCAATATAAGTTTGAGGAAAGTAGTGTATAAGCATGAACATTAACTTATTTTTGGTGATGTGAGACAATATCTCATTCACTATATAAAGGTCCTCTAACACTGACTATAGTAGTTTACTATTGTTGTTGGTGAGCTATTAATGAAGTGTATGGTGATTGTTGAGTAAGAACCTTTTCAATCACTTTCGCCACTATTTGTTCCCTAAATACTCAACTTTGTAATCTTCTATTAAGTAAATAAAGTATTTGTTTCAAAAAAAATTGTTTTGAGGAAAGTGTTAAAGATTTTGTGTTTACTTTAAGTGTTTGAAATAATGATCGAGTGTATTTGCTCTTGTATGTTAATAATATGTTTATTGTTTCGAAAACCAAAGCTAGAATAAAATGATGAAATTATGTTCAAATGCAAAATTCAATGCGAAAGATCTTGAAGAGGCAAAGAAAATATTGAGCTCGAAAACTGATAAAAGATCTAAAGCGATGCATGTGAACATTGTCTTAGCAGGAATACATTGAGGAAATGCTTGTATATTTTTAGATTGAAAGAGAAAAGCGATTAGTACACCAATACCATTACGTAATAGAGTAAGGGTGTGCATACGTGAGGATTTTGACTTAGTTTATGGGCCTTGATGAGATTTGGATTCAAAAGAGAGCGAAATGTGTATGATATTATATGTTATGGTGGTTATAAACAGTCACACCTTCTATCATTTAAGATATACAGAAACTTCATAACTCTAGCCTCCAATAGAAAACTGGTAAAAGCCTTGAAGCTGAGATTTGCACACTAAGTCCAAGGAGAGGAGGCGATGATTCAAAGAGGAACAGCTAACAACCAATGTATCGACAATCGACTGATATAAGGTACACAGCACCTCAAATTTAAATATTTATACATGACATGTTTATTTTCGTTGAAAACAAATAAAATTGAAAATAAAATAATATTACACACACATTCATACATATACATACACACACACACACATATATATATGTATGTATATATATATGTATGTATGCATAGTTAATTATAAACATAACTATATTTAATATAGCTTGTCCAAAAAAAATTATTTTTTGTATGCATATATACTCACAGCCAATATATGTATGTATGTACATAGGTATGTATGTATGTACATTCAAATGATCTGTTTTTACATAAAAAATTAATTTTGTTTTCGGTTTTCGTTATTTTATTGTTTACTTTTATTCTTGGTTTGAAAAATTATTCAGTTTTTAAATTATATATGTATGTATATATATTATTTTTGGTTTTTATGAAAAAATTATATATAGATATATGTTTGAATTAGTCAATATCAATATAAAATTCATATTTTAAATAAGTGTGTATATATATATCAGCATATATTAAATGAACATATATACATATATATATATATATATTAAATAAATAAATAAATAAATATATGTATATATACGAACATAAATAATATTTTGGTTTACACACACATACACATGCGTACAAATAACATAAATTTTAAAATCCAAAAATATTTTTTTATCATAGCCGAATGAAAAAATTAAAATATTAATAGTACTAATATATATTTATGTATATATTTAATTAATGAACGAATATATATATATATATATATATCTGTGTGTGTGTATGTATGTATGTATGTTTATATGTGTGTAATATCACCATCACCTTGAGGTTATTATGTTAAAGACAAATCCTTGATATTGTTCTCTTATTTAAGCATAAGTCACAATGGTTATTCTCATATATATGTTCCTTATATTGACTTTTTTTCAAAAAATTTCTCGACTAGTTTATAATATTTACAACGTTCGCATTATTAGTGTGAATTATTAAAAATTAAATATGATAAATCCAAACTAAAATTGAACTTAAACTATATATAAAAATAAATACGTCATAATACGCGTGCGTGCACGCGCGCACACGCACAAATATACATGGAGACAAACTAAATTAAAACAGCACACTATTTTTTTTAATGATCATTAAATATTATTTATGATAAATAAATTATTTAGTTAAACACAAAAATAAGATATAGTGCAAAAATTAATAAGACAATTTTATTTTGAAGCTTTCCTCTTTTGTATCAATGCACATGATCCAATGTTTTTATACTATCTAAGAAAAAACAAGGCCCATATGACGAATGTGTCATATGCTAGTTTTGTTGAAGGTTGATGTATGCAACGGTGTGTGCAAGATCTGACGTGGCTCAAGCCGTTTTCGTAGTTATTTAAAATCTGGCTAATTTGATTAAATCGTATAGAAAGTCATGAAAGTCATATTGAGATATCTTAGAGAACTACATGACTTTTTTTTACGACGAAATTGATATGGATTGCGAATTAGATGGTTCTTATGATCCGAATAATTTCAAGATAGTGACCGCGGGAGGAAGTCACCTCGGATCAAGTATCCACTCTTGGAAGAACAATCATTAGTTGGAGGATGATGTTGCTATTTTACTTGCATTATTTGCTATGGAGTAGGAATTGATGACCACGGAGCATGCCTTTAAAGAGATGCTGAGGTGTTTGGTGTGATTTTAAGTTTGAGAAAGAAAGTGTCATAGTGAATGGCAATAGCCGAAAACACAATTTACTTTGTGAATGTTTTGATGTTTAGCTCTTTGCACAGAAACATTGAGGTGAAAGAGTCATTCTTGATGCCATCCATGGATGAAGGCAAAACAATTTTAATTTAAAATATTCACAGACAATGCAATGACATTGTATATGATGTCTTTATGGATTGAAGAGTTTAAACATTGCTCAAACTTGGCTTGCTCCTTAATGCGCTAGGTTCCACAAGGCGATATGATTGGGGAAGTTGTTCTATTTGGCGTATTTTGAAGAGGATAGTTATTTTGTGAAATTGAGCTTTTGTTCACTTCCGTTTGGAAACCTGCAACAATCCATTAATGGATGATTTCTATGTTAAATCTCATTAACAAAGTACTGTAGTATTTTGGAGAGATGGGTTATGTTTTGGAGAGACGGGTTATGTTTTGGGTGATTTAAATTTAATTTGACTAATAAAAAACAAATAAATATAAAATAACTCTGATTTTTATGTTTTGAGATCTGATAAAAATTGAAAATTGTAATTATAGTTTTCATCCAAATTCAAATATAGGGATGCGGTAACTTATTACTTAAGTACAACTGCCAGTCCTCTTGGAGAACTATAGTGTGCGTTCACACAATAAAGTATCCGAGTGTTCCATACTATCTGTAATTTAGGTGCTAGTTAATGGTCGAAGTCCCGCCTGATTATAAGGTAGAACAAATGAGTTATTGCAGTCTGAATAAAAAAACAGCGGCTTCTGCACTAGGCGGAGTTCATATACATGGATGCGGTAGCATGTTATTTTCCTAGTACACATATCAGTCTCCTTGAAGAACTATAATGTGCGTTAACACAATAAAGTATCCGAGTGTTCCATGGAATTATTTGGCATTAAGGGAAACTGAACCAGGAACACCACGGAATCACTTAAATAGGTCGTCAAGTGTGGATTGTGCTTGTCAAGAACCCGAAGAGGTTACGGATTTGGATACTGGCTATGAACAGCTAAGGATTCGGGCATGGACCCGGAACGGTCCAGGATTTGGACATCGACCATAAGTGGTCATGGACGTGGTTGTTGGTTGTTGGATATGGGTGGATTAGAACTCTGTTATCGAGTTCAGATGGATATGGATTTGGCTAAGAATTTGGTTATTGGATTCGGAATCGGATGTCGACTCAGAGTAGTCGTAGACTCGGATAAGGATACGGCGATGGCATTTGGATAAAATGGGTTGGATTATGAGTCGAAAAGTATGGATGTAACTAACATGCATACTTCAGATATCGGACTTGAGGCTATTCAAAACACACATTCCAACAGCAAGGCATGTGTTGAGGGGCAAATGTTAACCAACCTTTCGACAAGGCCACGGACAGGCGGATTTAACTAAGTCGACTTCACGATTATGAGGTTGAAATATGATGGATTCGATTTAGAGGGATGAAATTCACAAAGATATGTCGCTCGGCATTGAGGTGAGGATATGACGCTCGGCATTGAGTTGTGGCTATGCCGCTTGGCATTGAGTTGAGGTTATGCTGCTCGGCATGGAGGTGAGGTTATGCCGCTCGGCATCGAGGTGAGGTTATGCTGCTCGACATCGAGGTGAGGTTATGCCGCTCGGCATGGAGTTGAGGTTATGCCGCTCGGCATTATGGTGAGGTTATGGCCCTTGGCATTGAGTTGAGGTTATGCCGCTCGGAATCGAGGAGAGGTTATGCTGCACGGTATCATGGTGAGGTTATGTCGCTCGGCATGAAGTTGAGGTGATGCCGCTCGGCATTGAGGTGAGGTTTTGCCCCTTGGCATCGAGTTGAGTTTATGCCGCTCGACATTCTGGTGAGGCTACGCCGCTCGGCATCGAGCTAAGGCTACGCCGCTCGGCATTTATGAGCTCAGGGTCGTTCGGCATGGGACGAAGGCTCAGTGGAAGGTCGTTCGACATGGGATGAATATGGCTCGGTGGAAGGTCGTTCGGCCTTGGAGGTATATGGTTCGGTGGAAGGTTTTGATGGGCCTATACCGTTCCGAAAGCCCAACAACTCAGGATTTCCAATAAATACAGCATGTGGAGGTTCAAAAAAGGGATCTTCCTTCGACTCTCGGACTTTCTCTTCTCTAAGGCTTGGACACTTAGCTGTTGTCAAACTTTGGTTTGTAACTGTAATCGATTATTACAACAATAAAAATGAAATTTCTATAGTGGACGTAAATCGGAGTTAGCCGAACCACTATAAAACCTATTGTTCTTTACTGCTATCGTTTTAATTTTTATTGTTCTTCACATTTATACTCTTTGCATAGAATCTATCTGTAAGTTGTGACCGGTACTTGGTGCTTTCTTCTGGATTTGGGTGTTAGTGACCAATTTTGACGCTAACAATAATTTTCTTATGACTACAAATTTTTGCAATTATTATCATATAACATATTATTTAAGGGTTTTCTATTTCAATACGCTTTAAATTAGTTTACTTAATTAATTATATCATCATACAACAAAGTATATAATAGAAACCAAATACCGTTATTACGAATAATATTGTTTATAAAGTTAAATGTATTATTAAATTATATAATTGCTCATAGAACATACCCTATATTGTCTTAATTTTTAATATATGAGATTAGTACACAAGTGCTATAAAATGAAGAAAGTAGAAGACACAAAATGAAGAAAATAGAAGCCATTAGAGAGAGACAAAAGATATATTATTCATTTCAGAGAATAGACAATATTTACATTACATGGTCTCCTTTATATAAAGACTTCAGAGTAAAGGGTTTAACTTATTCAAAGATGTGAGACTAAACAAAACAACGTAAAAGCATATTCATTTCATGATTTACATATATTGTAACACTCCCCCTGAATATGTGTGTTCGAAATCTTTAATGCTCTGGTAACTTGAAATTTTCCCTTTTGAAACGTGTATCATGATTGCTCCCCCTCCCCCTCATTATTATCTTGCTTGCATTTATCTATTCAGTCGATAAATGATAGTGTCCGTTGCCTCATTAAAAACCTCTGTATGGAAAACCCAATGGAAAAAACCATAAAAGAGGAAAAGAGTGCAACTTGTGAAATCATTGATATCATACTAAAAATTATATTCATTCTAAGAGTTTGATACTTCGGGATCAAAAAAATGTCTCGTTAAACCCTTACCAAGAAAAACCCAATGGGAAAAATCTTAATGAAGAAAAAAAAGAGTACAATGGCATATATTATTTTCTCATTTCTTCAAATGAAGTTGATACTTTTGGATCAAACAAATGCCTCATTAAAACCGTACTAAGAAAAACCCTATGGGAAAAATCTTAATGAAGAAATAAGAGTACAATATAGTATGACATATTTCAATAATTTACAGAATTAATTAGAGTTTGATATTTCTAGATCAATATAATACTTCATTAAAAACCTTACAAAGGAAATCGCAATGGAAAAACCTTAGTCAACGATAAAAATACAATTTAAATAACATATTTGAGATGTTATTTATTGAAAAGACGTTTGATTCTTCTAGATCAAGATAATGTCCCGTTAAAACCTTAGTAAGAAAAACCCGGTGGGAAATATCTTAAATAAGGAAAAAGAGTACATTGTAACTTATTTTCAAATGTTACTGGGGACTTGATACTTCTGGATCAAGATAATGCCTCATTAAAATCTTACTAATAAAAACCTAGTGGGAAAAATCTTAGTTAAGGAAAAAGAGTGCATTATAAAATACTTATAGATGCTCCCCTCTATTTAAAGTTTCCTCTGAATTCATATTTGTCTTTCGATAACTCAAATTGGTTATAGATACATCTGGATCCATAAATATGTATCTCATTAACAATACAATTTATTAATAGTTTTCTTCGATACAATCAAAATTTCCAATCCAAATATGATTTGCATTTTATGTATTTTTTTTGCTACCTTTATGAAAAACACATCATATGTTTTCATTTTTATGCTTCAAATCAGTTTTGCATATTGCAACTACATCTTTGATGAGTATTAAAAGTTCTTTTACAACAATACTTAAAAGCAGGAAGTAATCTATTCATCTTAAAGTGCATCAAGATTTTCATTACAACGATACTTAGAAGAAGTTTGTAGTCAACATTCCATGTTCTTTGCATTCTTTATAATCATCAAAGTTATTAATATTCTTCAGGAATAATTTTTGCGTGTCGCAACTAACATTTCAATGTATGTTAAAAGTTTCATTACAACGATACTTAAAAATAGGAAGTAATCTACTCGTCATGAATTATATCAAGATTTTCATTACAACAATACTCAAAAGTAGGTTGTAATCTACGCTTCTTGTTCTTTGCATTCTTTATAACCACAAAAGTTATTTATATTCTTCAGGAATTTGTATACTTTCATCATTTAATATGATTTAAGCCACATTTATACCTTCGGGGTATATTAAGCATTTCAAGTACTTTCGCTACTTTGCGGACTATATGTCCATATTTCTCTATTGGTAAGGGATTCATGATGACCAGTCATGTTTCTCCTAATTCAAGATCCTTAATCTATTTATAAACATAAGCCCTTTTTTTATCATCAATGATTATTTCGTGTCTGTTCTAGACATGATTTATTGAGATCTCTTTAATCATCATGTTTTAGGTACCTAAACCACGTTTAGGATAATTTTAAAATCATGTCATTAGTCTCTTCAAGAACACCCATAAATGTTTCTTCAAGAACACTCATCCCTTTTATTTGGCATCTCTGTTACTCACTCCAAAAGTATTTCAAACTGACTTTTGTACCATATTTCAGATGTGGTTTACACTTTTTAATCCTTCAGGGATTCAAATCTATATTGGAGAAAGTCTATTGGGGATATTACAAATATTTATTCAAGTGACTTAATATTTTGTATCATAATACATGTTAACAAATATTTGACAGTGATGATCAAAATGAACTTGTATTGTTTTATCCTCCCCCTCAATATTGACAAACATTGTCACATTAAATAATAATCATCGTTGGATTCTCATTTTGATCCATTATCATATTGCTACTAGCAAATACACCATATATTAATAATAGGTGGATAATTCTTTCATCAATTGATAAGATGCATTCAAGTGACATTTGTGAGCTTTTGGCTCAAGTTTAAATATGGGATTCAATTATACCAAATTTCGTGAAATATAATCTAGTTGAAATTGCAACAAATTTTTTTGAAATAAGCTTTTGTCTTTCAATTTTAGAAATAATGCAAAGATATTTTTTGGCGTTTTCATTATAGTTCCAATATGGTAGCCATTCATTAATGTATCCTCAAAACTCAACAAATTTCTTTTAAATTTGCTTGAGTATAATGTATTTTGAATCAATATATATGTACCATTTGTTAATACTATATGGGCTCTTCCGGACCCTTCAATTATATTAGCAAATTTGCTATGACTGAAATTTTTATCAACATATTTTCAGATAGTTCGGAGAAAAAAATTTGGTTTTTCAAAATAATGTGTGTGGCTGCACAATCTAGTAGGCATACATTATCACTCAAATATTGGTGGTCCATATCTTAAGAACTAAAGACTATATAGTTAGTCAACTACTAAATTTATAAGCATAAATAAATGCTACTACTTTCCAAAAATTTAAAATAGACTATTGATTAAAGCCAACTTTATCGGTATATTATTTCAATTAGTTATGAAAGGAAAAACATGCAAGCACCAACTTCCAACTGATTTATTGAACTGAAATAAAATAAAATCCACATAACAGACTTCAAGCTGCAACTATTGATCAATTCGACCATATCATTTATCATTGCACTTAGATTTTCATCATTAATGAAGATTTCTGTCATTAACCTCGAAGAAATGACCTAACTTCAAGTTAGTATTACCAGACAATCCTTTCACATAATTTTAGTTTAGAAGTAATCCTAAATATAGAGGAATTGTATTTCCTAAAAGATTTAAAGACTTGAAACTTCAAGTTCAACCATTCGTGTCTAGTTTTTAGAAGTGTGACCATATTTTGGTGGTCATAACGCTCCTTCAAGGAGTTCCATAGGTAAAGATGATCTTTTTCAGTTAAATGTTTTATTTGAAGTTTATCATGGATATGACACCTTAAAATATAAGAGAATTGTTTTATCCTATTGGATTGTCATTTTTATGGCATTTTCTAACCAACGAGATTGTAATTGGATGCCAACATCCAATATCTATGACAAAAAGTTATCTTCTAATAAGTCCATAGCTTTGAATTCAAGCTTGGCTGTGTTTATCATATTACCAACTATAAGTGGAAATAAAAATGCATAAGTATCAAAATATTTTTCATGGGTATATAATCAATGCATTTCATAAAATAAGAAACCATATCATATAGTAGTTACAGTGAAAGAATAAAACATTAATGCAAAATAGTAAAAGACAATCAAATATAATACATAAAAGCAACTATAATTTCTTATTTACATCCTTTTGATAGCTCTAGATCCAATCTCATTAATTGCATTCATTACTTTCCTTGAAAATGCAAAACTATCCTTGAAAATATGGAAAGCCCATTATATGGATTCATTGGTGGAGAAGGGATGAATTATAATCAAAGATTGTGCTGACTTGATTATGTTTACTTTCATAATATAAGCAAATTTACGAATATGAATATGTAGTATTAAATACCATTTATTAATTCATAACAACCGCAATAGTGAGAAACATGAATATGTAACATGTATATACGTTATAATCCTTGTCAACAATAAGCGATATAAAAGAAGAACAAATGTATGAAGTATTCATACGCATCTTCGTTGGACCATTCTCATTAATCAATTAATTTTATTTAATGATTTATTAATTGCTACTGATTAATATATGCGGTTATTTACATATTGTAAGCTAAACAGAGAGAGGAAATTTGTACATCACATAGTGTACGAATAATATCATGAAAAACATAATAGTTTTACTTGGCAACTAAAAAGTATGTTGTATGAGTTACAGCTATTGATAACATCAATAAGTATATTTTTGTGACATGACAATAATAGGTAAAATATTATGCATATAAAATAGTAAACACTGGAAGAGGAAAGATGAATGAGTTTTATATATAATACAACATAATTGATGTGTGTATAAACATTAACATTCATTTTATGAAGAATCCAAAATACCCACTTGATGAGATAAAGGAAAGAAACTTGATCTATTATATTTTACCTTTTAAAAGACATGATTGGATGCATGGAAGAAGGAAATAAATTAGGAAATAAACTTCATATTAGAATACCTTGTTTTCTATTAAAAAGAAAGAGAGTAGAAATGTAGATATATTTCTATGTATTTATTTGGTTTAGTAAAAGCGCCAAATATATCAACAAATCTCTTCTGGAGATTTTATCATCATCATCATCATCATCATCATTGTCACCACTTCTAGAGTGAACAAATTTATGTACATTTATTTGGTTTAGTAGTTAATACCATTGGTAAATATTTTTAGAACTTCAGGTTCCAATTTTAATTTAAAATAAAATCTTTATTTAGTACTTTAGATCTTAAATGGTACAACTTGATTTTCATTATCAAACTTCAGGTTTGATTGCAATTAGAATTTACCATAATCTGAATTAGCTTTTCTAATAATTCAAAGCTTCACATTTCAAATTTATATATTTGAGTTTTGATATATAAACTCTTTTTTTAGGAATGCAAACTTATATGCATAATTTTTATTTGAGAACGTCGTGTCCTAAATACAATGAAATAAGAGCACTCTTCATAATTGTATTCGAACATGTGAATCATAATACTATTTCTCTTCGAGGAAATAGTATTTACCACATTTGTAATGTTATTTCAGCATATTATTTTCATGTTATGTCTTCTGGACATATCAACATCTTCTTTTGGAATTGCTCACTTTTTTTTCATGGCTTTATTTCCGCTTATGAAAATTTTAATCTTTCACCTTCACACATATGAACTTTATGTTCTTATTCTTTCATATAGACTTAATACGATCTTCTAGATACGTATTACTCTTATATTTGTTTCTTTAAGAAACAGTGAAATATATCTTCTGGAAATATAAACCATGTGGTAAAATTATTTCTGCATTTCTCATTCAAAATGAAATCCAAACAAAAAATTTCAAAATGAAATCCTTTTTTCCACTAAACAATGTAACGTGATCTAAAAGTTTAGATCTACAATAAAATGAGGTCTAAAATGATAAGATTAATAGAGCAAGATCTATGAGGTAAGATGTGTGTGTGTGTATATATATATGTACACATATGTATGTATGTATGTATACATATGTATATAATGAAATCTAGAAAATTAGATCTATGATAGAAAAGATCTAAAAAGAAAATTAATAGAATAAGGTGAGAAATTACATTTTAGTCTATGGAACAACTTTAGTCTCAGACCAAATTTAAAATTGTCACAAAAAATGGATATACTTGAATGACAATTAAACAAGAGATCCGATGATTAATATCTACAGATCTAAAAAAATATATCATATGAACATGATAGTAAAATCTACAAGAGATCTGAAAAATTAGAATAAAAAATAAGATCCACCACAAAACAAGATCTGAAATACATAGACAAAAAAATAAGATGTACAAATATAATCAGATCCAAATAATTAGATCAACGATACAATGAGATCTAAAAGAAAAAAATAATAGAATGAGACCTGAAAATTTTGATCAATTAGATCAGAAAGATAGCTTACCGTTTAGAAGATTTATAAGAGCTTCGTGCTAATAACGTGTTATAAAATGAAGAAAGTTAAAACAACCCGGGATTTTGAAGATTACCATTAATATTAAATTATAATGCAAATTATAATTTAATATTGTGATTAAAAATGAATTGGATAATAAAATGAGGGATTATATTATTTATTTTATATAAACAATATCTTGATGAATATAATTTGGGATTTGAATTTTAAATAAGTCATATTATTTTATTTGAAGCCTATTTCAATATTTGATGGTTGAAAAAAAGTGTAAATGAATGAAATAAAGTTTGAAAAACTTTATTTTTGGATTTGGACTGAAAGTAAATAATTATGATGGTTTAATTTTAGTTAATTAGTAATATTGGAAATTTATTCCAATGTTAGCCTTCTATTGTAAAATAAAAGGAAAAATATGAAGAAAATAAAATTTGGAAGTGTAATTAGGCTTGGAATGATGTATTAGTATTATAAAAATGTTAAAACATTGTAATACATTTCATTAGACTTAAAAATAAATTGGTTGAAATGGATGAAAATAGTGATATTTCACTAAAAATAGGAATATTGGTAAATATTGTTAAAAAATTGTGTTATATGGAGAAAATAATATTTTTAATTGGAAAAAAATATCTTGATGATTAAAAAGTGTTAAATTGATTTATTGCAATTTATTTGACATGAAAGAAATTTTTGTTTAAGTTATTGCATTAAAAATAGTGTTTTTACACTAAAATGGTGTAATTTGTAAAATATTGTCAAAGATAGTGTTTTATTTATAAAAATAACTTTTTATTGTCGAAATAAATTTTATTTTATTTATATAACAACAATTTTATTACAAACAATTTGTTGTAGATATTTTATTTGGTTAAAAATGAGAAAACTAGGGTATAAATTGATTGAATTGGTTAAATATGTATATAACATAGGAATTTCTCTAAGTATATTAGGCTTGGGCTCATTTGGATAAGGTTTGAATCCATTAACTCCCTCTAGGACCATCTAGAAAAGAGGAAATAGGTGTACGTACCTTTTTTTCTCATCTTCCTCCCCAAAACAAAAGACACAGTAAATAGAGAGAAAGAAAAACAATGTTTTTCCCTAATTAACTCTCAATTCCACTCAATTTCGTCGTTATTCAAGAAGAACTTCACCAAAATAAGAATAGAGAAAGGATTTCTCCTTTAAGCTTCAATATTTCTTCACAAATTTGGGTGTTTGCAATCTAAAATCAAAGGTGAGTTTAAAACTCACAATTTCTAGCTTTGATTGAGATTTCAAGGTAAGAAATCTCAATTTTGTTTGTTGCATGTTTATTTATGAAATTTTCGTCAGTAAATTGGGCAAATTTCTTTCGGATTAAGTCGGAATCCAATAATTTTAGATGTTCTGGAAAGCATAGACATAGATCTACAAGTTTCATGTTTTGAGTTTTCTAAAATTTCGAAGTTTTCTTGATCAAAATTGTGCTTGTTTGTTGCTGTCTCGGGGGCAAATTGAGAGCAGCAACAATCATAGGCCAGAGAAGTGTTTTAGTCATAAGTTTTTCATTTCTCATCCAATTCAGGTCAAAAAAAATTTCTGGAAAATATATTCAATAAGGAGTAATTTATCTTTAGCTTTCAGTCCGATATTTTACTATTTGACTGACCTAAAACATATTTGTAAGCAGAAGTATAGTTATGTCTTTGACAGAATTTCCTGAGTTTGAATCTGATATTGTTTGAGCTATATCTTTCACGATTTTGATTGAAATTCGATAATTTATAATCTTTCGATGAGCACAATTCATGTACTACAACTTTCACTCATTGAGTTTTCTGTAATTTTCAGGTTAACTATGTCAAAATTGAATATTTTTTACTGCTATCCCGAGAGCAAAACTATTATTTGCTTTGTGTTTGAAACTGAGACGAAATTAGCTTTAACTTCTTTGTTTCCCATCCGAATTTGATAATTTTGGATGTTTTGGAAAGATTAGATCATGTGCTATAAGTTTCGTTCATTGTATTTTCTGTAATTTTGAAGTTTGCTTGGTCGAAATTATAGTTGTATGTTGCAGTCCTGAGAGCAAAATGACAGCAACAACAATCGTTGACCTTTGAATTGTATTAGCTCGTTTTTGCTCTCATTCTCTTCGGTTTTGATGATGATTTTGAGATATTTTTAGAGCTATGATGCCTATCAATAGGCTAGCTATATTTGGAGAATTTGAAATTCAAATTCAAATGGAATTTTAAATGATTTCGGGCTAAATTTGAATTGAATTCGTATTGAATTCAAGTTATCGGTTTTGAGATATCCCTCTTAATTTTTGGTTTCTTTCGAGAACGGTTTTCACTAAACTATTTTTGAAATACATGGAAACTTCAAATTATTATTACATAGTATTTTTTTAAATTATTTTTCTAAATAAAGATAGATTTATTTCCTATAATAAAACAATTTCAAATATTGGTTTTAATAATCGTTTTTGGAAAGTCGTTTTAAATTTCTGTTTCCTCTAATAAAATTATTTTATAAATAAAGATACTTATTTTTATGAATTTCGGACATATAAGAAAGACAATTAAACAGTAAAGTAAAACATATGGTATGGGACACATGGATTTGCTTTATCGCTTAATATCGGACTTATACGATCGAAACCCTTTCGATGAACTGTTTGAGATGATTTTAAGATATTATTAAATTTTGCGCAGATTATATGGTTCGAGAACTCCAATTTAGGAGTACATTCGATGAAGGATCTTTTTAAGATGTCTTTCTTAATCGCCGCTGAAATGAGGTGAATTAAGAGCTAGAAATTCCTAATTCGAGTTATGGTTATAAATAACCATCCAGATGTTATTTTTACTTGCCGATGAGATGATGTAAGCTTCTTTATGATGATTTTACGAAGTTGAGATGCATTATGAAAATTTTTACTTGTCAATGAGATGAGACAAGTCACGATGCCATTAGTACTCGTCAATGAGATGAGACGAGTATGGTATTGTATTTACTCGCCAATGAGATGAGGCCGAGTAAATTTTCATGATGTTATGATGTTTTACTAGTGTGGTACCAACTAACGGCTAGTAAACCATTAGGTGCGAACGTATAGTCTGGGACGTACGTTAACACATATTGGGTTCCAATCCGAGAAGTTGAGACACATTCACGATGTTTACTAGTACTACAGACCACGAGTACTCGATTGGAGTTGTCACGATGTAGTTGCTACTCTGATCATCACGATGTTATTAACTCGGGTCTTTGTGGCTGGGAGTCATTATGATGTTATAGATTATAGTCATTCATGATGTTTACGATGTTAAGATGTTATTTGACTCAAGCCATCACGATGTTTATGGTACCAAATTGTAGTACTAGTCACGATGTAGTGCACGTAGCATTGCTTCAGCATGCAATAGAGGATTTGGCCAATCCGAGATTTCTTTGAGTTTTGATGTTTTAGACTTCATTGTCTTTAGATGATTATTACATTGATAGCCTAGTGCCAAAGGAGATGTATGCATGTATCACGAAATCATTTATGATGTTATTCTTCGATTGAGTTTTTTGCATTATGGATTGATGATTTGATGATTTTATAGACTACTTGATGTTAAGATGGAGTTGAGATGTATTTATAAATTTATACCGATGAGATGAGGTATAAATGATTATGAAGAATCTTTTATGATGAGTTTTAGTGATGGATTTGAGATGTATCTATATTCATACCGATGAGATGAGGTATGAATAAGTGTAATACTTCTTTTATGATTTAATTTTATAATTCCTTAAATGATCCTTAGGATGTGCCAATGAGATGAGGCACATCCCAATGCGTTTTATTCTATGTATAAAGGATATGTACCTTTGATGTATTGTTATATTGACAACCACTCGTAGTTGAATCATTTGAAGTCATTATCCATATTCTTTTATACCGCCGATGATATGAGGAAAAAGTGATGTTTATTAAGTCTTATCTTTAAAACTTTGCTCGTCGATGTTCCATTTGCTTAAGTGTCAGTTATGCGACTTAAGTATGACTTTATCATTATTATCTCTTCTACTTGCCAAGAAGAGATGTTGTCCTTTCTTGTGATGTTGAAACCATGTTTAGGGCATGACATCCTTTAAGAAAAAGGATACCATAGCTTTCACCTACTCATCCTTATCGATTATTCTGTTTAACTGCTGATTTTAGCTAGCCTGACCCGTATGTTTTCACTCGGATCAGACTGAGTTGTTTCAGGTATCATCTATTGGACTTAGCTTGAAGTTGATGTTGGATATCAGCTCTTCATTCGCTTGAGTAGTTTATTTCTTCCGCATACTCTGATAATTCAAGCTTATATCCTTGTTTTTGAGTATATTCTATCTTTGAGCTATTATTAATGACAGGCACATGTCGCGGTCGTTCGAGTTGGTGGCCTAGTGAGAAGCCATCTTGGGATTTATCAATCTTGCCTATTGTGTCTACCCTGTTGTGAGGATGTTCTTTCCGTATATTTATGCGGAAAATCTTATTGGCGGTCTTCTTTATTGCTTACAGTTTTGGGTTTAAGTGAGTTTGATCCCACTCTATTCATAGATTTTTGTGAAATCAATCATTCTCGATTGTTTAATTGTTGAGCATCTTATGGAGTTTGATTCGAAGATGGGATATCTTCTAAATTCTTTGGAGTTACTTAGAAAATTCGATGGTTTTCTAATCACTATATTAGCATTTGATGGGCCATTGGATTAACCAAGTGAGTTTTTCCTTATTTCTCTCTACCATTCTATGTTGAGAGTATGAATGGTTTGAGGTTCGAGCTTGTCTTTTATCCTTTGAATTTTTGTGTTGTTTACATCCTTTTTCCACTAAAAATTACGAGGATGCAATTTTGTTAAGGGGGAGTTTGTAACAACCCGGGATTATGGAGATTACCGTTAATATTAAATTATAATGCAAATTATAATTTAATATTGTGTTTAAAAATGAATTGGATAATAAAATGAGGGATTATATTATTTATTATATATAAACAATATCTTAATGAATATAATTTGGGATTTGAATTTTAAATATGTCATATTATTTTATTTGAAGCCTATTTCAACATTTGATGGTTGAAAAAAAGTGTAAATGGATGAAATAAAGTTTGGAAAACATTATTTTTGGATTTGGATTGAAAGTAAATAATTATGATGGTTTAATTTTAGTTAATTAGTTATATTGGAAATTTATTCCAATGTTAGCCTTCTATTGTAAAATAAAAGGAATAATATGAGGAAAATAAAATTTAGAAGTGTAATTAGGCTTGGAATGATGTACTAATATTATAAAAATGTTAAAACATTGTAATACACTTCACTAGACTTAAAAATAAATTGGTTGAAATGGATGAACATAGTGATTTTTCACTAAAAATGGGAATATTGGTAAATATTGTTAAAAAATTGTGTTATGTGGAGAAAATAATACTTTTAATTGGGAAAAAATATTTTGAGGATTAAAAAGTGTTAGAACGATTTATTGCAATTTATTTGACATGAAAGAAATTTTTGTTTAAGTAATTGCATTAAAAATAGTGTCTTTACATTAAAATGGTGTAATTTATAAAATATTGTTAAAGATAGGGTTTTATTTATAAAAATAACTTTTTATTGTTGAAATAAATTTATTTTTTTATATAATAACAATTTTATTGCAAATAATTTGTTGTAGATATTTTATTTGGTTAAAAATGAGAAAACTAGTGTATAAATTGATTGAATAGGTTAAATATGTATATAACATAGGAATTTCTCTAAGTATATTAGCCTTGGGCTTATTTGGATAAGGTTTGAATCCATTAACTCCCTCTAGAACCATCCAGAAAAAAGGAAATACGTGTACGTACCTTTCTTTTCATCTTCCTTCCCAAAACAAAAGACACGGTAAATAGAGAGAAAGAAAAACTATGGCTTTCCCTAATTAAATCTCAATTCCACTCAATTTCGCTGTTATTCAAGAAGAACTTCACCAAAATAAGAATAGAGAAAGGATTTCACCTTCAAGCTCCAATTTTCTCCACAAATTCGGGTTTTTGTTATCTAAAATCAAAGGTGAGTTTAAAAATCACAATTTCTAGCTTTGATTGAGATTTCAAGGTAAGAAATCTCAATTTTTTTTATCGCATGTTTATTTATGAAATTGCCGTCAGTAAATTGGGCAGATCTCTTTCGTTTTAAGTCAGAATTCAATAATTTTAGATGATCTCGAAAGCATAGACTTATATCTACAAGTTTCATGTTTCGAGTTTTCTAAAATTTTGAAGTTTTCTTGATCAAAATTGTGCTTGTTTGTTGCTGTCTCGAGAGCAAATTGACAGCAGCAACAATCATAGGCCAGAGAAGTGTTTTAAATATAAGTTTTTCGTTTCTTATCCAATTTAGGTCAAATTTTTTTTTTGAAAAATATATTCAATAAGGAGTAATTTATCTTCAGGTTTCATTTCGATATTTTACTATTTGCTAAAACATATTTGTAAGCAGAAGCATAATTATGTCTTTGATAGAATTTCCTGAGTTTGAGTCTGATATTGTTTGAGCTATATCTTTCTCGATTTTGATCAGAATTTGATAATTTTCAATTTTTCGGAAAGCACAATTCATGTACTACAACTTTCATTCATTGAGTTTTCTGTAATTTTGAGGTTAACTATGTCAAAATTGAATTCTTTTGCTGCTATCCTGAGAGCAAAACTATTATTTGTTCTGTGTTTGAAACTGAAATGAAATTAGCTTTAACTTCTTTGTTTCTTATCCGAATTTGATAATTTTAGATATTCTGGAAAGATTAGATCATGAGCTATAAGTTTCATTCATTGTATTTTTTAATTTTGAAGTTTTCTTGGTCGAAATTATGGTTGTATGTTGCTGTCCTGAGAGCAAAATGACAGCAACAACAATCGTTGATCTTAGAATTGTATTAGCTCGTTTTTGCTCTCATTCTCTTCGGTATTGATGATGTTTTTGAGATATTTTTAGAATTATGATGCCTATCAGTAGGCTAGCTATATTTAAAGAATTTGAAATTCAAATTTAAATGGAATTTGAATTGATTTTGGGTTAAATTTGAATTGAATTCAAGTTATCGGTTTTGAGATATCCCTCTTTGTTTTTCGTTGCTTTCGAGACTGGTTTTCACTAAACCATTTTTGAAATACATGGAAATTTAAAATTATTATTACATAGTATTTTTCTTAAATTATTTTTCTAAATAAAGATAGATTTATTTCCTATAATAAAGGAATTTCAAATATTGGTTTTAATAATCATTTTTGGAAAATCGTTTTAAATTTCTGTTTTCTATAATAAAATTATTTTATAAATAAAATTACATATTTTTATGAATTTCGGACATATAAGAAAGACAATTAAACGGTAAAGTAAAACATGTGGTATGAGACACATGGATGTGCTTTATCGCTTAATATCGGTCTTATACGATCGAAACCCTTTCGATGAACTGTTTGAGATGATTTTAAGATGTTATTAAATTTTGGATAGATTATATGGTTCGAGAACTCCAATTTAGGAGTACATTCGATGAAGGATCATTTTAAGATATGTTTCTTAATCGCCACTGAAATGAGGTGAATTCAGAGCTAGAAATTCCTAATTCGAATTGTGGTTATAAATAACCATCTAGATGTTATTTTTACTTGTCGATGAGATAATGTAAGCTTCTTTATGATGATTTTACGGTGTTGAGATGCATTATGAAAATTTTTACTTGTCAATGAGATGAGACAAGTCACAATGCTACTAGTACTCGTCAATGAGATGTGACGAGCATGGTATTGTATTTACTCGCCAATGAGATGAGGCCGAGTAAATTTATATGATGTTATGATGTTTTACTAGTGTGGTACCAACTAACGGCTAGTAAACCATTAGGTGCGAACGTATAGTATGGGACGTATGTTAACACATGTTGGGTTCCAATCCGAGAAGTTGAGACACATTCACGATGTTTGCTAGTACTACAGACCACGAGTACTCGATTGGAGTCGTCACGATGTAGTTGCTACTCCGATCATCACGATGTTATTAACTCGGGTCTTTGTGGCTGGGAGTCATTATGATGTTATAGATTATAGTCATTCATGATGTTTATGATGTTAAGATGTTATTTGACTCCAGCCATCACGATGTTTATGGTACCAAATTGTAGTACTAGTCACGATGTAGTGCGCGTAGCATTGCTTCAGCATGCAATCGAGGATTTGGCCAATCCGAGATTTCTTTGAGTTTTGATGTTTTAGACTTCATTGTCTTTAGATGATTATTACATTGATAGCCTAGTGCCAAAGGAGATGTATGCATGTATCACGAAATCATTTATGATGTTATTCTTCGATTGAGTTTTTTGCATTATGGATTGATGATTTGATGATTTTATAGACTACTTGATGTTAAGATGGAGTTGAGATGTATTTATAAATTTATACCGATGAGATGAGGTATAAATGATTATGAAGAATCTTTTATGATGAGTTTTAGTGATGGATTTGAGATGTATCTATATTCATACTGATGAGATGAGGTATGAATAAGTATAACGCTTCTTTTATGAATGGGTTTTATATTTCCATGATTGATCCTTAGGATGTGCCAACGAGATGAGGCACATCCATATGCGTTTTATTCTCTGTATAAATGATATATAACTTTGATGTATTGTTATATTGACAACCACTCATAGTTGAATCATTTGAAGTCATTGTCCATATTCATTTATACCGCCGATGATATGAGGCAAAAGCGATGTTTATTAAGTCTTATCTTTAAAACTTTGCTCGTCGAGTTTCCATTTGCTTAGGTGTCAGTTATGCCACTTAAGTATGACTTTATTATTATTATCTCTTCTACTTGCCAAGAAGAGACGTTGACCTTTCTTATGATGTTGAAACCCTGTTTAGGGAATGGCATCCTTTGAGAAAAAGGATACCATAGCTTTCATCTACTCATCCTATCGATTATTCTGTTTAACTGATGATTTTAGCTAGCCTGACCCGTGTGTTTTCACTCGGGTCAGACCGAGTTGTTTCAGGTATCATCTATTGGACTTAGCTTGAAGTTGATGTTGGATATCAGCTCTTCATTCGCTTGAGTAGTTTACTTCTTCTGCATACTCTGATGTTTTTACATTTGATTTGATGTATATGGTGTGGTCGTGTACCACCTTTATTGTATTCATATTGTATTGTACTGAACGTGTATTAGTGTATATGTATATATATGATGTTGATTACTATTCTGTGATGTGATTTACATTCGGCTATTGTATTTTGTTCTGATAGATCTGTTAGCCACCTATAGGTTTGCATTAAGCATTTATTGGGTATGTCGATCCACATGAGTTGGAAAAAAATTATATTGCCTTTATCAATGTATTCAATAGATGTTTAAGACAAAATTATAGATGATCGCCCTTAACCAGCCCTATTCTCCGCTTTAGTAGATAGAATTACTTGTTAATTCTCTTTGCTAAGGTGTGTCTCGGGGTGAGGCGTTACAAAAGTAAAAGCCATAAAATAAAGAAAATAGAAGCCATTAGAGAGAGAAAGGATATATTATTCATTTCAGAGAATAGACATATGTTTACATTATGTAGTCTTCTTTATATAAAGTTTTCAGAGCAAAGGGTTTAACTTATTCCATGATGTGGGACTAAACAAAACAACATAAAATCATATTCATTTCATGATTTACATATATTGTAACAACAAGTGTATTTTGACAACGTTTGTCATTAATTTAAGAGACGTTATAAATAGTCGGACATCACCCTTTTAAGGTGAAAAAGGTGAAATAACTAGTTGACTTAAGTAGTACATGTGAATTGAGTTGAAAATGAATATGCTAATATAATACAAACAGTCAAAAGTTTAATTTCTTATGGAATAAAACAGAGTGCACGATGCATGTTTAATGCTTAATGATATGTACTTATTATCATTTTGATTTTGCTTTTATAATCGATGAAAACAAAACATTTTACATTGAACATTATTTTTTTATTTATACTTTTACATTTATCAATTGTTGGTGGATATGATAATATTTGATATGCATCCGTTATCCTTGGATGTAGACATCCAATACTTGAAAGTGACTTCGAACGCAGATGAGAATATAGCACTACACATATCCAAAATTATACGTTGACAATCCTATCAGTGACATATCCATATATGTAGCATATTTTGAAACAAATACATGAATGCATTTGTTTTTATTTTGAGTTTTGCGTTTTGCGCACACAACGTTTATGAAAAATGTAAAGAGAGGGGAATAGAAGATTTAAAATTATAAGTCATTAAGACGATGAAAATGATGGAAGGACAACGCGTTTTTATTATTTTTCAAAACATGGAATACAAAATAAATTAATTTTATATTATGTATCTTTAACATAATTTTTCAAATTGGTTTTGATTCAAAAATACGTGGCTTGTCCATTTTTGTTTGGGTTAAAACTAAAAGTAGAAAGGGAAAATTGGCCCTAATCTTTGATATGCTTTGAAAAAGGGGTTAAATCCGTAGAATCCCAAGTAAATTAGTTTCCGCCTGTTGTGGTTCCCTAGGCTTCTTTATCACTACCAAAATTAGAATAACGGGTCTTAAATAGTTGATCTGAAGTTGTATTGCTGAGGTTAAACTCGGAATTTAATTATGCACCGTAGACGTAAGTCATGTTTATCTGTACTTTCTTCCGTCCGATTCTCGCTCAAAGCCCCTCCGTCTACTCAAAATCCTTTTATCCTTTTCCTCTTCTACCAAAGTGGTAAGTTCAATAATTACTTTTTCCTCATTTTTTAATCATGCTTTGGTATCTATTATTACAGTTTTAGACGCTGCTGGCTCCATCAATCCGTGACGTAACTGGTGATGTGCGTTAAATCGTAGGTTTGTTTTTCATCAATCATCACACTGTTATGTGGTAAATGTTGTATTTGGATCCCTATTATATTATCCAGTCTGGAAATTACGCCTTTGAAGTAAATTCTATACCTAATTTTGTATTGCCTCTAGACATTTTTCATCGTCAAAATCATTAGGCGGTTGTGGCCAGAATACCAATTGCTGTGGTTAATAATTAGGTTGAGAGTAATTGCAGTTTAAACTTGCTATTTTCAGGTGCTTATTATTTATTTATTCATCTATAGTTTGATGTGTAATTATTAGGGTATGTCCAATGTGGGAAGATGATGTAACATGTGCATTAAACATGTATTTTAAGACTTTGTGGGGAAGAGGAAGGAAAATAATTAGGGATGGAAGTGAAATGGTAGGGATGTTAGGAAGTTGGACTATGTGCATGCTACAATAAGAAATAATGATATTATGTGGTAGAAATGCTACTGATCTTGTTGTAAGAAAGATGATTAAAAAAGAGAAGAACGTCGACAGCAGGGTTCGAACCTGCGCGGGCAAAACCCGATAGATTTCTAGTCTATCTCCTTAACCACTCGGACATATCGACATTGTTGTTTCTTCAATGCATCTAAAATAAATAAAACAATAGTTATGGTTAAGAAGGTGTAAAATCTTCCTCGAGCCTTGGCGTATGCTGCAACAAACGATGTGTCCTTTTAATTAAATTCATATGCATTATAAAAGTAGATAGATGTTTGTTAAAAATTATAATCAACTAAACAAGATTAATATAGACTTTTTTTACTAGTGTATTCTGAAAGATTTTTTAGTTCATTTCACACAATGTCATCAAACATGATAACATCATAAGCATAAAATTTCTTCAATCGTATAATTTCATTCAACGTTTTAATCATTTTTTAGAAGTTAAGTTTCAAATTAAACTTTTATTTATTGTTTAGTAATTAAATTTCAAGCCTTACCACTATAAACTGCAATATTGTGTGAATTACATGCCGTCAATGTACTTATTGGAAAGCTATGACATTTCACTCAAACATGTCATCGCATATACATTAAATGTTGGTTAATTTGATCTCAATATAAAATACAACAAGCACATACAACAAGAGGAAAATGCTGATGTTGTATACACGGAAAGCTAACCTTTCTAAACTTTATTTCATCCCAAATGAAGCAAAAATAGATTGCAATGGAAAATACTGAGCTTAATTGCTTTCAACTTTCATTTAATGTCCTTCATAAGCAAAAAGTTAAAACAATGAGAACTGCAACAACTGATTTCAAGCCTACATGGGAAAAGCGTAGAAAGTTTCATGTCTATCTTTCAAACAATTTAAATATATTGACATTACATATTTAGTTGATGCACAAAGCCAAACAATCCACTGCCTTTACTGCAGTTTTCATTTAAATGCGGATTGACATTCAACGAATGATTTCAAAACCTCTAGATACATACTCTACAAGCCTTGTCATTATATCATGAACGTCCTTAAATTAGTTATGCCATTAATGCACTCATTGAAAAGTTTTAATAGACATGACATTTTAGTACATCGATAGAGATGTGTAATGTTATATTATTTTCTCCAGCATCATTTTCTCAATGGTTAGACGCTTCAACTTTGATCATGAGGTCACAGGTATGCATGATTCGAACTACTAATACATGTTGACTTATAGTATAACTATGTACTACCATCTAAGTACCAAACTAAAAAATTGTTATCTTATTTGATCTCAATAAAAAATATAGCAAGCACGTATCATAAGTATGAAGTGCTCTAGTGTTGATTGAAGCAAAAAGGTCCTACCGGGATTCGAACCCAGGTCGCCAGATTCAAAGTCTGGAGTGCTAACCACTACACCATAGAACCATTCTACGTTAAAAAATCTCACTTTTTCTAAATGTTTAGAATTTTCTAAATATTTAGAATACGTGCTATGAGATTGATGCTTATTTCAAAGTTGGAGGGCCAGCCCCACCATAGAATCAACATATGCTATAATATTACTTCTTCTAAATATTTAGAATGCGCTATGAGATTGATGCTTATTTCTTAAATGTTTACAAATAATGTTCAATTTAAAATTGATTATTTCATCCAACTCGGAGTTCTAATTTAGTTGTGATAACCCGGATTTTTGAACATCTGATAGTTGGATAATTATCTGGTTTATAGATTGAAACAAATAAGAATTTTGATAGTAAAAGATATTTGGATATGTAAATGAATTTGAAAATATAATAAAGGATATCTGTATCCCAGAAAATTTCATGCAAATTCAAATGTGATAATCTCCTTTATAAATTATATAAAATTTGTAAATTTTTTGTTTTCAATCAATAATAATGATTGTTTATATATGTATAGGTATGTATAGATTTTAATAGGATTATTATTTACAAATTGAATTTGTGATTTTTTAAATCTATATATATCTGGATTCATTTCAAATTGGATTTCAAATTAAATTTGAATTTGGATTTAAATTTGAAATTTAAAAAGACTGTTATCTTAAAATATTTTGGATCTAAAATATATATGTATGACTTTAGTAGAATATAATTTGTTTTGTATTATTTTCTTTAAAAGACTTATTTATATAAATCAAGATGATATTTTTACTTAATAGGATATATATATATATATAACTTTAAAAAAAAGAATCATTTAAAACATATTAATTCATGAAATTACATTGTAAGTTAATGTTTACATAATTACAAATAGAAGCTTGAGAAAATACCTAATGACAAGTGTAAGCCAAAATTTACAAGTGCCTTGATTTTTATTTTTCTCTTTATTTTTAATAATAAAAGATAAAACAAAGTTATTTAAAAAAAATCTCCACTCACTATCTCATTTCTTTTCCATCTTTCCAAAATTCAAAACAAAGAAGATCAAAGCCTAGAAATTATATACAAACCAGAAAATCATTAAATAGAAACCCTTTTAAAAACCTGAATCATCCAAGCAAATCAAGAAATGTAGCTGTAGCAATTTGTAGTTTCTTCTGAAACAAAGCAAGCAAATGTAGATGCGAATTCATCTCAACTAAAGCTAGGTTCCAGATCAGTTTAAGATTGACTAAGAGGATTAAATCAACATCTGGTTCCTAACCCAAAATAAATGTTGTTGCTCTGTGTACAGGTGTGTAAATTAACATTTCAAGCTTGAAATTTGTTAACTTTGATTGCATGTAAGGAGCTTAAAGCATGTTCTGGAAAAAAATGTTTGCAAAGATCTGCCTGCATATATACAAAATGGGATTAATTGAGTTTGAATGTCTATATATAAATATGTGTCACTGTTCTTATTATCATCAGACCAAAATTCATTTCAAAAATCAATTACTTACTTTCCAATCTCCTATAAGTTATAATTTTTAAAGAAGATTTGGTTCTGATAAACAAACTTGATTTTTAAAATTATTTTTATATCTTAATTAACAAGTTATTTTACTGGATGAAGGAATTACAGTGAAAATCTTATTCAACCTGGAAAATCGATTCTTTTTATTTCATAATTGGATTATATAAACTAAATTGTACTGGAAAATGGTAAATTTTGAGATTAATTTCAAGATTTTTAAGTGGATAAATCAATAGAAAACTCGAATTCAATGATATTGGGAAAAATGTCGTTTCTCGTCGATCGAGAAAGATTTGGTCATCGATGTCTTGTGTAACAACCCGCATATTTATCGATTTTACATTTAAATATTTTGTTTAAATATTTTGTCGTTAATCGGATATTGGTCCGAAAAGCTACTTTTTGCAAACGGTCAAATTCGGACTCGAGACCACTTCCATTGAGTTCGAAATGCCGTTTACAAGTTTTTAAGTATAAACATCGATAGGTTTGGAGTTAGCGAAATTTCACTAACTTTTCCCGCTTTGGACTTTGGGTTAGTTTAGCCTATTAAGCCCAAGTTCCAACCCCTTTCTCCTCACTCTTCATAAATTTCCTAACTAACTCAAGCTTGGGCATTAATTGTGAAAAGAATGGGAAATTAAAACTCCAAGCACAAATTCAATTGCAAATCCAACATTCAACTCCAAATTCAAGTAGAAGATATTGGATTCAAGCTTTGGATTGCTTCTCCTTGCTTTCAAGCTTCATCTTCATAAACTTTAGTGCAAAGGTGAGATTTTTATCTCACAAATCTAGTCTATAACTATATTGGACTGTTGGGAATGATTCCCTATCACTTTTGCATGCACATTTGCATTTGGTTTAGATTGGATTGGCGAAAAACTCCTATTTTTAGCGTTTTGGTGAATTTTCTGCACTTAGGTCGTTCTGGCCATTTTCGTGTGTTCGGAGTTAGGTCGCTCGCGACCTAACCCTTAGGTCGTTCGCGTGTTATCGTGCTAGGTCGCACTGCCTTGAATTTTCACTTCGGAGTTAGGTCGTTTCACGTTAGGTCGTATGGGGTTTAGGTCGTAGGTCGTTTCTGGCCTTAAATCCCCTCTGCAGCGTTAGGTCGCTCAGCCTTTCCTTGTTAGGTCGTCACCACTTAGGTCGCGACAAATGTTAGTACGTTAGGGCCTTAGGTCGTAGGCCTTAGCTCGTATTTGAGCTTAGGTCGTAGGTCGCTAGCTCGTAGCTCGTATTTGAGCTTAGGTCGTAGGTCGCATCACCCTTAAGTCGTTCGACCTGATGCCTCTCTTAGGTCGCGCATCCCTTTAGGTCGCTAGGTCTTAGGTCGCGCATCGCCTTAAGTCGCTCGACCTGCTCTCACCTTAGGTCGCGCCATCTTTTAGGTCGCGTACCATACTTTAGCCCGTTGTCCCTTAGGTCGCTTGCACCTTAGGTCGGCCTCGTTAGCTCGCAGATCCTCTAGGTCGCGTGGCCTTTAGACCGTAGGTCGTTAGGTCGTAAGACCTTAGGTTGCCTGACCACTTAGGTCGCTTGACCTATTCAAATGTTAGGTCGCGAGTTCCTTAAGTCGCTCGTCTCTCTTAGGTCGCTCGCTTCGGCTAACTCGCGAACACCACTAGGTCGTTTGACCACTTAGACCCCTAGGTCGCAACCATTAGGTCGCTCGACCCTATTCCTCTTAGGTCGTTAGACCTCATTTTGTCTTCACCAGGTCGTACCGTTTTGAACGGGGCGCTGCCCCCTGGACCCCCGCGACCTGACCGGGCAGGTCGAACCCCGTAAGCGGTGGCATTGCCCCCCGCACCCCTACCTTGGGGGGTTGCCACCCCCCCTGGACCCCCCTCCGTAGGGGATCTTATCTGAAAAACATTGAGCTGATTTCCTTGGATTTTATTCACATCTCCGTATGCGATTTTTGTGACTGATTGTTTCTACAATTGCTTCTGTGTTTAGTCACTTTATAATATAAAGGTTTCAATACTAGTAGTAAATATCAAAACTCTTTTAACAAACAATTTCAACTCTATTTTTAATAACAAAGCTCTTTTCTTAAACCGTTTTCCAATCTATTAGTATATACAAGCCTTTACCTCACTCGGATGAGAAATCTAATTAAACGACTTAGTAAAACAAGTGGTATGAAACGCTTGCGTTCACTTCATCGGTTAATTCTTGGACTTGTTCGATTGAACCTCTTGTGACAATTTTATTAGTGAAGATTTACAGTTTGTTCGTAAATATATAAGTTAAGCAAGTGGTTATGGGACATGAAGCTAAACTTCTATATTTACTAGCTTAGTGTAATTGACACTTCTCGTTGATCTTGATGATCGCTTTATGAATTAGACTAGCAATTGCGCGATGTCTCTTTCATTGCAAGGTTAGACTAGACACCGCTTGTGTGATTCCATTCACACATACCTTTCTGCTTTTTGGTTAGTCTTGACCTCAATCTGTGTGATTCCATTCACACATGCGGGGTAGCTCCCCATGGTCTTTGGACCGTCATGTGATAGGCCTCTTTCCCTTTTTATGATTTCTGGATTTCTCGTGTTGATTCTGGAATTTATGTCATTGACTTGTTATGAGTACAAGTTTAGGGTATGATGCCCTCTTTGGATCTTTGAAAAGATTCTTGTGATATTGATTTACCTCTTATCGATTGATCTTCTGTTGATCATCATTTGCATACTTATAGTAGTATGTCAGTATGGATATTTTATGTTTATGCCATATCTTTTATTTTATATCATGTCATCTGATATTTATAGCTAGACTGATCCGTTTATTATTTTCTCAAATAATACTCGGGTCAGACCGAGATGTTACAGGTGCTTCTACTTGACTTCTTCCCGGGATTTGCTACTCTGACTTTTGGCTAACTATTTAGATTAGCAGTTTTTTTGTTGTATACACTTGAGATATAGACTCATAGTTGTATTCTATTGTATAGCACGTGTTGTTATTCTTTTGTATTATTGTGGATCTTTTTGACCACTACTCTGATGTACACTTTCATGTGTTAGTTATATATTCATATCTTCTTCCGCCCTTGTGATATGGATGTCTGTGACTGATTTGTGTTATGCTTATTTCTATGTTTGTTTCCGAAGATTATTTAAAGCCACCTTGTGATAAGCAATTACATGGATGGTCGCTCCTCAACAGCCTTATTCTCCGCGCTAGTTGACAGCACTACTCCGTAGTGTTCTTGGCTAGTGTGGGTATAGAGGTGGGGCGTCACATCTTGGCTGAAGATTTCTTAGGATTCGAGGGACATGGAAAATTGGAATCACATTTTCTGGGTGCCGGTGGTGGCCGATTAAGGTGAGGTTAGGGTTTAGCCAATGTTTTGGGTCGAGGTTATTTATCTATCAATTTCGGCGTCGGGGCGGATGGTTAAGTTTGCGGTATGAGGGAAAGGGGATAAGGAGACGATGGCGATGGCGCTGGCAAATTTTTGGAGTTTTTGGTGGCCAGGAAAGGAAGAACGAAGCGATAATGATGGGTTCTTGCTCCTGTAAAGGGGTTTCGGGAGTTCGAAATTCAATGCTGGAATCGTTGTGGGGTGTTGAGGTGATTAGGTGATTTAGGGGGTCGGAGATGGTTTGTAGATAGGTACGGCGACGTGCTTCGGTGAGGTGGAGCTGTGTGCAGGTGCACGTGATTGTGCTCGTGTATGTCAGAGCCGTATTTAGGAGAAGAAGAAAGGTGAAGATGAAGTCTGGAATCTGAGAAGAAGGGGTTACTCGATGTTCTACTCGAGTCAGTAGCGAGTTGCATTCGATAGTTCACCAGTATTTTATCAGTTTTAATTTAAAACAAAGTTTAATATAAAATGATGGATTTGTTTTGGGTCTAGGTAGAGTGCTTTCAAATTGATTTCGAGGAAAATTTATACAATTTTAAAATCCAAGTAAAATCAAGTTTTTATTAAGTCTAAAATGATCTTAAATAAATTACTTTTATATGTAATCAATGTTTTTGTTTAACTATTGGATTTAGAAGTTGAATAAATATGTTATTAATTTAGTTGATTCTTAAGTTTATTTAAACTTAATTTAAAATATGTTAATAATAAGTGATTTAAGATTTATTAATAAGATCTTAATAATGATTTAGAAGGTAATAAGGATTGAAGAGTTTATCTTATAATAACTGAAAGTCTTAGATAATTATAGATTTAATAAATTAATAAGTGATTAAGAGTAATTAATTAATGATTAAAGAATAGTTAATTAATTTAGTTATTATGAGTTAATTAATTAGAGATTAATTAGTATCTAAATAAGGATAAATTTATTAAATAGTTAGAGATTAATTACTTAAAAGATAATTATTTAATGTTAAGAAGATGATTGGAGTAAGCACTCAATAAAGTAATTAAAGGAAATTAATTTCTCAGTGTAATTAAATAAGTTAATATGGTTAATTTTAATTAATTAATTAGGTTTAATTAATTAAAGATCGTTTGATGTTGGGTTAAGTATAATTACTTAAGGTAATTAATGAGGTGTAATTACTTAGTGAAGTAACTAATGGATAATTACTGGACATATTTAGTAAAAAGGAAATTACTTGATGGGAAGTAATTAAAGGATAATCACTTTGTGGAAGAAATTAAGTGATAATTACTCAATGTAATTAAAGGATTAATTAATATAATTAATTAAGGCGTTGATTTAATTGATGAAGTAAATAAGGAAAGTAAATTATTGATTATGATTAATCAAGGTTGATTAATAAATGTAACTAAGTTAAAGGTTAATTATCTAATGAAATTTAATAATAATTAACTAATGAAAGTAATTTGAGGATCATTAATTAATGTAATTAATGAAAGTGATCAATCTTGCTTATGGATGATTGAATGATGATAAGTGCCTTGAATTGGTTGATATCTCTGATAGGAATTGCTTTATGATGTGACATGTTTGGGAAACAATGATAATGTGATTATCTACCAATTATGAACTGTTGTGTAAAAGTGCTATCCAATAATTAAAATTGAATTGTATTTAATTGAATAACTTGAGTTACGATGACATTGGACTCGAAGAGACCGGAGTCGGGTATTAGTAAATACCCGAAACCACTTCGATTCTTTATAGATTGATATGTGAAATTAGTCGGTTGGACTGGAATGAGTTAAGTGAATTGGACCAATTAATCTAAGTTTTGGTACTTAGAAATTGATGTGGGAAATAAATAGTGTATAAAACAACTTGTGAAGTTGTAAATTGATACAAGTTACCCCAGGTTTATATAAGTTGTATGCTTTTGTGTTCCATGTTAGATGGGTTTACTCACGCTGGTTTCCAGCCTGACCCGGGTGTTACTTTGATGTAGTACTCGGGTCAGACCGAGTATTACAGATTTTTAGGTAAGGACATTCTGAAGCCCAGAAGGCGAGCTAGATGGCAGGAACGTTTGGAGTGTATCCACTATATTATATAGTTGTATATCTAGGGCATATTATTTAAAACTGTCCAATGTTGTGTAAATTTGTAACTCCGATGTGTTAAAGTGAAATTTGACAAGTACAGTTTTCCTTTATATAACTTGTAACGACCCAGACTCGACCTTCGAAAATCGACATCTGTATACGACACTCGTATTCAAATGCCGCAGATCCAAACGTCGAACTTGGTTCGCCGGAGCTTATAACACATTAAATACAACACAGCGGAAGAAATGAATAATACATTTCATATACAACATTTGATAGAATATCTGATACAATATGATACAACAGATGATATAATAGATATCAATATACATCAGAGATATGATACAAAACAATAGCAGCGGAAAGAAAAGATAACACCAGCAGCGGAACAATATCTCCAATAAAGTCTTCAAGAAAGAACTCCAGATCGGTAATCTCCGTCTCCGAGGCACCAATCCAAATATAGCTTGAACTCCCAAATCAAGATGAAGAGAAGCAACTCAATCCAAATGCGATTGCCAAATCCTAAGACTGAAAGCTATCGAATCTATACCTACTATAGATTATCTGAAAATCCCAACTCTAGATTGCCCGTGTGGGAAAATAGTGGGCACCCAGAGTTTAGGAAAGGAACAATAAACTCCAGGTCAGTCATGTGACTGGTATGAGCAAACAAAAGCAATTGGTCTTTAAAACAAACAACAAGAGAATTTAAAATAAAACCGCAATGCTTTTTAGGAAATGAAACTACCATAAGGCCTCCCGCCACACACACAATGCAAACGCAGAATTGGAGGAGATTTCTCCTTATGATAGTCAAATATGCTTGATACGAGAAAATTCTTTGATATTATTATAATAAGTGCAAAGTGTAGAAAATCATTTCGAAAGTAGAATATAAATCCTAGCCAGCATAGACATTCCGAACTATGCCTAATATAGCTACCATCTAAACAGTGGTGACCACCATAAGTAAATGGCAGGTTCTACAACTAAAACCGTACAAGGCACGTATTGGATGAATGGATTTCCAACAAATGGTCAGGCTAAGGAACTTCCTACTGTCAATGGGATCGCCTCTGGCGGGACGTCCCGAGAACCTAACGTAAGGTTAGATCTCTGCCAACACAAGGCCGGGTTACCTCTGTAACTAGGTAACTACTACACGAGCGTGCCATTCCCCGGTCCTTTGGGACCTTTATCCGAGCGCTCGCACCAACAACCACAAAGTATCACAAAGTAATAGATCTGCAGTATCCACATGAGTAAGTATCTGGGCTCCATACCATGATACCACCCTTTACCAGAAGGGAATGACATACCCTAAAGGGCGCGACCCTCATAACCTTGCCGCATCTTTCCTGTTTCGACCATTTCCGGGGTGTGAGGTCCTGATGCAGTCTCGTCCACAAAGCTACGCTTTATACAAAAGCCATGCTTCGATCACAAATGATCAACAAATGATCATCATCACACAGCAGCACTCAGCACGCCACATTACCAAATTGGGGATATATCACTGATAAATATCAACTACATAACCTCTGAGCTCGTGCGTCTCAGAGAAGGGTGTTAAGCTAAGATAATAAATTCTCCGCCACCAAGCAGAAATGTATTTGATAGAGATCAGTTTATATCTCAAAGTGTAATGTCGGACATACAACCATACAAGTCTGTTCCGGGTTCGAACAGAACCGAAGGCACTTCCGAAGAAGCCCTTGCAAATCCGGGTATCCACAATCCCGATCGGACTTCCCATCACTAAGGAGAACTCTATACCGGAGCAACTCAGTGCAAAGTCAATCGATAGGTTATCCTATCATTCTCACAAATACCCGGTCTTCACCACCGATCTTCAAATGCTATCCATAACGTCGTATCACTATTCGAAATGGGCTATATGACACAAGGTCCTCTCCCGGCTAAACCGAATAATGAGCGCAATATTAAAAAAAACATATGGGTATGGGATTTCAGTTAAGTCACAACTTATAAAATCCAAAACTTTTCTTTCAAATGGTTAAACAAATTACTATTTAAATCTTTAAACAAAAAGATTTATTTCACAAAGTTTCACCCGGCTTCACAAAGATCTACTCATAGATTTCAAAACAATTCCCATTCAATTTGGATTAACCAAATTAAATCCTTAAAATTAAAGATTTATAGCTTTCAAACCCATTTCCAAAGATTTATCTAAAACTTGGATAACAATTTTCCTTTTAGACTTGAAAATCCTTTTAACACAACTTGGAAGTCCATTTCTTATGGGAAAGAAAATCAAATTTATACAAGTTGAAATCTTGAGTTGAATTTAAATTCCAAAATGTCACCTTTAAAATGGTTTAAAACCCATATAACCCATTTGTAAGTTGAATAAATTTTTAAACCCTAGTTCTCAAATTATAGGATTCAATTTCAAATATTGAATTCAAATTTATATCAATTCATTTAAATTCCAAGATTCAATCAGGTTATTTAAAATAACTTTTATTTTTGAAAACTCATTTTCAAAAGCTTCAATTCCAATTCCAAAACTAATTTGGATTCAAAAATCAAATTTAAAACAATTTCAAATCTGTGACTTAACCCATTTCCACGTGCACTCCATATTTGTGTGTGTATAAGTGTGGTCCAGGGTTCAACACAATAGTGCACAACATCATCATCACAGATTCAACCGTATCGATAAGCGGTATAACCGATAACGCTTATCTATATTCACAGATCCATAGATAAAGTAAATTATCTATCACAAAGATTCCCTAATATGATTCGATGTGGGTTTTGGATAACCAACTGGAATCCGACTCCCTGTCGCATCGAAACTCAAATGTCGTTTTACGGGTCAAAGGGTTTGCATAACAATATATATATCACAGATATAACAGCTTAGCACAAAACATCACATAGCATCACATCACATATCAAATATATCAATCCATCACAGAACATCCAATAACAATCAAACATCTTTAATTAAGATAAATAAACCGTGTGGTTATGAATTTATTATTCATATAATTACTTCTATTAATAATCTTTTAAATCAATGATTAATTATCATTAACTATAATTAATTAAGTTTTAACTACCAACATTTATTAATCATTTATTTAATTAATTTCCGTAATTAATTAACCTTTAATTAATTGCCATTTAATTAATTACCCTTAGTTAATTACAATAAGTGATTATCCTTAATCACTTAATAAATCTCAAATTAATTTTAATCACTTGATTAATTCATTTTTTTGTCATTAATTAACTACTTTTAATTAAGTAATTATTTTTAAGTGATTAATTACCTTTAATTACTTACATTTAATTAACCTCTAGTTAATTCTGTTAATTAATTAGCTCTTAATCAATTAATTTTTGCTTAATTAACTGCAATTAATTAATTAATTACCATAAAATTAATTAATAAATAATCTTTTAATTACATCGAAACACGAATTAATTAAAGATAACTCATGAAATAAATTTATTCATTAACCCATACATTAACTTAAGGCTTTTGATAAATTTTTAAAAGATAAACCGTTTATCTTTATAAATCACTTAATCACATTATCAAAAATTATTTAAATAACCTTTAAATAAATTAAGGATACATGATTAATGTTTTAAGCTTAAGTTAATTTTAAAATATTTTATTTTAAAAACATTAACTAACCCATAATTTAAATAAAACATTTATTAATTTTAAAAGATATAGGTTGAGAAAATTTATTCAAATTAAAACTTGATATGTTAAAATCCTAAAACATTAAAAATCATCATTTACTGTCCCCAGGTGGCTTCGGGTTTTTATTCAAATCAATATATGTTTCCCCCAGGAATTTTCACGAGTCACTTCGGGTTCACCCCGAAGAAAACTTCGTCTTCCTCAATAACATTTTTTTTCCAGACATAAAAACCCATGTGCTCCACGACTTCGAGACAACCACCTATCTTCTTCGAGTCACATGCGAGACAAACACGAGAAATCATCCAGCCCAACTTCTTCTTCCACGAACCAAAATTCCAGATGCACGCGATTGAAACCGTGCACATGCACACCGGACTTGGTCGACGGCGAACATCACCGGAAGCTCCACGAGTCACTCCTGACCCCACCGACCACCTTGATACCCAGAATTGACGAAAACACCATTGCTTCGAAAAAAGGTGCAACAACATCATTAGTAAAATAAGCTCGAACTACCAAACTTCCAATCGCCGAAGATCTAGATCTTGAAAACACATGTCGCCCCCATCAGAAGTTCGTCACGCCGCCACGTTTCTAACCCCCACCACGCGATCACTTCCGGTGATTGATCGACGCCATATAGAGCTCACAAAAACCACGACCAACACGAGCTCTTAAACCCTAGTTCGACTAATTCTGCTCATTCCAGTCAAAAGAAAAATCCAACAATATTTTTCCATTACTCTACCTTACTCTAGCCTCCCTCATACCAAAACTCGAAGCTTCAATCGTTGCCATTCGACGACAATACCCCAAAAACCCAAAACCGAGAAATTCACCAATTCTCGATCAAAACAATATTAAAAATCACGAGATTTTCATTAAAATTCATGACTCGTTTGGATGAATCTGACTATATGATTCAAAGATGAAATTGTTGTTATTGATTTTTTTTTTTTAACCAAAACTTGATTTTTTTTTATACTGTAATCCCAATATTTACAGTTTATTTGTTAAATAATCTTACCTTAAAATATTTTTAAAATTAAATTTACAATGTTCTAAACAATTTGTTTTTAGACATCAAAACCTAACTTGAATTGTATTTGGATAATATAAGTTTTTAAACAGGTTTATCAACCCTGTGATGAAAAGAATCAGAGGCACATTTGCCTGGAACCAACATGCATATCTTATTTCAAATGTACAGGCATGTTTCAATCATCACAATCATCACAACAAGTATAAGAGGGTAAAAGAGATTAGTTTACTTCCAAACAACAGTAACAGGTTCAAAATAGAAGGTTTGCTCACCTTAATATGGATGAAGAACAGAGAGGAAACAAGCCTGCATTTTTTTTCTTTCTTTCTTTCTTTGATTGCTTTGCATTTCCCTTTTGATTTGTTCTAGTGCTTTGAAAACTTTGAATTTGTTTGATTTGTTTCCTGAACTAATTTACAAAGTTGTTCAAATCTTTGTTGTACTTAATTTAATATATACAAACAATTTTATTTACTTACAGGTTTGAAATATTGTTATACACAAGAAGCTTCCCTTTTTTTTTTCTCTGCCACTTGAAATCCAGGAATGAATTTAATCTTTGAACCTAGTTTCTTCCTGCAACTTCAATTATTTCCAGAGAGCTTTGAACCCAGATTTGCTTTTCCAGGTTGATATTTGTATTGCTATTTGAATTGTTTTCCAGATTTTAATCTCTCTCTAGTTTGTTTTCCTGATCTTTGAAATGCTTTACTTTGTTTTCACTCTATTTTTCAGGTTGCTTTAAATTCCTTTGCTTTGCTTCAGGCTTGAACTTTGAAAACTTTTAACCTGAAGCTTGCTTACTTCCAGATTTGAGAAACTCTGGTCTTTGCCTTGATCCAGATTTTTTTTTCTTTTTTTCTTTTAACTTCCAGGTTGAATTTTGACTTTACTTTTTTTGGTTTTGAAACTGAGTTTCAATCTGAAGCTCTCACTTATTTTCAGGTTGTAGCTTTGATTTTTTGATTCTTGTTTGCACTTTACTTTTATTTCCTGGTTTTGTATATTTTGATTTCTTGAATGTTGAGATTTGAGATTCTCAAATCTGTTGTTTACAGTTGCTTTTCTGATTTGATGCTGCTGTAAACAAGCTTGATCTTCAGCTGATATCTATGTTTTTTTTTATTTTTTATTTTTTTTTCTTGTCCAAATCTTTGATTTGCAGATTTGATTGGTGGCTAATAGGGGGTGTTTGGTGGCTAATGATATTCTCTAGTGTGCAAAAGATATGCCATTGATTATCTTTGTCTTCTTTTATTTGTTTCATAGCTGAGAAAAAAATGTTATTTCTTTCTTTTTGTAATTTTAAATTTGATTATTTTATAAATGCAATGATGCCATTTGTTAATACATATACACAAAGTTTAAAAGAATTGTTTCTAACCAATCTTTACATTATACAAGTTACACTTCAATGATTTTTTAAATGCCAATTATTTTAAAACATATCATTTAAAATTTAAATTCAATTCCAATATGCATTCAATCCTTATGACCAATATTATTTAAACTTAGTTCATACATTTATTTAAAAATTTATATTTACACCATTTACATTCATATATTTTTTTATATTTATTTTGTACAATTCTACAAAAGAAAAGAATGGATTCAAACACTTTGATTTCATATTAACAATTAGTCACACTTATTTATATATGAAAATTTAACTTTAAAATAATATTATGAAAATTGATACATCTTCCAAATAAAAATTAATATTTTAGAAAACAACTATTACTATCATTCTATTAATCTCAAGCTTTTAAATTCTATTCCTTTTTTTTTGATACATTTTATTTTGAAACTCAATATTTATTTTATAAATAACTTATCCTTAAATTTCGAATATAAATTTCTATTTATAATCAAATTATTTATTTATTTATCCTAGAAAATTTTCTAATTAATTATCATTTTATTTTCAAAAATTAATTTAATTGCCAAATAAAACTTGATAAATTTCAGGAATGTTACAGATTTCCCCCCTTAAAAGAATTTTGTCCTCGAAATTGCAAGGAAGACGAGAAAAAATAAGTGATAGATAGAGAAATGATTGATCTGATCAGATGGAAATATTTATTCTGCATTCGGTTTACCAAATCAGAATATCGACAATATGAGAACAAACTCATACAATATTACACAAGATACTCGGGCTCACCGGTCTACGAATATGCAACGGCATTGATTAGTTCGAAGAGATAACTAATCGTTCGTAGAATATATCGGATCCCAAAGAAAAGATAGATGGACTTAATTTTCAACAATTCCTCAAATACTAGATAGGGATTCCAATTCGGGTCGGAATATCCCAAAGTATATACCAATTTGTACCTCTTCGACTTTGATATACACAAGAAATTACAATAGACTTTCAATTTGGTTTTTTAACCGATATTGTTTTATTAATACAATTCAAATTTAACTTTATATTTAAGTTAACCAATTTATCTTAATTTAAAATCTCTAACTTATTTAAAATTTTCAATTTCAAATTTCAAATTCAAATTCATCAAGGGTTTAAGACAAAAGCTGATAAGAAATCGATGAAGATACGAAGTAAGGATTTTCTACAACAATACGTATGGCCATCATCACACTGAAACTTCTTTCTGGTGCAGCTACGAAGCAATCAAAAGAATTCGAAATCGAATCAAAGGAGATTGATAGAGAAAATTGTTTCCACTGTTGCAGGGTATTGACCATTTGTAGTGGCAATCCCCTGTCCCCTATCTCGTTCTTTTCTCGCACTCATACTTACTATCAGTGGATAGTAAGAGAATTTACTGAGGCATTCGAACGGATATCTTAGGGATATACTCATTCTAGGGTATACTTCACCCTATCTCTAATGAGTTACTTTGTAACGAATGAGATTTTTGCCCGTTCGAAAATCGACATCCATACTTTACATCGTACTCGAATGCCGCAGATTTGACAGTTCAAATCCGATTCGCCGGAGCTTATAACACAATTAAGTAAACAATACAGCGGAAAAAATAATAATGAATACCAATATACAACATCTGATACAACATCCTGATACAACAGAGGATACAATAGATATCGATATACATCAGAGATATGATACAATATAATAGCAGCGGAAAGGAAAAATAGATAACCCCAGCAGCGAAACAATACTCAAGATAGTCTTCAAAAAACGAACTCCAAAACTGCAGCTCCATCTCCAAGAACCAATCCAGAAATAGCTCAAACTCCCAATAACAATGCACCAAGCTAAGCAAGGTCAGTCATGTCCAAAGACTGAACTGACTCCAGATAATCCACCAAACCTAACTATCTGAAAAACCCAACTCTAGACTGCTCGTGTGGAAAATAGTGAGCACCCAGAGTTTAGGAAAGGAACAATAAACTCCGGGTCAGTCATGTGACTGGTGTGAGTAACAAAAACAGTTTATCTTTTAAAACAAACAACAAGAGAATTTTAAAGTAAATTCGCAATGCTTTTAGAAAATGAAACTACCATAAGACCTCCCGCCACACACACAATGCAAACGCAGAACTGGAAGAGATTTCTTCTTATGATAGTCAAACATGCTTAATACGCAGAAAATTTCTTGGATATTATTATTATAAGTGCACGGTGCAGAAAAGTATTTCGAAAGTAGAATATAAATCTTAGCCAACATAGGCATTCCGCACTATGCCTACTATAGCTACCATGTTCAATAGCAGGTTACCACCACATTCCATGGCAGGTAATACAACTAAAACCGTACAAGGCTCGTATTGTTTTGATGGGATTTCCAACAAATGGTCAGGCTAAGGAACTTCCTACTGCCATATGGGATCGCCTCTGGCGGGACATCCCGAGAGCCTATCTGGATCTCTGCCAACACAAGGCCGGGTTACCTCTGTAACTAGGTAACTACTACTCGAGCATGCCACTCCCCGGTCCTTTGGGACCTTTATCCGAGGTACCTCTAAGCAACAACCACACAGTAAATGAGATTGGAGCAACCACATAGGTTAAATATCAGGGCTCCATATCTAATATCACCCTTTACCAGAAGGGAATGACACACCCTAAAGGGCGCGACCCTCATAACCTTGCCGCATCTTTCCTGTTTTGACCATTTCCGGGGTGTGAGGTCCTGATGCAGTCTCGTCCACAAAGCTACGCTTTATACAAAAGCCATGCTCTGATCACAAATGATCAACAAATGATCATCAACACACAGCAGCACTCAGCATGCCACACTACCAAATTGGGAGTATATCGCTGATAACCTTCAACTACATAACCTCTGAGCTCGTACGTCTCAGAGATGGGTGTTTATCTAAGAGAATAAATTCTCCGCCACCAACAGAAATGTATTTGAAAGAAATCTGCTTTATATCTCAAAGTGTAGTGTCAGACATACAACCATACAAGTCCGTTCCGGGTTCGAACAGAACCGAAGGCACTTCCAAAGAAGCCCTTGCAATTCGGGTATTCACAATCCCGATCGGACTTCCCATCACTTAGGAAATCTCTATACCGGAGCAACTCAGTGCAGAGACAATCGATAGATCATCCTATCATTTTCGCAAATACCCGGTCTTCACCACCGGTCTTCAATTGCTATCCATAACGTCGAATCACATATTCGGAATGGGTTATACGACACATAGGTCCTCTCCCGGCTAAACCGAATAGTGAGCGCAACATTTAAAACATATGGATATGGGATTTCAATTAAGTCACAACTTCATAATTTAAACTTTCTTTCAAATGGTTTAAACTAATTACCATTTCAAATCTTTAAATAAAAGATTTATTTTACTAAGTTCACCCATTTTCACAAAGACTCATTTGCGGATTTCAAAACAATTTCCATTTCAATTGGATTAACTCGTTTAAATCTTTAAATTAAAGATTTAACTCATAGTTTTCAAAACTTGTTTTCAAAGATTCGTCCATAACTTGGAAAATCATTTTCATTTTTAACTTGAAATCTTTTTAACACAATGTGGACGTTCATTACTTAAGTGAAAGCCTTTATTATTTGAAAACAAATAATTTTCGTTTCAGAAAGATCCAATTATATTTACACGAGTTAAAGCCTTTGAATTTAAATTCAAATTTCCAGATCAATACCTTTAAAATAGTTTAACCCATAGAAACTCATTTATAAGTTGAATAACCTTTCTAAACCCTAGTTTCCAAATCATAGAATTCAATTTCAAATATTGAATTCAAATTTAAATCAAAATATTTAAATATCAAAACTCAATCGAGTTATTCAAAAATATATTTCATCTTTGAAATTCTATTTCAAAAGCTTTTCATTTTAAAACCCAATCCATTTCCAAAACATTTGAATTCTAATATTCAACTTTGAAAATCATTTCAAAATCTGTGACTTAATTGATTTCCTCGTGAAATCCATATTTGTGTGTGTATAAGTGTGGTCCAGGGGTTTAACACAATAATGCAACAACATTCAATCATCACAGATTCAAATAGAGCAATATATTTGATAAGCGATATAAACTATAACGCTTATCGTCCATTCACAGATTCACAGATAATATACAATGAATAAATCATACATGGCACAAGCCACAGAACAAAATATCACAGATCAAATAGGACAATCAATTCAAGGTATCTCATACAATGCAACCATTCATAAGTAAGGTCAAACATTTAATAATCATTTATAAACAGGATTAATTTATTACTTAATCCTAAGTAATTCAATTTATTTCAAATTAAATAAATTACATATGAATTAATTATTAAATTCTGATTTATTTATCACAAATCATTTGATGTAAATTAATTTATCAAACCCTTTCAATAAATTATTCTTAATTAATAATTTAATTAGATTAACCTTAAGTTAATTACATAATCATTTAATCTGAATTAATTTCATTAAATAATTATCTTTAAGTAATTAATTACCCTTATAAACAAATCAACATTTACTTATATTAAATGTAATTATAACTTAATCTCCCGATTAATTAACTTAAATATTAATTAATGAAGTTAAATTTACAATTACTAATTAAATTGATACAAAACATTAATTATCCATTCTAATTAACTTAATGATAATTGTATTACAAATCATTTAACCTTTATTAAATTTAAGATGAACTCATTCTTAGTGGTGATTTAAATTCATTTACCAATATGTTTGAAAACCTTTTAAATTCCAACTTATCTTTCTAAATTTTATTTTAAACCCAAGATTTAAAAATGAACCCTCCTTTATCTTTTTAGTAAAGTTTAAACAAATTTTAAAAATCCTTTAAATTACTTGTTTAAGTAATATTTTATTATAAAGAAATTTTAAAGAGTTGAAATCAAATCCTAAAACATTTAACTTATTTAAAATATTTAAAATACTTGCAGTTATCACTTTCTTTCATTTCAAAATCTGAAATTCAATTATATGTTCAAGTCTAGGCTTCAGATTTGTTTTCAACTTTGCTTAAACTTTCTTTTACAACTCAATTTCTAATTTTATATTCAATTCTTTTTAAATAAAATATTTCTTAATTGTTATTAAAACAATTTTAAACTTAAAAACTTAACTATACCCAAACCATGTTGTAAACTAACTTAAGTTTATATTTAAACTTCTGTTTTTAACCTGGCTTAAGCTTTGTTTCAAAATTAATTTTTTTTTTAAAAAACTTTGAAAACAGAACAAGTTCTGTTTATTAAACCTGAACATCACTGACTCGAGCCCCACAATGCTTGCTTCGAGTCAAAACGCGAGTCTTCCCCTGAGAAAACAACGATCTGCTTCGAGTCTCCCCTACGCAAATTCGAACCCACCCAAAAACACAGCCTCACCATAAATTCCCCACCGTACACTTGCACATCATCGTTCGCCACTTCCGGTCGCTACCCATGCTTCGAGCAAGTCGAAGGTCACCCCCAGATCCGCTTCCAACCTCCCAACTCCGGCCAGTTCCACTCGAACGTGAATTCGAGTAAAAATCAAAACCTGGAAACGCACGCACAAATTCCCCTTCGAACCTGTCAACACCAACTGCGCGACGCTCCGACCACCGTTCGCCACCAAACTCCGGCAACCCACTCGTCATACTTCCCTCTACTGTCCCCCAAAGGCATGTCGAACTCGATGCCTCCCATAGGACGAGCGAATCAAAAGTTTTTGGCCTTACAAAACTAGGGTTTAAAACATTAAACGTTCGCCGCCGCCGTATAGATGATCGAGGGCATCTCCGGTTATTTTTCCCTCAACCGCCGTAGCCTCCTCTATCACCGGCCAAGTTCCCGACCACCACGAACCAAGGGATCACCAGAATTTGATGATAAAATGAAATGTAAACAAGCTCGAACTGCTCTTGAATTCTAACTCTAAAAATTTTAATTTATGCTTTAAAAATCATATTTTGGTATACAAATTCGATCTATATAACTGAATTTGTGAATCAACAAGTTTGAAATTCGACTAAATTAAAGTTGGGTCCAGATTTCTTGATTTTCAGTGATGATACTGGGTTGTTTAAGCTTAAATGAATTTTTAGATTAAAGCTTGTGGTAAAACAACCAAGTTTTATTTAAATTTCGAATCCAAATTATGCTTAGATCAAGAGGTTTGGATTTGTTTGTAAATCTGGTCCAAAAAGAACAACAACGAAAACAAGGATACAGGCATACACAGAGTTACATATTCATATCTACATATACCCAGGAACAACAACATACATTTTTTTTTTCAGATATGAACTTGAAACAAATTTAGATGCTTAGATTTTTCAAAAGTGAAGGTTACTCACTGTGCTTAAAGAATGAACAGAGCATTCTTTTGAACCAAGCTTTGAAAACTGGCAAGCAGGAATCTTTCTTGATCCTTTGGTTTGAATTGAGTTTGTATTGTTGGATTTGTTGTTCAAGTTGAAGCTTTTGTTTAAATTGAAGATCATAATCACTTCGGTTTTTTTTTATCGCTTTGAATGAACGAATTTTGGTAGGAGGCGATACATATAAAAAGAAGTTTACAGGTATAATATATTGCTTTGTACAACTGATGTTATTATTTGTTTGTACAAAGTAGGATCAGAGATTTTTTCCTTTTGCTTTAATAGTGGTGGCTGATATAGAATCAAGTTGTGTACTAAAGATATGGTATTAATTGTTATTGTCTTCTACTTCCTAGTCTCCTTGTACAAGCTTAGACTTATCTATTTTTCTTGCTTGCTTTACTTATTGACTTCGGCTGAAGCTTTGTTTTGTTTATTTACTTACTTTTTATTTGTGTGCATACTTGTTTCATTTTTATTTGAGTGTATTGTATACTGGTGGCTGATGTAAATCTATTTTGGGTGCTAAAGATATTAGCATTTATTATGTTTGTCTTTTTTTTTCCAGTTTTCATGCTTATCAAAAATTTTGTTTTTGTTTTTGTTTGAATGTATACATAACTATCTTCTTATGCAAGCCTACATATATGTCTTATGTCTTCATTTGCAGCTAATGGATATTTATATACTTTCTTTTGTTTGCTTCTACATACTTACAGTTTTATTAGTTTGTACCTAACTGTATATTTCTTTTACTTGTATACTTAAATACATTTGCTTTGTAAGCCATTATATAATTTGTTTCTTCATTTTACAAGTATACATACTTGTGTTCATATATTTGTTCAAACTTGAATGCACTTCTTCCTCCACACTTAAATATATTTTGCTATCTTATGCTTTGTAATAGAAATGACATTCTATAGTTAATATGTTGTTTGAATTTTTAACTAATTTGTTTAATGTGTTTAGTTTATATTGTATAATTTACATAACCATGCATATAAATTAGATAATTAAATTAATATGTTTTGTAATATAAATAAATTTCTATTTTAATATGTTATTTGAATCTTAACTATGTGTATTTATTTATTTATTTGTTTGACTTAATATTTATTTCTAACTTCAATAGTATTTTTTTTAACTTACATATTTATTTTCAACTTAAATACTGATCGTCTTGTATTCGCATTGTATTTATATTTTACTTTATTTATTTTATAAGTATATTTAGTTTGTACTTTATAAATCCCAATTCAAATTTAATTTACATCCATTTTTTTCCAGTAATTCATAATTTACCTAACTTTTTATATTAATTACCAATTCATTATACAATTTTAATCCAAAGAGGAAATTAAGTATCATTTTCAACTTATTAAAAATTAGGGATCATTACAGACTTCCCCCCTTAAAAGAAATTTCGTCCCCGAAATTTACAGGCACGAAAATAACAAAGATAGATACACCAGGATAGAGAACCAATTTTCCAGATCAAACTGGATATCTATTCTGCATTTGGCTTACCAAATTAGAATATCGACAATATGAGAACAAACTCATGCAATACTACACAGGATACTCGGGTCATAAATTTACGAAACATGCAAAGCACTGGTTAGTTCGAAGGATAACCAACCATTCGTAAAATATTTCCGGACTCAAATTGTATTCACATATCTGTCTACTTTTGGGTATAATTTCAAAATTTTTAGCTTAGAAACCAAAGTATATTAGTCAACCATAGCAACCAAAGCAATCAAAGCAACCAATACATCCAAACAAACAATTTTGGCCTATTTGGAGTTTATGTCCCATACACATATATCAAATCATCTTCCTGTATTTGCCAGGAACCATCGAAGAATTTACAAGAGATGCTGGACAAAAGAGATAGATTTAACCTTCTATAAGTGTTTCAAATACTAGGAATGGATTCAAGTCGGAAAATCTCAAACTATATATATAATTTGTCCCTCTTCGGACTTCGATCAACCCAAGAAATTACAACAGAATTTTAAATTTGGTTTTAAACGAAATCGTCTTATCGATTCAATTCAAATTTAGCTTCATATTCTATTAATCATGTTAACTCAATTTAAAATTCCCAATTTATTTAAATTTAATTCCCAATTTCCAATTTATTTATATTTATTAAAGTCTAAATCAAAAACTAATAAGAATCTGATGAAATACGAAGTAAGAAATTTCCTACAACGATTCATAGGGCTATCATCACACTGAAACTTCTTCTAGACCTATCACGAAGCAATCAAAAGAATTTGGAAAGACGAATCAAAGGAAAATGATAGAGAAATTTATTTCCACTGTTGCAGGGTATTGACCATTTGTAGTCGTATTCCCCTGTCCCCTATCTCGTCTTCTTCTCGCGCTCATACTCACTATCAGTGGATAGTAAGAGAATTTACTGAGGCATTCAAACGGATATCTTAGGGATATTCTCATTCTAGGGTTTACGTCACCCTATCTCTAATGAGTTACTTAATGTGTTATACTCCTGAGCTGAAGTTCAACCTTAGCTCTGATACTAAATGTAACGAATGAGATTTTTGCCCGTTCGAAAATCGACATCCATACTTTACATCGTACTCGAATGCCGCAGATTCGACCATTCAAATCCGATTCGCCGGAGCTTATAACACAATTAAGTAAACAATACAGCGGAAAAAAAATAATGAATACCAATATACAACATCTGATACAACATCCTGATACAACAGAGGATACAATAGATATCGATATACATCAGAGATATGATACAATATAATAGCAGCGGAAAGGAAAAATAGATAACCCCAGCAGCGAAACAATACTCAAGATAGTCTTCAAAAAAGAACTCCAAAACTGCAGCTCCATCTCCAAGAACCAATCCAGAAATAGCTCAAACTCCCAATAACAATGCACCAAGCTAAGCAAGGTCAGTCATGTCCAAAGACTGAACTGACTCCAGATAATCCACCAAACCTAACTCTCTGAAAAACCCAACTCTAGACTGCTCGTGTGGAAAATAGTGAGCACCCAGAGTTTAGGAAAGGAACAATAAACTCCGGGTCAGTCATGGGACTGGTGTGAGTAACAAAAACAGTTTATCTTTTAAAACAAACAACAAGAGAATTTTAAAGTAAATTCGCAATGCTTTTAGAAAATGAAACTACCATAAGACCTCCCGCCACACACACAATGCAAACGCAGAACTGGAGGAGATTTCTTCTTATGATAGTCAAACATGCTTAATACGCAGAAAATTTCTTGGATATTATTATTATAAGTGCATGGTGCAGAAAAGTATTTCAAAAGTAGAATATAAATCTTAGCCAACATAGGCATTCCGCACTATGCCTACTATAGCTACCATGTTCAATAGTAGGTTACCACCACATTCCATGGCAGGTAATACAACTAAAACCGTACAAGGCTCGTATTGTTTTGATTGGATTTCCAACAAATGGTCAGGCTAAGGAACTTCCTACTGCCATATGGGATCGCTTCTGGCGGGACGTCCCGAGAACCTATCCGGATCTCTGCCAACAAAAGGCCGGGTTACCCCTGTAACTAGGTAACTACTACTCGAGCATGCCACTCCCCGATCCTTTGGGACCTTTATCCGAGGTACCTCTAAGCAACAACCATACAGTAAATGAGATTGGAGCAACCACATAGGTTAAATATCAGGGCTCCATACCTAATATCACCCTTTACCAGAAGGGAATGACACACCCTAAAGGGCGCGACCCTCATAACCTTGCCGCATCTTTCCTGTTTTGACCATTTCCGGGGTGTGAGGTCCTGATGCAGTCTCGTCCACAAAGCTACGCTTTATACAAAAGCCATGCTCTGATCACCAATGATCAACAAATGATCATCAACACACAGCAGCACTCAGCATGCCACACTACCAAATTGGGAGTATATCGCTGATAACCTTCAACTACATAACCTCTGAGCTCGTACGTCTCAGAGATGGGTGTTTAGCTAAGAGAATAAATTCTCCGCCACCAACAGAAATGTATTTGAAAGAAATCTGCTTTATATCTCAAAGTGTAGTGTCAGACATACAACCATACAAGTCCGTTCCGGGTTCGAACAGAACCGAAGGCACTTCCAAAGAAGCCCTTGCAATCCGGGTATTCACAATCCCGATCGGACTTCCCATCACTTAGGAATTCTCTATACCGGAGCAACTCAGTGCAGAGACAATCGATAGGTCATCCTATCGTTTTTGCAAATACCCGGTCTTCACCACCGGTCTTCAATTGCTATCCATAACGTCGAATCACATATTCGGAATGGGTTATACGACACATAGGTCCTCTCCCGGCTAAACCGAATAGTGAGCGCAACATTTAAAACATATGGATATGGGATTTCAATTAAGTCACAACTTCATAATTTAAACTTTCTTTCAAATGGTTTAAACTAATTACCATTTCAAATCTTTAAATAAAAGATTTATTTTACTAAGTTCACCCATTTTCACAAAGACTCATTTACGGATTTCAAAACAATTTCCATTTCAATTGGATTAACTCGTTTAAATCTTTAAATTAAAGATTTAACTCATAGTTTTCAAAACTTGTTTTCAAAGATTCGTCCATAACTTGGAAAATCATTTTCATTTTTAACTTGAAATCTTTTTAACACAATGTGGACGTTCATTACTTAAGTGAAAGCCTTTATTATTTGAAAACAAATAATTTTCGTTTCAGAAAGATCCAATTATATTTACACGAGTTAAAGCCTTTGAATTTAAATTCAAATTTCCAGATCAATACCTTTAAAATAGTTTAACCCATAGAAACTCATTTATAAGCTGAATAACCTTTCTAAACCCTAGTTTCCAAATCATAGAATTCAATTTCAAATATTGAATTCGAATTTAAATCAAAATATTTAAATATCAAAACTCAATCGAGTTATTCAAAAATATATTTCATCTTTGAAATTCTATTTCAAAAGCATTTCATTTTAAAACCCAATCCATTTCCAAAACATTTGAATTTTAAATATTCAACTTTGAAAATCATTTCAAAATCTGTGACTTAATTGATTTCCTCGTGAAATCCATATTTGTGTGTGTATAAGTGTGGTCCAGGGGTTTAACACAATAATGCAACAACATTCAATCATCACAGATTCAAATAGAGCAATATATTTGATAAGCGGTATAAACTATAACGCTTATCTTCCATTCACAGATTCACAGATAATATACAACGAATAAATCATACATGGCACAAACTACAGAACAAAATATCACAGATCAGATAGGACAATCAATTCAAGGTATCTCATACAATGCAACCATTCATAAGTAAGGTCAAACATTTAATAATCATTTATAAACAGGATTAATTTATTACTTAATCCTAAGTAATTCAATTTATTTCAAATTAAATAAATTACTTATGAATTAATTATTAAATTCTGATTTATTTATCACAAATCATTTCATATAAATTAATTTATCAAACCCTTTCAATAAATTATTCTTAATTAATAATTTAATTAGATTAACCTTAAGTTAATTACATAATCATTTAATCTGAATTAATTTCATTAAATAATTATCTTTAAGTAATTAATTACCCTTATAAACAAATCAACATTTACTTATATTAAATGTAATTATAATTTAATCTCCCGATTAACTAACTTAAATCTTAATTAATGAAGTTAAATTTACAATTACTAATTAAATCGATACAAAACATTAATTATCTATTCTAATTAGCTTAATGATAAATGTATTACAAATCATTTAACCTTTATTAAATTTAAGATGAACTCATTCTTAGTGGTGATTTAAATTCATTTACCAATATGTTTGAAAACCTTTTAAATTCCAACTTATCTTTCTAAATTTTATTTTAAACCTAAGATTTAAAAATGAACCCTCCTTTGTCTTTTTAGTAAAGTTTAAACAAATTTTAAAAATCCTTTAAATTACTTGTTTAAGTAATATTTTATTATAAAGAAATTTTAAAGAGTTGAAATCAAATCCTAAAACATTTAACTTATTTAAAATATTTAAAATACTTGCAGTTATCACTTTCTTTCATTTCAAAATCTGAAATTCAATTATATGTTCAAGTCTAGGCTTCAGATTTGTTTTCAACTTTGCTTAAACTTTCTTTTACAACTCAATTTCTAATTTTATATTCAATTCTTTTTAAATAAAATATTTCTTACTTGTTATTAAAACAATTTTAAACTTAAAAACTTAACTATACCCAAACCATGTTGTAAACTAACTTAAGTTTATATTTAAACTTCTGTTTTTAACCTGGCTTAAGCTTTGTTTCAAAATTAATTTTTTTTTTAAACTTTGAAAACAGAACAAGTTCTATTTATTAAACCTGAACATCACTGACTCGAGCCCCACAATGCTTGCTTCGAGTCAAAACGCGAGTCTTCCCCTGAGAAAACCACGATCTGCTTCGAGTCTCCCCTACGCAAATTCGAACCCACCCAAAAACACAGCCTCGCCATAAATTCCCCACCGTACACGTGCACATCATCGTTCGCCACTTCCGGTCGCTGCCCATGCTTCGAGCAAGTCGAAGGTCACCCCCAGATCCACTTCCAACCTCCCAACTCCGGCCAGTTCCACTCGAACGTGAATTCGAGTAAAAATCAAAACCTGGAAACGCACGCACAAATGCCCCTTCGAACCTGTCAACACCAACTGCGTGACGCTCCGACCACCGTTCGCCACCAAACTCCGGAAACCCACTCGTCATACTTCCCTCTACTATCCCCCAAAGGCATGTCGAACTCGATGCCTCCCATAGGACGAGCGAATCAAAAGTTTTCGGCCTTACAAAACTAGGGTTTAAAACATTAAACGTTCGCCGCCGCCGTATAGATGATCGAGGGCATCTCCTGTTATTTTTCCCTCAACCGCCGTAGCCTCCTCTATCACCGGCCAAGTTCCCGACCACCAGGAACCAAGGGATCACCAGAATTTGATGATAAAATGAAATGTAAACAAGCTCGAACTGCTCTTGAATTCTAACTCTAAAAATTTTAATTTATGCTTTAAAAATCATATTTTGGTATACAAATTCGATCTATATAACTGAATTTGTGAATCAACAAGTTTGAAATTCGACTAAATTAAAGTTGGGTCCAGATTTCTTGATTTTCAGTGATGATACTGGGTTGTTTAAGCTTAAATGAATTTTTAGATCAAAGCTTGTGGTAAAACAACCAAGTTTTATTTAAATTTCGAATCCAAATTATGCTTAGATCAAGAGGTTTGGATTTGTTTGTAAATCTGGTCCAAAAAGAACAACAACGAAAACAAGGATACAGGCATACACAGAGTTACATATTCATATCTACATATACCCAGGAACAACAACATACATTTTTTTTTTCAGATATGAACTTGAAACAAATTTAGATGCTTAGATTTTTCAAAAGTGAAGGTTACTCACTGTGCTTAAAGAATGAACAGAGCATTCTTTTGAACCAAGCTTTGAAAACTGGCAAGCAGGAATCTTTCTTGATCCTCTGGTTTGAATTGAGTTTGTATTGTTGGATTTGTTGTTCAAGTTGAAGCTTTTGTTTAAATTGAAGATGATAATCACTTCAGTTTTTTTTTTTTATAGCTTTGAATGAACGAATTTTGGTAGGAGGTGATACATATAAAAAGAAGTTTACAGGTATAAAATATTGCTTTGTACAACTGATGTTATTATTTGTTTGTATAAAGTAGGATCAGAGATTTTTTTTCTTTTGCTTTAATAGTGGTGGCTGATATAGAATCAAGTTGTGTACTAAAGATATGGTATTAATTGTTATTGTCTTCTACTTCCTAGTCTCCTTGTACAAGCTTAGACTTATCTATTTTTCTTGCTTGCTTTACTTGTTGACTTCGGCTGAAGCTTTGTTTTGTTTATTTACTTACTTTTTATTTGCGTGCATACTTGTTTCATTTTTATTCGAGTGTATTGTATACTGGTGGCTGATGTAAATCTATTTTGGGTGCTAAAGATATTAGCATTTATTATGTTTGTCTTTTTTTTTCATCAGTTTTCATGCTTATCAAAAATTTTGTTTTTGTTTTTGTTTGAATGTATACATAACTATCTTCTTATGCAAGCCTACATATATGTCTTATGTCTTCATTTGCAGCTAATGGATATTTATATACTTTCTTTTGTTTGCTTCTACATACTTACAGTTTTATTAGTTTGTACCTAACTGTATATTTCTTTTACTTGTATACTTAAATACATTTGCTTTGTAAGCCATTATATAATTTGTTTCTTCATTTTACAAGTATACATACTTGTGTTCATATATTTGTTCAAACTTGAATGCACTTCTTCCTCCACACTTAAATATATTTTGCTATCTTATGCTTTATAATAAAAATGACATTCTATAGTTAATATGTTGTTTGAATTTTTAACTAATTTGTTTAATGTGTTTAGTTTATATTGTATAATTTACATAACCATGCATACAAATTAGATAATTAAATTAATATGTTTTGTAATATAAATAAATTTCTATTTTAATATGTTATTTGAATCTTAACTATGTGTATTTATTTATTTATTTGTTTGACTTAATATTTATTTCCATCTTCAATAGTATTTTTTTTAACTTACATATTTATTTTCAACTTAAATACTGATCGTCTTGTATTCACATTGTATTTATATTTTACTTTATTTATTTTATAAGTATATTTAGTTTGTACTTTATAAATCCCAATTCAAATTTAATTTACATCCATTTTTTTCCAGTAATTCATAATTTACCTAATTTTTTATATTAATTACCAATTCATTATACAATTTTAATCCAAAGAGGAAATTAAGTATCATTTTCAACTTATTAAAAATTTGGGATCATTACATACTTAATGTGTTATACTCCTGAGTTAAAGTTTTAACCTTCAGCTCTGATACCACTGTAACGACCCTGACTCGACCTTCGAAAATCGACATCCGTATACGACACTCGTATTCAAATGCCGCAGATCCAAACGTCGAACCTGGTTCGCCGGAGCTTATAACACATTAAATACAACACAGCGGAAGAAATGAATAATACATTTCATACACAACATTTGATAGAATATCTGATACAATATGATACAACAGATGATATAATAGATATCAATATACATCAGAGATATGATACAAAACAATAGCAGCGGAAAGAAAAGATAACACCAGCAGCGGAACAATATCTCCAATAAAGTCTTCAAGAAAGAACTCCAGATCGGTAATCTCCGTCTCCGAGGCACCAATCCAAATATAGCTCGAACTCCCAAATCAAGATGAAGAGAAGTAACTCAATCCAAATGCGATTGCCAAATCCTAAGACTGAAAGCTATCGAATCTATACCTACTATAGATTATCTGAAAATCCCAACTCTAGACTGCCCGTGTGGGAAAATAGTGGGCACCCAGAGTTTAGGAAAGGAACAATAAACTCCAGGTCGGTCATGGGTCTGGTATGAGCAAACAAAAGCAATTGGTCTTTAAAACTAACAACAAGAGAATTTAAAATAAAACCGCAATGCTTTTTAGGAAATGAAACTACCATAAGGCGTCCCGCCACACACACAATGCAAACGCAGAATTGGAGGAGATTTCTCCTTATGATAGTCAAATATGCTTGATACGAGAAAATTCTTTGATATTATTATAATAAGTGCAAAGTGTAGAAAATCATTTCGAAAGTAGAATATAAATCCTAGCCAGCATAGACATTCCGAACTATGCCTAATATAGCTACCATCTAAACAGTGGTGACCACCATAAGTAAATGGCAGGTTCTACAACTAAAACCGTACAAGGCACGTATTGGATGAATGGATTTCCAACAAATGGTCAGGCTAAGGAACTTCCTATTGTCAATGGGATCGCCTCTGGCGGGACGTCCCGAGAACCTAACGTTACGGTTAGATCTCTGCCAACACAAGGCCGGGTTACCTCTGTAACTAGGTAACTACTACACGAGCGTGCCATTCCCTGGTCCTTTGGGACCTTTATCCAAGCGCTCGCACCAACAACGACAAAGTATCACAAAGTAATAGATCTGCAGTATCCACATGAGTAAGTATCTGGGCTCCATACCATGATACCATCCTTTACCAGAAGGGAATGACATACCCTAAAGGGCACGACCCTCATAACCTTGCCGCATCTTTCCTGTTTCGACCATTTCCGAGATGTGAGGTCCTGATGCAGTCTCGTCCACAAAGCTACGCTTTATACAAAAGCCATGCTTCGATCACAAATGATCAACAAATGATCATCATCACACAACAGCACTCAGCACGCCACATTACCAAATTGGGGATATATCACTGATAAATATCAACTACATAACCTCTGAGCTCGTGCGTCTCAGAGAAGGGTGTTAAGCTAAGAGAATAAATTCTCCGCAACCAAGCAGAAATGTATTTGATAGAGATCAGTTTATATCTCAAAGTGTAATGTCGGACATACAACCATACAAGTCTGTTCCGGGTTCGAACAGAACCGAAGGCACTTCCGAAGAAGCCCTTGCAAATCCGGGTATCCACAATCCCGATCGAACTTCCCATCACTAAGGAGAACTCTATACCAGAGCAACTCAGTGCAGAGTCAATCGATAGGTTATCCTATCGTTCTCACAAATACCCGGTCTTCACCACCGGTCTTCAAATGCTATCCATAACGTCGTATCACTATTCGGAATGGGCTATATGACACAAGGTCCTCTCCCGACTAAACCGAATAATGAGCGCAATATTAAAAAAAACATATGGGTATGGGATTTCAGTTAAGTCACAACTTATAAAATCCAAAACTTTTCTTTCAAATGGTTAAACAAATTACTATTTAAATCTTTAAACAAAAAGATTTATTTCACAAAGTTTCACCCGGCTTCACAAAGATCTACTCATAGATTTCAAAACAATTCCCATTCAATTTGGATTAACCAAATGAAATCCTTAAAATTAAAGATTTATAGCTTTCAAACCCATTTCCAAAGATTTATCTAAAACATGGAAAACAATTTTCCTTTTAGACTTGAAAATCCTTTTAACACAACTTGGAAGTCCATTTCTTATGGGAAAGCAAATCTTATTTATACAAGTTGAAATCTTGAGTTGAATTTAAATTCCAAAATGTCACCTTTAAAATGGTTTAAAACCCATATAACCCATTTGTAAGTTGAATAACTTTTTAAACCCTAGTTCTCAAATTATAGGATTCAATTTCAAATATTGAATTCAAATTTATATCAATTCATTTAAATTCCAAGATTCAATCAGGTTATTTAAAATAACTTTTACTTTTGAAAACTCATTTTCAAAAGCTTCAATTCCAATTCCAAAACTAATTTGGATTCAAAAATCAAATTTTAAAACTATTTCAAGTCTGTGACTTAACCCATTTCCACGTGCACTCCATATTTGTGTGTGTATAAGTGTGGTCCAGGGTTCAACACAATAGTGCACAACATCATCATCACAGATTCAACCGTATCGATAAGCGGTATAACCGATAACGCTTATCTATATTCACAGATCCATAGATAAAGTAAATTATCTATCACAAAGATTCCCTAATATGATTCGATGTGGGTTTCGGATAACCAACTGGAATCCGACTCCCTGTCGCATCGAAACTCAAATGTCGTTTTACGGGTCAAAGGGTTTGCATAAAAATATATATATCACAGATATAACAGCTTAGCACAAAACATCACATAGCATCACATCACATATCAAATATATCAATCCATCACAGAACATCCAATAACAATAAAACATCTTTAATTAAGATAAATAAACCGTGTGGTTATGAATTTATTATTCATATAATTACTTCTATTAATAATCTTTTAAATCAATGATTAATTATCATTAACTACAATTAATTAAGTTTTAACTACCTACATTTATTAATCATTTATTTAATTAATTTCCGTAATTAATTAACCTTTAATTAATTGCCATTTAATTAATTACCCTTAGTTAATTACAATAAGTGATTATCCTTAATCACTTAATAAATCTCAAATTAATTTTAATCACTTGATTAATTCATTTTTTTGTCATTAATTAACTACTTTTAATTAAGTAATTATTTTTAAGTGATTAATTACCTTTAATTACTTACATTTAATTAACCTCTAATTAATTCTATTAATTAATTAGCTCTTAATCAATTAATTTTTCCTTAATTAACTGCAATTAATTAATTAATTACCATAAAATTAATTAATAAATAATCTTTTAATTACATCGAAACTCGAATTAATTAAAGATAACTCATGAAATAAATTTATTCATTAACCCATACATTAACTTAAGGCTTTTGATAAATTTTTAAAAGACAAACCGTTTATCTTTATAAATCACTTAATCACATTATCAAAAATTATTTAAATAACCTTTAAATAAATTAAGGATACATGATTAATGTTTTAAGCTTGAGTTAATTTTAAAATATTTTATTTTAAAAACATTAACTAACCCATAATTTGAATAAAACATTTATTAATTTTAAAAGATATAGGTTGAGAAAATTTATTCAAATTAAAACTTGATATGTTAAAATCCTAAAACATTAAAAATCATCATTTACTGTCCCCAGGTGGCTTCGGGTTTTTATTCAAATCAATATATGTTTTCCCCCAGGAATTTTCACGAGTCACTTCGGGTTCACCCCGAAGAAAACTTCGTCTTCCTCAATAACATTTTTTTTTCCAGACGTAAAAACCCATGTGCTCCACGACTTCGAGACAACCACCTATCTTCTTCGAGTCACATGCGAGACAAACACGAGAAATCACCCAGCCCAACTTCTTCTTCCACGAACCAAAATTCCAGATGCACGCGATCGAAACCGTGCACATGCACACCGGACTTGGTCGACGGCGAACATCACCGGAATGCTCCACGAGTCACTCCTGACCCCACCGACCACCTGGATACCCAGAATTGACGAAAACACCATTGCTTCGAAAAAAGGTGCAACAGCATCATCAGTAAAATAAGCTCGAACTACCAAACTTCCAATCGTCGAAGATCTAGATCTTGAAAACCCTTGTCGCCCCCATCAGAAGTTCGTCACGCCGCCACGTTTCTAACCCTCACCACGCGATCACTTCCGGTGATTGATCGACGCCATACAGAGCTCACAAAAACCACGACCAACACGAGCTCTTAAACCATAGTTCGACTAATTCTGCTCATTCCAGTCAAAAGAAAAATCCAACAATATTTTTCCATTACTCTACCTTACTCTAGCCTCCCTCATACCAAAACTCGAAGCTTCAATCGTTGCCATTCGACGGCAATACCCCAAAAACCCAAAACCGAGAATTTCACCAATTCTCGATCAAAACAATATTAAAAATCACGAGATTTTCATTAAAATTCATGACTCGTTTGGATGAATCTAACTATATGATTCGAAGATGAAATTGTTGTTATTGATTTTTTTATTTTACCAAAACTTGATTTTTTTTTTTACTGTAATCCCAATATTTACAGTTTATTTGTTAAATAATCTTACCTTAAAATATTTTTAAAATTAAATTTACAATGTTCTAAACAATTTGTTTTTAGAGATCAAAACCTAACTTGAATTGTATTTGGATAATATAAGTTTCTAAACAGGTTTATCAACCCTGTGATGAAAAGAATCAGAGGCACATTTGCCTGGAACCAACATGCATATCTTATTTCAAATGTACAGGCATGTTTCAATCATCGCAGTCATCACAACAAGTATAAGAGGGTAAAAGAGATTAGTTTACTTCCAAACAACAGTAATAGGTTCAAAATAGAAGGTTTGCTCACCTTAATATGGATGAAGAACAGAGAGGAAACAAGCCTGCATTTTTCTTTCTTTCTTTCTTTCTTTGATTGCTTTGCATTTCCCTTTTGATTTGTTCAAGTGCTTTGAAAACTTTGAATTTGTTTGATTTGTTTCCTGAACTGATTTACAAAGTTGTTTAAATCTTTGTTGTACTTAATTTATTATATACAAACAATTTTATTTACTTACAGGTTTGAAATATTGTTATACACAAGAAGCTTCCCTTTTTTTTCTCTGCCACTTGAAATCCAGGAATGAATTTAATCTTTGAACCTAGTTTCTTCCTGCAACTTCAATTATTTCCAGAGAGCTTTGAACCCAGATTTTCTTTTCCAGGTTGATATTTGTATTGCTATTTGAATTGGTTTCCAGATTTTAATCTCTCTCTAGTTTGTTTTCCTGATCTTTGAAATGCTTTACTTTGTTTTCACTCTATTTTTCAGGTTGCTTTGAATTCCTTTGCTTTGCTTCAGGCTTGAACTTTGAAAACTTTTAACCTGAAGCTTGCTTACTTCCAGATTTGAGAAACTCTGGTCTTTGCCTTGATCCAGATTTTTTTCCTTTTTTCCTTTTTTCCTTTTAACTTCCAGGTTGAATTTTGACTTTACTTTTTTTGGTTTTGAAACTGAGTTTCAATCTGAAGCTCTCACTTATTTTCAGGTTGTAGCTTTGATTTTTTTATTCTTGTTTGCACTTTACTTTTATTTCCTGGTTTTGTATATTTTGATTTCTTGAATGTTGAGAATTGAGATTCTCAAATCTGTTGTTTACTGTTGCTTTTCAGATTTGATGCTGCTGTAAACAAGCTTGATCTTCAGCTGATATCTATGTTTTTTTTATTTTATTATTATTTTTTTCTTGTCCAAACCTTTGATTTGCAGATTTGATTAGTGGCTGATAGGGGGTGTTTGGTGGCTAATGATATTCTCTAGTGTGCAAAAGATATGCCATTGATTATCTTTGTCTTCTTTTATTTGTTTCATAGCTGAAAAAAAAATGTTATTTCTTTCTTTTTGTAATTTTAAATTTGATTATTTTATAAATGCAATGATGCCATTTGTTAATACATATACACAAAGTTTAAAAGAATTGTTTCTAACCAATCTTTACATTATACAAGTTACACTTCAATGATTTTTTAAATGCCAATTATTTTAAAACATATCATTTAAAATTTAAATTCAATTCCAATATGCATTCAATCCTTATGACCAATATTATTTAAACTTAGTTCATACATTTATTTAAAAATTTATATTTACACCATTTACATTCATTTTTTTTTTGTACAATTCTACAAAAGAAAAGAATGGATTCAAACACTTTGATTTCATATTAACAATTAGTCACACTTATTTATATATGAAAATTTAACTTTAAAATAATATTATGAAAATTGATACATCTTCCAAATAAAAATTAATATTTTAGAAAACAACTATTACTATCATTCTATTCATCTCAAGCTTTTAAATTTTATTCCTTTTTTTTTATACATTTTATTTTGAAACTCAATATTTATTTTATAAATAACTTATCCTTAAATTTCTAATATAAATTTCTATTTATAATCAAATTATTTATTTATTTATCCTAGAAAATTTTCTAATTAATTCTCATTTTATTTTCAAAAATTAATTTAATTGCCAAATTAAACTTGATAAATTTCAGGAATGTTACATAACTGTTATTGTTATTATATTTATCCCTGCGAATGTGAGATGTTGGTGTTTCTGTTCATCTTTCCTTCTATCTCTTTCTTCTTTTTCACTAACTATCTGGAATTTTCGGGATCGAAAATCCTAGGTCGTTACATTTGGTATCAGAGCGAAGTTAAGCGAGAACCTTGGCTTTGGTGGGATTACTCATTAAGGATAGGGTCAATGGTACCCTAGAATGAGTTAAGTGAATATATATATATATATATATATATATATGAGAGCATACTTGTTATTTTCTCATATAAAGATTTTAAATGATTTTATATAAGAATATATTTTGATATATAAAGAAATATTTCTTTCTAGTAAAAATTAAGGTAATTGGTTGTTAAATTATTAGAATTAAATTAAGTGGTAATAGAAATACAACCAAATTGAAATAAAATAAAGATACGCTTGAAATGGATTCAAACTGAAATTAAAATCTTGAATTTGGGAAAGAATTTCAGAAAAAGATAATAATGGATTGGTTTCCTTGGTTATTATCATTGTTGTGTTGAATAATATAATGTTTATAAATGAGTAAGCAAAATGAAATGTTTTAGGGAGGTAAACATTTAGGCAAGTATGACTTATAAATTGGAATGGAAGGTGATCTAAATTGTGAAGTTTTAAATCTGGGTCCAGAATTTGAAAATTGTCTCAAAGTGATAAAGAAATGTTATTTTATATATTTGAATGAAAGTGTCCTATTTCAAATAAGAGTTGTTTGGAAATTTAATGAAATTTTTTTTGAATTAAAAATCAAAAGTGGTCTAAAATTTAAGGATAACTTGGTGTGTAAAGGAAATAATATATTCAAACTATTTTGAAAATAATCTTATTTTAGAATAAGAAGTTGTTTGTAAACTTAAAAAGAATTTGTTTTGAATCAAAACCAAGGGTGGTTTAAATTTTAAAATCTGGCTTGGTGGGACAAGAAGAAAATATGTATATATGTGAGGAATATACATAATATCAAAGATGGTTTTAAATAAACTCTAAATGTTGAGTTTTAAATTCGGAATGAGATGTGAAAACCCAAAGTGATAGGTTTTTGAACTTATAGGTGGGAACGTATTTTGAAATTTGAAGCGGGAATTCAAATTTGAGTAGGGTTGACTGGATTAGGTAAATTGAATTTAACATAGAAGAAGTTAAATAAGTTTGAATGAACAAACTGAATTGGAAATTTCAAGATGGAATTGGGATTTAACTTGGGAAGTTAAAATGGCTGATTTGAATGGGGAGTTTGTGTGATCTCAAAATGGGTTTGAGATCTGGAAATTGGAAATGGATGAATGTTTTAAAATAATTTGAATGACACCATCCTGTGGTTATTAATAATCTTTAAGCTAAAATTGGATTTGTTCAAGTGAATGAAGAAATGGGTGTTGTAATATATCCATTATTAAGATAAAATGAATCGTTTTGGACTTAAATTTTGAATGTTTAAGATAAAACGTCAAAGGTTTGGTTTTTAAAATTAAAATTTGATGATAAATTGAATTTCAAAGATTTAGTTGTTTAAAAAGGATTTGAATTATTATTTGAACTCTGAAATAGGATAAAAATGGAATTTGGATTCAGAATTAAATGATTTAAAGAAATAAGTTGATTTGATTTAAGGATTAGATCAACATTTAAAAATTTAACTCGAATTCATATAATTCAGGATGGTTTAAATTTGAAATTTGAATTGAATTAGTTCAAATTAAATTTGATTTGAATTAATTAGAATTATGATTGAAGATGGATAAGTTTAAAAATTCAAATGGAAAATTTGAATTGGATTGATTTGAAATGAAATTGAAGTTGAATAAGTTCGAATTCAAATGGGAATTAGGATTAATTCAAACAGAAATTGATATGAATTGAAATTGGTTGAATTTGAAATTTATTTGAATTAGTTGAAATTGTGATTAAAGTTGAATGAGTAAATTCAAATGGAATTTGATTTGAATTTAGAAAAGGAATTGAGGATTAATTCAACTTAAATTTGGGGTTAAGTCAATTTCAATGGAAATTGAAGTTATTTAATTTGGAATCAAGTCAATTTAAATAGAAGTGGAAATTTAAATTGAATTGATTGGAAATGGAGGTTGGGAATTGAACAGTTTGACTCTGGACTATTTTCAAAATAAATTGTTTTACTGCAAATCTATTTTTCCAAGCTATTTACTATACATACAACCATTCTTATCGAACCTAAAACTATCCCATACTTATTTTACAACTACTTTTGGAATTATTTAACTATTTTACAACTACTTTATAACTAATTACTATTTTACAATTATTTAAAATTTCTACAATTATTTGACTATTTTTACAACTATTTTGCAATTACTTAACTATTTTTACAGCTATTTTACAAACTAATAATTATTTTTCTACTATTTATCTATTTTAAACTTTTCAAGCTATTTTCTAAATTTAAGCTGAACAGAGTTCGAACTGTTTATGATTTGTTATTACTTGAGATGAGAATTGAAGTGATAATGCAAATGGGATTGAAGTAATTGTGTATAAGTGAATAAAATTAAAGTGAATTAAATAGAAAGGGAATTCATTTGATTAATAAATCAATAAAGATAAATACGTAGGATGTACGTATATTATTCTATTCGCATAATGATTTGATCTAGGTTCGAGCACAGAATTTCGAGATAATTATATCGATCCAAGTTGGGATTCTCCACTCGATTTTCGACTGCGAACCTGGATATGGATTGTTGATTGGTTCTGATATTCCCTATCATAGTTAGGCTATGCAAGGAGAATGACGATTTCTGATCAAGAAAACAGATCTGAGTCCGCACTAGGAAGTAGAGTGGACGATACTAGTTCGGAATTGAAATTGTGTGATCAAGTGAGCGATCAGATTGGTATAGCGTATGGATGATATGTGTACATTGTACAGATTTGAATGAAATTGATACTGGGAATTTGTGGATAAGAAATGTGAAATGGTTTTTGAAATGAAAGGTATATTTTGTGAAATATTTGACGAAGTAAAAGTGGAAATTGGATATTTCTATGGTAGGAATTTACTTTATGGAAGTAAGTAAGTGACTTTATAGATAAAGTGGACGTAGGCACATTCTGGCCGAACCACTATAAATCTGTGTGTCTTTTACAGTTTAGTCCCTGTTTTTTTGCATATTTGCATAAACCACCCAAATCGCTAAGAACAACATAAAATTGACTAAATTACACGACTTGGAGGTGTTTGCCCATTTTTTGTGCAAACATTTTTGGCGCTTTCACTGAGAGCAGGAGCTTGAAGCTTCAGCTTCTCTCACTTAACCTTCTTCCCAACAAGCATCGCTCATCGCTTGGAAGACATGCCTCCCAGGCAGAAGAAAGATGCTAACAAGGAAAGAACATCGCAATCAGCAGTGTTCAAGATCCAATGATCATAGATCAAGAGAATCGTCCCGTTCCAACAGCAGTATCAAATGAAAACCAGACAAATCCGACAGCCCCTACCATGGAACAACCAGCAGCAATTACTAGGTAAGATCTAGACAGGGTTGTGGCTGAAGTGACCAATCGCTTCAAATCCCAACAAGAAGCCTTGGTGAACCAACTCATGTCACGCTTAAGGGATGCAGAAGAATCCAACCGCAACACTGAATCATAGGATGAGTCCCAGTCTGGAGGACCTGGGAGGCGACAAAGATCTTTCTTCTTCGAAGAAGCAAACAACAGAAACAGCAATGGTAGGAGCCGAGCCCGGACTCAGCCCGAATTCTGACCCGAGGAGACACTTGGAACCGAACCCAACGGGGGAGGTACCAGGCGAGGGTCGGATGTAGATGAGCATGTCATGCTACTTAGTCATGGGAACACCAATGAACAGGGCCGAGCTAGGGTCCAGCCCGAAGTTGGACCCGAGGAAATGCTTGGAACAGAACCCAGCAGGGGAAGATCCAGACAAGGGCCAACTGTAGCTGACCCTGACATGCTCCCAGAAGACCAGAGGCAGCCACTGGAAAATATTAAGACTGATAGACGATACTATCCCTACAGGTCATCTGGACAGAATCAATCCCGCAGAGAAGAACCAAACTCATTTCTATCTGCTCCAAATTCTGATGAAAGGATGCCGCGATTGTTCAGAGAGTGCGTCCGACGGGATCAAAGAGATCGAGGGATAGGCGCTAGGGTAACCAGCCCCTTCACCCGCCATATCGAAATTGCCATCACCCCCCGAGAATGGAAAATGCCAACAATGGAAACTTATAAGGGAACCTCTGACCCCGTCGTACACTTACAGAGGTACACACAGCATATGCTCATGAGCGGAGCAATGGAAGGAGTATTGTGCAAATGCTTTCCACTATTCATGGCAGACCTTGCTACCTCCTGGTTCTGTAATCTACCCCGAGGATCCATCAGCTCATGGGAAATGTTGAAAGAAAGGTTCATCATCCAGTTTCGCATTCATGTGGAACAACCCAAGGATGCTTACTCCTTATCCAATATCAACCAAAAGCCTGGAGAGACAGTGCAACAATATCTAACCCGATTCAATGCCGCAGCGGCCGCAGTCCAAGATGCCGATGAGAAACTTATCTTAATGGCCCTCTATAGTGGTGTGCATCCGGATGCTAAATTTGCTAGGAGATTAATGAAAGAAAAGCCGGCTACCTTACCTGATTTCTTACATGAAGCCGGAAAATATATGAGACTTGAAGACGCTGCCATTGAAAGGCAGACATGGCAACAGACTAAGGCAGCTCAAGGCAACATACCCGCTGTAGCAAAGGACGTTCGATGAAATGACTCCAGAGATAGTGCTGGGGGCAAGAAGGGAGAAAAGCGTCTTTATCGGCCAGGTCCGAGATTTGACACTTACAATCCTTTGAATGAAACAATTGAAAACATCTTCCTGGCCACCCAAGACGAAGTTAAATACAAACGCCCCCCGCACAAGAAGGAATCAGATAACGCAATTAAGTCTGGAAAGTTCTGCCGCTTCCACGAATCTCATGGGCATGACACCAATGAATGCCATCATCTCCGGGACTTAATTGAAGAACATATCAGAAGGAAGAGACCGGAACACTATGTAAAAGGTCAGAACAGGAAACCAGCTCCTGCCAATGAAAACCCAAGGCTACCCCCCAGAAGTGAGCAGAGGAAATCGCAACACCAGCGGTTCCAGTCAAGAGAAGATAGTGGATCAGCTTGTGGACAGCACAGCCGGGCACGAACTCTTATCTTTTATGGACGCATATTCAGGATATAACCAAATTCCTATGCACGCCCCCGATCAAGACCACACTAGTTTCATCACTGACCGGGGGTTGTACTGCTATATGGTAATGCCTTTTGGACTTAAGAACGTCAGAGCTACCTATCAACGCCTCGTCAACAAGATGTTTGCGGAACTAATAGGACGAACTATGGAATTTTATGTGGATGACATGCTAGTAAAGTCGAGGAAAGCCGACGATCACATAAGCCACTTGGATGAGATGTTTCAAGTGCTTCGCCAATATGGGATGAAGCTGAATCCTCTAAAGTGCTCCTTCGGGGTATCATCAGGAAAGTTCTTTAGATTCATCGTCCATGCCAGGGGGATCGAAGAAAACCCCGAACAAGTCCGACGCTAAAAGATATCAAGATACCATCCACTCGAAGAGAAATGCAAAGCCTAAATGGGAAGTGGCCGCCCTGAGCAGATTCGTCTCTAAAGTAACTGACAAATGCATCCCTTTCTTCGAAGCTCTAAAGAAAGACAAAGGAAAGTTCCAATGGACTGAAGAATGCTTAACAGCCTTCCTTAACCTAATCGAACACCTCCAGAGGCCACCGGTACTCTCAACTCTGAACGAAGGCGAAGAGCTATACCTATACCTTGTTGTGACACCTCATGCTTTAAGCACCGCTTTTGTAAGAGAAGACAATCGTGCGCAACGGCCAATATACTTTGTAAGCAAGAGGTTTACGGGGGCGGAAGCTCGGTATCCTAAACTCGAGAAGCTAGCATATTGTTTACTAATCACATCGCGGAAACTTCGACACTATTTCCAATCTCATCCCATCAGGATTCTAACCGATCAACCGCTAAGGCAGGTGCTCCATCGTCCCGACACTTTTGGACGACTACTTAAATGGTGCATTGAACTGAGTCAATATGATATCACCTACCATCCTCGCACCAAGCCATGGCCGATTTCATTTCCGAATTCACTACCAACGAAGGTAAAGAGCAATCTGAAATAGCAAGAGACATTAAGTGGAATCTCTTTGTGGATGGAGCATCAAACGAACAAGGCTCAGCGGCAGGAATTTTAATAATCACTCCCAGGGGAAGGAAGGTACGCTATGCTCTAAGGTTGGAATTCGCTGCCACCAACAACGACGCAGAATACGAAGCAGTAATAGCTGGAATAGAACTTGCCTTAGAGATTGGAGTCAGTTCTTTATGTCTTCATAGTGATTCTCAACTTATTGTAAACCAAATACTAGGAGAATTTCAGACTCGAGGGGAACGACTCATAGCTTATCTAAAGAAGACCAAGATGCTACTCGATCAATTGGATCACTATTTAATCAAGCACATCCCTCGAGAGAAGAACCAAGAGGCCGACGAGCTGGCAAAGCAAGCTAGCATGAATGACGGTACCATTTTCGGAACAGTAGCCATCTCAAAGCAACTAACCCCGAGTTTCGAGCAAGTGAATCTTGTAGCTGCAATCGAAGAGGAAACTTGGATGACACCCATCCGAAAATTCTTACAAGATGGCACACTGCCCCGCGAGCGTAACGAAGTCCGAAAAATCTTGAGGAAAGCTTCCCGCTACACAATACAAGAAGGCATCCTCTATCGGCGCGGCTTCTCTAACCCCTTATTAAAGTGTGTCGCTGGAAGGGAAGATAAGGAAATCTTATCCAACATCCATCAAGGAAGCTACGGAGATTACACTGGAGGACAGACTCTGGCAAAGAAAGTACTCCGATATGGATATTTCTGGCCCGCCTTAAACAAAGATGCCTTAGACTTCGTTAAAAAATGTGACATATGTTAGAAATTTGCCAAGATTCCTCGACTACCAACAAATGACATCACCCAAATGACCAGTCCTTGGCCCTTTGCAGTATGGGAAATTGACCTGATTGGAACTGCCGGTGGGCCGAGGCGGAGCCAAATATGCTATAGTGGCAGTCGACTATTTCACCAAATGAGTGGAAGCGGAACCTCTAAATAAAATATCCTCGGCAAAAGTTATTAACTTCTTGATCAAAAATGTTCTATGCAGGTATGGGGTACCACTCAAAATCATATCCGACAATGGACTTCAGTTTGACAGTGAAGAGTTCGCCGACTAGTGCCAAGAGCATGGAATTCACAAAAGCTTCTCATCTGTGGCTTACCCCCAGGCAAATGGACAAGTCGAAGCTGTCAATAAAATTCTCAAGACTTTAATCAAAAAGAAGCTTGAAAAATCGAAAGGCGCTTGGGTGGATGAACTTCCTATGGCACTTTGTGCCTACCGCACATCATTCAGAACTTCAACGGGGAATACTCCTTTCTCTTTGGCATACGGATCGGAGGCCATGCTCCCAGTCGAAACTGTAGTACCTTCCCACCGCAGGATCCACTGTAACCCAGAAGAAAACGAAGAACTCCTTCACATGTCTTTGGATCTAATTGAAGAGAGAAGAAACGATGCAGCGCTCAAAGTAGCATCTCACAAGCAAAAAGTGGCATCGCAATACAACTCCAAAGTCAAGCATCGCAGCTTACAAGAAGGAGATCTTATCCTCAGGCGAATCTTCCCGCGCCTCGGAGCGCTGGATCCAATCTGGGACGGCCCATATGTAATTCATAAAGACCTCCACAACAGAGCTTATATTTTGTCAATAGTGGACGGGGAGGTGTTCCAGAGGGCATGGAACATCCAACACCTTCGTCGATACTTTTCTTAACTTGTACTGCCCATATGAAGTGAATTAACAAAGAGAATCAGTGGACTTAGGCATTCTCTTGCCGAACCACTTTAAAAACCTTGTATCTTTTTTAACTTGATCCTTTATATCTAGGCTGCTTGTTGAGCTTTATCCTTTTCTGTTGAACAAAATCCTGTGTAGCGACATTTGCATTCAAGGCACATCACAACACAACTCCACCTGGACAAGACCTAACAGGTACTATACGAATCTATGCCCTCGCCAATGAGACACTTTTGCTCCAGCATTCCTCTGCTACGGGTTAACACATTGCTAGCGACGGCCCTCAAAGCCAACTGTAATGAGCCGATTATAAGCCTCCGAGGAGGCCGAAAATAGCCTAGGCAGCTCGTTACGGCGTTCGGCTCGCCAGCAACTGTGAACCTACTTTAAGCCCCAACATAAGGTGTGGCCAGCCAGGGGTAGTTCACGGTTGACGATCGGCACCCACGCTAGCCGGCCACGGTAAATCGAATAATACCCACGATTACGGGCCATAATGGTCCGGGTAGTTACCGTGCGCGATCTCGGCTCCGATGTGTCTTAAGTACGGCTGTGGTAAAAAAGAAAACTCCCCGCGGAGGCGTAAGATGGGTGACAAATGTCTCCAAGACCCACAGCTAGGGAAAGTGACTACAAAACCCGTTTATCACGAACTTAAGCGCATCGAAGGCCTTCCGTTATTGGAAGTTTTACTATTTCTTATATTCCTATTTTATTTAAAAACTTTCCTCCTATCCTATATAACGATCCCTAAAGTACAGGGCACAAAATAGGAGACACCCGCAAATGGGGATAAGAACTCACAACTGGATGACAGGACACTCAGCTGCATTCCATACTCAGTCACACAAGACGTTCAAAGCTACCAACTACAGCTAAAACACAAAGGGCGGTACTCTCTTTCTTTGTCCATGAATGCATAACTATAATTTATTCACATATCACAATAACATTGCACGATGTGAAATTATATTTTAAGCAAGAACTTGACATCAAACACAATTGAATCACAGGCATATGCATAGCTGCATTTCTTATGCAACACACCAAAATAACGAAAGCGTTTAAATATAACGGAATCAGCTTAAGTTAAAAATTACATGCCAAGAATAAAGTCATTCATTACAAATAATGTAACTACAGTTGCATTAATGTTTTGGGACTAACATAGACAACAATGCCAAGTGAACTAAAAGATGTCCCGGTCTAGTTAAGGAGTCGGCTGCATAAGAGCTTCACCTCTATTCTACTGGCCCTCCGAGTTCTACTTAACTGCCGGATCGGAGCTTTCAACGTGTTGACTAAAGTTGGTGCTTCAGAGGTCCCGCCTGTTCAATTCAGGAAAGAACCCATAATAGTCATGAGCAATAGGTAATCAAGTTACAAAAAGACTAAAAGGAAGACTTACCAGCATCTGCTCCTTGATCATCATCCTCCAACTGCACACCTACCTCCTCAGCAGTAAGCAGCCGCATACCCTCCTTTACCGCCACTTTCTCCTCCTTGGTAAACTGAGCCATGACCAAGTCCATCCTGAAGGCCACGCCACCCTCCTTATCAGCTTCGGCCTTAGCCTCCTCTAGGGCCCTGAGATAAATCCTGGCCATGACTCGGGGATAATCATCCATCCAGGATAAGTTTCCCTATTTCCAAGTGCGAAAGTACATATCCTGAAGCATCTCATCCATTATCCTCTCGTTCTCCTCGAACTCCCCTATTCGGACCTCAGAAGCCAACAGCTTTGCAACGGCAGCATCCCTTTCCGATCGGTATTGCAAGCAGTCAGCCTGAAAGGATTTCCTCATCGCCTCCAACTCCTCCTTCAACTTGGTTTGAGCAAGCTCTGTAGCTTCAAGCTTCCCGGATAACTCCTCTACCCGCTCGAGATTCGCTTTCCGAACCTCATCCACCATTGCAATGGCCATATCAATCCATTCCTTACATGCGGCCTCCATTTTCCACAACTCTTCCCCGCTGGCCTCTTCCATGGTTCTCTTTAATTTCCTAGAGGCGGCCTCATGTTGAGAGATCTGGATGGCCTGATCAGCGAGTTTTTTGGCCTGGTCGGAAACCATTAACCGCAATCGAATGTTGGCACTCCCGATTTCTTCCCCAGCCTTGACCAGTCGGGCATGATGCCCTATCAGCTTCCTGGTCTCCTCAGCAACCCGGGCGATGTTTGCCTTAGCTTCGACCCCCAAAGTTACAACCCGGGTGGTAAGCAAATCAAGGTCCAGGGACTTAGCCTCATCAAGCACCCTTACCATAGGATTACGAGGGAGAAGGTGCTCACCAGTAGCCTCCTCGAAGGAAATATCATGAGAACCCGGATCCAGATCTGGATGACCCGCAAATGGATTACGAGCCAAGCCGGGATGATCTATTGTGGTAACAGTCGTGTTTTCAGACGGGTGCGGGGAAGGTATAAACTCAATATTCCCCTCCATGGTATCCTGAAAAGGTTGAGTTGGGGGCTGAGGACCAGGTGAGGATTCGAACAAGGAACGGCTCCTCCTCTTCTTTCGGATATCCTCTTCGATAACCCCAAGAAGAGGACAGTAGCCGACTACGTCTCCGGGGCGGTTAGTCTGAGGCTTCGGCTTAGTAGAAGCTTTGAGGAGTTTATATTGTTCGAGACGGTGCCGAACATCTGATGTCTTGACTGCTTCGCCCACTCCTGGAATAAAAACCAAGTGTTACAAGCATACATTGAGCCATAATTCAAGAAACGTATAAAGTTGAGAAGAGTAAAAAGACGCTTTTGTTATACAAACCCTGAGGAGGACTAGGATACTGCAATAAGTCCTGGATCTCATTCCAGGACGGAAGCTAGCCATAAAATATTCCTAAATCCTTTGAAGCCATTATCCATATTCCTTTATACTGCCGATGATATGAGGCAAAAGCGATGTTTATTAAGTCTTATCTTTAAAACTTTGCTCGCCGATGTTGCATTTGCTTAAGTGTCAGTTATGCCACCTAAGTATGACTTTATCATTATTGTCTCTTCTACTTGCCTAGAAGAGATGTTGTCCTTTCTTATGATGTTGAAACCCTGTTTAGGGCATGACATCCTTTAAGAAAATGGATACCATTGCTTTCACCTAGTCATCCTTATGGATTATTCTTTTTAATTAATGATTTTAGCTAGCCTGACCTGTGTGTTTTCACTCAGGTCAGACCGAATTGTTTCAGGTATCATCTATTGGACTTAGCTTGAAGTTGATGTTGGATATCAACTCTTCATTCGCTTCAGTAGTTTATTTCTTCCGCATACTCTGATGTTTTCACATTTGATTTGATGTATATGGTGTGGTCGTGTACTACCTTTATTATATTTATATTGTATTGTACTGAACGTGTATTAGTGTATATGTATATATATGATGTTGATTATTATTCTGTGATGTGATTTACATTCAGATATTGTATTTGGTTCTAATAGATTTGTTAGCCACCTATAGTTTTGGATTAAGCATTTATTGGGTATGTCGATCCACATGAGTAGGAAAAAAGTTATATTGCATTTATCGACGTATTCAATAGATGTTTAAGACAAAATTATAGATGGTCGCCCTTAACCAGCCTTATTCTCCGCTTTAGTAGATAGAATTATTTGTTAATTCTCTTTGCTAAGGTGGGTCTCGGGGTGGGGCGTTACAGCTTGGTATCAGAGCTGTGGTTAGAACAAAGTAGAATAAACACAGAACGGTATGTATATCATGATACATCGAAGTACAATACGGGTGAATCATTGTCCTTTATTCAAGCTTGTTTTTGAATCGAGCCTTGATTCTTTTTTGAGTTTTGGGTTTGTTAAGATGGAATATGTCAAGGAATATAGATAAATTGTATTCCGTAGTATTCCATAATAGATTTTGATGTCATCTTATTTTATATAAAATCTTATTTGGAATTATTAGATTCTTATTTTTGTCGATACAAGTGAGTTCGTATCGATGGAGCTGATTGATTTCTTTGGGGATTCTTGTTGCATTCCTTTGAGAGTTGTGAATCCTATTGAAGGGATCCACAACGATTGGCTTGTTGTGAGCATTCTGAGTTCTTTATTTGTTACTGTTTTAGTGAGTATTTGTTTAATACTCACCATCTTGAGATGTATCTGATTTGAGATGGATTGACTTATTTGATGTAAAGTCTGATCCTTTTGTTGTTATAGGATCCTATATTTATTTAGGCATCCTAATTTGATTGGTTTATTATTTCTATCACTTTGGGATGTTAATGGTGATTTTGAAGTTTCTATTTTCGCTCTTGAGTATTGATATGTTGATGACATATCTCAAATTCCAGCCATGGTGACTTTGTAGAGTTTCTTAGAGTCTGTTTAGATTAGACATCCAATTGGGCAATCGAGTGCTGAGGTAACCTTATTCCTGGCTCTTAGCTCTTCGGTTATCCTTCCACGAGGATATCCACTAAGGAATGGGTGATTTTCAGATACTCAATCGGTGTTATTTTTTTGTAGCATTACTTTTTTTGAGGTAATGATTTGTTGTTTGTGTGCTTCTTCTCCTTCGAGAAGAATATCTTGCTTATCCTATATCTTGATGATTTTTGGGGGTGGCTCATGACATCGTAAGATTGACGAATACTCTATCTCCTTCTGTTGATTTTGAGAATCGAGTATTTTAGGAATATCCTGATGCATTCTCTTAATGTTCTTTGGTTTGAGTTTTGAAGCTATATAAATATGAGTTTTAAAGAGAAATTTGAGCTTTGAGATATTAAAAAAAAATCAAAGAATATTTTGAGAATATATTTACATGAGTAGTATTTCTTTTATATAAATAATTTGAGAGTGTTGGGTTGTCCATCGAGTAGTTAAGAGTTCTGGTCGATATGCCCGATCAACGTTATCGAAAGGAATCGCCTAAATGCTATGATGAGGCAATCAGACATGATGGTTTGTGTTTTAAAATTGAGCTTTTGAAAATAATATTTGAGATTAAATATTAAATTTATTTTTGAATGGTAGTTGCAGCCATTGATTTTAGAGACGAGTAATAGAGTGGCGAGGCAGTTTTGATCGTTCGGTCAACTCTGCAGCCAACAAATATATTTATTTACTAGAGACTCAATGGCGAGGCAATGCCATTTATTTAATTTTAAATTATAAAGATGAGAATACATATGAGATTGTTTTTGAGCTGTGCTTTATTGGAAGTATATTTTGAGATTTTAGAATCTATATTATATACAATGGATGTTTAAGAGAAGAGTTATAAGAGAATTTGAAAATTGTTTTTCAACTATTTAAGTGGTTTAATAAAAAGAGTAAAGAGAATTTAAACCCTTAATTAATTTTGAGGAATATTATTATGGATTTACAAATTTCTTTGGAAATTAATTTTGAAGTAAGAGAAGAAATTTGGACTTTTAGTTTGAGTTTTAAATAACTTACTATGTAATATAGTAAAAAGTTTGAAAATTTTCAAATGTTGAAAATTAAGATTTAAAATCTAAAAGATGTTGAGATTTAAAAATTCTAAATATCTTGGATTAAAAGATAATTCGAGCTTATATCCTTGTTTTTGAGTATATTCTATTTTTGAGCTATTATTAATGACAGGCACTTGTCGCGGTCGTTCGAGTTGGTGGCCTTGTGAGAAGCCATCTTGTGATTTATCTATCTTGCCTATTGTGTCTACTTTGTTGTGAGGATGTTCTTTCTGTATATTTATGCGGAAAATCCTATTGATGATCTTCTTATTGCTTAGAGATTGGGGTTTAAGTGAGTTGGATCCCAACTCTAGTCGTAAATTTTTGTGAAATCAATCATTTTCAATTGATTAATTATTGAGCATCTTATTGAGCTTGATTCGAAGACGAGATATCTTCTAAATACTTTCGAGTTACTTAGAAAATTCGATGGTTTGCTAATCACTATATTAGCATTTGATGAGCCATTGGATTAACCAAGTGAGTTTTTCCTTATTTATCTCTACCATTCTATGTTGAGAGTATGAATGGTTTGAAGTTCGAGCTTGTCTTTTATCCTTTGAATTTTTGTGTTGTTTACATCCTTTTTCCACTAGAAATTACGAGGACGCAATTTTGTTAAGGGGTAGGTTTGTAACAACCCGGGATTTTGGAGATTACCGTTAATATTAAATTATAATGCAAATTATAATTTAATATTGTGTTTAAAAATGAATTGGATAATAAAATAAGGGATTATATTATTTATTTTATATAAACAATATCTTGATGAATATAATTTTGGGTTTGAATTTTAAACAAGTCATGTTATTCTATTTGAAGCCTATTTCTACATTTGATGGTTGAAAAAAGTGTAAATGATTAAAGTTTGAAAAACTTTATTTTTGGATTTGGATTGAAAGTAAATAATTATGATGGTTTAATTTTAGTTAATTAGTAATATTGAAAATTTATTCCAATGTTAGCCTTCTATTATAAAATAAAAGCAATAATATGAAGAAAATAAAATTTAGAAGTGTAATTAGGCTTGGAATGATGTATTAATATTATAAAAATGTTAAAACATTGTAATACACTTCATTAGACTTAAAAATAAATTGGTTGAAATGGATGAAAATAGTGATTTTTCACTAAAAATGGGAATGTTGGTAAATATTGTTAAAAAGTTGTGTTATAGGGAGAAAATAATATTTTTAATTGGGAAAAAATATGTTAATGATCAAAAAGTGTTATAATGATTTATTACAATTTATTTGACATGAAAGAATTTTTTTTAAGTTATTGCATTAAAAATAGTGTTTTACACTAAAATGGTGTAATTTGTAAAATACTGTCAAAGATAGGGTTTTATTTATAAAAATAACATTTTATTGTCGAAATAAATTTTATTTTTTTATATAATAACAATTTTGTTGCAAACAATTTGTTGTAGATATTTTATTTGGTTAAAAATGAGAAAACTAGTGCATAAATTGATTGAATAGGTTAAAAATGTATATAACATAGGAATTTCTTTAAGTATATTAGTCCATGGCTTATTTGGATAAGGTTTGAATCTATTAACTCCCTCTAGAACCATCTAGAAAATAGGAAATAGGTATACGTACCTTTTTTTCTCATCTTCCTCCCCAAAACAAAAGACACAGTAAATAGAGAGAAAGAAAAACAATGGCTTTCCCTAATTAAATCTCAATTCCACTCAATTTCGTTGTTATTCAAGAAGAACTTCACCAAAATAAGAATAGAGAAAGGATTTCAACTTAAAGATCCAATTTTTCTTCACAAATTTGGGTGTTTGCTATCTAAAATAAAAGGTGAGATCAAAACTCACAATTTCTAGCTTTGATTGAGATTTCAAGGTAAGAAATCTCAATTTTGTTTGTTATATGTTTATTTGTGAAATTGCCGTCTGTAAATTGGGCAGATTTCTTTCGTTTTTAGTCAGAATTCGATAATTTTAGTTGTTCTGGAAAGTATAGACATAGATCTATAAGTTTCATGATTTGAGTTTTCTAGATTTTGCAATTTTCTTGATCAAAATCATGCTTGTTTGTTGCTGACTCGAGAGAAAATTAACGGCAACAACAATCATATGCCAGAGAAGTGTTTTAGCCATAAGTTTTTCGTTTCTTATCCAATTTAGGTCAAATTTTTATTTTTTTGGAAAATATGTTCAGTAAGGAGTAATTTATCTTCAAGTTTTATTTCCATATTTTACTATTTGACTAACCTAAAACATATTTGTAAACAGAAGTATAGTTATATCTTTGACAAAATTTCCTGAGTTTTAATATAATATTGTTTGAGCTATATCTTTCACGATTTTGATCGGAATTCGATAATTTTTAATTTTCGAAAAGAACAATTCATGTACTGCAACTTTAATTGATTGAGTTTTCTGTAATTTTGAGGTTAACTATGTCAAAATTGAATTTTTTTACTGTTATCCTGAGTGCAAAACTATTATTTGCTCTGTGTTTGAAACTGAAACGAAATTAGCTTTAACTTCTTTGCTTCTTATCCGAATTTGATAATTTTAATGTTCTGGAAAGATTAGATCATGAGCTATAAGTTTCATTCATTGCATTTTCTGTAATTTTGAAGTTTTCTTGGTTGAAATTATGGTTGTATGTTGCTGTTCTTAGAGCAAAATGATAGAAACAACAATCGTTGACCTTAGAATTGTATTGGCTCGTTTTGGCTCCGATTCTCTTCGGTTTTGATGATGTTTTTGAGATATTTTTAGAGCTATGATGCCTATCAGTAGGCTAGCTATATTTGGAGAATTTGAAATTCAAATTTAAATGGAATTTGAATTGATTTTGGGTTAAATTCGTATTGACCTCAAGTTATTGGTTTTGAGATATCCCTCTTTGTTTATCGTTGCTTTCGAGAACGGTTTTCACTAAACTATTTTTGAAATACATGGAAATTTTAAATTATTATTACATAGTATTTTTTTAAATTACTTTTCTAAATAAAGACAGATTTATTTCCTATAATAAAGGAATTTCAAATATTGGTTTTAATAATTGTTTTTGGAAAATCGTTTTAAATTTCTGTTTTCTCTAATAAAATTATTTTATAAATAAAATTACTTATTTTTATGAATTTCGAACATATAAGAAAGACAATTAAACGGTAAAGTAAAACATGTGGTATGGGACACATGCATTTGCTTTATCGCTTAATATCGAACTTATACGATCGAAACCCTTTCGATGAACAGTTTGAGATGATTTTAAAATGTTATTAAATTTTTGGTAGATTATATGGTTCGAGAACTCCAATTTAGGAGTACATTCGATGAATGATCAGTTTAAGATGCGTTTCTTAATCGCCGCTGAAATGAGGTGAATTAAGAGCTAGAAATTTCTAATTCGAATTATGGTTATAAATAACCATCTAGATGTTATTTTTACTTACTGATGAGATGATTTAAGCTTCTTTATGATGATTTTATGATGTTGTGATGCATTATGAAATTTTTTACTTGTCAATGAGATGAGACAAGTCACGATGCTACTAGTACTCGTTAATGAGATGAGACGAGCATGGTATTGTATTTACTCGCCAATGAGATGAGGCTGAGTAAATTTTCATGACATTTATGATGTTTTACTAGTGTGGTACCAACTAACGGCTAGTAAACCATTAGGTGCAAACGTATGGTATGGGACGTACGTTAACACCTATTGGGTTCCTATCTGAGAAGTTGGGGCACATTCAGGATGTTTACTAGTACTACAGACCACGTGTACTCGATTGGAGTCATCACGATGTAGTTGCTACTCCGGTCATCACGATGTTATTAACTCAGGTCTTTGTGGCTGGGAGTCATTATGATGTTATAGACTATAGTCATTCATGATGTTCAAGATGTTAAGATGTTATTTGACTCTAGTCATCACGATGTTTATAGTACCAAATAGTAGTACTAATCACGATGTAGCGCGCGTAGCATTGCTTCGGCATGCAATCGAGGATTTGGCCAATCCAGGATTTCTTTGAGTTTTGATGTTTTAGACTTCACTGTCTTTAGATGATTATTACATTGATAGCCTAGTCCCAGAGGAGATGTATGCATATATGGTGAAATCATTTATGATGTAATTCTTCGATTGAGTTATTTGCATTATGGATTGATGATTTTATGATTTTATAGACTACTGGATGTTAAGATGGAGTTGAGATGTATTTGTAAATTTATACCGATGAGATGAGGTATAAATGATTATGAAGAATCTTTTATGATGAGTTTTAGTGATGGATTTGAGATGTATCTATATTCATACCGATGAGACGAGGTATGAATAAGTATAATTCTTCTTTTATAATTGGGTTTTATATTTCCTTGAATGATCCTTAGGATGTGCCAATGAGATGAGGCACATCCATATGCGTTTTATTATATGTATAAAGGATATGCACCTTTGATGTATTGTTATATTGACAACTACTCATAGTTGAATCATTTGAAGTCATTATCCATATTCCTTTATACCACCGATTATATGAGGCAAAAGCGATGTTTATTAAGTCTTATCTTTAAAACTTTGCTCGCCGATATTCCATTTGCTTAAGTGTCAGTTATGCCACTTAAGTATGACTTTATCATTATTATGTCTTCTACTTGCCAAGAAGAGATGTTGTCCTTTCTTATGATGTTGAAACCCTGTTTAGGGCATGGCATCCTTTGGGAAAAAGGATACCATAGCTTTCACCTACTCATCATTATCGATTGTTCTGTTTAACTGATGATTTTAACTAGCCTGACCTGTGTGTTTTCACTCGGGTCAGACCGACTTGATTTAGGTATCATCTATTGGACTTAGTTTGAAGTTGATGTTGGATATCAGCTCTTCATTCGCTTGAGTAGTTTATTTCTTCCGCATACTCTGATGTTTTTACATTTGATTTGGTGTATATGGTGTGGTCGTGTAGCACCTTTATTGTATTCATATTGTATTGTGCTGAACGTGTATTAGTGTATATGTATATATATGATGCTGATTACTATTCTGTGATTTGATTTACATTCAGCCATTGTATTTTGTTCTGATAGATCTGTTAGCCACCTATAGTTTTGGATTAAGCATTTATTGGGTATGTTGATCCACATGAGTTGGAAAAAAATTATATTGCATTTATCGACGTATTCATTAGATGTTTAAGACAAAATTATAGATGGTCGCCCTTAACCTGCCTTATTCTCCGCTTTAGTAGATAGAATTACTTGTTAATTCTCTTTGCTAAGGTGGGTCTCGGGGTGGGGAGTTACAAAAGTAAAAGCCATAAAATGAAGAAAATAGAAGCCACTAGAGAGAAACAAAAGATATATTATTCATTTCAGAGAATAGACATATGTTTACATTACATAGTCTTCTTTATATGAAGGCTTCAGAGCAAAGGGTTTAACTTATTCCATGATGTGGGATTAAACAAAACAACGTAAAAGCATATTCATTTCATGATTTACATAAATTGTAACAATAAGTGTATTTGACATCGTTTGTCATTAATTTAAGAGACGTTATAAATAGTCGGACATCTCCCTTTTAAGGTGAAAAAGGTGAAATAATTAGTTGACTTGAGGAGTACATGTGAATTGAGCTGAAAATGAATATGCTAATAGAATACAAATAGTCAAAATTTTAAGTTCTTATAGAATAAAACAGAGTGTACAATGCATGTTCAATGCTTAATGATATGTACTTATTATCATTTTGATTTTGCTTTTATAATCGATGAAAACAATACATTTTACATTGAACATTATTTTTTTATTTATGCTTTTACATTTATCGATTGTTCGCGGACATGATAATATTTGATATGCATCCGTTATCCTTGGATGTAGACATCCAATACTAGAAAGTGACTTCGAATGCGGATGAGAGTATAACACTACACATATCCAAAAGTATAGGTTGACAATCCTATCAGTGACATATCCATATATGTAGCATATTTTTAAACAAATACACGAATGCATTTGTTTTTATTTTGAGTTTTGCGTTTTGTGCACACAATGTTCATGACAAATATAAAGAGAGGGGAGCAGAAGATTTAAAATTATAAGTCACTAAGACAATTTAATTATGCACCATAGACGTAAGTAAAGTTTATCTGCACTTTTTCTGTCCAATTCTTGCTCAAAGCCCCTCCGTCTACTCAAAATCCTTTTATCCTTTTCCTCTTCTACCGAAGTGGTAAGTTCAATAATTAATTTTTCCTCATTTTTTAATCATGCTTTGGTATCTATTATTACAATTTTAGACGCTGTTGGCTCCATCAATCCGTGACGTAACTGGTGATGTGCGTTAAATCGTAGGTTTGTTTTTCATGGCACTGTTATGTGGTAAATGTTGTAGTTGGATCCCTATTATAGTATCCAGTCTGAAAATTGCGCCTTTGAATTAAATTCTATACCCGATTGTGTATTGCCTCTAAACATTTTTCAGCGGTCAAAATCATTAGGCGGTTGTGGCCAGAATACCAATTGCTGTGGTCAATAATTAGTTTGATAGTAATTGCAGTTTAAACTTGCTAATTTTAGGTGCGTATTATTTATTTACTCATCTATAGTTTGATATGTAATTATTAGGGTAAGTCCAATGTGAGAAGATGATGTAACATGTGCAGTAAACATGTATTTTAAGACTTTATAGGGAAGAGGAAGGAAAATAATTAGGGATGGAAGTGAAATGGTAGGGATGTTAGGAAGTTGGACTATGTGCATGCTGCAATAAGAAATAATGAGATTATGTGATAGAAATGGTACTGATCTTGTTGTAAGGAAGAAGATTAAAAAAGAGAAGAACGTCGACAGCAGGGTTCGAACCGACGCGGGAAAAGCCCAATAGATTTCTAGTCTATCTCCTTAACCACTCGGACATATCGACATTGTTGTTTCTTCAATGCATCTAAAATAAACAAAACAATAGTCATGGTTAAGAAGGTGCAAAATCTTCCTCGAGCCTTGGCGTATGCTGCAACAAACGATGTGTCCTTTTAATTTAATACATATGCATTATAAAAGTAGATGTTTATTAAAAATTATAATCAATTAAACAAGATTAATATAGATTATATTTTTTTTACTAGTGTTTTTTAAAAATATTTTGTTAATCATTTCACACAATATCATCAAACATAATATGATCATAAGCATAAAATTTCTTTAATTATATAATTTCATTCAACGTTTTAATCATTTTTTAGAAGTGAAGTTTCGGGTTAAGCTTATATTTATTGTTTAGTAATTAAATTTCAAGCCTTACCGCTATAAACTGCAATATTGAATGAATTACACGTCGTCAATATTCTTATTGGAAAGTTATGACACTTCACTCAAACACGTCGTCGCATATACATTAATGTTGGTTTATTCGATCTCAATATAAAATACAACAAGCACATACAACAAGAGGAAAATGCTGATGTTGTGACTATACATGGAAAGCTAACCTTTCTAAACTTTATTTCATCTCAAATGAAGCAAAAATATATTGCAATGGAAAATAATGATCTTAATTGCTTTCAACTTTCATTTAATGTCCTTCTTAAGCAAAAAGCTAAAACAATGAGAATTGCGACAACTGAGTTCAAGCCTACATGGGCAAAGCGCAGAAATTTTCATGTCTATCTTCCAAACAACTTAAATATATTGACATTACAATATTTGGTTGATTCACAAAGCCAAACAATCCACTGCCTTTACTACAGTTTTCATTTAAATGCCGATTGACATTCAACGAATGATTTCAAAACCTCTAGATACATGCTCTACAAGCCTTATCATTATATCATGAACGTCCTTAAATTAATTATGCCATTAATGCACTCATTGAAAAGTTTTAATAGACATGACAATTTAGTACATCGATAGAGATGTGTAATGTTATATTATTTTCTCTGGCATCATTGTCTCAATGGTTAGACGCTTCAGCTTTGATCATGAGGTCACAGGTATGCACGATTCGAACTACTAATACATGTTGACTTATAGTATAACTATGTACTACCATCTAAGTACCGAACTAAAAAATTGTTATCTTATCTGATCTCAATAAAAAATATAGCAAACACGTATCATAAGTATGAAGTGCTCTAGTGTTGAATGAAGCAAAAAGGTCCTACCGAGATTCGAACCCAGGTCGCCAGATTCAAAGTCTGGAGTGCTAACCACTACACCATAGAACCATTCTATGTTAAAACATCTCACTTTTTCTAAATATTTAGAATACGTGCTACGAGATTGATGCTTATTTCAAAGTTGGAGTGCCAAACAATACACCATAGAACCAACAAATGCTATAATATTACTTCTTCTAAATATTTAGAATGCGCTATGAGATTGATGCTTATTTCTTAAATGTTTACAGATAATGTTCAATTTAAAATTGTGTGACGACCCGACTTTCTTACCACAGAAAATCGCATCATCTTGAAGAAAGGGATAGAAAAGAGAAAAGAAAGAGAAGAAAGAAGAAACAACATCAGAATCTCAACAGCGGAACGAATAAATTATATTAATAACATAATATTACGTAGTATACAACACTAATCAGAGTTACAAAGAATATACATCACATACTAGACAGTTATAAACATCTGTCTAGTTATACAGCTCAATACAATACAAGAAAAAGATACCAACACAGAGAACACACAGTGGAACTATATATCTAACGCCGAAGCCTCCTGCTCCATTGCTCCTCCATAATTCATCCAAAGTTAACCTGAATCCCTTGGCTACTCGTAAAAATTTGAGTATCCAAGAGTTTAAGAAAACAGAAGATAAACTCTAAGTCAGACATGGGTTTGGTGTGAGTAACAGGTTAAAGTTGCTTAACTTTGAAAAACCTTTGAAAAGAAAGGTATCACGTAAGACTTCCCACACGTAAACATGGAAAAGTTTTTACCTTACGCTAACCAAACATTTAATAGGAAATCCAGTGATATTATAATTGGTCTAGGGTTTTCAAGTAAATATGAAATAGCTGAAATTGTTACATGATTAAATTCCAGCTACTAGCCACAAAAGTGGGTAATACAATCAAAACGGCACTTATTGGAATTTGGATTACATCAATTGCGGGGCTACCGAGGTACCGCCCGTCATAGTATGTGGTCTAGATCAACGTACCGAGGATCACTCCCTATCCCCTGCAACACAAGACCAGAACCATCCCTTACTGGACAATCCCGAACAAGGCAACCCCGCAGTTGGCTTACGTTCCAACCGCCCACACAGCCGAAATAAAAAGGGACTTCTAGACAAGGGAAAATCTCGTCCTACTTGGGCATGACCCACTTGGCCTTGCTACACCTCCCCTGTTTTAGCCATTCCCGGTTGATGAGGCTTGAGGCTATGATTACCTTTAGAGAACACATCTCTTAGAATGCTCATCGTCCACCTGACAATGTTCTGAAAGCATTTAATCCATACAAGTTCGTTACGGGTTCAAACGAAACCGAAGGAATTATCTTGTTACACTCATTTTGGAATCACCCTCAGAGTTAACGATGATAACCCTTGCACTCTAAATCTTTATCTCGAATCTGAATGTACTACCCCGTCAAACTCATCTCGGAATCACCCTCAGAGTTATAATGACGCATAGTCCTTACACCTCGAGTCTTCAATCTTCACAAGAGATTCACGACCTATCGTTAATTTGGATCGATGTGGTTTTCGGATATCCAAATATGGAAACCCGATCCCGGTCTCATCGAAATCCAAAGCGTGTCTTTTAAGGCCAAGTCGTTTTAAAGGTTTAAAACAATTCAATTATCTATATACACAGATAGATAATTCGCGGATTCATAATAGATAATCTACATTATTATCACAACAGATATTCCATATTATCATTATCAAAAGATAATCCAAATCATCATCACAATTCATCCATATCACTCAATCATTACTTATCTCATCTCTGAGATTCAAACCATCCATGGCAAACAACATCATTCATCCATATAAGCAATGATTAATAATCACACCAAATATAATTAATTTAAAATGAATTAAATTAATTACATCATTTCTAATTAATTTAAAGTGAATTAAATTAATTACTTCACCAATATAAATCTTGCTTACATCACTATTAATTAATTATCAATCAATTAATTAACCATCAATCAATTATTCATTTTAATTAATCAATCCTAATTAATTAACCTTTAATTACATTCAAGTAATTATCCATTAATTAATTTCTCAAATTAATTATACTTAACCAAATATAGTAATTACTTTTTTAATTACTTTCTTAATTAATTAACCATAAATTAATTACATTACTTCTTAATTAATTACAATAATTAATCCCTTCATTAATTAATTATTTCAAAATAAATTCATTCTTAATTACATCATTAATTATAATAATTAATGATCTCTAATTTTATTTCTAATTTTAATTAATTACATTAAGTAATTAATTCTTTATTTAAACCATAAATGTTAATCACCCTTGATTATCTCCATTCGGTAATTAACTACCCTTAATTACTTCACCAAATAAATTAATTACTCCTTAATTAATTATCTCAAATTAATCCCTTGATTAATTCACAAAGTAATTATGCTCAAATTACTTCCATCAACAAATCACCTTCATTTAATTACATACAGTAGTTACCCATTAATTACTTTCCTAAGTAATTACTCTTCATTAAAGTACATTTAGTAATCATACTTCACAAATCAATAAATGATTATTCTAAATTAATTAAACTGAATTAATTAACTTATCTAATCAAATTAAACTCAATTAATTACAATTAGTAACTAATTCCTTAATTACTTCCATAAGTAATTATACTTAACAATATACTCAAATGATTATCTTTAAATTAATTAATCAAATTAATTATTAAAATTAATCATATTAATTAATTATTAAATAATCCTTAGTTCATAATCTTTATTAATTATTAACAATTCATTAATTATTTTTCTAAAATAATTAACTTGTTTCAATCATTATTAATTACAAATTAATTAATCATTAATAGCTCATTAATTAACCCTTAATTATTCAATTAATTAAGTGTTAACTATAACTTAATTAATCTTTTATAACTTGATTAATTAATTACTAACCATAATTAAAAATCGTATCTTATTTAATTAATGATTCTTAAACTACAAGTTAATTATTCTAAGAATAATTAATCTTAAACCTTTAAGATTAAACCCTTAATTACTTTAAGTAATTATTCATTTTATTAATTTATAAAATAAATTAATTATCTATTTAATTACCCTAATAATTAAATGCATAACAATTCATTAAATTTTAATTTAACTTCAACAAGTTTTTAAAATCAATTTAAAACCTTTAAATTTACAAGATAAATAATACTTTTCTTATAAAAGAAATTTTACAAAAGTTTTTAAAACAAATTCCTTTTTAAATTCAAACATTTAAATTTTACTTTATCATTCAAAATTGTTAAACACTTAAATTTATAAAATTTAAATTTATTTTTAAATAAAGATTTAAAAACTCATTCATTTCCATCTTAATATTCAAACTAGACTTGAATCTATAATTTAAAAATTAGACTAAAAACTCATTTTAAATCTTTGCTTAGTATTTTAAATTTCAGTTTAAAATTTTGAAACATGACAAATTCTAAACTGCAAAAACTAGCTCGAGCAAAACTCAAAACTACTCGAGTAACTCGAGTATCATTTTCATCTTGAAAATCATTCAAACTAAAACTGACAGGTTTTACACAAACCTGTATCAACCAAACACTCGAGTTCACTCAACAACAACTTCGAGACAAATAACCCCATGCTTCGAGCAACTCATGAAAGAACCCGAACCATACACGAGAAAATCAATTCTTCCCCAAACCAGCTGACACAACACGATCACCGTGCACCTGCACCACTGTTGTCGTCGCCTCCGACCTCTCGCGACCACTAGCGCAAGTCAGCGATCATCACCAAACACCAATTCGACCTTCAAACCAACTGTAGAAACTAGAAATCAAAATCGAGCTTCGAGCTCAAAAACTGGAAGCAACGTCGAACTGCAATTCGCCTCAAACTCCAAAATCTGATCACCAGAAAAGCTACGCCTTCGGCCACTACTTCATCCACACCCCATCTATCACCAACTCAAATCAAGGCAAGCTCGATCACTTATATAGGTCGCGGTGGTCAATTCTTCTGATCGCAGAAAAACTGGGGTTAAATATTTCAATCCCTAATTACAACTGCCTTAATGCTTTAATCCATCATCTTACATTTTTCCCTGAATACTTGATCATCACTTCATCACCAAAGAATACCATGGCCACCCCGACCTTCTAGGTTGACAGTTCCAACCCAAAACATAATTTCTGGTTAAACCAGAAATTCTTAATCAAATACAAACTAAAAATTCTAATTTTAGTTTTAAAATTCATGTCTTTGTTTATGTAACCTGTTGATAATCTTAAATCAAAGAATCTAGATGATTAAATTCTTACTTATATAAGGATTGTTCTGTATTTATTTTGTTTCCAATGAAAATACAGAATTTTCTTATATTAAATAAAATTTAACTTAACTTATATTACATGACCACATATTGTTTAAATCTTAAACTTTAACAATGATTTGAATATGAGATTATGATTTTTGATTAGGATTTCAACCTGGAATTATAGAACAGGCAAGATCATATTTTCAACAGCAAGCACATGGTCATGCATCTATCAGTAATGAACTTGTAAATTTGCATGAAAACACACTTATTTATAGAGTAAACAAGCAACTAACTTATACTTAAGTTTATTTAGTATAAAATGTTGCTCATAGTAATTTATGAGCAGAGCCTTTGTTTTTGAAAAGCTTGAAACTGAAAGTTGCTTTGAACTTGAAAACTTCAAATTGCTTCTTGTTTTGCTTATGAATTTAAACTATAGTTTGCCTTTAAAAACATTCATCTTATTTATGCTAAAATGCTCTGCTTCTTGATGCATGCTTCCAGATTTTCAATTGCATGCTCGTTTCCAGAGAAAGAAAAAAATGCAGGGTTGTGAATTTTGTAGAGATCTTCAGTTGCATGCAAGCTTTTAGAGTTGCAGTTTAATTTTCTCAGGTTAATGAATTGCAGAATTTGATGATCAGGTTAATACTTGCATTTCAGGTTTTTCAGATGGTTTTGGTTTTGAGGGGAATTTTACAGATTTTGTTTGAACAGATTTTGTTTTGAAGAAGAAGTTTGTAGATTTTATTATTTTAGCCGAAAACCCTAAGTTTTGAAGAAGAATAGAAAGGAAAAATGATTTTAGAGGAGATGTATTTATGTAAGTAGATTTTGATTTTAATAAAAATAAAAGAAAAAGAAAACTAAAAAGGACACTTGGTTTAAGTTTAACATTTGTCACTTGATTAATTTATGATTCAACACATGTCATTAAGGTGTTTTAAGAAACTTACACTTGTAATTTTAAGTATTATTATTGTTATTTTAATTTTATTTTAAATTGTTTATAAAAGCTTTAAATCTTAATTTACTATTTTTATGTGTATAAATAAATCTCTCCCCTTTTTAATTAAAGAGAAATGAAACAAACAAATATAAATATAAGCTTATTCAAATATTTTTAAACATTTGTTCTTTTGAATTTCCCAACATCAAATTCAAATTCAAATTAAATTATAAAACCTAATTTAAAAATAAAGTTATATATATATATATATATATGCATATATAACTCTTATTAAAATTTAAAAATAACAAAACCTATTTCTTACAAAATTTATTTATGTTCATGAGAATAAGTATTATAATTATTATTTGAAAATAACAAATTTAACAATTTTAAATAATTTATAAAAGAGATTATAAATTACACCTATTTCTCAATATAATAAGATCATTTTGTAAATTGTATTTTAATTTCTTATACATAATTTCAAGCAATATTTTAAAAAAAAAGAAAATGACCTAAGCTTTTATGTTAATCTAATTTAAATTCATATTAAGCTGATTAAATATAATTTAAAAACAAATAAGATTTATCATAAGTATAAACCATATAATTATTTATTAAATTATTCTGAAAAGCTAAATGTTAGTTTAAATCAAAATTTCCAATTTACCAAAAATAAATTAAAATTAGAAAATTCATTCATTTACTAAGTTCCAAACCAAAGCTTATATATTTACAATATATACAATTATATGTATTATAAATAGAAAACAATTTATTAGCTTTAAAAAGATAAGATCTACCAATTTAAATATTTATTAAAAGATGATTATTAGATCAATTCAAAATTTTATTATCAAAAATTATCAAATCAATTTAATTTCTAACACAGATTATTAAATTTATATTGCCAAGTTTTCGGGATATCACATTCCTCCCCCTTAAAAGAATTTCGTCCCCGAAATTTAAGAGCAAAGGTAATTTAATAATCTATCTTAAGATTTTATTTTAAAACACAAGCATATATTATCATATGCTAACAATCATAGCAACCAATTCATTCAAACAAACAAATCTAGTTATCCAGAAAAATTCTGGATAGAACTTCCCCGAGTTTCCTGTAACGCCCCACCCCGAGACCCACCTTAGTAAAGAGAATTAACGAGTAATTCCGTCTACTAAAGCGGAGAATAGGGCTGGTTAAGGGCGACCATCTATAACTTTGTCTTAAACATCTACTGAATACGTCGATAAATGCAATATAATTTTTCTTTCCTATCTCAATAGATCGACATACATAGTAAATGTTTAATCCAAAACTATAGGTGGTTGACGGATCTATCAGAACAAAATACAATAACTAAATGTAAAGCACATCACAGAACAGTAATCGACATCCTATATATACATATACACTGATACATGTTTAGTACAATACAATATGAATACAATAAAGGTGGTACTCTACCACACCATATACATCAAATCAAATGTAAAAACATCAGAGTATGCGGAAGAAATTAACTGCTCAAGCGAAAGAAGAGATGATATCCAACACCAACTTCAAGCTAAGTCCAATAGATGATACCTGAAACAACTCGGTCTGACCCGAGTATAAATACACGGGTCAGTCTAGCTACACAAATCAGTCAATATCGATAATATGAAGCAGAATGGGTATAGTGATACTTCTTCTCGAATGAGGAGAAGGATTAGATAACTCATAGCTCAATACTTAGATAACAAACGCTACCTAAGTGACTAAATACCTCGAAAGAGGTAACTCAAACTCAATACTCAAATAAAACACAAGTGCCTCATATCATTAGCGATAACCCATAATGAACTCAAATCAACTCATATAAAACTCAAGCAAAACTCAAATGGTTCGATGAACCATTACTCCGAAAAGGAGAAAACTCATCTCAATCACAAATAGAAGTCATGAAAGCAACACAAGACAACTCCATAAGATCGTGAGATCTCAAACTCATAAGTAAGCCAAGGCAGCTAAATCTCACACATACATCTCAATCATAAAAACTCATGGAACTCGATACGAATTCAAACTCATAAAATCTCAAATTCAATAAAGAATTCGATGCATGTTCAAAACTCAGAAAATCTTAACACTAATGCACCAAAACGGCAAATTCAAAACTCAGAAAACCCGGATTGGCCATATCCCTAAATACAATGCCGAAGCAATGCTGCACGTGCTAAACTCAGACGGCCGAAGCCTTAGACAAGGTCGCTAACACCTTCCAAAGCAGTTCGTCCTCATGACAAGGTCGCTGACACCTTTTCAAAGCAGTTCGTCCTCATGACAAGGTCGCTGACACCTTTCCAAAGCAGTTCGTCCTCATGACAAGGTCGCTGACACCTTTCCAAAGCAGTTCGTCCTCATGACAAGGTCGCTGACACCTCTCCAAGCCATTTTGTCATCCCTAACAAGGTCGCTAACACCTCCAAAGCAGTTTGTCCTCATGACAAGGTCGCTGACACCTCTGAAAGCAGTTCTGTTAGGTAAACATCGTGAATGTGTCACAAACTCATGGATAGGAACCCGAAAAGTGTTAACGTGTGTCACATACCACACATTCGCACTTAGCGGTTTACTAGCCGTTAGTCGATGCCACACTAAAAACATCATAAAACTCGGAAAATTATATCTCACCTAGTCTCATTGGCGAGTGATAAAGAGATACCATACTTGTCTCATCACATCGACAAATGAAAAACATCATGATGGTTTCTCATAAACCATAAATCTCAAAATATGAAATCATAAACTCAAGACTTGCCTTATGTCATTGGCAAGTAAATAAAACATCGTGATGGTTCTCATCGATCAAACTCCTACATAGGAGATCTCAAACCATAATACTTCCAAATATTGGCCATCTAAAATAGTTCCAATAAATATGAATTATAAAACTCAAAATACGCCATAAAATGGCAAAACATCTCAGAATCATTAAACTCAAATAGCTTCGATCGTACAAGTCCGGAATTAACCGAAATAGTAAACGCACATGTCCCATACCACGTGTTTTACTAAATCGTTTAATTCTCTTTCTTATACGTTCGAATAGTACAAAAGTGTGTGTTTTATATTTAAAATAGTTTACTAAAGAAAACAAGCTTTTAAAACTTTTTCCCGAAAAGATTAATAAAACCCATATTTGAAATTCTTTTATTATAGGGAATAAATAGGTTTTTTTTAATTAGAAAAATAATTTTAAAATACTATATCATAATAATTTGAAATGTCCATTTATTTCAAAAATTACTTCAAAAATTGTTTAGTGAAAACTATACTCGAAAACAATGAAAAAAAAGAAAGATAACTCAAGACCAATAACTTGAGTTCAATACGAATTCAATTCAAATTTAACTAAAAATCAATCCGAATTCTATTTAAATTTGAATTACAAAATTTTCAAATATAGCTAGCCCATAGATAGGCATCATTGCTCTCAAAAATATCAAAAACATCATCAAAACCGGAAGAGAATAAGACCAAAAATGAGCTAATACAATTCTAAGGTCAATGTTTGTTGTTGTTGTCATCTTATTCTCAGGACAGCAACTTATAACCATAATTTCGACCAAGAAAGCTTAAAAATTTCAGAAAACATAATGAACAAATCTTGTAGCACATAATTTAAGCTTTCCGAAACATCTAAAATTATCAAAATCGGATAAGAAACGAAGAAGTTATAGCCAACTTTGTTTCAGCCTTAAGCACAGAGCAAATATTGCTTTTGCTCTCGGGACAACAGTAGAAAAATTGATTTTTGACATAGCATACCTCTAAATTATAGAAAACTCAACACATGAAAGTTGTAGTATATGATTTTTTATTTCCGAAACATCTAAAATTATGAAAATCGGATAAGAAACGAAGAAGTTATAGCCGATTTAGTTTTAGCCTTAAGCACAGAGCAAATATTGCTTTTGCTCTCGGGATAAGAATAGAAAATTTGATTTTTGACACAGCAAACCGTTAAACTATAGAAACCTCAAGACATGAAAATTGTAGTATATGATTTGTGCTTTCCGAAACATCTAAAATTATCAAAATCGGATAAAAAACGAAGAAGTTATGGCCGATTTAGTTTAAGCCTTAAGCACAGAGCAAATATTGCTTTTGCTCTCGGGACAACAGTAGAAAATTTGGATTTTGAAATAGCAAAACTCCAAATTAAAGAAAACACAATACATGAAAGTTGTAGCATATGAATTAAGCTTTCCAGAACTTTAAATGATATCAAAATCCGATAAGAAATGCGAAAGTTATGCTTAAATTACTAACAATATTAAGCACAGAAATTTGACAGGGCAGAGACTATTACTCTTTTAAAATTTCGATTTTGACCAAGAAATATTCAAAATATGAGAAAGTAATTAAAATAAAAGTTCTTACTTAGAGAATTATCTTTCTACTGCAAATAGATTCAACACAATTGGGTTTACCAATCGAAAGTTATGTCTATTTTACTCTCAGGTATTAACTCAAATTTTTTTTTTATATGGCTGAGCTATAACATTAGTTTCAAACTCAATTTCAACCAAATTAACTGCAGAATTTCGAAATATGATTAAAAGAAAACTTGTAGATAAATGAAATATCTTTTTACCACAAAAGGATTGAGTCAATTTGGATTATTCTACCATATATTATCATTGTTTTACTGCAGAGAATTTTTTTAACAAATTTTCAGCAAACAATAACACAATAATCAGACAAGTTTTCAACCAAATTGCATATAATTAAATCAACAATCATTCAAACAATGATGTGCAGCAAACATAGATTTAGATGTGAGTGATTAACTCACCTCTATCCTTTAATTCAACAATCGAGATTATCAATTCAGCCCAAATTTCCAAACTAGCAAACCCTATACAGAGAAGAAGTTAATAGATTTTCACTATAAGTTAGATTTTGATGGAGATATTGGTTTTGGATTGAAGATTACCTGAGTTTATACTTAAATCCATGTTTTAAAATATCCATTCTTCATTTTATTTTGATTAATAGAGCATAGATTGGGAGAATGAGAAGGATGCCATTATTTTTGAGCTTCAGAAGTTTTTAAATGAGAGGAGAGAAGTGAATGAACATACAGACTTTTCTCCTCTTTCTCATTCTTTAGTAACATGTTAGGGTTTAATTGTACTAATGGACTTAAGCCTAACAAGTAATTCAACCACTTATTTCATGTTACAATGCATACTAATGATGAAAATTATACTATTTCAAGTTCCACTTCTTAAGAATTAACAAATTCATTACTCGTGATAATAAAAATGTTTTACACCCGATTAAAATATTATTTACATAATTGGAACATATTTATTATCATATTTTCCTATTTAAAGAAAATAGCAAATTTACATTATTAATTACAAAATTCATTGTAATTAACACTATAAGTTACACAAAAATCACATTTTTATGTCATAAAATTCTATAACTCATTTCAAATATAATTTTATGCTCAACTTATATTTTTAAACTCAATTCCATCATTTTATTAAATATATCCCATTTTAAAATTAATTACTTCTTTTAAAAAAAACTATATATTAAAAGAAGTAAGAGCAATAATTAACAAAATTATTGCATTAACTCTAAATAAAACACATTTTCCTCATTTATTTATTAAATCAAACCATCTTAATAAAGTCTTCAAAATTCTATTTTCTCATTTTATGCTCAAATATATTGTTTATTCCCAATAAAAAATTAAAATTCCTCTTTAATTATTAATTTGCACTATTAAATTATAACTATCGTTATAATTTAATATTTTCAGGTAATCGCTAAAACCAGGGTTGTTACAGACTCCTCTCCTTACAAAAATTGCGTCCCCCCAATTTTCTAGAAAAAGAGCTGTAAAAACATAAAAGATACAATCATCGAAGGGTAAAGACAAGCTCGAATTCCAAACCATTCGTACTCTCAATATAGAATGGTAGAAGAAAAAAAAATAAGGAAAACTCATTTGGTTAATTCAATGGCCTATCATATGCTAATATAGGGATTAACAAACCATCGAATTTTCCAAGCAAATCGAAAGAATTTCGAAGATATCCCGTCTTCAAATCAAAACTCAATAAGATGCTCAACAATTAATCAATCGAAAATGATTGGTTTTACAAAACTCTACGAATAGAGTTGGGATCTACTCACTTAAACCCGAACTCTAAGGAATAAAGAAGATCATCAATAAGATTTTTCGCATAAATATACAGAAAGAACATCCTCACAACAGGGTAGACACAATAGAAAAGATGGATAAATCACAAGATGGCTTCTCACAAGGCCACCAAACTCGAACGACCGCGAAAATGCACGTCGTTAATAATAGCCCAAAGATAGAATATACTCAAGAACAAGGATATAAGATCGAATTATCTTTTAATCCAAGATATTTAGTATTTTAAATCTCGACATCTTTTAATTTTTTTTTTAAAACTCTATTTTCAGCATTTGAAAATTTGCAAACTTTTTACTATATTACTTAGTAAGTAATTTAAAACTCAAATTAAAAGCCCAAATTTCTTCTCTTACTTCAAAATAAATTTTCAAAGAATTTTGTAAATCCATAATAATTTTCCTCAAAATAAATTAAGGGTTTAAATTCTCTTTACTCTTTTTATTTATTAAACCACTTAAATCGTTTAAAAACAATCTTCAAATCCTCTTATAACTCTTCTCTTAAAACATCCAATGTATATAATATAGATTCTAAAATCTCAAAATATAATTTCAATAAAGTATAGCTCAAAGTAAATGAATAAATAAATGGCACTACCTCGCCATTGAACCTCTAATAAATAGATATATCAGTTGGCTGCAGAGTCGATCGAACGATCAAAACTGCCTCGCCACTCTGTTACTCATCTCTAAAATCAATGGCTGCAATTACCATTCAAAAAATAAATTTAATATATAATCTCAAAATATTATTTTCAAATCTCAATTTTTAAAACACAAATCATCGTGTTTGATTGCTTTATCATAGCATTTAGGAGATTCCTATCGATAACGTTGATCAGGCGTATCGACTAGAACTCTTAACTACTCGATGGATAACCCAACACTCTCAAATTATTTCTATGAAAGAATACTGCCCATATAAATATATTCTCAAAACATTCTTTGATTTTTAAAATATCTCAAAACTCCAATTTCTCTTTTTAAAACTCATATATATGGCTTCAAAAACTCAAACCAAAGAACATTAAGAGAATGCATCGAGATATTCCTAGAGTACGCGATTCACAAAATCAACAGAAGGAGATGGAGTGTTTGTCAACTCCTACATGAGGAAGAGCCACTCTCGGAAATCAACAAGACCAAAGATAAGCTAGATATTCTCCTCGAAGGAAAAGAAGCATACAAACCACAAATCATTACTTCAAACAAAGTAATGCTGCAAAGGATAACACTGATTGAGTATTCGAAAAGGATATTTAAAGAAACTGAATGATAAACTCAATCGAACTCGAATAATCTAGAAACTCACCTCATTCCTTATGGATATCCTCGTGGAAGGATAATCGAAGAGCTAAGAGCCAGGAATAAGGTTACCTCAACATTCGATGCCTGATTGGATGTCAAATCCAAACGGACTCACAAAAATCAACAAAGTCACCTTGATTGGAATTCGAGATATATCATCAATATCTCGATACTCAAGAGTGAATTCAAAAACTTTGGAATCATCATTAACATTCCAAAGTGATAGAAATAATAAACCAATCAAAATAGGAAACCTAAATATACAATAGGATCCAAAAAACAAAGGATTGGACTTAATATCAAATAAGTCAATCCATCTCAAATCAAATGCATCTCAAGATCGTGAGTAACTGTAACGTCACGGATTTTCGACGCCGAAAAACCGACATCGATACTCACTTTATCGACTGCCGAGAAATCAAAGGCCGAAAACCGAGATGTTATGGGTTTTAAGAAGAATTTAAGAAAAGAAAAAGAGAGAAAAGATAGAAAATAGAGAGGAAAGAAGATAGAAAATTTTAAAAATAGAACGGATAGAACAGAAACAACAGAACAACAACAGAATCTCACAATTCGCAGCGGAACAACATATAATAATAAATGAATAATCTTTAAACAAAGAACTATATCAGTTATTACATTATCATCATATTACATCACATCATATCATCAGAGTGTACAACAACATACATCAACAAACAATACAGCGGAAAAAGAAATACTATATAAACTAGTAATACGCCATGCCATCCAGCTTGCCTCCAGCAACTCCAGAATATCCAGAATATCCTGATAAACCTAACTCTTAACTGCCCGTGTGGAAATTGGTGGGCACCCAGAGTTTAGGAAGGAAAACAATAAACTCCGAGTCAGTCATGTGACTGGTGTGAGAACTCAAAACAGTTTATTTACTTTAAAATCAAAATAGAGGAATATTTTAAATCAATTCGCAATGCTTTTAAAAATGAGACTACCATAAGGCCTCCCGCACACACACACATGCAAACGCAGAATCGGAGGAGATTTCTCCTTATGATAGTCAAAGATGCTTGATACGCATTTAAAATAATATTTGATATTATTATTAGTGCATAGTGTAGAGGAAAATCATTTCGAAAATAAAGATATAAATCTTAGCCAACATACGACCATTATCGTATGCCTACTATAGCTACTATCCAAACAGTGGTGACCACCATAAGTGAATAGCAGGTTCTACAACTAATACCGTAAAAGTTTCGTATTGGGAATTGGATTTCCAACAAATGGTCAGGCCAAGGAACTTCCCATTGCCACATGAGAATGCCTCTGGATGGACATCCCCGAGAACCAAACCGGATCTCTACCAACACAAGGCCGGGTTACTCCTAACTGAGTAACAACTGACCGAATATGCCATCCCCCGGTCCTTTGGGACCTTTATCACCGAGCGCTCGTAATCAATTCACACAATCATAACAAAGTGTTTTCAACATGAGTAAGTATCTGGGCTCCATACCATGATACCACCCTTTTCCAGAAGGAAATGCACATATCCTAAAGGGCGCTACCCCTCATAACCTTGCTGCATCTTTCCTGTTTTGACCATTTCCGGGGTGTGAGGCTCGACGAATTCACGTCCACAAAAACATACTTTATACAAAAGCCATGCTTTGGGTCAACAAATGATCAACACAATGATCACAAGGATAGACGATCAAATAAACGATCCTATCACAAATAATCAACACAATGATCATTTCAGCATCACTCAGCATGTCACATTACCAAATTGGGAATATATCGCTGATAACATTCAACTACATAACCTCTGAGCTCGTACGTCTCAGAGAACGGTGTTAAGCTAAAAGAATAAATTCTTCGCCACCAACAGAAATATATTTGAAAGAAATCGGCTTTATATCTCAAATTGTAATGTCAGACATACAATCCATACAAGTCTGTTCCGGGCTCGAACAGAACCGAAGGCACTTACGAAGAAGTCCTTGCAATCCGGATATTCACAATCCTGATCGGATTCACCATCACATATGGAGAACTCAATACCGTAGCTACTCGGTGCAGAGTCAATCGATAGTTCATCCTATCACTCTCGCAAATACCGGTCTTCAACACCGATCTTCAATGCAATTTATAACGACGTATCACATATTCGGAATGGGTTATACGACCCCATGGTCCTTTCCCGGTTAACCCGAATAGTGAGCGCTTATTCAAAAATAAGTGTGCATTCAAATTCAATCAATTCACATCAAATACCCATTCAAAGGGAAATACTGATAGTCGGTTATTGAACTATCACTGGATATGCACACATCACCAGATTCCAAATAATTTTCCAAATTATTTATTTTCCAAAATATCTTTACTAGATATATAATTTCAACACTTCAAAAATAAATCAATATTTATTTTTAACAAGTTTCACTTTCACATATAAATTCCATAATGAATTTATATTTCAAGATATCCATGCATATGCGATTTCAATAATTCATTTCAATTTATCTTCAGAAAAAGATAAATTCTAATTATTCACTTCATATTGGAAAACATTTCCATACTTATTAAAAATAAGTAATTCACAAATCTTTTTATTTTCAACACTTAGAAAATATTCAATATACTTAAATCGAATTAAGTATATATTTCATTCTTTAAGGAAATCATTCTCTTAAACATTTTTATTTGGGCCAAAACGAATGTTGCGTAAAACATCGTTACAACAACCCAAAATCACTAGTATAGGGATTCGAAATTAAAATAGATATATAAATCCCAATACTATTCAAAACATTTCCTTTCGGAAATCATTTACTATAACAACAGTGTTATAGTCCACCATTTCCTTTTATTTCACGAAACATCTATTTCAACAATGAATGTTGAAATCTATGGTTTCGAATCTCAACACCTTTTAAAACATCGTTAGATCGTTTTAATTCTATTTAAAATATCACATTCAAAACATTTCTTTAACGTCTTATTCACTATTCAAAAACGTGAATATACTATGTTCACAAATTCCATTATTTCTATTCTTTTTAACTTAAAGGATTATTCACTGTTTACAACGTGAATATAACTCCATTAATAGGTTATAACAATTAACTTATCAAAATAAGTCGTTTGCGGATTTATAAAACAACGTTTATAAATTCCGTTTCTATTTATTTATAAAAACTTCTTTTTTATAAATTCCTTTATTAACCTATTCCAGTTTATAACTTAATCATAAACTAAAAGTTCATATTATAAGTTAAATCCTTATAAAACGATTATTTTACAAAATCGTTCCTTTAAAAGCTTTCCAAATCATAAATCTTATAACTTATAAGATTCCTATTTAACCAATCTATTCTTCAAATAATTTCACCAAATTTATAAATCTTACTATTTATAAATTTCTTTTATAACTTCACAGTTTATAATTCCATAAATTTCATTTATTTATGAAATTCATTTTCACTTCATTCAAACACTTATAAAAACTCGTTTTATAATGTCCATATTTCAATTTATAAATATCCATTTATAAATCTCTTAATATAAATTAATTTATATTATTCTTTTAAAACGCCTTTAAATTCCTTTATAATTTCACCATTTTGATTTATAAAATAATCAAATTTTATAAATCCTATATTTAAACTTTTGATAATAAATTCAAAAATCCAGTTTAAACTATTTTATAAAGTCATTAATTCCTATTTCTCAAAAATCAGCTTTTAACCGTATTTCTCAAAAATTATAATTTTTATAACTTTAAGAATTATAACGTTCATTTATTTAAAATGGATCAATTCCAAAATATTTTATCTTTTCAAAAATTACTTTAAAAACATTTTTAAAATACCAGAAATTTGGTCCAATGATGCTACACACCAAATAGTCAATCACGACTAACAACGATATCATATATCGATATGATAATCCATCAAATATCAAAATATCTGAAATCAAATAAAAACTGTTGAGGAATCCAGTTGGATCCCTCCAACCTGTTTTCCTGCATCCAAAAACATTAGCACAATACCAATTTCGCTCCAGTACGAAATTATCGCGGTACATGTTTTTATTAAATATTATCCGCTTAATAACGGCGTAATAGGGTCTCATCCGCTAAACAAAAAATGCGGGAAATCAACAACTGCAATATATACATATGCCAATATATATATATTGATATTATATATAATACCAATTTCACTGTTTATGAAATATTCGCGGTATATGTTTTTAATAAATAACATCCGCTTACTAACGGCGCATAATGTCTATTTTAACAATCAATAATTTACAGTCATCATTCAAACATGCATTCAAATATTTTAAATCTAACTATTTAAAATAAAATCGAAATCTATTCGATTGAGTGAGAAGTTCTCACCTTGGTTTTAATTTCCGTTTTAGCGATTTATTTCGAATAAAATTAAACGCGCGTTTAATTTTACCCGAAATTCTCACTAACTCCAAACGACTCCAAACCAACTCCATCGCGTAGTGCTCGTCCATACGATTCCAACGCAACTGAGTTTGCATTTTTTCGACCTCGTATGAAAAAGATATGTAATTTACAAGTTCGTACACGTTTTAACTTATATAAATACAACATAATTTTAAAATTATAAACCTACAACTAACATGGACCATTGGATCCCTCATCTCCACCGTAGGACGCAACCCCCCTCCCCTTCCTCTCTTCTTCACGCGCAAGCTACAGATATTCGAACGCAACAAAACCCATAGCCTTCGAATTTAGGTTTCCAATTTGCAACACCATCTCACGACTAAACTCGATCATAACACTTGCAATACGAAGCTCTCACCTTGCACTATACTCGGCCTAACTCCTGTGGCACTCGGCCCCCCCTTGGCCTCGTAAACCGTGCACGAACGGCCGAGCTTTGAACGCAAATTCCCATCGATCCGTGACGCTATTTTCGATCATAGCCGTTGAAAACGTAGTACTCGAGGAGATCTTCAACTTTGTAGTTGAACTTTCTTGCAAATTCTTGATGGATTTAGAGAAATCAAGGGGGAGAGGGAGATCATTTCTGGCCGTGGGTTTATTATGTGGCGGCTAGGGTTTAAAAATTAGGGTTTAGGTTATTTTTTTTTTTTTAGAGTGAGGTTGTATTTATAGGAAAAGCAAGCGTAAACACTATTCATCCCGGGAATTCCGAACTCCGATTTAGACGCCGTAACCAGCGTTTCTAAGGTTTACCCCACGTTCCGGACACAATGGAACAGGTTTCGGAAGCTAATTCGGAAGTATGTGCGAGTTATGGCTGTAAACGCTCAATTTAAATTAAACCGATTTAAATCGATTTCTATGCGTTTTAATTTGTACCGGACAAACGGTAAATCCAAACGACTTGAAATTTGAAACCTTACAATAATATCAAATTACGGATCCGATGAAACTGGTTTCGTCGAAATCCGAGACTTTTTGAAAAATGGCTATTTTGACTCGCCAAATTTAAATTAAAAATAAATCGATGCGTTTCGAGCTGCCACGATCAAACGATAGCTCCGATTGACACGAAAATTGAAATCCGGTAATAACTAACTATTACGGATCCAATGATACTGGTTTCGTTCAATTCTGAGACTGTTCAAAAATTGGCTATTTTACAGTCGATTATTAAATATTAAAATATTCAATTTTCACAAATTAACTTTTAAATTCGATTTTAAAAGTTCTAAAATATCATTCTAACTCCAACATGATAAAATAAAATTTTACAAATCATTTTCAATCATATCTAACTATATTTTTTAATTATTTCCATAATTTAACATATTAAATTATCGATTTAATAATTCAATTAAATCCAATAAATCAAAATAAAATTTATTTGACTTATAAATTCACTTATTAATATTTAAAATTAATTAAATATTCAAATTTTAATTTATAAAAATTCTGGGTCGTTACAATCTTTCCCCCTTAAAAGAATTTCGTCCTCGAAATTACAAGTAAGAAAAGTTACAGAATCTATTAACTTTCCAAAATTCATAATTAAACTTCTTACAATTCTTTACTAAGTTTTCCAAATCATACTTAGTTATCTTTTCAAAAATTATTATATCATTTAACTTTCAATTCAAAATCAAAGTTTAAAGTTTTCAAAATTTTCCCATTTTCTCAAATTTTTTCTAACGCCTTAAATTTCCGGAAAAATTCGCCATAGTCTCCTTTGCGCGGCTCAATCCGAAAAAAAAATGACAGTATATATATCACAAATATACATCTCATCAAGTAATGAGGCATCCCGAAGGGAAAAAAGTGTAAAAGTACGATATTTAATCCGAGATATGTACCTTATATTTTATTAGCAAGCATATACGGCTAATATAGCGCTAAAGCGAACTCCAAATGCGAAGCAAACGCGATCCGCACCTACTAAACACTCAACAAACAACATGAGAATCATGCATATATGAAAATAGTATCAATATACAACATATAGCAACATAACTATACATGTCACATAGAAAATGCAACCAAACAACAAATGCAAACATCAACCAACTACCATCCATAATCAAATGAATTTTCATTCATATTCTCATTAATATTCAATGAATTGGTTTTCACTTTAAATCACATTTGATTTATTCACATTGGATTTTATCAACATACGTTCTCAATTTTAATTAGTTTGCATTCACTAATTAAATCCAATTCACTTTCAATTCTATTCAAATTTATTTACTTCTAATTTGAATTCAATTTCATAGCTTTCAATTTCATTAACACTTAATGAATTACATACAATCAATCAACAATCATATAACAACCAAAGTATATTAATTATAACCAAATTCCTTTCACTTATATTCATTCAATTTGGTTTAACATTAAATTGATTTCCATTCCAATTTATTCAACTCCCAATAACATTAGATTTTAATGAATTAACACTAATATTCATTATTCCATATCAACTTAATTTACATTCAATTGATTAACATTTAAGTCATTCATTCAATTCAATTTCTAAAGTTGAATTTCATTTATATAACTTAAGTTTATATTCATTTAACTTTAAATTCATTTGCTTATTTACAACTCACATTCATAATTATATTCATATAGTTTCACTTCTTATATATATAAGTTTATTTCACAATTGTAAATCACTTTAATTATAATTCAATTCTTCTAATTCTTTTACTTATACAATTACTCTTTTATTTAGATTATCCAAACAACTAAACAATCACTTATATACACTTTAACAATTCTGAAAAATTATTCCTTTACATATAAAAATATAATCAAGGCAAAATTATTCCATTTACCCAATTTAAAATCAATATTGTGTCGAATTGTTCTATTCAAGTGTTTAGAAACCCCTTCGGCTCAGTTTCGAGGCTGTGCTGACGAAAGTTCATATACCACTCAATAAACCAATCATCACAATATAAAACAATTTCATATTCACTAACAAATACGCTCTCATAGCTATTATTACACTCAAACTCATTCTAGAGAACTGCTGACTCTATCTCTAACGAGTAATACCCAACAGAACCATGGTTGTCGCTTAACCATCAGCTCTGATACCAAATGTAACGCCCCGAAAGTAGCGGTCACAACCGGTAGGCTTTTCAACCATCCCAGCCCCACCGTGGCTTACACTGATATCCCAAACTTGCTTTTACGGCTAGCCTTTCGACTGTCACAGCTTACGCCTAACCAACCCCCTAAAAGAGGATGTGTGGGAGTAAGAGTCTCCCGTTCGCCACCAAACCGCGAAGCGAGAACCCCCCATCACATAGCCCAATAGCTTAACAAGACTGGTGTGAGAACTCAAAACAGTTTATTTACTTTAAAATCAAAATAGAGGAATATTTTAAATCAATTCGCAATGCTTTTAAAAATGAGACTACCATAAGGCCTCCCGCACACACACACATGCAAACGCAGAATCGGAGGAGATTTCTCCTTATGATAGTCAAAGATGCTTGATACGCATTTAAAATAATATTTGATATTATTATTAGTGCATAGTGTAGAGGAAAATCATTTCGAAAATAAAGATATAAATCTTAGCCAACATACGACCATTATCGTATGCCTACTATAGCTACTATCCAAACAGTGGTGACCACCATAAGTGAATAGCAGGTTCTACAACTTATACCGTAAAAGTTTCGTATTGGGAATTGGATTTCCAACAAATGGTCAGGCCAAGGAACTTCCCATTGCCACATGAGAATGCCTCTGGATGGACATCCCCGAGAACCAAACCGGATCTCTACCAACACAAGGTCGGGTTACTCCTAACTGAGTAACAACTGACCGAATATGCCATCCCCCGGTCCTTTGGGACCTTTATCACCGAGCGCTCGTAATCAATTCACACAATCATAACAAAGTGTTTTCAACATGAGTAAGTATCTGGGCTCCATACCATGATACCACCCTTTTCCAGAAGGAAATGCACATATCCTAAAGGGCGCTACCCCTCATAACCTTGCTGCATCTTTCCTGTTTTGACCATTTCCGGGGTGTGAGGCTCGACGAATTCACGTCCACAAAAACATACTTTATACAAAAGCCATGCTTTGGGTCAACAAATGATCAACACAATGATCACAAGGATAGACGATCAAATAAACGATCCTATCACAAATAATCAACACAATGATCATTTCAGCATCACTCAGCATGTCACATTACCAAATTGGGAATATATCGCTGATAACATTCAAGTACATAACCTCTGAGCTCGTACGTCTCAGAGAAGGGTGTTAAGCTAAAAGAATAAATTCTTCGCCACCAACAGAAATATATTTGAAAGAAATCGGCTTTATATCTCAAATTGTAATGTCAGACATACAATCCATACAAGTCTGTTCCGGGCTCGAACAGAACCGAAGGCACTTACGAAGAAGTCCTTGCAATCCGGATATTCACAATCCTGATCGGATTCACCATCACATATGGAGAACTCAATACCGTAGCTACTCGGTGCAGAGTCAATCGATAGTTCATCCTATCACTCTCGCAAATACCGGTCTTCAACACCGATCTTCAATGCAATTTATAACGACGTATCACATATTCGGAATGGGTTATACGACCCCATGGTCCTTTCCCGGTTAACCCGAATAGTGAGCGCTTATTCAAAAATAAGTGTGCATTCAAATTCAATCAATTCACATCAAATACCCATTCAAAGGGAAATACTGATAGTCGGTTATTAAACTATCACTGGATATGCACACATCACCAGATTCCAAATAATTTTCCAAATTATTTATTTTCCAAAATATCTTTACTAGATATATAATTTCAACACTTCAAAAATAAATCAATATTTATTTTTAACAAGTTTCACTTTCACATATAAATTCCATAATGAATTTATATTTCAAGATATCCATGCATATGCGATTTCAATAATTCATTTCAATTTATCTTCAGAAAAAGATAAATTCTAATTATTCACTTCATATTGGAAAACATTTCCATACTTATTAAAAATAAGTAATTCACAAATCTTTTTATTTTCAACACTTAGAAAATATTCAATATACTTAAATCGAATTAAGTATATATTTCATTCTTTAAGGAAATCATTCTCTTAAACATTTTTATTTGGGCCAAAACGAATGTTGCGTAAAACATCGTTACAACAACCCAAAATCACTAGTATAGGGATTCGAAATTAAAATAGATATATAAATCCCAATACTATTCAAAACATTTCCTTTCGGAAATCATTTACTATAACAACAGTGTTATAGTCCACCATTTCCTTTTATTTCACGAAACATCTATTTCAACAATGAATGTTGAAATCTATGGTTTCGAATCTCAACACCTTTTAAAACATCGTTAGATCGTTTTAATTCTATTTAAAATATCACATTCAAAACATTTCTTTAACGTCTTATTCACTATTCAAAAACGTGAATATACTATGTTCACAAATTCCATTATTTCTATTCTTTTTAACTTAAAGGATTATTCACTGTTTACAACGTGAATATAACTCCATTAATAGGTTATAACAATTAACTTATCAAAATAAGTCGTTTGCGGATTTATAAAACAACGTTTATAAATTCCGTTTCTATTTATTTATAAAAACTTCTTTTTTATAAATTCCTTTATTAACCTATTCCAGTTTATAACTTAATCATAAACTAAAAGTTCATATTATAAGTTAAATCCTTATAAAACGATTATTTTATAAAATCGTTCCTTTAAAAGCTTTCCAAATCATAAATCTTATAACTTATAAGATTCCTATTTAACCAATCTATTCTTCAAATAATTTCACCAAATTTATAAATCTTACTATTTATAAATTTCTTTTATAACTTCACAGTTTATAATTCCATAAATTTCATTTATTTATGAAATTCATTTTCACTTCATTCAAACACTTATAAAAACTCGTTTTATAATGTCCATATTTCAATTTATAAATATCCATTTATAAATCTCTTAATATAAATTAATTTATATTATTCTTTTAAAACGTCTTTAAATTCCTTTATAATTTCACCATTTTGATTTATAAAATAATCAAATTTTATAAATCCTATATTTAAACTTTTGATAATAAATTCAAAAATCCAGTTTAAACTATTTTATAAAGTCATTAATTCCTATTTCTCAAAAATCAGCTTTTAACCGTATTTCTCAAAAATTATAATTTTTATAACTTTAAGAATTATAATGTTCATTTATTTAAAATGGATCAATTCCAAAATATTTTATCTTTTCAAAAATTACTTTAAAAACATTTTTAAAATACCAGAAATTTGGTCCAATGATGCTACACACCAAATAGTCAATCACGACTAACAACGATATCATATATCGATATGATAATCCATCAAATATCAAAATATCTGAAATCAAATAAAAACTGTTGAGGAATCTAGTTGGATCCCTCCAACCTGTTTTCCTGCATCCAAAAACATTAGCACAATACCAATTTCGCTCCAGTACGAAATTATCGCGGTACATGTTTTTATTAAATATTATCCGCTTAATAACGGCGTAATAGGGTCTCATCCGCTAAACAAAAAATGCGGGAAATCAACAACTGCAATATATACATATGCCAATATATATATATTGATATTATATATAATACCAATTTCACTGTTTATGAAATATTCGCGGTATATGTTTTTAATAAATAACATCCGCTTACTAACGGCGCATAATGTCTATTTTAACAATCAATAATTTACAGTCATCATTCAAACATGCATTCAAATATTTTAAATCTAACTATTTAAAATAAAATCGAAATCTATTCGATTGAGTGAGAAGTTCTCACCTTGGTTTTAATTTCCGTTTTAGCGATTTATTTCGAATAAAATTAAACGCGCGTTTAATTTTACCCGAAATTCTCACTAACTCCAAACGACTCCAAACCAACTCCATCGCGTAGTGCTCGTCCATACGATTCCAACGCAACTGAGTTTGCATTTTTTCGACCTCGTATGAAAAAGATATGTAATTTACAAGTTCGTACACGTTTAACTTATATAAATACAACATAATTTTAAAATTATAAACCTACAACTAACATGGACCATTGGATCCCTCATCTCCACCGTAGGACGCAACCCCCCTCCCCTTCCTCTCTTCTTCACGCGCAAGCTACAGATATTCGAACGCAACAAAACCCATAGCCTTCGAATTTAGGTTTCCAATTTGCAACACCATCTCACGACTAAACTCGATCATAACACTTGCAATACGAAGCTCTCACCTTGCACTATACTCGGCCTAACTCCTGTGGCACTCGGCCCCCCCTTGGCCTCGTAAACCGTGCACGAACGGCCGAGCTTTGAACGCAAATTCCCATCGATCCGTGACGCTATTTTCGATCATAGCCGTTGAAAACGTAGTACTCGAGGAGATCTTCAACTTTGTAGTTGAACTTTCTTGCAAATTCTTGATGGATTTAGAGAAATCAAGGGGGAGAGGGAGATCATTTCTGGCCGTGGGTTTATTATGTGGCGGCTAGGGTTTAAAAATTAGGGTTTAGGTTTTTTTTTTTTTTTAGAGTGAGGTTGTATTTATAGGAAAAGCAAGCGTAAACACTATTCATCCCGGGAATTCCGAACTCCGATTTAGACGCCGTAACCAGCGTTTCTAAGGTTTACCTCATGTTCCGGACACAATGGAACAGGTTTCGGAAGCTAATTCGGAAGTATGTGCGAGTTATGGCTGTAAACGCTCAATTTAAATTAAACCGATTTAAATCGATTTCTAGGCGTTTTAATTTGTACCGGACAAACGGTAAATCCAAACGACTTGAAATTTGAAACCTTACAATAATATCAAATTACGGATCCGATGAAACTGGTTTCGTCGAAATCCGAGACTTTTTGAAAAATGGCTATTTTGACTCGCCAAATTTAAATTAAAAATAAATCGATGCGTTTCGAGCTGCCACGATCAAACGATAGCTCCGATTGACACGAAAATTGAAATCCGGTAATAACTAACTATTACGGATCCAATGAAACTGGTTTCGTTCAATTCTGAGACTGTTCAAAAATTGGCTATTTTACAGTCGATTATTAAATATTAAAATATTCAATTTTCACAAATTAACTTTTAAATTCGATTTTAAAAGTTCTAAAATATCATTCTAACTCCAACATGATAAAATAAAATTTTACAAATCATTTTCAATCATATTTAACTATATTTTTTAATTATTTCCATAATTTAACATATTAAATTATCGATTTAATAATTCAATTAAATCCAATAAATCAAAATAAAATTTATTTGACTTATAAATTCACTTATTAATATTTAAAATTAATTAAATATTCAAATTTTAATTTATAAAAATTCTGGGTCGTTACAGTAACAAACAAATACTCACTAAAGAAGCAACAAATAGAAAACTCAGAATGCTTACAACAAGCCAATCGTTGTGGATCCTCTCAATAGGATTCACAACTCTCAAAGGAATGCAACGAGAATGCTCAAAGAAATCAATTAGCTCCATCGATACGAACTCACTTGTATCGACAAAAATAAGAATAAAATAATCTCAAATAAGATTATTTATAAGATAAGATGACTTCCAACTCTATTATGGAATACTACGGAATACGATGTATGTTTTCCTAGACATATTCCATCTCAACAATCCCAAAACTCGAAAAGAATCAAGGCTCGATTCGAAAACAAGCTTGAATAAAGGACAATGATTCACACGTATTGTACTTCGATGTATCATGATATACGTATTTTTCTGTGTTTATTCTACTTTGTTCTGACCACAGCTCTGATACCAAGCTGTAACGCCCCACCCCGAGACCCACCTTAGTAAAGAGAATTAACGAGTAATTCCGTTTACTAAAGCGGAGAATAGGGCTGGTTAAGGGCGACCATCTATAACTTTGTCTTAAACATCTACTGAATACGTCGATAAATGCAATATAATTTTTCTTTCCTATCTCAATAGATCGACATACATAGTAAATGTTTAATCCAAAACTATAGGTGGTTGACGGATCTATCAGAACAAAATACAATAACTAAATGTAAAGCACATCACAGAACAGTAATCGACATCCTATATATACATATACACTGATACATGTTTAGTACAATACAATATGAATACAATAAAGGTGGTACTCTACCACACCATATACATCAAATCAAATGTAAAAACATCAGAGTATGCGGAAGAAATTAACTGCTCAAGCGAAAGAAGAGATGATATCCAACACCAACTTCAAGCTAAGTCCAATAGATGATACCTGAAACAACTCGGTCTGACCCGAGTATAAATACACGGGTCAGTCTAGCTACACAAATCAGTCAATATCGATAATATGAAGCAGAATGGATATAGTGATACTTCTTCTCGAATGAGGAGAAGGATTAGATAACTCATAGCTCAATACTTAGATAACAAACGCTACCTAAGTGACTAAATACCTCGAAAGAGGTAACTCAAACTCAATACTCAAATAAAACACAAGTGCCTCATATCATTAGCGATAACCCATAATGAACTCAAATCAACTCATATAAAACTCAAGAAAAACTCAAATGGTTCGATGAACCATTACTCCGAAAAGGAGAAAACTCATCTCAATCACAAATAGAAGTCATGAAAGCAACACAAGACAACTCCATAAGATCGTGAGATCTCAAACTCATAAGTAAGCCAAGGCGGCTAAATCTCACACATACATCTCAATCATAAAAACTCATGGAACTCGATACGAATTCAAACTCATAAAATCTCAAATTCAATAAAGAATTCGATGCATGTTCAAAACTCAGAAAATCTTAACACTAATGCACCAAAACGGCAAATTCAAAACTCAGAAAACCCGGATTGGCCATATCCCTAAATACAATGCCGAAGCAATGCTGCACGTGCTAAACTCAGATGGCCGAAGCCCTAGACAAGGTCGCTAACACCTTCCAAAGCAGTTCGTCCTCATGACAAGGTCGCTGACACCTTTTCAAAGCAGTTCGTCCTCATGACAAGGTCGCTGACACCTTTCCAAAGCAGTTCGTCCTCATGACAAGGTCGCTGACACCTTTCCAAAGCAGTTCGTCCTCATGACAAGGTCGCTGACACCTCTCCAAGCCATTTTGTCATCCCTAACAAGGTCGCTAACACCTCCAAAGCAGTTCGTCCTCATGACAAGGTCGCTGACACCTCTGAAAGCAGTTCTGTTAGGTAAACATCGTGAATGTGTCACAAACTCATGGATAGGAACCCGAAAAGTGTTAACGTGTGTCCCATACCACACATTCGCACTTAGCGGTTTACTAGCCGTTAGTCGATGCCACACTAAAAACATCATAAAACTCGAAAAATTATATCTCACCTAGTCTCATTGGCGAGTGATAAAGAGATACCATACTTGTCTCATCACATCGACAAATGAAAAACATCATGATGGTTTCTCATAAACCATAAATCTCAAAATATGAAATCATAAACTCAAGACTTGCCTTATGTCATTGGCAAGTAAATAAAACATCGTGATGGTTCTCATCGATCAAACTCCTACATAGGAGATCTCAAACCATAATACTTCAAATATTGGCCATCTAAAATAGTTCCAATAAATATGAATTATAAAACTCAAAATACGCCATAAAATGGCAAAACATCTCAGAATCATTAAACTCAAATAGCTTCGATCGTACAAGTCCGGAATTAACCGAAATAGTAAACGCACATGTCCCATACCACGTGTTTTACTAAATCGTTTAATTCTCTTTCTTATACGTTCGAATAGTACAGAAGTGTGTGTTTTATATTTAAAATGGTTTACTAAAGAAAACAAGCTTTTAAAACTTTTTCCCGAAATGATTAATAAAACCCATATTTGAAATTCTTTTATTATAGGGAATAAATAGGTTTTTTTTTAATTAGAAAAATAATTTTAAAATACTATATCATAATAATTTGAAATGTCCATTTATTTCAAAAATTACTTCAAAAATTGTTTAGTGAAAACTATACTCGAAAACAATGAAAAAAAAGAAAGATAACTCAAGACCAATAACTTGAGTTCAATACGAATTCAATTCAAATTTAACTAAAAATCAATCCGAATTCTATTTAAATTTGACTTACAAAATTTTCAAATATAGCTAGCCCATAGATAGGCATCATTGCTCTCAAAAATATCAAAAACATCATCAAAACCGGAAGAGAATAAGACCAAAAATGAGCTAATACAATTCTAAGGTCAATGTTTATTGTTGTTGTCATCTTGTTCTCAGGACAGCAACTTATAACCATAATTTCGACCAAGAAAGCTTAAAAATTTCAGAAAACATAATGAACAAATCTTGTAGCACATAATTTAAGCTTTCCGAAACATCTAAAATTATCAAAATCGGATAAGAAACGAAGAAGTTATAGCCAACTTTGTTTCAGCCTTAAGCACAGAGCAAATATTGCTTTTGCTCTCGGGACAACAGTAGAAAAATTGATTTTTGACATAGCATACCTCTAAATTATAGAAAACTCAATACATGAAAGTTGTAGTATATGATTTTTTATTTCCGAAACATCTAAAATTATGAAAATCGGATAAGAAACGAAGAAGTTATAGCCGATTTAGTTTTAGCCTTAAGCACAGAGCAAATATTGATTTTGCTCTCGGGATAGGAATAGAAAAATTGATTTTTGACATAGCAAACCGTTAAACTATAGAAACCTCAAGACATGAAAATTGTAGTATATGATTTGTGCTTTCCAAAACATCTAAAATTATCAAAATCGGATAAAAAACGAAGAAGTTATGGCCGATTTAGTTTAAGCCTTAAGCACAGAGCAAATATTGCTTTTGCTCTCGGGACAACAGTAGAAAAATTGGATTTTGAAATAGCAAAACTCCAAATTAAAGAAAACACAATACATGAAAGTTGTAGCATATGAATTAAGCTTTCCAAAACTTTAAATGATATCAAAATCCGATAAGAAATGCGAAAGTTATGCTTAAATTACTAACAATATTAAGCACAGAAATTTGACAGGGCAGAGACTATTACTCTTTTAAAATTTCGATTTTGACCAAGAAATATTCAAAATATGAGAAAGTAATTAAAATAAAAGTTCTTACTTAGAGAATTATCTTTCTACTGCAAAAAGATTCAACACAATTGGGTTTACCAATCGAAAGTTATGTCTATTTTACTCTCAGGTATTAACTCAAATTTTTTTTTTTATATGGCTGAGCTATAACATTAGTTTCAAACTCAATTTCAACCAAATTAACTGCAGAATTTCGAAATATGATTAAAAGAAAACTTGTAGATAAATGAAATATCTTTCTACCACAAAAAGATTGTGTCAATTTGGATTATTCTACCATATATTATCGTTGTTTTACTGCAGAGAATTTTTTTAACAAATTTTCAGCAAACAATAACACAATAATCAGACAAGTTTTCAACCAAATTGCATATAATTAAATCAACAATCATTCAAACAATGATGTGCAGCAAACATAGATTTAGATGTGAGTGATTAACTCACCTCTATCCTTTAATTCAACAATCGAGATTATCAATTCAGCCCAAATTTCCAAACTAGCAAACCCTATACAGAGAAGAAGTTAATAGATTTTCACTATAAGTTAGATTTTGATGGAGATATTGGTTTTGGATTGAAGATTACCTGAGTTTATACTTAAATCCATGTTTTAAAATATCCATTCTTCATTTTATTTTGATTAATAGAGCATAGATTGGGAGAATGAGAAGGATGCCATTATTTTTGAGCTTCAGAAGTTTTTAAATGAGAGGAGAGAAGTGAATGAACGTACAGACTTTTCTCCTCTTTCTCATTCTTTAGTAACATGTTAGGGTTTAATTGTACTAATGGACTTAAGCCCAACAAGTAATTCAACCACTTATTTCATGTTACAATGCATACTAATGATGAAAATTATACTATTTCAAGTTCCACTTCTTAAGAATTAAGAAATTCATTACTCGTGATAATAAAAATGTTTTACACCCGATTAAAATATTATTTACATAATTGGAACATATTTATTATCATATTTTCCTATTTAAAGAAAATAGCAAATTTACATTATTAATTACAAAATTCATTGTAATTAACACTATAAGTTACACAAAAATCACATTTTTATGTCATAAAATTCTATAACTCATTTCAAATATAATTTTATGCTCAACTTATATTTTTAAACTCAATTCCATCATTTTATTAAATATATCCCATTTTAAAATTAATTACTTCTTTTAAAAAAACTATATATATTAAAAGAAGTAAGAGCAATAATTAACAAAATTATTGCATTAACTCTAAATAAAACTCATTTTCCTCATTTATTTATTAAATCAAACCATCTTAATAAAGTCTTCAAAATTCTATTTTCTCATTTTATGCTCAAATATATTGTTTATTCCCAATAAACAATTAAAATTCCTCTTTAATTATTAATTTACACTATTAAATTATAACTATCGTTATAATTTAATATTTTCAGGTAATCGCTAAAACCAGGGTTGTTACATTTCCCAAGTATATACATACCGGGATACTCGCTCTACAGAATTCAAACAATCAATACTACAAAGCTACAGAGCTCCTATCCAACTAGATCTACAAAACTAAACAGGATATCAGACTACAAATAAGTCTGACTCAACAATCACATTCTCATGAACTGCTGGTTCCAGAACCAGAGACGAAACATACACGTACTCCCTCAGAGATACGTAAAACGTATCGAATCCCAGTTATCCAAACTGACAATTCAACCTTGAAAATCAAACCCCAATCCTCACAAGGACACAAAAAAGATCCAAAACACCTCGGAGCTGACTTACCCAGTCTTACTCAATCTTATAGCTCCTTAGATCGGATAAAACTTTCCCAAAATCAAATCTCTGATTCCGGAATCCAAATTCCTTCGTCTCTTATCCATAAAACACTTTTGACGATCCTGGGCTGCCTTCATCTCTCCCGATCAGTTAACCTTCGTCGATGTCTCTAGAAACAAACTGGACCAAAACAACCCAATAGAATGATCTCCTCAAGATCAATCCAAAACCAAGAACACCAACTCTACTCCACAAACATCAGAAGACTAACTTACTTCTCCTTATCTAGAAAAGATAAAACAAAAGCACTTCCAAATTGCTTCCGCTGCACAACTCTGATCTGGAGTAGAAGAAAATGTTGATGAAGAACACGAGCACAATCTGGACAACACATCTCAGAAATATGGTTCAAAAGATCCATAAAAGAAAACTCAGATGCCCCACCTGATCCTAAGCCGAACCACCGGTAGCACTCCTGGAATCTAGTGGATAAGAAAACTCAATCTCCAGTGCGGAAATACCCCTGATAACTCAAGAGAACACTCAAACTATCGCAAGTCACTTTTGCAATCAACCAGTCCAATATCCAAAGAAAACTATTAACCAGAAGACATCTTGCTAGCACAGAACACTACGAGTTGCACTGCTGACACTGACGCCAAAGATTTCCTAATCCAAAACTTTTCGAGAAACTCGGACCTCAAACCAGATAGAAACATCCTGCTGAACCTAGCCACAACATCGAAGCAGACATACTTCCTAAACTTGTTCCAAAGAAAAATCTTCGGAGACATCCATAGTCACTGCGTCTCATCACACAGCTACTAATTCCTAAGGTATCAAGATACCATTATTTTCTTCTGCCTAACCGGCAGATCCAAATTCAAAGATGAACTCCGAACCTTTACGGGTTACCTTCAGAGATCTATGAAATCTCTATACTCAAACTCCAACCATTGGTAGTAGTCATGTTACACACCCCACTACCATATCTACCTTTATAACCTATATTGGAAAACCTAAATATGCAACCCAACAAATAGGTAGAAGTAAATATATATAAATATATTTAAAATTACAAATACGCTCTCTCATGAAAAAAATCACTTCAAAGCCTAGGTATTCACTCAACCTAGCGCTCTGATACCACCTGTGACGACCCGACTTTCTTACCATGGAAAATCGCATCATCTTAAAGAAAGAAAGGGGTAGAAAAGAGAAAAGAAAGAGAAAAGAAAGAGAAGAAAGAAGAAACAACATCAGAATCTCAACAACAGAATGAATAAATTATATTAATAACATAATATTACATAGTATACAACACTAATCAGAGTTACACAGAATATACATCACATACTAGACAGTTATAAACACCTGTCTAGTTATACAACTCATTACAGTACAAGAAAAAATACCAACACAGAGAACACACGGCGGAACTATATATCTAATGCCGAAGCCTCCTGCTCCATTGCTCCTCCATAATTCGTCAAAAGTTAACCTGAATCCCTTGGCTACTCATAAAAATTTGAGTACCCAAGAGTTTAAGAAAACAGAAGATAAACTCTGGGGCAAACATGGGTCTGGTGTGAGTAATAGGTTAAAGTTGCTTAACTTTGAAAAACCTTTGAAAAGAAAGGTATCACGTAAGACTTCCCACACATAAACATGGAAAAGTTTTTACCTTATGCTAGCCAAAACATTTGATGGAAAATCCGGTGATATTATAATATGTCTAGGGTTTTCAAGTAAATATGAAATAGCCGAAATTGTTACATGATTAAATTCCAGCTACTAGCCACAAAAGTGGGTAATATAATCAAAACCGTTGGCACTTATTGGATTTTGGATTCCATCAATGGCAGGCTACCAGGGTACCGTCCGTCACAGTACGTGGCCTAGATCAACGTACCGAGGATCACTCCCAATCTCCTGCAACACAAGAACGAAACCATCCCTTACTGGACAATCCCGAACAAGACAACCCCGCAGTTGGCATACGTTCCAACCGCCCACACAGCCGAAATAAAAAGGGATTTCTAGACAGGGGAAAATCTCATCCTACTTAGGCATGACCCACTTAGCCTTGCTGCACCTCCCCTATTTTATCCATTCCCGGTTGATAAGGCTTAAGGCTACGATTACCTTTAGAGAACACATCTCTTAGAATGCTCATCGTCCACCTGACGATATTCTGAAAGCATTCAATCCATACAAGTTTGTTCCGGGTTCGAAAGAAACCAAAGGCATTATCTCGTTGCACTCATTTTGGAATCACACTTAGAGTTAACGACGATAACCCTTGCACCCTAAATCTTTATCTCGAATCTAAAAGTACTATCCCATCAAACTCATCTCGAAAACACCCTCAGAGTAATACTGACGCATAGTCCTTACACCTCGAGTCTTCACTCTTCACAAGAGATTCACGACCTATCGTTAATTTGGATCGATGTGGTTTTCGGGTATCCAAATATGGAAACCCGATCCCGGTCTCATCAAAATACAAAGTGTGTCTTTTAAGACCAAGTTTTTTTAAAGGTTTAAAACAATTCAATTATCTATATACACAGATAGATAAATCACAGATTCACAATAGATAATCAACATTATTATCACAACATATAATCCATATTATCATTATCAAAAGATAATCCAAATCAGCATCACAATGCATCCATATCACTCAATCATTACTTATCTCATCTCTGAGATTCAAACTATCCAAGGCAAACAACATCATTCATCCATATAAGCAATGATTAATAATCACACCAAATATAATTAATTTAAAATGAATTAAATTAATTACATCATTTCTAATTAATTTAAAGTGAATTAAATTAATTACTTCACCAATATAAATCTTGCTTACAACACTATTAATTAATTATGAATCAATTAATTAATCATCAATCAATTATTCACTTTAATTAATCATTCCCGATTAATTAACCTTTAATTACATTCACGTAATTATCCATTAATTAATTTCTCAAATTAATTATACTTAACCAAATACAGTAATTACTCTTTTAATTGCTTTCTTAATTAATTAACTATAAATTAATTACATTACTTCTTAATTAATTACATTAATCAATCCCTTCATTTATTGATTATTTCAAAATAAATCCATTCTTAATTACATCACTAATTATAATAATTAATGATCTCTAATTTCATTTCCGATTTAAATTAATTGCATTAAGTAATTAATTCTTAATTTAAACCATAAATGTTAATCACCCTTGAGTAACTCCATTCAGTAATTAACTACCCTTAATTACTTCACCAAATAAATTAATTACTCCTTAATTAATTATCTCAAATTAATCCCTTGATTAATTCACAAAGTAATTATGCTCAAATTACTTCCATCAACAAATCACCTTCATTTAATTACATACAGTAATTACCCATTAATTACTTTCCTTAGTAATTACTCTTCATTAAATTACATTTAGCAATCATACTTCACAAATCACCAAATGATTATTCTAAATTAATTAAACTGAATTAATCAACTTATCTAATCAAATTAAACTCAATTAATTACAATTAGTAATTAATTCCTTAATTACTTCCATAAGTAATTATACTTAACAATTTACTCAAATGATTATCTTTAAATTAATTAATCAAATTAATTATTAAAATTAATCATATTAACTGATTATTAAATAATCCTTAATTAATAACCTTTATTAATTATTAGCAATTCATTAATTATTTTTCTAAAATAATTAACTTGTTTCAATCATTATTAATTACAAATTAATTAATCATTAATAGCTCATTAATTAACCCGTAATTATTCAATTAATTAAGTGTTAACTATAACTTAATTAATATTTTATCACTTGATTAATTAATTACTAATCATAAATTAAAAATCATATCTTATTTAATTAATGATTCTTAAATTACAAGTTAATTATTCTAAGAATAATTAATCTTAAACCTTTAAGATTAAACTCCTAATTAGTTTGAGTAATTATTCATTTTATTAATTTATAAAATAAATAAATTATCCATTTAATTGCCCTAATAATTAAATGCATAACAAATCACTAAATTTTAATTTAACTTCAACAAGTTTTTAAAATCTATTTAAAACCTTTAAATTTACATGATAAATAATACTTTTCTTATAAAAGAAATTTTGCAAAAGTTTTTAAAACAAATTCCTTTTTAAATTCAAACATTTAAATTTTACTTTATCATTCAAAATTGTTAAACACTTAAATTTATAAAATTTAAATTTATTTTTAAACCAAACTTAAAAACTCATTCATTTCCATCTTAATATTCAAATTAAACTTGAATCCATAATTTAAAAATTAGATTTAAAACTTATCTTAAATCTTTGCTTAGTATTTTAAATTTCAGTTTAAAATTTTGAAACATGACAAATTCTAAACTGCAACAAACTAGCTCGAGCAAAACTCAAAACCACTCGAGTAACTCGAGTATCATTTTCATCCTGAAAATCATTCAAACTAAAACTGACAAGTTTTACACAAACCTGTATCAACCAAACACCCGAGTTCACTCAACAACAACTTCGAGACAAATAACCCCATGCTTCGAGCAACTCATGAAAGAACCCGAACCAAACACGAGAAAATCAATTCTTCCCCAAATTAGCTGACACAACACGACCACCGTGCTCCTGCACCACCGTTGCCGTCACCTTCGACCTCTCACGACCACTCGTGCAAGTCAGCGATCATCACCAAACACCAATTCGACCTTTAAACCAACTGCAGAAACTAGAAATCAAAATCGAGCTTCGAGCTCGAAAACTAGAAGCAACGTCGAACTGTAATTCGCCACAAACTCCAAAATCTGATCACCAGAGAAGCTACGCCTTCGGCCACTACTTCATCCACACCCTATCTATCACCAACTCAAATCTGGGCAAGCTCGATCACTTAAATAGGTCGCGGTGATCAATTCTTCTGATCACAGAAAAACTAACTTTTATGTTATAATTTCAAGCAATAGTTTTAAAAAAAGAAAATGAACTAAACTTTTATGTTAATCTAATTTAAATTCATATTAAGCTAATTAAATATAATTTAGAAACAAATAAGATTTATCATAAGTATAAACCATATAATTATTTATTAAATTGTTCTGAAAAGCTAAATGTTAATTTAGATCAAAATTTCCAATTTATCAAAAATAAATTAAAATTAGAAAATTCATTCATTCACTAAGTTCCAAACCAAGGCTTATATATTTACAATATATACAATTATATATATATTATAAACAGAAAACAATTTATTAGCTTTAAAAAGATAAGATCTACCAATTTAAATATTTATTAAAAGATGATTATTAGATCAATTCAAAATTTTATTATAAAAAATTATTCAATTTAATTTCTAACACAGATTATTAAATTTATATTGCCAAATTTTCGGGATATCACAAATTGATTATTTCATCCAACTCGGAGTTCTAATTTAGTTCTATTTTGTTGCAAGTTACGTTGTTTGTATTGGATAGTACGAGCGATATATCGCATATCGGATTTCAATCAATGTTTTCTAAAATATCGATTAACGATATTTTCGTGATATATCCACAACACCGACAAGTATTGAACGCTATATCAGCAAAGCAACATTGACCGGTATATGATGCAACGATAGGCAAAAGTTGTTAAATGTTGTCATTTAATAGAAAACATACATAAATATACTATATTACAATAAAACTTAAGAGTATATATGCAAATTATTTGTATAGATGTATTATCGAAAAATCTATTAACTATTTAAACTGATTAGAAAAAGAATATTTAAATCTTATATTGTTACCTTTATTTACATAGCATGTTAACCAAGGCTGTCAATGGATATCCGAAAAATCTGTAATCGGTATTTAAAAAGCTGACGAATATCCGATATCCGATATCCGAAAAGACGGATATGGATGTAAATATAGAGGCATTCACATTCGAAAAATAACTGTCCCATTTTCGGCAAAATTTATGTGTAGTTCAGTACAATGAAATATATGTATTTTTTTAAATTAAGCTAACAGTTTATATTGTATGCATTTAAATCATATTAACTGTTCAGAATTATTTGTTATCATAATATATTTATTGATTTTTTGTATTTTTATAATCAGCATGATTAATTTTTTTCTATGTTCAACCAATTTTTTTATTTATGTTTCTTGATTTATTGATCGGATATGATAGTTATTTGATATCCATCATTATCCATGGATGCAGATATGACACTATCCACATCTGAAGCTATCCATTGGCATACCTATTACTAACAAACATATCAATATTACACCAAAATTATCCCGATCATTTCAAACATTGTATATCGATCCTTAGACGATAATTTACCAGTAAACATATTAAATACATAGGTTGTACGACTTCCTAAATAATCACAGCAGATCTAACCATATAATCATTGTTATCAGAAATCTTAATGTTAATTAAGAATCACGAGTGGTAAAAGTTTAGATTGTCAATTAAGATGTCTGCTGATCGGACACCCTTTGGCTTCGATTACTAATTAATAAAAGCTTATGATTCAAATTTTGTTTCAAACTGAAGGTCTCGGATTCTCAAGTTATGATTTTGAACTCAATTAAAATGCTTGAAAAAAATCAACCAACAAAATAACAAACAAAAATTATCAAGATATCCGTTTTAATCTACGATACACGTTTTGTTGTTTTCTAAACATAACAGATAAAATAAGAGAGAAATTGAATTTTAGTTTAGTTGCAGTAGCTCAACGATCAAAATCGATTTAAAAAATATATGTTATTACCATGGAAAGAAACGATATTTCTACACTTAAATGTTATCGATAAAAAAACATAGAGCAAAATCTATATCAACATGTAAATCGTGAAATGCATAGCTTTTGGATTTAGGATTAATGGTTCAAACGCAATTTTGATTTATAGTTTAAAATTTATGATTTAGGATTTAAACTCGCTTTGAAAACTTTGTATAACAACTTAGGTGCAATGTTTTCATAATATGAATTTTAAGCAATTGTAGATCATAGTGTTTTTTGTTGACCTATCAATGTGATATAAATTTTACGTTTGATTATTTGTTTTAGCATGATATATATCATCAAATATTCCGGTGTTTGAGTAGAATCATTAAAAAAATTCCCAATCGAAGAATGATAAAAGTTTAGATGAGACACATAGTATGAGTGATGTGTTGTCTATCCCTTTCCTATTTATATATTCACATTATGTCTTTGTTTAAGATTCAACATCTTAACATGTGATCAAAGCCAGTGATGAAATATAAGTCATCATGGTACACATCTCTTAAATGTTTTGGAAGAAGGTTTATATGGACATTTCGATTGGATAAGGATTGTTAAATTTTTATTCCAAGATCTGTGCAATTAGGTTAATAAGAAAACTACATTACATTCTCCATGTAACTAAATTATGAAAAACAACTAAATAAACGACAGGTAAGAATATACACAAACATTTTGTTCTTCTATTAATTTTATAATTCTTTAAATATGATAAGATTTATGTAACCCTAAGAACTATATTATGTTGGTCAACCCTAATAAATTACTAGTTGATTATAGTTATCATATACATACATACATACATACATACATACATATATATATATATGTTCTTATAATAACTAGCCCCTAGCTAAATATATATACACCAAAGAAGTATATTTGTAAATTAAATGTTAACCTAATTGAAAAGGTTGAAAATTGCTAAATATTTATTATACAGCGGACTGTTGCATGTTTTTGGACAAAGGCTTAGTATCAACAATTTGAACCAAACTTTAGACATATTGGTTGCTTTCGAGAGTTCTCATAATGCTTTCTATTTTCTCTTTGCTTCTTCCATCGTAGTTCAATACTCTATACATAACGCAAAATTTGATATCCCATCTTGATACCGATATTTGTGAAACCTTTTAGTATCTTAAATGCCACTTAACTTTGATTGCCCTCACATTTATCCAAATAAACCTTAACCTTCAATAGATGGCAAATTTATGCGCATGCCCAACAATCAAGCATGCACCGTGTTAAAAATAGAAGATAAACTAATTCATTAGTCATAAAGTTTCAATTTTTTTCATCAAAGTGCCACATGGTTCAGAGTGCGCAAGCTTTTGAAAAATTTAGCACTTGCATTGTTTTAATAATGAAAAAAATGCATGGTTGTGCACTAAATGCAATGTGACCCAGTTGTACATTTACATGTAAAAACATGGTGGTTGTGGTATGAGATATAAGGTATCTTCACTTGCTGATTAATGGGTGAGAGCTTCTTATCGTATGCTAATGTTACGATTCAAGTTAGAGAGATTGTGCTAATTTTCAACAATTATCAAAGAAAATATTTTTAGGAAATATTTTTTGAAACATTATCAGGGAAAAGCTATTACATAACATGATTTCAAAATTGGTTTTCCAAATTAGCTGTATAAAATATTTTTTAGTTTTCAAGCTTCTAATCATTTATTTTGTACATTCAGTGTCTCGATTGAAAACATTAGGACCTAATGTGGTTGATTAACCAAGGATGTGGATATATTTAGAGTCAATTCAATGGCCAAGATTTATGGCTATAGAGGTGTTGATATAGAGGTGTGTAATCTAATTAAATAGAATTTTACGATAAAAAAATAGGGTCAAGCATTAATAATTACTTTGTTTCTCTTGTAATCTCTTCCGTAATCTCTAAAATCTCTTCAATTGTGAAGTATAGTACACTATCATGTTGATAGAGGATCCATTCTTAATCCTTATGTCTTTTATTATCATGATTTTATTGTTTCCTTCTGTATATTTTGAAAGGTTGTTAAATTTGTAGTGTTTCAAACGAGTTATACATTTTGTATATTGTTTCTCGACATTTTCATCAACTTTATTGAGCTATTTATTTCTATGATTGTGTTTTATCATATTTGTTAACCCTCACATTTGGTATTAATTATTCAAGATTTGCACATAAGTTATTTGTGAAAATGATCATTTGTAGGATTGCTTGCGGATTATTACAATTGTGACGACCCAGAATTTTTAACACTTTTAAATGAAATAATTAATCGATTTTAAATTATTTGAAAGTTAATTTTAACTTGAATACAAGATATTAATATTTTCTTGATAATTAAATTATTGAATTATGTGGTTCGAAATTGGGTAGATTGTTGAATCTGGAATTTTAAGCCTGTTAAAAATAATGTGAAGGCTTATAATATTTATAATGATGATACTGAAAGATAATAGAATGGTTGGAATTTAATTTAAAGGTAATTTGGTCAATTTTAATAATATATCGTTTAAATTGAATTTAAAAATAGCCTTCCGAGGCACAGTCTCGGAATTTGACGAAACAAGTTCCATTGGATCCATAATAGTTAATTATTATCGAATTTCAATTTTCAAAGCAATCGGAGTTGTCGTTTGACCGTGGCAGCTCAAAACGCTTCAAACTATTTTAATTAATTTAATTTTAAATTGATCGTTTAATTCCGTAACTCGCGCATACTTTCAAATTAGCCTTTGAAACACGTTCCATTGTGATCGGAACGCGGGTAAAACCCTATAAACGTCTGTCGGCACGTCTGATTCGGAGTTCGGTATTGCACGTTATAGATCACGTGATATTTAATATTTAATTATAATAAAGCGTACTCAAGAAGCTATAAGTTCCAGCCGATATTTATTCTTCATCTACTCTCTAAGCTACTAACAAATCAAAGCCGTGCCCATGCCTCTCCATTATTTTCAAATCGATCTCGTATAAAAAAATAATATAGAATGGCCGAAGCCGAGTTGGTCTGAAACTTTCCAAATCAATTCGTCTCGCGTAATTTGCGACTCCTACCCTCAAATCATCTGTCCCTATCAACGATCTGAAGAAATCTCGAGCTCGGATGAGGCGCGGTCGCGAGTAAAGGGGGAGACGCTCGCGATTTGGGGATCCTTGAAGCTATGGTGACGTTGAGTTCACGCGAGATGGCAAAGGAATGGGATTTGAAAGCAGAGCTATGGGAGCATCGCTCGGGAATGGAGCAGTCTCGAGCTATGGGAGTGAGGAGTCGCGTTCGATGGTGACTCTCATGGATTCGATGAACGTCGCGAGATGGAGGGCAGTTGAGTCTCCTAGGGTTTGGCAGAGACGCAAATCGAGGCTAACGATGGCATTCGAAGGAAGTAATGTGTTGCTGTCCATTTCGTTCGTGTTGGTGTAGGGGGTGTTGTCTTCTTGAAGAAGTATGGGCATGTATGGCTGTAAGGTATATTTATTTGCTTTATTTAATCCTATATATTGGGTGTTCGAAAGAAAAAAAAATTAAAAAATTAAAATTAACAGTAAAGGAAATTTAGTTTAAATATAATAATGAGTTGAAATTAAATTTATGAAACGAAAAATTTAATTGTTTGATTTGATTCAATTATTAACAAAAATCATATAATTATTTATACAAGGTCGGAAATCGAGGAAAACCAAGGAAATTTTGAGGTGGACTGCAAATAAAAAAAAGAGAGCAAAGGTGAGTAAATCTCACTCTATTGGATTCTATTTAAATTTAAATGGTTACATTTAAATATTTGGTTGAATGGTTGAACTAACTTGATATGCACTGTGAATTGATGATCTTGTGATTGTGATTTTTGAATATTCTCGAGTTAATTGTGATTTGACTCGAAATATTGGGGTTTAAGTTGTTTAAACTTAAATCATAACAATGAATTGTTTTCAATTTAATGTTAAAAAGGATTTAATGATTTGTGATTCATTAAATTAATAGGGTAATTAAAATGGATAATTAATTAGTTCAATAAATAAATGATTTGGGGCGATTAATTTAGTAAATTAAAGGTTCGAATTAATTAATTAAAGTTAAGTTAACCTATTAAGTTCAATTAATGTAATTAATAAAAGAGGATTACTTGTGTAATAAATCAAGAAACTAATCAAGATGATTAATTAAAGAGAAATTGATTTAAATAATGAAGTAAATAAATGGATAACTAATTATAGGTTGAGATAATGCAAGAAAGATGAATATTGAGGTTGAATGGAGTAATTAATTTGGAGTAGGATAAATTGAAATATGATTGGAAATTATTAATTTATATAGTTAATGAAGTGATTAAAGATTTGATTAATTGAGATTAATTACTTCATAATAAGTGACTTATGAGAAGTAAATTAATATAAAGAATTAACGTAATTGATTATAGTAGATTAAATTGGGAAGTAATTGAAGATTACTCATTGATTTGGTAAGAGTAATTAATATCGTGAAACTAGTTAAAGAGAATTACCTTAATGGAAGATAATTATCCAGGGTGATTATTTAAGATGAATGGATATAGAGGAGTTAATTAATTAATTGATTTGGAATTAATTAATAATCTAAGTGAATGTGGTTAGAATATTCAATTAGAATCAATTGAATTAATCTGTATGTGAGTAAGCTTTGCTTATGGATGATGAATGGTATTGGATGTTTGAATAAGTTGATATCTCTGATATGAAATGTTGTATATTTCATTTGAATAAATTTGGGTTAGGATGATATGAGATTCGAAGAGACTGGATCGGGTATTGGGTAAATACCCGAAACCACTTCGAATGTTTATAGATTGATATGTGAAATCTATTTGCTGGAGTAAGTGAATTTGAGGAATTGGACTATTTTAAAATCTAAATTTTTGGTATTGAGAAACTTATATGTGGAATAAGTGTTGTCTAAAATAAATGTGGCTTTGTGAATTAATATATGTTACCCGGGTTTATATGAGTGGTATACTTTTGTATTCCTTATTAGATGGATTTACTCACGCTGGTTTCCAGCCTGACCCGAGTGTTACTTTGGTGTAATGCTCGGGTCAGACCGAGTATTACAAATTTTCAGGTAAGATATGTTCTGGAGCTTAGGAGGCGAGCTGGATGGCAATATCGTATAGAGTATATCCGCTGTATTTATATTATTGTTAATATGAGACAGAATAATTGTAAATATTCAGTGAATGTATATATGTAAAACTCTGATGTATATAATTGTAATCGACTGATATAGTATCCTTTTGCCAGCTATTATTATTTCGTATTATATTTTATCCGCTGCGATTGTGAGATGTTTGGTGTTCTGTTCTTCTTCTTCTATCCCTTTCTTCTTTTTCTTAACTATCTGGAATTTTATCGTTAGAAAATTTCGGGTCGTTACATTTGGTATCAGAGCTGAAAGGTTAAGCGAGAACCTTGGCTCTGGTGGGGATTACTCATTAAATAGAGTTCGTAGAACTCTAGAATGAGTTGAGTGTGTATATATATATGAGCGCGTACTTGTTATTTTCTTATATAAAGGTTTTAAATGGTTTTATATAAAAATATATTTTTGATATATAAAGTAATATTTCCTTCTAATAAATATTAGGGTGATTGGTTGTTAATTATTGGAATTAAATTAAGTAGAAATAGAAATACAACCAAATTAAAATTTAATTGACTGAAAATGAATTTCTTAATATGGTCCCAAAATATGAAAATTTTGTTTCAAAGTAATGATTAAAATTGAAGTGGGTTTAATTGAATGGATTAATCCAAAGTAATTAGAATAACTTTGGAATTGTAATTAAGTTGAATAAGTAAGATGAAATTCTAGAGTAATGTTTAAATATGAATTGGATGGATTAGGAATTTGAAAATTTTGGGAAAATTTAAAATTCCTTTGGATTTGAGAGTGGTTTCCAAAGGTTTTGGAGATATAATAGTATTATTTCAAAAATATTTTGTGTTGAATTCGAAATCTGGGAGATTTGAAATTAAAAATATTTGGAAATGTTTTTAAAGGAGATGAAGGCATTAACTCTTTCGGTCACTGGAAAATAACGTAGGTAATGACTGCAGCATCATCGATGTTCATTTTTGAGTTTCTAGAAGAGTAATTGCTACCAAATTGTTTTAAATTGGAAGTGTTTGTGAACTGGGTTTGGTTTTGAATTCAAAAGGATAATAGAATCTGTCAAAGAATTTTAGATATAGGTGAATTCTAAGGTGATATTTAAGTTTTGGAAAATTGTTTAAACTCTGGAATCTGGATTTAAATTGTTTATGGAATAATAATAAAAAAAACATATTGGTTAAACAGTATGTATAACTCCAAGTTAAAAGCAAAATGTGAATATAATTGATTTTAAATAGAAGTTGGAAATTTTAAATTTTAATAAAAGTTGTGCAAGTTTAAAATTCAAATGGGAAATTTGTATTGGATTAACTTGAAAAGGGAATTGAACTTGAAGTGAGTTCAATTGATATTAGTTCAAAATTATCTGAATAATTTGGGATTGTAATTAAAGTGGAATTGGTTTAAGATCAAATGGAATTTGATTTGAAGTTGGAAGGAAATTGTGAATCAATTCAATTTGAATTGGGAATGAATTAAGTCCAATGTAATTTGGAGTTATTAGTATTGAAATTGGGTTGACTTAAATGGAAATTTAAATCGAATTGTTGGGGAAGTGGACAGTTTTGACTCTGAACTATTTTTAATTTAATTGTTTTGATGTAAACTTATTTTTTTTCCAAGCTCTTAGATATATACTACTTTTCTTTCTTAAAGCCAAATTATTTTATACTTGTTTTACAATTATTTTGGAGCTATTCTTAACTATTTTATAATTAGTTAACTATTTTACAATTATTTTGCAAACTAATAATTATTTTTCAACTACTTACCTGTTTTTAAAATTTTCAAACTATTTTTCTAAATTGATCGGAGTTCAAACTGTTATTGATTAAGTCCCCAACTGAGATAAAGATTGAAGTAATAATCCAAATGGGGATTAATGTAAAGGTGAATAAGGAATATGAAATGGTTCTTTTGAACTGAAAGAATATTTTGGGAAATATGAAATGAATAAAGATGGAAATTGGATATTTCGATGGTTTTTGAGAAGTGTTTGGAGTATAAAAGGGATTTTATACAAGTTGAAATGATCCACAGTTTTAGAAAATATATATGTTTATATATAAAGGATCTTATGAGGATTTTGAAAAAAAAAATTTGGGAACCTTTGGATTTGAAAAAGGCTTTTGAGTTTTGGGTAAAATCAATATTGAATTTGGAAAGCCTAGTTTGAGAATTATCGATTTTGGAAATAATCGATTTTGTGTAAAGGAGCTTTGATAAAATTCATACTAGGTGTATAATTTGAAAGATACTATATGTGTATAGTATAAAGTGTTTTGATGATAGCTCTAGGGAAAAAGGCGCTCACTTGGAATGGACTTCTCAGGAGTGCCACTGGGTGGCGCTGCCTTGAGCCCCAAGGGGGGTTCTAAAGTTGATCCTGTGATGAGTCCGGACAAAACTAGTTCCTGAGGATTATGAGTTGAGTTTACCATAGCGTAAGTCGTGTGTGCCGCGGAGAGCCAACAGTTACATGGACTTTTGTTGTGACTGCAACGTAACCCAGGATGTAACTACGACCTATGGTAACATTGCGAAAGTCGTGTGTGCCGTTGAGAGCCAACAGTCTGCGGTTGAGTTTATCTCGGTAGACTACGACTTATGTAGGAGTGGAGAAGTTTCGTTTCATCGGCGAAAATCAGAGGCCGCTGAGAGCCTACAGTTACATGGACTTTTGTTGTGACTGCAACGTAACCCTGGATGTGACTGTGATCTGTTGTGTGAGATCCATGGCGTAATCGAGAGGCCGCGGAGAGCCTGCAGTTACATGGACTTTTGTTGTGACTGCAACGTAACCCTGGTATGTAACTGTGACCATGGATGGGGGTGATGATTTTCAGAGCATTGTCACCAAAGATATTTCCTCTATTTCAAAATGTTTTCAATATTTTCAATAAAATTATTTTCCAAATATTTTTACTGGATGTTGAAAACGGGTTTACCAAGTACTTATAGATTTTCGGTCCTACGCCTGATCAACGTATGACTGAATTTCTGTGAGAACAAGGATGGACTGGTTGAGACATCGAGTTATAAGAAATACTTTATAAAAGCTATTTTAATATTATTATGAGATTTTATAGGCATTTCTAAAAAAAATTTAAAATAAAGGAGATGAAATTTTGGAAAATCAAGGGAAGTTCAAACTGAAATTGTAAAATAAAATTGAAACTCGGGAAAATTTTAATGAAGTGACTCTTTGTAATTAAAAATCCAATGTTGAATTAAAAGTGGAAGTAAGATAATTATCTAAATAAATTATTTAATAGAGAATGTTAATAAAATTTAACCTAGATAACTAAAATGGATTGTAAGTAGATAATGAAGTTTGGAAATGAATTCGAGTTATAAATAGAATTCGACTTGGGTTTGATAATGAATTAAATAAGAGAAGATATTGTAAAATAAAAAAATGAAATAGAGTTGGATTGGAAAATGTGATGGTTTGAATTACAAATAAAATCCAAGTGTGATTTGAATAATATTTAATGAAATTTGCAAGTAAATTTGATATGATGGAAATGTTGTAGAATGAAATGCAGTGAATTATAATAGACTGATTTGAGTTACAAACAAAACTCAAGTAAATAGAAATAAATTGAAAACGGCGTTGTATTAATAAAATAAATTCGATAATGAATTATATGATAAATTAAAGAGTTAAAATGAGTTAATTGAATTAGATAATAATGGATGAAGTCTGATTTAATAAAGACTAAATCAAAGATGTGATTGGAATTGGATTATTAGACTGAATTTAAGTTCGGTGACATATTAATTTGAGGTATAAATGAGTTAAGTATGTGTTGCATATTATTTTGATAAGATAAGTAGGTGAATTAAAATTAAAATTTAAGTAATTAACTTAAGTTTAAAATTATTTGAAGCTTGGTTTCGAATAAGGCTAAAGGCCCATTAAATAAAAGCTTGGATTAAATTAATTTGGAAATGGTTATTAATTTAGAAGTATTGAATGTGCCAAACTTAATAAATAGTTTGAATGAAGTCAATGCAGAGAAGAAATGAAAAGCGTATGTATGGTTTGTGAATAAATTAAGAACGAAACGGAATTAAATACAGGATGAGTTAAAAATTAATTTAAAGTGGTTATGAATTGAAATGGATACTCTATTAAGAGAGTATCGTCGAATTTGCATCAAAATAGTTGTCATTGATGTAAACAAAAGTAATTAAAATTTTATGGGTTGAAAGAGATTAAATAAAATTGATTTGAATCGTTTGATGTGAATAGGTGCTTGTTTGGGTTAAAAATCGATTGAATGTAAATACTTGAGTAATAAATCATTTGAAATTGAATGAAATGGAATGTGAATTGGTTGAAAGCAATTGGATTAGCTTTAAATTATATAAATCGCTTGTGGTAAGTGTTTGGTGTTTGTTGTTTTTGAAATGCTTGTGAAATGCTAATAAAACTTCATATATATGGCACTTACATATTTAAATTGAGTAAGTATAGGTACCTGAAGGCTGTTTGGTTGGTTTGGATTTGCGCTAATTGCTTAAATTAATAAGTTGCTTGCTTAAAATGTTAAATAAGGTACACCTACGCAATAAAAATAGGAAATATGAAGTGTTTTTGCTTTTTCCGACCGGGTGGGTCGATGTATACATATTTATATCTTTTGTCAAATTGCAAAAGCTCCTCCGTACAAAGGAGACTCTGCCAAAATTTTCAGAAAATTTTGGGAGTTAGAAAATTTTGGAAATTTTTGGTTATCGACAAAACAATTTCAAATTGAAAATCAAAATAAATTAGTAAATGAAATTAATATGAATCAGTTTAAATGAAAGATACAACTCAGTATTAAAATTTGAAAATAAATTGAATTCATATGTAATGGTGGAAGCTAATTTGAATAGAAGTGAATATGAAATTTCTGTAAGGAAATGTATACAGTGATTTGAAGGTTACAATTGGATGTTGTTGTTAAATAGAATATGCAGGTACAAAAAGGGAAAAAAGAAATTGGATTTGATCCCATATGATAAATTTGAATTGCCCGACTAACAGGTAAGTATTTTGATTCTATATGATATTGGATTGGGATTTTGATGTAGCCACTTGGCTTTTGTTTTCTTTTTGGAATTTGGGAGCCCGTAGAGACTTTTGTAGTTGTACCGAGCTAGCCGCGCAAAGGAAACGCTGGCAAAATTTTTCGGGAATTCAGGGAGTTAGAAAAAAATTTGAGGAAAATTTGATAATACGAAATTTAGTTTTAACTTGAAATTAAATATTTGAACAAAGGATGCTGTATGTAAACTATAGAAAGTTTTGAGAAGTTGGTTAAGGATAGTGGGTCTTAAATAAAGGATAGTTGGTAGGATGTTGAATTGGGAATTTTGGAAAGGTAAACGGGTTTAGCACCATTCTTCCTAACTAGTAATTTCGGGGACGAAATTCTTTTAAAGGGGGAGGAATGTGACGACCCAGAATTTTTAACACTTTTAAATGAAATAATTAATCGATTTTAAATTATTTGAAAGTTAATTTTAACTTGAATACAAGATATTAATATTTTCTTGATAATTAAATTATTGAATTATGTGGTTCGGAATTGGGTAGATTGTTGAATCTGGAATTTTAAGCCTGTTAAAAATAATGTGAAGGCTTATAATATTTATAATGATGATACTGAAAGATAATAGAATGGTTGGAATTTAATTTAAAAGTAATTTAGTCAATTTTAATAATATATCGTTTAAATTGAATTTAAAAATAGCCTTCCGAGGCACAGTCTCGGAATTTGACGAAACCAGTTCCATTGGATCCGTAATAGTTAATTATTATCGAATTTCAATTTTCAAAGCAATCGGAGTTGTCGTTTGACCGTGGCAGCTCAAAACGCTTCAAACTATTTTAAATAATTTAATTTTAAATTGATCGTTTAATTCCGTAACTCGCGCATACTTTCAAATTAGCCTCTGAAACACATTCCATTGTGATCGGAACGCAGGTAAAACCCTATAAACGTCTGTCGGCACGTCTGATTCGGAGTTCGGTATTGCACGTTATAGATCACGTGATATTTAATATTTAATTATAATAAAGCGTACTCAAGAAGCTATAAGTTCCAGCCGATATTTATTCTTCATCTACTCTCTAAGCTACTAACAAATCAAAGCCGTGCCCATGCCTCTCCATTATTTTCAAATCGATCTCGTATAAAAAAATAATATAGAATGGCCGAAGCCGAGTTGGTCTGAAACTTTCCAAATCAATTCGTCTCGCGTAATTTGCGACTCCTACCCTCAAATCATCTGTCCCTATCAACGATCTGAAGAAATCTCGAGCTCGGATGAGGCGCGGTCGCGAGTAAAGGGGGAGACGCTCGCGATTTGGGGATCCTTGAAGCTATGGTGACGTTGAGTTCACGCGAGATGGCAAAGGAATGGGATTTGAAAGCAGAGCTATGGGAGCATCGCTCGGGAATGGAGCAGTCTCGAGCTATGGGAGTGAGGAGTCGCGTTCGATGGTGACTCTCATGGATTCGATGAACGTCGCGAGATGGAGGGCAGTTGAGTCTCCTAGGGTTTGGCAGAGACGCAAATCGAGGCTAACGATGGCATTCGAAGGAAGTAATGTGTTGCTGTCCATTTCGTTCGTGTTGGTGTAGGGGGTGTTGTCTTCTTGAAGAAGTATGGGTATGTATGGCTGTAAGGTATATTTATTTGCTTTATTTAATCCTATATATTGGGTGTTCGAAAGAAAAAAAAAATTAAAAAATTAAAATTAACAGTAAAGGAAATTTAGTTTAAATATAATAATGAGTTGAAATTAAATTTATGAAACGAAAAATGTAATTGTTTGATTTGATTCAAGTATTAACAAAAATCATATAATTATTTATACAAGGTCGGAAATCGAGGAAAACCAAGGAAATTTTGAGGTGGACTGCAAATAAAAAAGAGAGAGCAAAGGTGAGTAAATCTCACTCTATTGGATTCTATTTAAATTTAAATGGTTACATTTAAATATTTGGTTGAATGGTTGAACTAACTTGATATGCACTGTGAATTGATGATCTTGTGATTGTGATTTTTGAATATTCTCGAGTTAATTGTGATTTGACTCGAAATATTGGGGTTTAAGTTGTTTAAACTTAAATCATAACAATGAATTGTTTTCAATTTAATGTTAATAAGGATTTAATGATTTGTGATTCATTAAATTAATAGGGTAATTAAAATGGATAATTAATTAGTTCAATAAATAAATGATTTGGGGCGATTAATTTAGTAAATTAAAGGTTCGAATTAATTAATTAAAGTTAAGTTAACCTATTAAGTTCAATTAATGTAATTAATAAAAGAGGATTACTTGTGTAATAAATCAAGAAACTAATCAAGATGATTAATTAAAGAGAAATTGATTTAAATAATGAAGTAAATAAATGGATAACTAATTATAGGTTGAGATAATGCAAGAAAGATGAATATTGAGGTTGAATGGAGTAATTAGTTTGGAGTAGGATAAATTGAAATATGATTGGAAATTATTAATTTATATAGTTAATGAAGTGATTAAAGATTTGATTAATTGAGATTAATTACTTCATAATAAGTGACTTATGAGAAGTAAATTAATATAAAGAATTAACGTAATTGATTATAGTAGATTAAATTGGGAAGTAATTGAAGATTACTCATTGATTTGGTAAGAGTAATTAATATCGTGAAACTAGTTAAAGAGAATTACCTTAATGGAAGATAATTATCCAGGGTGATTATTTAAGATGAATGGATATAGAGGAGTTAATTAATTAATTGATTTGGAATTAATTAATAATCTAAGTGAATGTGGTTAGAATATTCAATTAGAATCAATTGAATTAATCTGTATGTGAGTAAGCTTTGCTTATGGATGATGAATGGTATTGGATGTTTGAATAAGTTGATATCTCTGATATGAAATGTTGTATATTTCATTTGAATAAATTTGGGTTAGGATGATATGAGATTCGAAGAGACTGGATCGGGTATTGGGTAAATACCCGAAACCACTTCGAATGTTTATAGATTGATATGTGAAATCTATTTGCCGGAGTAAGTGAATTTGAGGAATTGGACTATTTTAAAATCTAAATTTTTGGTATTGAGAAACTTATATGTGGAATAAGTGTTGTCTAAAATAAATGTGGCTTTGTGAATTAATATATGTTACCCGGGTTTATATGAGTGGTATACTTTTGTATTCCTTATTAGATGGATTTACTCACGCTGGTTTCCAGCCTGACCCGAGTGTTACTTTGGTGTAATGCTCGGGTCAGACCGAGTATTACAAATTTTCAGGTAAGATATGTTCTGGAGCTTAGGAGGCGAGCTGGATGGCAATATCGTATAGAGTATATCCGCTGTATTTATATTATTGTTAATATGAGACAGAATAATTGTAAATATTCAGTGAATGTATATATGTAAAACTCTGATGTATATAATTGTAATCGACTGATATAGTATCCTTTTGCAAGCTATTATTATTTCGTATTATATTTTATCCGCTGCGATTGTGAGATGTTTGGTGTTCTGTTCTTCTTCTTCTATCCCTTTCTTCTTTTTCTTAACTATCTGGAATTTTCTGGTTAGAAAATTTTGGGTCGTTACAACAATGGTTGTTACTTATCTTATGTTGATTCCATGTGCATGCGGATCATTCGTGGCAGTTAGATTACACTTACTAAATAAGTGTGGAACAAAAAAAGGGATTTGAGAAATGACAAATGAGGCAATTTTACAGCTGAATCAAGTACATTAAGTTGTGTTTGATACACATTTGTTGTCAGCCGATATCGTGGATGTGAGGAAGAAAGAGATGATGGAATGTGCATCCACTACCCTCCAGCTTGTTATGAAGGACAATGTTATTTTTAAAGTTGATGGAAAGATTAGCACTAAGGGTATATGTGATTAGTTGAAGGAGTTATATGTGAAGAATTCACTTGTGAATCATTTAATATTATCACAGACATTCTTTACATGCAAGATGTTCGGCGATGGTGCATTTAAAGACACTCAACATATTTCTGATGAAGATGAAGACAATAAAGTCAAGGACCACTACCTTAAGTGTCAAGTGATATGACGTTTTAGACCAGGTTCTAAAGGTTTTGGAATCGATCTCTTGAGACATCAAAATGAGTGTCATTTTTGAATAAAATATCATTCTTGTTCTAAGAAAAAAGACAGACAATAAATTTGAACATTCCTAAGGAACAAAAAGGTAATATTATATGGATGATACACCTTGTACTTGCTGATATGAAGGTGAAACATTTTGAAAAGGAATTGTAGATCAAAAGAAGGCGTTGAGTTATGATAGTGGAGTTAGTAATAATCAAAACGCCAGGAAAATAGGGAGAATTCTAACTTTAGAAATGCTTTGGCAGATAATGCGTTTGTATTTTAAGATACTAGATCACTAGGAGAATGAACGTTTAGAAAACACAAAAGTTGTGGCTTCATCGATTATGATTATGGTAAAGGATATTAAAGATGATGAATTAATGCCGATAATATCAAAAGTTTTGGATTATGGGTTGATACTCAACACAGGAAGCTGTTTTATATGACATTGAATAGTTCTTTTTTAACTTATGGCAATAGCGAGGATTGCAATTCCTATGGGACTTTTAATTTCTTTGGGTGTTATTTTCGAGCGGATTCAAATATTTGGAGTGGTTGCACACTCAACAATGTGCACGATGTTTCAAGGTTTTGTAGATCTTTTATCATATTAGGTAACTAGCATCATTGGGATGCAAAAGCAATAAAGAGCAATAGCTTCAAGGTTTCACATGAAGCACTTGTATTTATTAAAAGGGGCAATGACTTGAAATTTGTAATTGCGTAAAAGTCTGAGCATTAGTTGTTAACTTAGTATTAGTGTTAAGAGCTAGCAAGATCTGGATACTAATAGATTGTGTCTTCTTAGGCATGTCATATTTTAGATAAGTCTAAATGTGATCTATGGAGAGAACTTTAAAAAACTTGAGTTTTGCTAGGAATGTATCTTAACTAAGAAAACAAATGTTTATTCGTTGAGGGTAAGCATGATTAGGGAGGTGTTTTCGAGTATGTTTGCATGGATGTATAAGGGTCAATGATATTAGTTTCACTTGGGCGGAGCAAGGTATTATATTTTTTATTAGTATTCTTGTAAGGTGTGGTTGTATCTAATGTAGGTTAAGTTGTAGGCGCTTGAAAAATTCATGATGTGGAAGACTTTATGTTGAGATTCTACAATAAAAGTGTTTTTAAAGGTTTCTTGGAGTATTATGGACAACATGATTTGGATACATATTACTATAGATAGGTTCACCCTCAAAAAACGCTGCGTGGATGATAAAACGTATTTTGTTGGAGAAGAGACGATGCTTGAGATGACATCCAGATCATCAAAATGTGTTTTACGCTAAAAGCATTATTGACACAGTGCGTATTGTTTATCAAACTCCAGGTTTCTCCATTGAAGAAAATTTATGGAGAAAGTATGGATGGAGAATATAGATTTATTTTCTTTTTATAATCCTGTTACTGTACATGACTTGGGCACCAAAAAGCTCCAGGTTAGAACCTTCATGGTAGTTATGCTTGGTTACACGGACGATGTGAATGGTTATCATATTTGAAACCTAGATACAAGGAAGATTATTAATTTATGTCATGTCACTTTAATGAATTATATTTGTTCAACTAAAAAACACATTCACATAATTTCTTTGATTTGGTTGGTAACAAAAAGAAGATGGAGATTGCTCCTCCATTCCTGTATAATAGTAGAGTAGTTAATGTTGTTGATGGTATGTTACATGACACTTCTAGGTGTGATAGTGGTGCTCGAAGTGCTATAAAGGGTTCTACTCAAGAGGTAATCAAGCAGGATTTGGCTCAAGGTGTTTCCCACTTAGGCTAATTATTGCATGATAAAGTTGCTTATGAGGTATGATTATTTTGTTAATGCACATCTTAACATTTATAATCGATCGAACTATTTGTTGCATATAATTAAGATGAACAGATGCATCTTGATGATATCATGGTGTCGAGTGATAAGTCAAAATGAATCTCCATTAGAAAGAGAGAGACAAATCAAACTTGGGAGTTAATTTTGCTTCTTTAAGGAAGTTGTGCCACACGATGCAGTGATATTTAAGATGAAAGATGGTGAAAGACATAATGCTCGATTGATTGTGAAATGGTGTTTACAAAGAAAAGAAGAGTATGATGATATATTTATGTCGGTAGTGCTACGTACTTCAAGCTTGATTTTGTTGATCACGAGTTGCGATTTAAGATATAGAGTTAGCATACCTAGATGTGAAGACCATCTTTTTGTATGGTGATATGACAAAGAAATCTACATAGAACAAGCATTAGTGTTTGTTGTAGAGGGGAAGTTTGAGATGGACTTTCAAATTGAAGAAATCAATTTATGGATTTTAGCACACCTGTATGTAATGATACATGAGACTCAATCATTTTTGTTTGAAATTTGTAAAAGCTTACTAGGAGATCTCTGCAAAAAGATCGCATGTGAGCCCAATGGATGACAAATAAATACTGTAAAAACAAGAATTTTCAGACAATTCTAGAGGACAATAACTCATCATATGCATGGAACACTACTCAAGACAAGGACATCAAGCAAGTGGACCGATGAAAAGAATAGTGAACAGGGACAACACCAGCCAATGGTTTGAATCCCCCGATCCACTGGACAAGATGTTGACTTTCGACCGATTATGCCATGACACGACAACTGACAAGGGCATGCACTGCCAGATTTTAGATGGAGGTGTCTTACAAACTTGCGACTGCTGGATTTACCGGGCCTTTGGAGCCTCGTTTCGAAAGTCAACGGAAAGAGTATGGGAATTTATTCGTCGTAATAGATCTGGAAGGTGTATTGACTGAAGTGGACTTCGGATTGCAGGAGGAGTTAACTGGTGGTTTCCTTAGTTTCTTTAGTAAAGTGAACCGGCGGTTGTTTGAATGATTTTATTGTTTTTGTTTGTACTAACTGTTATACGATCAGTATACCAAAACGAAGACCAGTATGTTATAAACTCGTCACACAAGTTTACAAATAAGATTTTCACCACTTTGGAATTCTGTATTAGTTATTTTGAACAATAACTATGTTGTATTTAATTTACAAGAACAAACAATAGCTGTCACAATAACAAATTGCTGTATTGAGCTATAGCGATAAACAAGCGTTGTACTACTTCGTTGAAACATCACAACGTTGAAACAGAAATATTACAGAATGATGTATATAAATATATAAGTAAACAGAAATCTAACCGGATGAAGAAGGAAATTACATCCGAGGCTTGTCGTAACAATTTCCTTAAGACTTTATTCAAGTCTCTCGAGATACAACAAACGTGATCTGCTCGAGATTGTGATGAGTATGATCTTCTGTGTGATATGCAGAAGCGTACGGATCTGGAGATTAAGAAATGAAGAGGAAGAAGAGAAAATTTTGACTAATCTATTGATCAGGTTTCCTTCTCCTTTTATAGGCTAATTCCCAATGGTTATGTTTGCTGGGAACAGCCGCATCTCTTCGTCTGCAATGGCCAAAAACTGCCGCGGTTTGTAACAGTCGTCTCTTTTCATTTGCAATGGTCAAGAACTGTCGCTGTGTGCAACAGTTGCGTCTTTTCATTCGCAATAGCTAAAAACAGCTTTGCAACGCCTATTTTGAAAAGTCGTGTCCAATCCACTAGTCACTTTTAAACAGTAGAAAGCTGTTTACTTCTGTTCAACAAAAATATAACATGGTCCACTCTTATTGCACCCGCACCCGGCCCGGTTCGGTACTGGACGGGAGGGCGACGCGCGCACGTGTGCTAGTTCATAGCCATATAGGTCCTCCCCCTCTCACAAAATTACCTGACCCTAAGGGCCAATATAGGTTTGAGAAAAGTAGTATTAAGCATGAACATTAACTTATTTTTGGCGATGTGGGACTATATCTCCTTTATTATATAAGGGTCCTCTAACAATCCCCACATGAATGATGATATATGTCTTCCCTACACAAAGTGTAATATCACACGGTTCATATGAAAATAATGCTATATCGAGGATAAGTTGATATTTCACTTTGAACTCTCCCTAGTTAAAACTTATCACATATACTTGGCTAATTGGTGAGTTATTTCATCTTAAACCATCATTCGTATGTGCATAACCAGACAATAAGCTTTACAAAGCATTGTTTCCCTTCACATCCAATCTTTTGGTTGTGTTAATTTTGGTCCTAAATAAATTTGGTTCTGCGAGTGTTTTAGAGAATTTAAGCCTTTAATATTCTCATAGAGCCGACCCAGCTCACACTAACATAGGTGATCGCAACCATTAATAGTATTCTACATATACCCCACTTGTTAATTTCTAGATATGGTCATCATTAAAAAGCATAGCTATATCCTTTTAGTACTTCTGTAGGCATGCATTCTATTGTTCACCATAGGAATGAAGTAAGACTAAGTCCAAAATGCATTACTTCTTGAGTTACTCGGAATTGGTTTGCCTATTGATCGTAGTCCGTGGGATTTCCAGTCGCTAAGATAGGTTTCCGTATAAGATAAATTTTGTTGTTTTAGGCTTTTAAACCCATTCCCCCGTTGCACAGTCAATTTTCTCTCTTGATAATCTTTTAGTAAATGGATCTGCAAGGTTATCAGTAGTTCTTACATAATCAATGGAAATAGTTCCATTTCAGAGTAGTTGCCTAACTGTGTTATGACGTCGACAAATATCTGGTGACTTTCCATTATACACAAAGTTTTGTGCTCTGCTTAACGTTGCTTGATTATCACTGTGTATGCATACGAACAATACAGGTTTAGGTTAAAATGGAATGTCTTCTAAAAATTGACGAAGTCATTCTGCTTCTTCGCCTAGTTTATCTAAAGCGATGAACTCTGATTCCATAGTGGATCGAGCTATGCACGTTTGTTTAGTAGACTTCCATGGCACTACCGCTCCTGCTAGGGTGAAGACATAACCACTAGTTGATTTAGTTTCCTCTGAATCAGAAATCCAGTTTGTATCACTATATCCTTCTAAGACGGCAGGATATTTTTCGTAATGTAGGGAAAAGTTCGTGGTACTCTTTAAATATACCAACACTCTTATTAGTGCTTTCCAGTGTTCCTTTCCTAATTTGCTTGTATACCTGCTCAGTCAACTTACTGCATAAGCTATATCTGGTTTTGTGCAATTCATGAGCTACATTAGACATCTTATTATACGGGAGTATTCCAGTTGCATTACACTCTCTTTAGTGTTTCTGTGCAGTGCTTCCGATGGATTAAAAGGCGTTCTTACTCCTTTAATTTCGTAATTTTGGAATTTTTCAATTACTTTTTCCACATAGTGTGACTGAGATAGATCAATTCCATTAGGTTTTTTTATTATTTTGATTCCCAAAATAACGTCTACAACTCCTAAATCTTTCATGTCGAAATTGTTGATAAACATTTTCTTTATGGTCTCTGTCATTTTACTATTTGGACCAAAGATTAGCATATCATCTATATATAAACAAATCATCACGTATGATTGTTCAACTTGTTTATAATAATCACATTTATCACATTCATTTATAAGAAACCATCTTTCATCATGACACTATCAAATTTTACGTGCCATTGTTTTGTAGCTTGTTTTGATCCGTATAATGATTTTACTAATCTACATACTTTGTTTTCATTTCCTTTGGAAATAAAACCCTCAGGTTGTTCCATGTAAATCTCCTCATCAAAATTTCTATTTAAGAATGCTGCCTTTACATTCATTTGATGAATCTCAAGATTATATATGGATGCAATTGCTATTAACATTCTTATGGAGGTTATTCGTGTAACCGGTGAATAAGTATCAAAAAAAGTCTAAACCTTCCTTTTAAGATATCCTTTTGCTACCAATCTTGATTTATATATGTCGATAGAGCCATCTGGTTTCATCTTTTTTTTGAAGATCCGTTAGCAACCAATCGTTTTTATTCCAGGTGGAAGATCAACTATTTTTCAAGTTTTATTACTTAGAATTGAATCAATTTCACTTTTGATTGCTTCTTTCCAACATGAAGATTGAGAAGATGACATTGCTTCTTTGTATATTTGAGGTTCGTGTTCTAACATGTGTTAGAAAATCTAAACCAAATGTCTTGGACGTTCTTGCTCTTACGCTTCTTCTAGGTTCAACTTCCTCAATTTCACGATGAGTTTCATCGTCACATGGCTTGCTTGATTTTTCTCTTGTCCTTTTAAGGACATAATTTCCTTCATTCCTTTTGTGTGGAAACACATCTTCAAAGAATGAAGCATCTCAAGACTCTATGATTGTATTGACATTAATATCAGCTATATCAGACTTGAATACCAAAAATCTATAGGCACTATTATTTTGGGCTGGCCCTAGATAGTAATAGTATAGTTTTTTGTCCAAGTTTGACTTTCTTGGGAGGCAGAACTGGAACTTTTGCCAAGCACCCCATACTTTGAGGTATTTGAAACTTGGTATGTGTCCTTTCCATTATTCATGGAATTGTTCCTGTTTTATTGTGAGGAACCTTATTTAATATGTGATTAGACATATTTAAGGCTTCCCTCCACAAGTTCGTCGATAGACCAGAGGTCAATAGCATTGTATTTATCACATCTTTTAATGTTCTATTCTTTCTTCCGGCAACAATATTTTGTTGTGGTGAATATGGAGCTGTTATTTGATGAATTATACCAGTATCTAAACAGAATTATTCAAACGTGATTCATATTCTCTACCTCGATCAGATCTCAATATCTTGATCTTTTTATTTAACTGATTTTCTACTTCAGCCTTATATTTTATAAACGATGTAATTGCTTCATCTTTACTATTTAGAAAATATACATAGTAATATCGTGCATAGTCGTCAATAAAAGTGATAAAGTACTTTTTACCGCCTCTTGTAGGTAATGATTTAAAATCACATAAATCAATGTGAGCCAAAACTATTGGTTCTGTACTTCTATCAACGGTATGAAATGGTTTTTTAACCAATTTTGCTTCTACACAGGTCTCGCATTTGTAGTTTTAATCTACTTGGAATTTAGATATTAATCCCAATTTTGCTAATTTTTTCTTTTTTCGAAAATTTATATGTCCTAATTTATCATGTCATAGTAAAATTTCATGCTGAACCAAATAAGAAACTTCCTTTTTATTAATAGCACAACCAGAATAGATAGTTTTATTGCTGACTATGGCCACATTGCCTTAAATAGCCATTGCATAAATATCCCCTTTCTATATAAATTCCAGCCTTAGACAGAACTACTTTATCTGGCTCGAATACGAGACAAAAGCCTTTCCTTAAGAGCACAGGTCCAGACATCATGTTCTTGCGGATATCCGAAACATAAAGAACTTCACTTAGTGTCACATTTTTTCCAGATGTAAATTTGAGGATGACTGTGCCGTTTCCTTCAATCATGGAGACTGCAAAATAACCCATGTAAAGTTTTTCTTCCTGATCGTATATCTTGTAAGCGGAGAACATAGATATATCGAAACATACATGGCGAGCAGCGCCTGCGTCTATCCACCACTGTGCCAGATTCTGTACTAAGTTGTATTTTGAAACAACTCCTGAAAAGTTCGTCTCCTCAATGGTTGAACTCAAATTTTCCACTATATTTGCCACCGATTTGTCAATCCTCTTCTTATGCATGCAATCTTTAGCTGTGTGCCCGGTCTTTCCCAGACCCAACATTCGCCTTTGAACTTCTTGGTTTGCTTATCTTTGAATTGATTATTCGGTGTCTTTCTCTTTTTCTTTTTGTTGGTAAAGCGTCCTTTCCTCTTTGACCCTTCTGTAACAAGTGTCTCTTCATCTTTGGGTTGTGTTATTTCGCAATTATCTGCCTCAATTTTTAATCTGACAAAGATCTTCAAAGTAAATCTTCTTTTTCTTATGTTTCAGGTAGTTGCGGTATAGTCTCTCAAGGATAGTGGTAAATTTCTTGTTATTGCTTCAACAAAGAACGATTTTCCAACTTGATATCCTTCTGCTTCAAGTTTATGAATTATAAGTTGGAGTTCCTTCACTTGACTAGTCATGGATTTGGAATCCACCATTTTGTATTCCATAAATTCATCTACTATGAACTTCTTCAAACTAACGTTCTGTGTCCCGTATTTATTTGCAAGTGTAGTCCATAGGGATTTTGCTGTCTGGTGTGGCTGATATACTTTATAAAGTACTTTATCCAAACAGTTCAGAATGTAATTTCGGCACAAGAAGTCCGAATGCTTCCATGAGTCAATTCTGAGAAAAAAGTTGCATCTTTTTCTCTAGTTTGTCCATCTTTAGGCTTTAAATCATCCTTCTCAATGCACTTCTGCAGCCATAACGTGGTGAGATAAAACAGCTTTTGATTCTTCCATGTTATGAAGTATCACAATCTCCTTTAAACGGATCAGGCCTGTTATGGGTAGCACATTTTGTTGATAGTTCAACTGTCGCCATCTCTGTTTTAGTGAAAACAGGATAGTCTTAAGATGTTATATGATCAGTATACCGAAACAGAGACCAATATGTTATAAACCCGTCACACAAGTTTACAAATCAGATTTCCATTACTTTGGAATTCTGTATTAGTTATTTTGAACAATAACTATGTTGTAATTAATTTACAAGAGCAAACTATAGCAATCACAACAACAAATTATTGTATTGAACTATATCGAGAAACAAGCATTGTACTACTTCGTAGAAACAGCACAACGTTGAAATGAAAATATACAGAATGATATATATAAATATATAAGTAAACAGAAATCTAACCGAATGAAGAAGGAAATTACGTTCGAGGCTTGTTGTAAGAATTTCCTTAAGACTTTATTAAAGTCTTCCAAGATACAACAGACGTGATCTGCTCGAGATTGTGATGAGTATGATCTTCTGTGTGATATGCAGAAGCGCACGGATCTAGAGATTAAGAAATGAAGAAGAAGAGAAAAGTTTGAATAATCTACCGATCAGGTTTCCTTCTCCTTTTATAGGCTAATTCCCAACAATTATGCTTGTTGGGAACATCCGCATCTCTTCGTCTGCAACGGCCAAAAACCGTCGCAGTTTGCAACAGTCGCCTCTCTTTATTTGCAACGGTCAAGAACTGTCATGGTTTGCAACAGTCGTCTCTCTTCATTTGCAACGGCCAAGAACTGTCGCGGTTTGCAACAGTCGCGTCTCTTCATTCGCAATGGCTAACAATAGCTTTGCAACGTCTATTTTGAAAAGCCGGTCCAATCCACTAGTCGCTTCTATTTGAATTTAAATAGTATTATGTACTTTTTTGTAGCAAAAATATAACACGCTCCACTCTTATTGCACCCGCACCCAGTATGGGATGGGCGGGTGGCGCACGCGTGTGTTAGTTCATGGCCATATAGGTCCTCCCCTTCACACAAAATTACCTAACCCTAAAGGCCAATATAAGTTTGAGGAAAGTAGTGTATAAGCATGAACATTAACTTATTTTTGGTGATGTGAGACAATATCTCATTCACTATATAAAGGTCCTCTAACACTGACTACAGTAGTTTACTATTGTTGTTGGTGAGCTATTAATGAAATGTATGGTGATTGTTGAGTAAGAAACTTTTCAATCACTTTCGCCACTATTTGTTCCCTAAATACTCAACTTTGTAATCTTATATTAAGTAAATAAAGTATTTGTTTCAAAAAAAATTGTTTTGAGAAAAGTGTTAAAGATTTTGTGTTTACTTTAAGTGTTTGAAATGATGATCGAGTGTATTTGCTCTTGTATGTTAATAATATGTTTATTGTTTCGAAAACCAAAGCTAAAATAAAAGGATGAAATTTTGTTCAAATGCAAAATTCAATGCGAAAGATCTTGACGAGGCAAAGAAAATATTGAGCTCGAAAACTGATAAAAGATCTAAAGCGATGCATGTGAACATTGTCTTAGCAGGAATACATTGAGGAAATGCTTGTATATTTTGAGATTGAAAGAGAAAAGCGATTATTACACCAATACCATTACGTAATAGAGTAAGGGTGTGCATACGTGAGGATTTTGACTTAGTTTATGGGTCTTGATGAGATTTGGATTCAAAAGAGAGCGAAATATGTAAGATATTATATGTTATGGTGGTTATAAATAGTCACACCTTCTACCATTTAAGATATACAGAAACTTCATAACTCTAGCCTCCAATGGAAAACTGGTAAAAGCCTTGAAGCTGAGATTTGCACACTAAGTCCAAGGAGAAGAGGCGATGATTCAAAGAGGAACAACTAACAACCAATGTATCGACAATCGACTGATATAAGGTACACAGTACCTCAAATTTAAATATTTATACATGACATGTTTATTTTCATTGAAAACAAATAAAATTGAAAGTAAAATAATATTACACACACATTCATACATACACACACACACACACACACATATATGTATATATATATATGTATGTATGCATAGTTAATTATAAACATAACTATATTTAATATAGCTTGCCCAAAAAAAAAAATATTTTTTGTATGCATATATACTCACAGCCAATATATGTATGTATGTACATAGGTATGTATGTATGTACATTCAAATGATCTGTTTTTAGATAAAAAATTAATTTTGTTTTCGGTGTTCGTTATTTTATTGTTTACTTTTATTCTTGGTTTGAAAAAAGTATTCGGTTTTTAAATTATATATGTATGTATATATATTATTTTTGGTTTTTATGAAAAAATTATATATAGATATATGTTTGAATTAGTCAAAATCAATATAAAATTCATATTTTAAATAAGTGTGTATATATATATCAGCATATATTAAATGAACATATATACATATATATATATTAAATAAATAAATAAATATATGTATATATAAGAACATAAATAATATTTTGGTTTACACACACATACACATGCGTACAAATAACATAAATTTTAAAATCCAAAAATATTTTTTTATCATAGCCGAATGAAAAAATTAAAATATTAATAGTACTAATATATATTTATGTGTATATTTAATTAATGAACGAATATATATATATATATATATATATATATCTGTGTGTGTGTATGTATGTATGTATGTTTATATGTGTGCAATATCACCATCACCTTGAGGTTATTATGTTAAAGACAAATCCATGATATTGTTCTCTTATTTAAGCATAAGTCACAATGGTTATTCTCATATATATGTTCCTTATATTGACTTTTTTTTTAAATTTCTCGACTAGTTTATAATATTTACAGCGTTCACATTATTAGTGTGAATTCTTAAAAATTAAATATGATAAATCCAAACTAAAATTGAACTTAAGTTATATATAAAAATAAATACGTCATAATATGCGTGCGTGCACGCGCGCACACACACAAATATACATGGAGATAAACTAAATTAAAACAGCACACTGTTTTTTTTAATGATCATTAAATATGATTTATGATAAATAAATTATTTAGTTAAACACAAAAATAAGATATAGTGCAAAAATTAATAAGACAATTTTATTTTGAAGCTTTCCTCTTTTGTATCAATGCACATGATCCATTGTTTTTATACTATCTAAGAAAAAACAAGGCCCATATGACGAATGTGTCATATGCTAGTTTTGTTGAAGGTTGATGTATGCAACGGTGTGTGCAAGATCAGACGTGGCTCAAGCCGTTTTGCTAGTTATTTAAAATCTGGCTAATTTGATTAAATCGTATAGAAAGTCATGAAAATCATATTGAGATATCTTAGAGAACTACATGACTTTTTTTTGACGACGAAATTGATATGGATTGCGAATTAGTTGGTTCTTATGATCCGAATAATGTCAAGATGGTGACCGTGGGAGGAAGTCACCTCGGATCAAGTATCCACTCTTGGAAGAACAATCATTAGTTGGAGGATGATGTTGCTATTATACTTGCATTATTTGCTATGGAGTAGGAATTGATGACCACGGAGCATGCCGTTAAAGAGATGCTGAGGTGTTTGGTGTGATTTTAAGTTTGAGAAAGAAAGTGTCATAGTGAATGGCGATAGCCGAAAACACAATTTACTTTGTGAATGTTTTGATGTTTAGCTCTTTGCACAGAAACATTGAGGTGAAAGAGTCATTCTTGATGCCATCCATGGATGAAGGCAAAACAATTTTAATTTAAAATATTCACAGACAATGCAACGACATTGTATATGATGTCTTTATAGATTGAAGAGTTCAAACATTGCTCAAACTTGGTTTGCTCCTTAATGCGCTAGGTTCCACAAGGCGATATGGTTGGGGAAGCTGTTCTATTTGGCGTAGTTTGAAGAGGATAGTTATTTTGTGAAATTGAGCTTTAGTTCACTTCCATTTGGAAACCTGCAACAATCCATTAATGGATGATTGCAATGTTAAATCTCATTAACAAAGTACTGCAGTATTTTAGAGAGATGGGTTATGTTTTGGAGAGACGGGTTATGTTTTTGGTGATTTAAATTTAATTTGACTAATAAAAAACAAATAAATATAAAATAACTCTGAATTTTATGTTTTGAGATCCGATAAAAATTGAAAATTGTAATTATAGTTTTCATCCAAATTCAAATATAGGGATGCGGTAACTTATTACTTAAGTACAACTGCCAGTCCTCTTGGAGAACTATAGTGTGCGTTCACACAATAAAGTATCCGAGTGTTCCATACTATCTGTAATTTAGGTGCTAGTTAGTCGTTCGAAGTCCCGCCTGATTATGAGGTAGAACAAATGAGTTATTGCAGTCTGAATAAAAAACCAGCGGCTTCTGCACTTGGCAGAGTTCATATACATGGATGCGGTAGCATGTTATTTTCCTAGTACACATGTCAGTCTCCTTGGAGAACTATAATGTGCGTTAACACAATAAAGTATCCAAGTGTTCCATGGAATTATTTGGCATTAAGGGAAACTGAACCAGGAACACCACAGAATCACTTAAAATAGGTCGTCAAGTGTGGATTGCGCTTTTCAAGAACCCGGAGAGGTTACGGATTTGGATACTGGCTATGAACATCTAAGGATTCGGGCATGGACCCAGGATTTGGACATCGACCATAAGTGGTCATGGACGTGGTTGTTGGTTGTTGGATGTGGGTGGATTAGAACTCTGTTATCGAGTTCAGATGGATATGGATTTGGCTAAGAATTTGGTTATTGGATTCGGAATCAGATGTCGACTAAGAGTAGTCGTAGACTCGGATAAAGATACGGCGATGGCATTTGGATAAAATGGGTTGGATTATGAGTCGAAAAGTATGGATATAACTAACATGCATACTTCAGTTATCGGACTTGAGGCTATTCAAAACACACATTCCAACAGCAAGGCATGTGTTGAGGGGCAAATGTTAACCAACCTTTCGACAAGGCCACGGACAGGCGGATTTAACTAAGTTGACTTCACGATTATGAGGTTGAAATATGATGGATTCGGTTCAGAGGGATGAAATTCACATAGATATGCCGCTCGGCATTGAGGTGAGGATATGACGCTCGGCATTGAGTTGTGGTTATGCTGCTTGGCATTGAGTTGAGGTTATGCAGCTCGGCATGGAGGTGAGGTTATGCCGCTCGGCATCGAGGTGAGGTTATGCCGCTCGACATCGAGGTGAGGTTATGCCGCTCGGCATGGAGTTGAGGTTATGTCGCTCGGCATTAAGGTGAGGTTATGTGTAATGACCCTGACTCGACCTTCGAAAATCGGCACCGAATATGACACTCGTATTCAAATGCCGCAGATCCAAACGTCGAATCTGGTTCGCCGGAGCTTATAACACATTAAGTACAACACAGCGGAAGAAATGAAATAATAGATATCATATACAATATTGGATACAATAACTGATACAACATGAATGGTACAACAGAATGTTACAATAGAAAGATACAATAGACATCAACACTATCCGAGATACAAAGAATAGCAGCGGAAAGATAATGCCTTCAAATGCCAAACTCCAAGGACTCCATCTCCAATCCAAAGCTAGCTCGTACAAATGCGATCCACAAATCCAAAAGGCTGGAAGCTATCGAATCTACACCTACTATGGGATTATCTGAAAAAGCCAACTCTAGACTGCCCGTGTGGGAAAATAGTGGGCACCCAGAGTTTAGGAAAGGAATAATAAACTCCAGGTCAGTCATGGGACTGGTGTGAGCAAACAAAAACATTTGGACTGTTAAAACAAACAAAAGAATTTAAATTTTAAATCCGCAATGCTTTTTGGAAAATGAAACTACCATAAGGCCTCCCGCCACACACATAATGCAAACGCAGAATTGGAGGAGATTTCTCCTTATGATAGTCAAAAATGCTTGATACGTGAAAGCCATTTAATATTATTATTATAAGTGCACAGTGGAAAATAATTTCGAAAGTATAATATTGATCCTAGCCAGCATAGGTACCATGATGCTATGCCTACTATAGCTGCCATGTTAAATGGCAGGTTCTACAACTAAAACCGTACAAGGCACGTATTGGATGAATGGATTTCCAACAAATGGTCAGGCTAAGGAACTTCCTATTGCCATATGGGAACGCCTCTGGCGGGACGCCCCGAGAACCAATCTGTTCTCTGCTGTCACAAGGCCGGCTACCCCCTTCCTGGGGAATAAAACCTGAGATATGCCACCCCCGTTCCTTTGGGACCTTTATCCGAGAGCTCTCCAACAACAACTTCACACAGTAATAATATAGTGTGTCCACATGAGTAAGTATCTGGGCTCCATACCATGATACTACCCTTTTCCAGAAGGAATGGTCATACCCTAGGGGAGCTACCCCTGAAACCTTGCCGCATCTTTCCTGTTTTGACCATTACCGTTAGTGAGGCTCGATGAGGTCTTGACCACAAAGCTACGCTTTTCCACAAAGCCATGCTTTGATCAACCAATGATCAACAAATGATCATCAACACACAGCAGCACTTAGCATGCCACACTACCAAATTGGGAGTATATCGCTGATAACCTTCAACTACATAACCTTTGAGCTCGTAAGTCTCAGAGAAGGGTGTTAAGCTAAGAGAATAAATTCTCCGCCACCAACAGATATGTATTTGAAAGGAATCGGCTTTATATCTCAAAGTGTAGTGTCAGACACAGGACCATACAAGTCTGTTCCGGGCTCGAACAGAACCGAAGGCACTTCCGAAGAAGCCCTTGCAAATCCGGGTATCCACAATCCCGATCGGACTTCCCATCACTTAGGGAATCTCTATACCGACGCGAATCAGTGCAGAGACAATCGATAGGTCATCCTATCGTTCTCGCAAATACCCGGTCTTCACCACCGGTCTTCAATGCTATCCATAACGACGTATCACATATTCGTAATGAGCTATATGACACAAAGGTCCTCTCCCGGCTAAACCGAATAGTGAGCGCAATATTTAAAAACATATGGATATGGAATTTCAGTTAAGTCACAACTTAAAAATCCAAAACTTTTTCTTTCAAAATGGTTAAACAAATCACCATTTTAAATCTTTACACAAAAAGATTTATTTCACAAAGTTCCCCCCAGTTTCACAAAGATCTATTCATGGATTTCAAAACAATTCCCATTCAATTTTGGTTAACCCAATTAAATATTTAAATTAAAGATTTATAGCTTTTCAAAACACATTTCCAAATATTTATCTAAAACATGGAAAACTATTTTCATTTTTAGACTTGAAATCCTTTAACACAAATTGGAAATTCATTCTTATGTGAAAGCTTCAATCGTTTGAAAACAAATAGTTTTTGTTTCAGAAAAATCCAATTTCATCTTTACAAGTTAAAAATTTTAGGTTAAATTTAAAGTTCCCAAAACAACGCCTTTTAAAATGGTTTAAAAACCTATATAACACATTTATAAGTTGAATACCCTTTTTTTTATACCATAGTTTCCAAATCATAGGATTCCATTTCAAATATTGAGTATAAATTTAAATTAAAATATTTAAATTTCAAAACTCAATCAAGTTATTCAAATAACTTTTATTTTTGAAATTCATTTTCCAAAAGCTTCAATTCTAATTCCAAAACTATTTTGGATTCAAAAATTCAATTTTAAACCAATTTCAAAATCTGCGACTTAACCCATTTCCACGTGCAATCCATATTTGTGTGTGTATAAGTGTGGTCCAGGGGTTTTACACAATAAAAGTGCCACATCACCAATCAACACAGATTCAATCATATCGATAAGTGGTATAACCCATAACGATTATCTTAATTCACAGATTCATAGATAAAATAAATTATCAATCACAGAGGTTACCATTATGATTCGATGTGGGTTTCGGATAACCGACTGGAATCCGACTCCCTGTCGCATCGAATTTCAAATGCCGTTTTACGGCCAAGGGTATTTACACCAAAACAGATATCACATATCAATACACAGCATATTTCAACATCACAGAATATTACAGTCCATAGATAGCAATCAATGCAAGGCAATACAATCATTCATAAACAAGCATATTTCTAATTCAAATTTAAATTAATTTAATTAATTCAAATTAAATCAATTATTTAGGAATAAATCAACTTACCTTGCTTAACCATCCATTAATTAATTAATTAATCATTTAATTAATTAATTACTTCTTAATTGACCTCATTATCAATAAATAAATCTTTATTTATTTAATTAATTACTCTTTAAAAATTAATTAGTAATTTCTAATTATTCATTATTAAAACTGGATTAAAAGTTAATTATTCATTAGTTAATTACTAGTTAATCCTTAATTTACAATTAATTAATCTTAATTAATTTGCATAATTGATCACAAATTGGAAATTATTTTAACTTAATTACTTAATTAATTAAAATAATCTTTAATCCATAAAAACTTAATTAACTTCCAAAACAAATCAATTACATTAATTACTTAAAATTATTACATATTAAAGTCATTTCTATTTTATTAAAACTTAATTACTTTTTATAAGTTCAATTAACATCTCAAATTTTAGTTATCAAAGTATAAACTCTTAATTTAAGGTTTAAGTAAACTTTTTGAAAGAAAAAGAATTTTGTAAGAAAAGATTTAAAACAGGTTCCATTTTAAATTTACAAACTTGCTTTTAAACATGATTTAAACTATTGCTTCCATTTAAAATCTTCAGTTAATTTTTTTTTCTTTTTTCTTAGTCAACCATTACAGGTTTTTATCTAAAACCTGTAACATCTTTTAAAACCCGAGCCTATTTTACATCACAACATAAATGGGCCGAAGCCCAATATAAACATCAGGAAAAAAAACGCCTCTCCCAATCTCTTCTTCTCCAAACTTCAGTAATTACCAAGTACACGATCGGACACGTGCACGTTGCACACCGCTCCAGTCGCTTCCGATCCTCACCGAGGTCACCCACAAGTCGACGGCGAACTGCTCGTGCCAAATGACCACCCACATACATGATTAATTCGATAAATCAAAAACGAAGCCCTATGGGCATCGGAACCCAAATTAGACGATCAGAAAACGCCTCATTAGGACATCCTCCAGTACCAGAATCCATGCGGCTCCATCAGAGCTTCGCCACAACCCTACGTGTCAGTTTCCCCCCAATGCGATCGCCTAGATTGCCGTGACGATGACAAAAGTTGCTCGTAAATCAAAAGAAAACCAACGTGCCCCAAAACCCTAAATGAATCCAAATCTTTGCCTATGATGAATGAAAAAATTAACTAGTATTTTTCTTGAATCCAATGACTACCCAAGCATCTTTGACAACCACACCGGAGTTCAACGCCTCGTTGATCACTGTGAATCAATGTTTTAAACATTTCTGATCAACTCAGAATTTCTTTATCAATATAAACTTTAAAATCCTGAAATGATTTTCAAAAATCGCCATTTTATAATACAAATTCGTTCCTGCAATTAAATCTCGAAATCCAGACATTTGAATTTTTGGGTTTATCTAAATTCTCTACTGTTATTTCTCTTCTTTTTTTTTATAGTACATCTCCAAAATAAAATCCTGAATTGAATTCTAATATTGATGTTATTTCATTTCCATCATCTTTCCTTTAGAAATTGTAGCCTACAACTAAATAAATGGAGAGCAAATTTGATTTTTATCTCAGGTTGTAACCTGTAACAACAGAGTATAGGTATAAATACATATACCAGACATGCATTGTATAAATATATAGCCTAATTCAATTCTAACCAAGTGAATATATCCAGACAAACACATGCACACAGTAACGAAAGATGAAAGATCGAAAATTTGCTCACCTACTCAAAAAGACAGAGGCCAGGCATTATTTTACTGATGTTTTTGAACCTATGTTGTTTTTGTATTACTGATTTAAAAGGATCAGAGCAATTAGAATTGGGATTTGAACCCTTTTTTTTTTTTAAAAAAAAAACAGGTTTAAAGCCTGTAAATGTTGAACAGAGGCTATCTGCATATTTTACAAAATTGCAGACAAGTATACCTACATGCAAGAACATTTGCACAATCACACAAGCCTATTTCACTTCATAGCTTCAAAGACTTCCACACACTTTCGGATATAACAAACTTAAGAATTAAAAAGGGTAGTTTTTCTCACAGTTTTTTTTTCTTTTCTTTTTTTTTTCCTACCAGAGGCCTTAATATCTATTTCCAGATTTATGCATAAAGAAGATGTATACACACAGGCATAACCCAACATCATAATAATCAGATCATCACATGCAACAGATATTCAAACAAACCTAAGGCTTTAAGATTAAAGGGTTGCTCACCTGTATATTTGACAGAGGACCAAGAACAAAGAAACTGAAGATGATCAAGCTTGCCTTTTTGGCTTGAAAGATCTGAAAACTAATGTTGAATCTTTACATTTGTTTCTTTGAATTACTTTATCTTCTCTCTGGTTTTGATTCCCAAGCTAAGACTTTGCTTTACATAACTTCAGGTTGAAAAAAAAAATTCTTTCCTTTTTATAAAACACATCTGCAAATTTTTCTGAATTTGTTTTTTTATGTTAAAAGTTGATTTTGAAACCATAATTTATTAAACTATGAGATATAAAATTCACCTGAGATCTGCTTTGAATTTGCATGCTGTAGTTTGATTGCTTTAGTATTGTGACTTTGAATCTCAGGTTGCTATTCCTTTTCTTTTTCCTCCTTTTATTTTGAAATTTAAATCTGCAACTTGAGATTATGACACTTTGTTTAATCTCTATTGCATGCTCTTGTTTTCATTAATGTTTGAAAAATTCAAACTAAAAATTTTTAAAAGAAAATTTTACTTGCCTTTACTATTTATTTCCAGGTTTTCAGTTTTTCTTCCAGACTTCTTTTCCTATTTCCCAAATCTGTTTTGCTTGATTAAGTTTGAGATGCTCTGATTCTTGTTGAGTTGCTTCTAGCTTTTGTTTTGAATCTGAACTTTGATTTGCTCAGGTTCTGTTTGAATCTTCTTCCAGATTTTCATTTGCATTGAGTTGTTGTTTGTTTTTTTTTTCTTCAACAGCCTTGATATTGAGAATTGTGGAGGCAAATCTTATTCTCAGATTTGCTAAGATAGCCATGATTACACATGGGAAAATGAAAAGCTTCTTGAAATTCCAAATTTGATTATTTTTTTTTAAAAAATGGTGATGCCATTTGTAAGAAAGCACTATAACCTTTAGATTTTGTTAACCCCTGCACTCCATCTCTCATGTGCATGTATGTATATGTTTACATTTATTTTAAATTTCAATTCAAGTTTCAATTCAAATTGAATTATAACCACTTATGTATATTTACATATATTCATATCCAAACATTTTTTTTGAAAAGAAATTATATTTAAAAATTTACATTCATATATATTTTTATTATTTATTTTGTACAATTCTACAAAAAGAAAAGAATGGATTCAAACACTTTGATTTCATATTAACAATTAGTCACACTTATTTATGTATGAAAATTTAACTTAAAAATAATATTATGAAAATTAATACATCTTCCAAATAAAATTAATATTTTAGAAAACAACTATCACTATCATTTTATTAATCTCAAGCTTTTAAATTCTATTTTTATTTTTAATACATTTTATTTTGAAATTCAATATTTATTTTATAAATCACCTATCCTTAAATTTCTAATATAAATTACTATTTAAAATCAAAATTATTTATTTATTCTAGAAAATTTTCTAGTTAAATCACAATTTATTCCCAAAAATTAATTTAATTGCCAAATTAAACTTGATGAATTTTCAGGAATGTTACAGGTTTCCCCCCTTAAAAGAATTTCGTCCTCGAAATTGCAAGGAAGACGAGAAAGAATAGATGATAGGTAAGGAAATGATTGATCAGATCAGACCGAAATATTTATTCTGCATTCGGTTTACCAAATCAGAATATCGACAATATGAGAACAACCTCATACAACTATTTCACAAGATACTCGGGCTCACCTGTCTACGAATATGCAAGGGCATTGATTAGTTCGAAGGGATAACTAATCGTTCGTAGAATATAACGGATCCCAGAGAATAGATAGATGGGCTTAATTTTCAACAATTCCCAAATGCTAGATATGGATAACAAATTCGGGTCGGAATACCCCAAAGTATATGGACTTTGATATACATACTAAATTACAATTTTTTAAATTTGGTTTAACCAATATTGTTTTATTTATACAATTCAAATTTAGCTTTACATTCTATTAACCAATTTAACTCAATTTAAAATTTTCAATTTATTTAATTCAAATCTTCAAATTCATTAGAGTTTAGAACTAAAAGCTGATAAGAAACCGATGAAGAAACGAAGTAAGAATTTTCCTGCAACGATTCGTAGGGCCATCATCACACCGAAACTTCTTTCTGGAGCAGCTGCGAAGCAATCAAAAGAATACGAAATCGAATCAAAGGAGATTGATAGAGAAAAGTTGTTTCTGCCATTGCGAGGTATTGACCATTGGTAGTGGTATTCCCCCGTCCCCTATCTCGTCCCCTTCTCGCACTCATACTCACTATCAATGGATAGTAAGAGGATTTACTGAGGCATTCGAATGGATATCTTAGGGATATACTCATTCTAGGGTATAGTTCACCCTATCTCTAATGAGCTACTTAATGTGTTATACTCCTGAGCTAAAGTTTTAACCTTCAGCTCTGATACCACTATAACGACCCTGACTCGACCTTCGAAAATCGGCACCGAATATGACACTCGTATTCAAATGCCGCAGATCCAAACGTCGAATCTGGTTCGCCGGAGCTTACAACACATTAAGTACAACACAGCGGAAGAAATGAAATAACAGATATCATATACAATATTGGATACAATAACTGATACAACATGAATGGTACAACAGAATGTTACAATAGTAAGATACAATAGACATCAACACTATCCGAGATACAAAGAATAGCAGCGGAAAGATAATGCCTTCAAATGCCAAACTCCAAGGACTCCATCTCCAATCCAAAGCTAGCTCGTACAAATGCGATCCACAAATCCAAAAGGCTGGAAGCTATCGAATCTACACCTACTATGGGATTATCTGAAAAACCCAACTCTAGACTGCCCGTGTGGGAAAATAGTGGGCACCCAGAGTTTAGGAAAGGAATAATAAACTCCAGGTCAGTCATGGGACTGGTGTGAGCAAACAAAAACATTTGGACTGTTAAAACAAACAAAAGAATTTAAATTTTAAATCCGCAATGCTTTTTGGAAAATGAAACTACCATAAGGCCTCCCGCCACACACATAATGCAAACGCAGAATTGGAGGAGATTTCTCCTTATGATAGTCAAAAATGCTTGATACGTGAAAGCCATTTAATATTATTATTATAAGTGCACAGTGGAAAACAATTTCGAAAGTATAATATTGATCCTAGCCAGCATAGGTACCATGATGCTATGCCTACTATAGCTGCCATGTTAAATGGCAGGTTCTACAACTAAAACCGTACAAGGCACGTATTGGATGAATGGATTTCCAACAAATGGTCAGGCTAAGGAACTTCCTATTGCCACATGGGAACGCCTTTGGCGGGACGCCCCGAGAACCAACCTGTTCTCTGCTGTCACAAGGCAGGCTACCCCCTTCCCGGGGAATAAAACCTGAGATATGCCACCCCCGGTCCTTTGGGACCTTTATCCGAGAGCTCTCCAACAACAACATCACACAGTAATAATATAGTGTGTCCACATGAGTAAGTATCTGGGCTCCATACCATGATACTACCCTTTTCCAGAAGGAATGGTCATACCCTAGGGGAGCTACCCCTGAAACCTTGCCGCATCTTTCCTGTTTTGACCATTACCGGTTTGTGAGGCTCGATGAGGTCTCGACCACAAAGCTATGCTTTTCCACAAAGCCATGCTTTGATCAACCAATGATCAACAAATGATCATCAACACACAGCAGCACTTAGCATGCCACACTACCAAATTGGGAGTATATCGCTGATAACCTTCAACTACATAACCTTTGAGCTCGTACGTCTCAGAGAAGGGTGTTAAGCTAAGAGAATAAATTCTCTGCCACCAACAGATATGTATTTGAAAGGAATCAGCTTTATATCTCAAAGTGTAGTGTCAGACACACGACCATACAAGTCTGTTCCGGGCTCGAACAGAACCGAAGGCACTTCCGAAGAAGCCCTTGCAAATCCGGGTATCCACAATCCCGATCGGACTTCCCATCACTTAGGGAATCTCTATACCGGCGCGACTCAGTGCAGAGACAATCGATAGGTCATCCTATCGTTCTCGCAAATACTCGGTCTTCACCACTGGTCTTCAATGCTATCCATAACGACGTATCACATATTCGGAATGGGCTATATGACACAAAGGTCCTCTCCCGGCTAAATCGAATAGTGAGCGCAATATTTAAAAACATATGGATATGGAATTTCAGTTAAGTCATAACTTAAAAATCCAAAACTTTTTCTTTCAAAATGGTTAAACAAATCACCATTTTAAATCTTTACACAAAAAGATTTATTTCACAAAGTTCCCCCCAGTTTCACAAAGATCTATTCATGGATTTCAAAACAATTCCCATTCAATTTTGGTTAACCCAATTAAATCTTTAAATTAAAGATTTATAGCTTTTCAAAACACATTTCCAAAGATTTATCTAAAACTTGGAAAACTATTTTCATTTTTAGACTTGAAATCCTTTAACACAAATTGGAAATTCATTCTTATGTGAAAGCTTCAATCGTTTGAAAACAAATAGTTTTTGTTTCAGAAAAATCCAATTTCATCTTTACAAGTTAAAAATTTTAGGTTAAATTTAAAGTTCCCAAAACAACGCTTTTTAAAATGGTTTAAAAACCTATATAACACATTTATAAGTTGAATACCCCTTTTTTTATACTATAGTTTTCAAATCATAGGATTCGATTTCAAATATTGAGTATAAATTTAAATTAAAATATTTAAAGTTCAAAACTCAATCAAGTTATTCAAATAACTTTTGTTTTTGAAATTCATTTTCCAAAAGCTTCAATTCTAATTCCAAAACTATTTTGGATTCAAAAATTCAATTTTAAACCAATTTCAAAATCTACGACTTAACCCATTTCCACGTGCAATCCATATTTGTGTGTGTATAAGTGTGGTCCAGGGGTTTTACACAATAAAAGTGCCACACCACCAATCAACACAGATTCAATCATATCGATAAGCGGTATAACCCATTACGCTTATCTTAATTCACAGATTCATAGATAAAATAAATTATCAATCACAGAGGTGACCATTATGATTCGATGTGGGTTTCGGATAACCGACTGGAATCCGACTCCCTGTCGCATCGAATTTCAAATGCCGTTTTACGGCCAAGGGTATTTACACCAAAACAGATATCACAGATCAATACACAGCATATTTCAACATCACAGAATATTACAGTCCATAGATAGCAATCAATGCAAGGCAATACAAACATTCATAAACAAGCATAGTTCTAATTCAAATTTAAATTAATTTAATTAATTCAAATTAAATCAATTATTTAGGAATAAATCAACTTACCTTGCTTAACCATCCATTTATTAATTAATTAATCATTTAATTAATTAATTACTTCTTAATTGACCTCATTATCAACAAATAAATCTTTATTTATTTAATTAATTACTCTTTAAGAATTAATTAGTAATTTCTAATTATTCATTATTAAAACTGGATTAAAAGTTAATCATTCCTTAGTTAATTACTAGTTAATCCTTAATTTACAATTAATTAATCTTAATTAATTTGCATAATTGATCACAAATTGGAAATTATTTTATCTTAATTACTTAATTAATTAAAATAATCTTTAATCCATAAAAACTTAATTAACTTCCAAAACAAATCAATTACATTAATTACTTAAAATTATTACATATTAAAGTCATTTCTATTTTATTAAAACTTAATTACTTTTTGTAAGTTCAATTAACATCTCAAATTTTAGTTATCAAAGTATAAACTCTTAATTTAAGGTTTAAGTAAACTTTTCGAAAGAAAAAGAATTTTGTAAGAAAAGATTTAAAACAGGTTCCATTTTAAATTTACAAACTTGCTTTTAAACATGATTTAAACTATTGCTTCCATTTAAAATCTTCAGTTAATTTTTTTTCTTTTTTCTTAATCAACCATTACAGGTTTTTAACTAAAACCTGTAACATCTTTTAAAACCCGAGCCTATTTTACATCACAACATAAATGGGCCGAAGCCCAATATAAACATCAGGAAAAAAAACGCCTCTCCCAATCTCTTCTTCTCCAAACTTCAGTAATTACCAAGTACACGATCGGACACGTGCACGTTGCACACCGCTCCAGTCGCTTCCGATCCTCACCGAGGTCACCCACAAGTCGACGACGAACTGCTCGTGCCAAATGACCACCCACATACATGATTAATTCGATAAATCAAAAACGAAGCCCTATGGGCATCGGAACCCAAATTAGACGATCAGAAAACGCCTCATTAGGACATCCTCCAGTACCAGAATCCACGCGGCTCCATCAGAGCTTCGCCACAACCCTACGTGTCAGTTTCCCCCCAATGCGATCGCCCAGATTGTCGTGACGATGACAAAAGTTGCTCGTAAATCAACAGAAAACCAACGTGCCCCAAAACCCTAAATGTATCCAAATCTTTGCCTATGATGAATGAAAAAATTAACTAGTATTTTTCTTGAATCCAATGACTACCCAAGCATCTCTGACAACCACATCGGAGTTCAACGCCTCGTTGATCACTGTGAATCGATGTTTTAAACATTTCTGATCAACTCAGAATTTCTCTATCAATATAAACTTTAAAATCCTGAAATGATTTTCAAAAATCGCCATTTTATAATACAAATTCGTTCGTGCAATTAAATCTCGAAATCCAGACATTTGAATTTTTGGGTTTATCTAGATTCTCTACTGTTATTTCTCTTCTTTTTTTAGTAGATCTCCAAAATAAAATCCTGAATTGAATTCTAATATTGATGTTATTTCATTTCCATCATCTTTCCTTTAGAAATTGTAGCCTACAACTAAATAAATGAAGAGCAAATTTGATTTTTATCTCAGGTTGTAACCTGTAACAACAGAGTATAGGTATATATACATATACCAGACATGCATTGTATAAATATATAGCCTAATTCAATTCTAACCAAGTGTATATATCCAGACAAACACATGCACACAGTAACGAAAGATGAAAGATCGAAAATTTGCTCACCTGCTCAAAAAGACAGAGGCCAGGCATTATTTTACTGATGTTTTTGAACCTATGTTGTTTTTGTATTACTGATTCAAAAGGATCAGAGCAATTAGAATTGGGATTTGAACCTTTTTTTTTAAAAAAAAAACAGGTTTAAAGCCTGTAAATGTTGAACAGAGGCTATCTGCATATTTTCCAAAATTGCAGACAAGTATACCTACATGCAGGAACATTTGCACAATCACACAAGCCTGTTTCACTTCATAGCTTCAAAGACTTCCACACACTTTCGGATATAACAAACTTAAGAATTAAAAAGGGTAGTTTTTCTCACAGTTTTTTTTCTTTTCTTTTTTTTTTCCTACCAGAGGCCTTAATATCTATTTCCAGATTTATGCATAAAGAAGATGTATACACACAAGCATAACCCAACATCATAATGATCAGATCATCACATGCAACAGATATTCAAACAAACCTAAGGCTTTAAGATTAAAGGGTTGCTCACCTGTATATTTGACAGAGGACCAAGAACAAAGAAACTGAAGATGATCAAGCTTTCCTTTTTGGCTTGAAAGATCTGAAAACTAATGTTGAATCTTTACATTTGTTTCTTTGAATTACTTTATCTTCTCTCTGGTTTTGATTCCCAGGCTAAGACTTTGCTTTACATAACTTCAGGTTGAAAAAAAAAATTCTTTCCTTTTTATAAAGCACATCTGCAAATTTTTCTGAATTTGTTTTTTTATGTTAAAACTTGATTTTGAAACCATAATGTATTAAACTATGAGATATAAAATTCACCTGAGATCTGCTTTGAATTTGCATGTTGTAGTTTGATTGCTTTAGTATTGTGACTTTGAATCTCAGGTTGCTATTCCTTTTCTTTTTCCTCCTTTTATTTTGAAATTTAAATCTGCTACTTGAGATTATGACACTTTGTTTAATCTCTATTGCATGCTCTTGTTTTCATTAATGTTTGAAAAATTCAAACTAAAAATTTTTAAAAGAAAATTTTACTTGCCTTTACTATTTGTTTCCAGGTTTTTAGTTTTTCTTCCAGACTTCTTTTCCTGTTTCCCAAATCTGTTTTGCTTGATTAAGTTTGAGATGCTCTGATTCTTGTTGAGTTGCTTCTAGCTTTTGTTTTGAATCTGAACTTTGATTTGCTCAGGTTCTGTTTGAATCTGCTTCCATATTTTCATTTGCATTGACTTTTTCTTTTCTTTGCTTTTTTTTTCCTTTTTGCATTTTGAACTAAGTTGTTGTTTGTTTTTTTTTCTTCAACAGCCTCGATATTGAGAATTGTGGAGGCAAATCTTATTCTCAGATTTGCTAAGATAGCCATGATTACACATGGGAAAATGAAAAGCTTCTTGAAATTCCAAATTTGATTATTTTTTTTAAAAAATGGTGATGCCATTTGTAAGAAATCATTATAAACTTTAGATTTTGTTAACCCCTGCACTTCATCTCTCATGTGCATGTATGTATATGTTTACATTTATTTTAAATTTCAATTCAAGTTTCAATTCAAATTGAATTATAACCACTTATGTATATTTACATATATTCATATCCAAACATTTTTTTTTGAAAAGAAATTATATTTACAAATTTACATTCATATATATTTTTATTATTTATTTTGTACAATTCTACAAAAAGAAAAGAATGGATTCAAACACTTTGATTTCATATTAACAATTAGTCACACTTATTTATGTATGAAAATTTAACTTAAAAATAATATTATGAAAATTAATACATCTTCCAAATAAAATTAATATTTTAGAAAACAACTATTACTATCATTTTATTAATCTCAAGCTTTTAAATTCTATTTTTATTTTTAATACATTTTATTTTGAAATTCAATATTTATTTTATAAATCACCTATCCTTAATTTCTAATATAAATTACTATTTAAAATCAAAATTATTTATTTATTGTAGAAAATTTTCTAGTTAAATCACAATTTATTCCCAAAAATTAATTTAATTGCCAAATTAAACTTGATGAATTTTCAGGAATGTTACATTATGGCCCTTGGCATTGGGTTGAGGTTATGCCGCTCGGAATCGAGGAGAGGTTATGCCGCTCGGCATCGTGGTGATGTTATGCCGCTCGGCATGAAGTTGAGGTTATGCCGCTCGGCATTGAGGTGAGGTATGCCCCGTGGCATTGAGTTGAGTTTATGCCGCTCGACATTGTGGTGAGGCTACGCCGCTCGACATTTATGAGCTCAGGGTCGTTTGGCATGGGACGAATGTATCTCAGTGGAAGGTCGTTCGACATGGGACGAATATGGCTCGGTGGAAGGTCGTTCGGCCTTGGAGTTATATGGTTCGGTGGAAGGTTTTGATGGGCCTATACCGTTCAGAAAGCCCAACAACTCAGGATTTCCTATAAATACAGCATATGGAGGTTCAAAAAAGGGATCTTCCTTCAACTCTCGGACTTTCTCTTCTCTAAGGCTAGGACACTTAGCTGTTGTCAAACTTTGGATTGTAACTGTAATCAATTATGACAACAATAAAAATGAAATTTCTATAGTGGACGTAAATCGGAGTTAGTCGAACCACTATAAAACCTATTGTTCTTTACTGCTATCGTTTTAATTTTTATTGTTCTTCACATTTATACTCTCTACATACAATCTATCTGTAAGTTGTGACCAGTACTTGGTGCTTTCTTCTGGATTTGGGTGTTAGTGACCAATTTTGACGCTAACAATAATTTTCTTATGACTACAAATTTTGGCAATTATTATCATATAACATATTATTTAACGGTTTTCTATTTCAATAAGCTTTAAATTAGTTTACTTAATTAATTATATCATCATACAACAAAGTATATAATAGAAACCAAATACCGTTATTACGAATAATATTGGTTATAAAGTTAAATGTATTATTAAATTATATAATTGCTCATAGAACATACCCTATACTGTCTTAATTTTTAATATATGAGATTAGTACACAAGTGCTATAAAATGAAGAAAGTAGAAGACACAAAATGAAGAAAATAGAAGCCATTAGAGAGAGACAAAAGATATATTATTCATTTCAGAGAATAGACAATATTTACATTACATGGTCTCCTTTATATAAAAACTTCAGAGTAAAGGGTTTAACTTATTCAAAGATGTGGGACTAAACAAAACAATGTAAAAGCATATTCATTTCATGATTTACATATATTGTAACACTCCCCCTTGAATATGTGTGTTCGAAATCTTTAATGCTCTGATAACTTGAAATTTTCCCTTTTGAAACGTGTATCATGATTGCACCCCCTCCCCCTCATTATTATCTTGCTTGCATTTATCTATTCAGTCGATATGGATAGTGTCCGTTGCCTCATTAAAAACCTCTGTAAGGAAAACCCAATGGAAAAAACCATAAAAGAGGAAAAGAGTGCAACTTGTGAAATCATTGATATCATACTAAAAATTATATTCATTCTAAGAGTTTGATACTTCAGGACCAAAAAATTGTCTAGTTAAACCCTTACTAAGAAAAACCCAATGGGAAAAATCTTAATGAAGAAAAAAAAGAGTACAATGACATATATTATTTTCTCATTTCTTCAAATGAAGTTGATACTTTTGGATCAAACAAATGCCTCATTAAAACCGTACTAAGAAAAACCCTATGGGAAAAATCTTAATGAAGAAATAAGAGTACAATATAGTATGACATATTTCAATAATTTACAGAATTAATTAGAGTTTGATATTTCTGGATCAATATAATACTTCATTAAAAACCTTACAAAGGAACTCGCAACGGAAAAACCTTAGTCAAGGATAAAAATACAATTTAAATAACATATTTGAGATGTTATTTATTGAAAAGACGTTTGATTCTTCTCGATCAAGATAATGTCTAGTTAAAACCTTAGTAAGAAAAACCCAGTGGGAAATATCTTAAATAAGGAAAATGAGTACATTGTAACTTATTTTCAAATGTTATTGGGGACTTGATACTTCTGGATCAAGATAACGCCTCATTAAAATCTTACTAATAAAAACCTATTGGGAAAAATCTTAGTTAAGGAAAAAGAGTGCGGTATAAAATACTTATAGATGCTCCCCTTTATTTAAAGTTTCCTCTGAATTCATATTCGTCTTTCGATAAATCAAATTGGTTATAGATACATCTGGATCCATAAATATGTATCTCATTAATAATACAATTTATTAATAGTTTTCTTCGATACAATCAAAATTTCCAATCCAAATATGATTTGCATTTTATGTATTTTTTTTGCTACCTTTATGAAAAACACATCATATGTTTTCATTTTTATGCTTCAAATCAGTTTCGCATATTGCAACTACATCTTTGATGAGTATTAAAAGTTCTTTTACAACAATACTTAAAAGAAGGAAGTAATCTATTCATCTTAAAGTGCATCAAGATTTTCATTACAACGATACTTAGAAGAAGGTTGTAGTCAACATTCCATGTTCTTTGCATTCTTTATAATCATCAAAGTTATTAATATTCTTCAGGAATAATTTTTGCATGTCGCAACTAACATTTCAATGTATGTTAAAAGTTTCATTACAACGATACTTAAAAATAGGAAGTAATCTACTCGTCATGAATTATATCAAGATTTTCATTACAACAATACTCAAAAGTAGGTTGTAATCTACGCTTCTTGTTCTTTGCATTCTTTATAACCACAAAAGTTATTTATATTCTTCAGGAATTTGTATACTTTCATCATTTAATATGATTTAAACCACATTTATACCTTCGGGGTATATTAAGCATTTCAAGTACTTTCGCTACTTTGCGGACTATATGTCCATATTTCTCTATTGGTAAGGGATTCATGATGACGAGTCATGTTTCCCCTAATTCAAGATCCTTAATCTATTTATAAACATAAGCCCTTTTTTTAACATCAATAATTATTTCTTGTCAGTTCTAGACATGATTTAGTGAGATCTCTTTAATCATCATGTTTTAGGTACCTAAACCACGTTTAGGATAATTTTAAAATCATGTCATTAGTCTCTTCAAGAAAACCCATAAATGTTTCTTCAAGAACACTCATCTCTTTTATTTGGCATCTCTGTTACTCACTCCAAAAGTATTTCAAACTGACTTTTGTACCATATTTCTGATGTGGTTTACACTTTTTAATCCTTCAGGGATTCAAATCTATATTGAAGAAAGTATATTGGGGATATTATAAATATTTATTCAAGCGACTTAATATTTTGTATCATTATACATGTTAACAAATATTTGACAGTGATGATCAAAATGAACTTGTATCGTTTTATCCTCCCCCTCAATATTGACAAACATTGTCACATTAAATAATAATCATCGTTGGATTCTCATTTTGATCCATTATCATATGCTACTAGCAAATACACCATATATTAATAATAGGTGGATAATTCTTTCATCAATTGATAAGATGCATTCTAGTGACATTTGTGAGCTTTTGGCTCAAGTTTAAATATGGGATTCAATTATGCCAAATTTCGTGAAATATAATCTTGTTGAAATTGCAACAATTTTTTTTGAAATAAGCTTTTGTCTTTCAATTTTAGAAATAATGCAAAGATATTCTTCGGCGTTTTCATTATAGTTCCAATATGGTAGCCATTCATTAATGTATCCTCAAAACTCAACAAATTTCTTTTAAATTTGCTTGAGTATAATGTATTTTGAATCAATATATATGTACCATTTGGTAATACTATATGGGCTCTTCCGGACCCTTCAATTATATTAGCAAATTTGCTATGACTGAAATGTTTATCAACATATTTTGAGATAGTTCGGAGAAAAAAATTTGGTTTTTGAAAATAATGTGAGTAGTTACACAATCTAGTAGGCATACATTATCACTCAAATATTGGTGGTCCATATCTTAAGAACTAAAGACTATATAGTTAGTCAACTACTAATTTATAAGCATAAATAAATGCTACTACTTTCCAAAAATTTAAAATAGACTATTGATTAAAGCCAACTTTATCGGTATATTATTTCAATTAGTTATGAAAGGAAAAACATGCAAGCACCAACTTCCAACTGATTTATTGAACTGGAATAAAATAAAATCCACATAACAGACTTCAGGCTGCAACTATTGATCAATTCGACCATATCAATTATCATTGCACTTAGATTTTCATCATTAATGAAGATTTCTGTCATTAGCTTCGAAGAAATGACCTAACTTCAGGTTAGTATTACCAGAAAATCCTTTCACATAATTTTAGTTTAGAAGTAATCCTAAATATAGAGGAATTGTATTTCCTAACAGATTTAAAGACTTGAAACTTCAAGTTCAACCATTCGTGTCTAGTTTTTAGAAGTGTGACCATATTTTGGTGGTCATAACGCTCCTTCAAGGAGTTCCATAGGTAAAGATGATCTTTTTCAGTTAAATGTTTTATTTGAAGTTTGTCATGGATATGACACCTTAAAATATAAGATAATTGTTTTATCCTATTAGATTGTCATTTTTATGGCATTTTCTAACCAACGAGATGGTAATTGGATGTCAACATCCAATATCTATGACAAAAAGTTATCTTCTAATAAGTCCATAGCTTTGAATTCAAGCTTGGCTGTGTTTATCATATTACCAACTATAAGTGGAAAAAAAATGCATAAGTATCAAAATATTGTTCATGGGTATATAATCAATGCATTTCATAAAATAAGAAACCATATCTGATAGTAGCTACAGTGAAAGAATAAAAACATTAATGCAAAATAGTAAAAGACAATCAAATATAATACATAAAAGCGACTATAATTTCTTATTTACATCCTTTTGATAGCTGTAGATCCAATCTCGTTAATTGCATTCATTACTTTCCTTGAAAATGCAAAACTATCATTGAAAATATGGAAAGCCCATTATATGGATTTATTGGTGGAGAAGGGATGAATTATAATCAAAGATTGTGCTGACTTGATTATGTTTACTTTCATAATATAGGCAAATTTACGAATATGAATATGTAGTATTAAATACCATTTATTAATTCATAACAACTGCAATAGTGAGAAACATGAATATGTAACATGTATATACGTTATAATCCTTGTCAGCAATAAGCGATATAAAAGAAGAATAAATGTATGAAGTATTCATACGCATCTTCGTTGGACCATTCTCATTAATCAATTAATTTTATTTAATGATTTATTAATTGCTACTGATTAATATATGCGGTTATTTACATATTGTAAGCTAAACAAAGAGAGGAAATTTGTACATCACATAGTGTACGAATAATATAATGAAAAACATAATAGTTTTACTTGGCAACTAAAAAGTATGTTGTATGTGTTACAGCTATTGATAACATCAATAAGTATATTTTTGTGACATGACAATAATAGGTAAAAGATTATGCATATAAAATAGTAAACACTGGAATAGCTCTTCACTGGAAGAGGAAAGATGAATGAGTTTTATATATAATACAACATAATTGATGTGTGTATAAATATTAACATTCATTTTATGAAGAATCCAAAATACCCACTTGATGAGATAAAGGAAAGAAACTTGATCTATTATATTTTACCTTTTAAAAGACATGATTGGATGCATGGAAGAAGGAAATAAATTAGGAAATAAACTTCATATAGAATACCTTGTTTTCTATTAAAAAGAAAGATAGTAGGAATGTAGATATATTTCTATGTATTTATTTGGTTTAGTAAAAGCACCAAATATATCAACAAATCTCTTCTGGAGATTTTATCATCATCATCATCATCATCGTCATCATTTTTATTGTCACCACTTCTAGAGTGAACAAATTTATGTACATTTATTTGGTTTAGTAGTTAATACCATTGATAAATATTTTTAGAACTTCAGGTTCCAATTTTAATTTAAAATAAAATCTTTGTTTAGTACTTTAGATCTTAAATGGTACAACTTGATTTTCATTATCAAACTTCAGGTTTGATTGCAATTAGAATTTACCATAATCTGAATTAGCTTTTCTAATAATTCAAAGCTTCACATTTCAAATTTATATATTTGAGTTTTGATATATAAACTCTATTTTTAGGAATGCAAACTTATATGCATAATTTTTATTTGAGAACGTCGTGTCCTAAATAAAGTGAAATAAGAGCACTCTTCATAATTGTATTCGAACATGGGAATCATAATACTATTTCTCTTCGAGGAAATAGTATTTACCACATTTGTAATGTAATTTCAGCATATTATTTTCATGTTATGTCTTCTGGACATATCAACATCTTCTTTTGGAATTGCTCACTTTTGTTTCATGGCTTTATTTCAGCTTATGAAAATTTTAATCTTTCACCTTCACACATATGAACTTTATGTTCTTATTCTTTCATATAGACTTAATACGATCTTCAAGATATGTATTGCTCTTATATTTGTTTTTTTAAGAAACAGTGAAATATATCTTCTGGAAATATAAACCATGTGGTAAAATTATTTCTGCAGTTCTCATTCAAAACGAAATCCAAACAAAATATTTCAAAATGAAATCCTTTTTTCTTCTAAACAATGTAACGTGATCTAAAAATTTAGATCTACAATTAAATGAGGTCTAAAATGATAAGATTAATAGAGCAAGATCTATGAGGTAAGATTTGTGTATATATATATGTACACATATCTATGTATGTATGTATGTATACATATGTATATAATGAAATCTAGAAAATTAGATCTATGATAGAAAAGATCTAAAAAGAAAATTAACAGAATAAGGTGAGAAATTACATTTTAGTCTATGGAACAACTTTAGTCTCAGACCAAATTTAAAATTGTCACAAAAAATGGATATACATGAATGACAATTAAATAAGAGATCCGATGATTAAGATCTACAGATCTAAAAATATATCATATGAACATGATAGTAAAATCTATAAGAGATCTGAAAAATTAGAATAAAAAATAAGATCTACCACAAAACAAGATCTGAAATACATGGACAAAAAAATAAGATGTACAAATACAATCAGATCCAAATAATTAGATCAACGATACAATGAGATCTAAAAGAAAAAAATTAATAGAATGAGACCTGAAAATTTTGATCAATTAGATCAGAAAGATAGCTTACCGTTTAGAAGATTTATAAGAGCTTCGTGCTAATAACGTGTTATAAAATGAAGAAAGTTAAAACAACCCGGGATTTTGAAGATTACCGTTAATATTAAATTATAATGCAAATTATAATTTAATATTGTGATTAAAAATGAATTGGATAATAAAATGAGGGATTATATTATTTATTTTATATAAACAATATCTTGATGAATATAATTTGGGATTTGAATTTTAAATAAGTCATATTATTTTATTTGAAGCCTATTTCAATATTTGATGGTTGAAAAAAAAGTGTAAATGAATGAAATAAAGTTTGAAAAACTTTATTTTTAGATTTGGACTGAAAGTAAATAATTATGATGGTTTAATTTTAGTTAATTAGTAATATTGGAAATTTATTCCAATGTTAGCCTTCTATTGTAAAATAAAAGGAAAAATATGAAGAAAATAAAATTTGGAAGTGTAATTAGGCTTGGAATGATGTATTAGTATTATAAAAATGTTAAAACATTGTAATACACTTCATTAGACTTAAAAATAAATTGGTTGAAATGGATGAAAATAGTGATATTTCACTAAAAATAGGAATATTGGTAAATATTGTTAAAAAATTGTGTTATATGGAGAAAATAATATTTTTAATTGGAAAAAATATCTTGATGATTAAAAAGTGTTAAATTGATTTATTGCAATTTATTTGACATGAAATAAATTTTTGTTTAAGTTATTGCATTAAAAATAGTGTTTTTATACTAAAATGGTGTAATTTGTAAAATATTGTCAAAAATAGTGTTTTATTTATAAAAATAACTTTTTATTGTCGAAATAAATTTTATTTTTTTATATAACAACAATTTTATTACAAACAATTTGTTGTAGATATTTTATTTGGTTAAAAATGAGAAAACTAGTGTATAAATTGATTGAATGGGTTAAATATGTATATAACATAGGAATTTCTCTAAGTATATTAGTCTTGGGCTCATCAGGATAAGGTTTGAATCCATTAACTCCCTCTAGAACCATCTAGAAAAGAGGAAATAGGTGTACATACCTTTTTTCTCATCTTCCTCCCCAAAACAAAAGACACAGTAAATAGAGAGAAAGAAAAACAATGTTTTTCCCTAATTAACTCTCAATTCCACTCAATTTCGCCGTTATTCAAGAAGAACTTCACCAAAATAAGAATAGAGAAAGGATTTCTCCTTTAAGCTTCAATATTTCTTCACAAATTTGGGTGTTTGCAATCTAAAATCAAAGGTGAGTTTAAAACTCACAATTTCTAGCTTTGATTGAGATTTCAAGGTAAGAAATCTCAATTTTGTTTGTTGCATGTTTATTTATGAAATTTTCGTCAGTAAATTGGGCAAATCTCTTTCGGATTAAGTCGGAATCCAATAATTTTAGATGTTCTAGAAAGCATAGACATAGATCTACAAGTTTCATGTTTTGAGTTTTCTAAAATTTTGAAGTTTTCTTGATCAAAATCGTGCTTGTTTGTTGCTGTCTCGGGAGCAAATTGACAGCAGCGATAATCATAGGCCAGAGAAGTGTTTTAGCCATAAATTTTTCGTTTCTCATCCAATTCAGGTCAAAAAAAATTTCTAGAAAATATATTCAATAAGGAGTAATTTAGCTTCAGCTTTCAGTCTGATATTTTACTATTTGATTGACCTAAAACATATTTGTAAGCAGAAGTATAGTTATGTCTTTGACAGAATTTCGTGAGTTTGAATCTGATATTGTTTGAGCTATATCTTTCACGATTTTGATTGAAATTCGATAATTTATAATCTTTCGATGAGCACAATTCATGTACTACAACTTTCACTCATTGAGTTTTCTGTAATTTTTAGGTTAACTATGTCAAAATTGAATTTTTTTTACTGCTATCCCGAGAGCAAAACTATTATTTGCTCTGTGTTTGAAACTGAGACGAAATTAGCTTTAACTTCTTTGTTTCCTATCCGAATTTGATAATTTTGGATGTTCTGCAAAGATTAGATCATGTGCTATAAGTTTCATTCATTGTATTTTCTGTAATTTTGAAGTTTGCTTGGTCGAAATTATAATTGTATGTTGCTGTCCTGAGAGCAAAATGACAGCAACAACAATCGTTGACCTTTGAATTGTATTAGCTCGTTTTTGCTCTCATTCTCTTCGGTTTTGATGATGATTTTGAGATATTTTTAGAGCTATGATGCCAATCAATAGGCTAGCTATATTTGGAGAATTTGAAATTTAAATTCAAATGGAATTTGAAATGATTTCGGGCTAAATTTGAATTGAATTCGTATTGAATTCAAGTTATCGGTTTTGAGATATCCCTCTTAATTTTTGGTTGCTTTCGAGAACGGTTTTCACTAAACTATTTTTGAAATACATGGAAACTTCAAATTATTATTACACAGTATTTTTTAAATTATTTTTCTAAATAAAGATAGATTTATTTCCTATAATAAAACAATTTCAAATATTGGTTTTAATAATTGTTTTTGGAAAATCATTTTAAATTTCTGTTTTCTCTAATAAAATTATTTTATAAATAAAGATACTTATTTTTATGAATTTCGGACATATAAGAAAGACAATTAAATGGTAAAGTAAAACATATGGTATGGGACACATGGATTTGCTTTATCGCTTAATATCGGACTTATACGATCGAAACCCTTTCGATGAACTGTTTGTGATGATTTTAAGATATTATTAAATTTTGGGTAGATTATGTGGTTCGAGAACTCCAATTTAGGAGTACATTCGATGAAGGATCTTTTTAAGATCTGTTTCTTAATCACCGCTGAAATGAGGTGAATTAAGAGCTAGAAATTCCTAATTCGAATTATGGTTATAAATAACCATCTAGATGTTATTTTTACTTGCCGATGAGATGATGTAAGCTTCTTTATGGTGATTTTACGAAGTTGAGATGCATTATGAAAATTTTTACTTGTCAATGAGATGAGACAAGTCACGATGCCATTAGTACTCGTCAATGAGATGAGACGAGCATGGTATTGTATTTACTCGCCAATGAGATGAGGCCGAGTAAATTTTCATGATGTTTATGATGTTTTACTAGTGTGGTACCAACTAACGGTTAAACCGTTAGGTGCGAACATATGGTATGGGACATACGTTAACACCTATTCGGTTCCTATCCGAGAAGTTGAGACACGTTCACGATGTTTACTAGTACTACAGACCACGAGCACTCGATTGGAGTCATTACGATGTAGTTGCTACTCCGATCATCACGATGTTATTAACTCGGGTCTTTGTGGCTGGGAGTCATTATGATGTTCACGTTGTTAAGATGTTATTTGACTCCAGTCATCACGATGTTTATGGTACCAAATAGTAGTACTAGTCACGATGTAGCACGCTAGCATTGCTTCGGCTTGCAAATGAGGATTTGGCCAATCCGGGATTTCTTTGAGTTTTGATGTTTTAGACTTCACTATCTTTAGATGATTATTACATTGATAGCCTAGTGCCAGAGGAGATGTATCATGTATGGTGAAATCATTTATGATGTTATTCTTCGATTGAGTTATTTGCATTATCGATTGATGATTTTATAGACTACTTGATGTTAAGATGGAATTGAGATGTATTTATAAATTTATACCGATGAGATGAGGTATAAATGATTATGAAGAATCTTTTATGATGAGTTTTAGTGATGGATTTGAGATGTATCTATATTCATACCGATGAGATGAGGTATGAATAAGTGTAATACTTCTTTTATGATTTAATTTTATATTTCCTTAAATGATCCTTAGGATGTGCCAATGAGATGAGGCACATCCCAATGCGTTTTATTCTATGTATAAAGGATATGTACCTTTGATGTATTGTTATATTGACAACCACTCGTAGTTGAATCATTTGAAGTCATTATCCATATTCTTTTATACCGCCGATGATATGAGGAAAAAGTGATGTTTATTAAGTCTTATCTTTAAAATTTTGCTCGTCGATGTTCCATTTGCTTAAGTGTCAGTTATGCGACTTAAGTATGACTTTATCATTATTATCTCTTCTACTTGCCAAGAAGAGATGTTGTCCTTTCTTATGATGTTGAAACCATGTTTAGGGCATGGCATCCTTTAAGAAAAAGGATACCATAGCTTTCACCTACTCATCCTTATCGATTATTCTGTTTAACTGCTGATTTTAGCTAGCCTGACCCGTATGTTTTCACTCGGATCAGACTAAGTTGTTTCAGGTATCATCTATTGGACTTAGCTTGAAGTTGATGTTGGATATCAGCTCTTCATTTGCTTGAGTAGTTTATTTCTTCCGCATACTCTGATGTTTTTACATTTGATTTGATGTATATGGTGTGTTCATGTACCACCTTTATTGTATTCATATTGTATTGTACTGAACGTGTATTAAGTGTATATGTATATATATGATGTTGATTACTATTCTGTGATGTGATTTACATTCAGCTGTTGTATTTTGTTTTGATAGATCTGTTAGCCACCTATAGTTTTGGATTAAGCATTTATTGGGTTTGTCGATCCATATGAGTAAGGAAAAAAAAATTATATTGCATTTATCGACGTATTCAATAGATATTTAAGACAAAATTATAGATGGTCGCCCTTAACCAGCCCTATTCTCCGCTTTAGTAGATAGAATTACTTGTTAATTCTCTTTGCTAAGGATAGTCTCGGTGTGGGGCGTTACAAAAGTAAAAGCCATAAAACGAAGAAAATAGAAGCCATTAGAGAGACACAAAATATATATTATTCATTTCAGAGAATAGACATATGTTTACATTATATACTCTTCTTTATATAAAGGCTTCAGAGCAAAGGGTTTAACTTATTCCACGTTGTGCGACTAAACAAAACAACGTAAAAGCATATTTATTTCATGATTTGCATGTATTGTAACAGCAAGTGTATTTTGACAACATTTGTCGTTAATTTAAGAGACGTTATAAATAGTCGGACATCACCCTTTTAAGGTTAAAAAGGTGAAAAAATTAGTTGACTTAAGGAGTACATGTGAATTGAGCTGAAAATGAATATGCGAATAGAATACAAATAGTCAAAAGTTTAAGTTCTTATAGAATAAAATTGAATGTACAATATATAATGATATGTACTTATTATCATTTTGATTTTGCTTTTATAATCGATGAAAACAAAACATTTTATATTGAACATTTGTTTATACTTCTACATTTATCGATTGTTAGCGGATATGATAATATTTGATATGCATCCGTTATCCGTGGATGTAGACATTCAATACCTGAAAGTGACTTTAAACGTGGATGAGAATATAACACTATACATATCTAAAAGTACATGTTGACAATCCTATCAGTGGTATAACATATCCATATATGTAGCATATTTTGAAACAAATACACAAATGCATTTGGTTTTATTTTAAGTTTTGCATTTTTCGCCCTCAATGTTCTTGACAAATATAAAGCGAGGGGAGCAGAAGATTTAAAATTATAAGTCATTAAGATGATAAAATTGATGGAAGGACAACGTGTTTTTGTTATTTTCCAAAACAGGGAATACAAAATAAATTTATTTTATATTATGTATCTTCAAATTGGTTTTGATTCGAAAATACATGACTAGTCCATTTTCATTTGGGTTAAAACTAAAACTAGAAAGGGAAAATTGGCCCTAATCCTAGATATACTTTGAAAAATGGGTTAATTCCGTAGAATCCCAAGTAAATCAATTTCCACCTATTTCAATTCCCTAGGCTTCTTTGTTGTTAAGAAAATTATAATAACGGGTCTTAAATAGTTGATGTGAAGTTGTATTACTAAGGTTAAACTCGGAATTTAATTATGCACCGTAGACGTAAGTTATGTTTATCTGCACTTTCTTCCGTCCGATTCTCACTCAAAGCCCCTCCGTCTACTCAAAACCGTTTTATCCTTTTCCTCTTCTACCGAAGTGGTAAGTTCAATAATTACTTTTTCCATATTTTGTAATCATGCTTTGGTATCTATTATTACAGTTTTAGACGCTGCTGGCTCCATCAATCCGTGACGTAATTGGTGATGTGCGTTAAACCGTAGGTTTGTTTTTCATCAATCATCACACTGTTATGTGGTAAATGATGTATTTGGATCCCTATTATATTGTCCAGTCTGAAAATTGCGCGTTTCAATTAAATTCCATACCCGATTTTGTGTTGCCTCTAAACATTTTTCAGCGGTCAAAATCATTAGGCGGTTGTGGCCAGAATACCAATTTTTGTGGTTAATAATTAGGTTGACAGTAATTGCAGTTTAAACTTGGTAATTTTAGGTGCGTATTATTTATTTATTTATCTATAGTTTGATGTGTAATTCTTAGGGTAAGTCCAATATGGGAAGATGATGTAACATGTGCATTAAACATGTATTTTAAGACTTTATGGGGAAAAGGAAGGAAAATAATTAGGGATGGAAGTGAAATGGTAGGGATGTTAGGAAGTTGGACTATGTGCATGCTGCAATAAGAAATAATGAGACTATGTGGTAGAAATGCTACTGATCTTGTTGTGAGGAAGAAGATTAAAAAAGAGAAGAACGTCGACAGCAGGGTTCGAACCTGCGCGGGCAAAGCCCAATAGATTTCAAGTCTATCTCCTTAACCACTCGGACATATCGACATTGTTGTTTCTTCAATGCATCTAAAATAAACAAAACAATAGTCATGGTTAAGAAGGTGCAAAATCTTCCTCGAGTCTAGGCGTATGCTGCAACAAACGATGTGTCCTTTTAATTTAATGCATATGCATTATAAAAGTAGATGTTTGTTAAAAATTATAATCAATTAAACAAGACTAATATAGATTATATTTTTTAACTAGTGTATTCTGAAAAGATTTTTTTAATTCATTTCACACAATATCATCAAACATGATATCATCATAAGCATAAAATTTCTTTAATTATATAATTTCATTCAACGTTTTAATCATTTTTTAGAAGTTAAGTTTCGAATTAAACTTTTGTTTGTTTTTTAGTAATTAAATTTCAAGCCTTACCGCTATAAACTGCAATATTGTGTGAATTACATGTTGTCAATGTACTTATTGGAAAGCTATGGCATTTCACTCAAACATGTCATCGCATATGCATTAAATGTTGGTTTATTTGATCTCAATATAAAATGCAACAAACATATACAACAAGAGGAAAATGCTGATGTTGTGACTATACATGGAAAGCTAACCTTTCTAAACTTTGTTTCATCCCGAATGAAGCAAAAATAGATTGCAATGGAAAATAATGAGCTTAAGTGCTAGAAACTTTCATTTAATGTCCTTCATAAGAAAAAAAATTAAAACAATGAGAATTGCAACAACTGATTTCAAGCCTACATGGGCAAAGCGTAGAAAGTTTCATGTCTATCTTCCAAACAATTAAAATATATTGATATTACAATATTTGGTTGATGCACAAAGCCAAACAGTCCACTGCCTTTACTACAGTTTTCTTTTAAATGCTGATTGATATTCAACGAATGATTTCAAAACCTCTAGATACATACTCTACAAGTTATATCATTATATCACGAACATCCTTAAATGAATTATGTTATTAATGCACATTGAAAGGTTTTAATAGACATGACAATTTAGTACATCGACAGAGATGTGTAATGTTATATTATTTTGTCCAACATCATTGTCTCAACAGTTAGACACTTCAGCTTTGATCCCAAGGTCACCGGTACGCATAATTCCTAATACATGTTGACTTATAGTATAACTATGTACTATCATCTAAGCACTGAACTAAAAAATTGTTATCTTATTTGATCTCAATAAAAAATATAGCAAACACATATCATAAGTATGAAGTGCTCTAGTGTTGAATGAAGCAAAAAGGTACTACCGGGATTCAGGTCGCCAGATTCAAAGTTTGGAGTGCTAACCACTACACCATAGAACCATCCTATGTTGAAACATATCGCTTTTTCTAAATATTTAGAATACGTGCTGTGAGATTGATGCTTATTTTAAAGTTGGAGTGCCAACCACTACACCATAGAACCAACATATGCTATAATATTACTTCTTCTAAATATTGAGAATGCGCTATAAGATTGTTGCTTATTTCTTAAATGTTTACAGATAATGTTCAATTTAAAATTGATCATTTCATCCAACTCGGAGTTCTAATTTAGTTCTCTTTTGTTGCAAGTTACATAGTTTGTATTGGATAGTACCAACGATATATCACATATCGGATTTCAATCAATGCTGTCTAAAATATCGAATAACGATATTTTCGTGATATATCCACAACACCGACAAATATTGACAAGCACCATAGTCCATGTGGTTAGTTGATTCGGCTTGGTGCAGAATGTCACAAGTTCGAAACTTGCTTTCGAACGTTTACTTGACATGGGATATGTTGTCCCATTGATTTGTTGTATACAAAGTACCAGTTCAAAAAAAAAAAACACCGACAAATATTTGAACGCTATATCAACCAAGCAACATTGACTGGTATATGATGCAACGATAGGTAAAAGTTGTTAAATGTTGTCATTTAATAGAAAACATACATAAATATACTATATTACAATAAAACTTAAGAGTATATTTGCAAATTATTTGTATAGATGTATTATCGAAAAATCTATTAACTATTTAAACTGATTAAAAAATGAATATTTACATCTTATATTGTTACCTTTATTTACAAAGCATGTTAACCAAGGCAGTTAATGGATATCCGAAAAATCTGAAATCGGTATTTAAAAAGCTGACGAATATCCGATATCCGAAAAACGAATATGGATATAAATATAGAGGCATTCACATTCGAAAATATCTGTCCCATTTTTGGCAAAATTTATGTGTAGTTTAGTACAATGAAATATATGTATTTTTTTAAATTAAGCTAATAGTTTATATTGTATGCATTTAAATCATATTAACTGTTCAGAATTATTTGTTATCACAATATATTTATTGATTTTTTATATTTTTATAATCAACATGATTATTTTTTTTCTATGTTCAACCAATTTTTTTATTTATGCTTCTTGATTTATTGATCGGATACGATAGTTATTTGATATCCATCATTATCCATGGATGCAGATATGACACTATCCACATCTGAAACTATCCATTGACATACCTATTACTAACAAACATATTGATATTACACTAAAATTATCCCGATCTTTTCAAACATTGTATATCGATCCTTAGTCGATAATTTACCGGTACACATATTAAATATATAGGTTATACGACTTCCTAAATAATCACTGCAGATGTAACCATATAATCATTGTTATTAGAAATCCTAATGTCAATTAAGAATCACTAGTGGTAAAAGTTTAGATTATCAATTAAGATGTCTGCTGATCAGACACCCTTTGGGTTCGATTACTAATTAATAAAAGCTTGTGATTCAAATTTCGTTTCAAACTGAAGGTCTCGGATTCTCAAATTATGATTTTGAACTCAAATAAAATGCTTGAAAAAAATCAACCAATAAATAACAAATAAAAATCATCAAGATATCCATTTTAATCTGCGATACATGTTTTGTTGTTTTCTAAACATAACAGATAAAATAAGAGAGAAATTGAATTTAAGTTTAGTTATAGAAGCTCAACGAATAAAATCGATTTAAAAAATATATGTTATTACCATGGAAAGAATCGATATTTCTACACTCAAATGCTATCGATAAAAAACATAGAGAAAAATTTATATCAACATGTAAAATCATGAAATGTATAGCTTTTGGATTTAGGATTGATGGTTTAAACACAATTTTGATTTATAGTTTAAAATTTATGATTTAGGATTTAAACTCGCTTTGAAAACATTGTATAACAATTTAGGTGCAATGTTTTCATAATATGAATTTTAAGCAATTGTAGATCATAGTGTTTTTTGTTGACCTGTCAATGTGATATAAGTTTTACGTTTGATTATTTGTTTTAGCATGATATATATCATCAAATATTCGGGAGTTTGAGTAGAATCATTTAAATTTTTGCCAATCAAAGAATGATAGAAGTGTAGATGAGACACATAGTATGAGTGATGTGTTGTCTATCCCTTTCCTATTTATATATTCACATTATGTCTTTGTTTAAGATTCAATATCTTAACATGCATGTGATCAAAGCCGGTGGTAAAATATAAGTCATCATGGTACACATCTCTTAAATGTTTTGGAAGAAGGTTAATATGGACATTCCGATTGGATAAGGATTGTTAAATTTTTATTCCAAGATCTGTACAATTAGATTAATAAGAAAATTACATTACATTCTCCATGTAATTAGATTATGAAAAACAACTAAATAAATGAAGGGTAAGAAAATACAAAAACATTTTGTTCTTCTATTAATTTTATAATTCTCTAAATATGATAAGGTTTATGTAACCCTAAGAACTATATTATGTTGGTCAACCCTAATAAATTACTAGTTGATTATAGCTAGTGCGTGTGTGTGTGTGTGTTCTTATGATAACTAGCCCCTAGCAAAATATGTATACACCAAAGAAGTATATTTCTAAATTAAATGTTAACCTAATTGAAAAGGTTGAAAATTGCTAAATATTCATTATACAGCCGACAGTTGCATGTTTTTTGGACAAAGGCTTAGTATCAACAATTTGAACCCAACTTTAGACAAATTAGTTGCTTTCGAGAGTTTTCGTAATGCTTTCTATTTTCTCTTTGCTTCTTCCATCGTAGTTCAATACATATATAATGCAAAATTTGATATCCCATCTTGATACAGATATTTGTGAAACCTTCAATATCTTAAATGCCACTTAACTTTGATTGCCCTCACATTTATCCAAATAAACCTTAACCTTCAATAGATGGCAAATTTATGTGCATGCCCAACAATCAAGCGTGCATCGTGTTAAAAGTAGACCATAAACTAATTCGTTAGTCATAAAGTTTCAAATTTTCTTCATCAAAGTGCCGCATGGTTCAGAGTGCGCAAGCTTTTGAAATATTTAGCGCTTGCATGGTTTTAATAATGAAAAAATGCATGGTTGTGCATTAAATGCCATGTGACCCACTTGTACATTTACATTTAAAAACACGGTGGTTGTGGTATGAGGTATAAGGTATCTTCATTTGCTAATTAATGGGTGAGAGCTTCTTATCGTGTGCTAATGTTACGATTCAAGTTAGAGAGATTGTGCTAATTTTCAACAGTTATCAAAGAAAATATTTTTAGGAAATATTTTTTGAAGCATTATCAGGGAAAAGCTATTACATAACATGATTTCAAAATTGGTTTTCCAAATTAGCTGTATAAAATATTTTTTAGTTTTCAAGCTTCAAATCATTTGTTTTGTACGTTCAGTGTCTCGATTGAAGACACTAGACCTAATGTGGTTGATTAACCAAGGTTGTAGATTTATTTTGGAGTCAATTCAATGGCCAAAATTTATGGATATAGAGGTGTTGATATAGAGGTGTGTAATCAAATTATTATTTAAACAGAATTTTACGATAAAAAAATAGGGTTTAGCATTAATAATTATTTTGTTTCTCTTGTAATCTCTTCCTTAATCGCTAAAATCTCTTCAATTGTGAAGTATAGTACACTATCACGTTGATAGAAGATGCATTCCTAATTCTTATGTCTTTTATTATCATGATTTTATTGTTTCCTTATGTATATTTTGAAAGGTTGTTAAATTTGTATTGTTTCAAATGAGTTATACATTTTGTATATTGTTCCTCGACATTTTCATCGATTTTATTGAGCTATTTATTTCTGTGATTGTGTTTGGTAATATTTGTTAACCCTCACATTTGGTATTAATTATTCAAGATTTGCGCATAAGCTGTTTGTGAAAATGATCATTTGTAGGATTGCTTGCGGATTATTACAACGGTTGTTACTTATCCTATGTTGATTCCATGTGTATGCGGATCATTTATGGCAGTTAGATTACTCTTACTATATAAGTATGGAACAAAAAAATGGATTTGAGAAATGACAAATGAGGCAATTTTACAGCGGAATCAAATACATTAGGTTGTGTTTGATACACATTTGTTGTCAGCCGATATCATGGATGTGAGGAAGGAAGAGATGATGGAATGTGCATCTACTACCCTCCAGCTTGTTATGAAGGATAATGATATTTTTAAAGTTGATGGCAAGATTAGCACCAAGGGTATATGTGATTAGTTGAAGGAGTTATATGTGAAGAAGTCACTTGTGAATCATTTAATATTATCGTAGGCATTCTTTACATGCAAGATGTTCCGCGATGGTGCATTTAAAGACACTCGACACATTTCTAATGAAGATGAAGACAATAAAGTCAAGGACCGCTACCTTAAGTGGCAAGTGATATGACGTTTTAGACCGAGGTTCTAAAGGTTTTGGAATCGATCTCTTGAGACATCAAAATGAGTGTTATTTTTGAATAAAATATCGTTCTTGTTCTAAGAAAAAAGATAGACAATAAATTTGAACAATGCTAAGGAACAAAAAAGTAACATTATATGGATGATATACCTTGATACTTGCTGATATGAAGGTGAAACATTTTGAAAAGGAACTGTAGATCAAAAGAAGGCGTTGAGTTATGATAGTGGAGTTAGTAATAGTCAAAATTCCAGGAAAACAGGGAGAATTTTAACTTTAGAAATGCTATGGCAGATAATGCATTTTGTGACACCCCACCCCGAGACCCACCTTAGTAAAGAGAATTAACGAGTAATTCTGTCTACTAAAGCGGAGAATATGGCTGGTTAAGGGCTACCATCTATAACTTTGTCTTAAACATCTACTGAATACGTCGATAAATGCAATATAATTTTTTTTCTATCTTAATGGATCGACATACACAGTAAATACTTAATCCAAAACTATAGGTGGCTAACGGATCTATCAGAACAAAATACAATAACTAAATGTAAAGCACATCAGAGAACAGTAATCAACATCATATATATATACACTGATACATGTTTAGTACAATACAATATAAATACAAATAAAGGTGCTACTCGACCACATCATAAACAATGAATCAAATATAAATACATCAGAGTATGCAGAAGAACAGAAATTGCTCAAGAGAAAGTAGAGTTGATATCCAACATCAACTTCAAGCTAAGACCAATAGATGATACCTGAAACAACTCGGTCTGACCCGAGTATAAATACACGGGTCAGTCTAGCTACAAAATCAGTCAATATCAATAATATGAAGCAGAATAGACATGAAGATACTTCTTCTCGAAAGAGAAGAATGAATCGATAAACTCATAAGCTCGACACTTAAGTAACAAACACTACTTAAGTGAACAAATACCTCGAAGGAGGCAACTCAAACTCAATACTCAAATCAAACATGAGTGCCTCATATCATCAGCGGCATCCCAAAATGTCTACATGGTTTCCATGAACCATATTTCCTCAAAAGGAGAAACATCAATACAAACTCTCGTCAAAATGGCAACACATAGAATATCCTGTAAAATCCTGGAATTATCAAAACTCATAACTCAAGTAACTCGATAAGAGTTCAAAACATCATAATTGAAATCACCATGTATATAACATCTCATATAGCACTAGGCTATCGATGTAATAAAACATCTTAAAAAGGTGAAATCACAATAAAACAGAAAACTCAGAAAATCCAGATTGGCCGAATCCCCAATTATAATGCCGAAGCAATGTTGCACGTGCTATGTATAAATATGCGCTCATATAATTTTTGTTTGATTATAATAAACATATATATATATATATATATATATATTCATTTAAATGTATTTGTTAATGTACTATTTTGTTTTTCATAGATTAAATAAATATTTGTTGAATAAAATAAATTACACAGAATTTGAGTTCAAACAGAAATTTTATTCAAACAAATATTTATTACATTTTTGAATAGTACAAATTCAAGCTCTCAATATACATATACAATTTTGATTGTAATTACGTCACGATTAAATTTACATAAATGCCTCACTACATATCACTCACACTCGTAGTTTATCTTCAAGTTCATTCCAGTTATAATCCAGCGTCTGAGAAATCTGCAAAAATATTCACCAACGCAGTAAAATTGAAAAAGAAATATTTTTTTGCAATATAAAATGAAATATGATTTTTGAAAATATGATTTGCCTCAGTTATTTGGGTTGTTCGTCATCATTCAAATTTGAATTCATCATACACGAACAATGTGACATGCACAGTGTATCACTGTGCATGCCACAAGGCCGTGCACATCGATATACACTTGATAATGCTACAGGGACAGGTGAGCACAGGTCAAACCCAAATGAAAAGCCAGGTTCAACTCACGTGCAATATATTTAAAATCACGTCACGAGCACAAGGTCAAATCTGAGTTTTGAAACTGGATTCAACTCAAGTGAAATTTCAAAAATCAACATGAATGGATGCAAAGACCAGTAATGCAACAGTGATACGCACAGATGCATTCAAAGTACAAACCAGTTGCAACATGGATGTCACAAGCAATGACCAAAACACAAAGACAGGAAAACATGCATGCAACATGGTGAACTAGACACAGTGCATATATGGAGTACACAAGTACAATATCAAACAGCAGGTCGAAAAGTACTCAGGGATGAACAGATGACCAGATACATCATAACAACAAACTCAGTGAAGCCCAAGTATACAATCGGTAAACAATCAAAGCTTAAGTGATAAAACAATTGTCCAGACTGAATACAAATGCCAGACCAAGCTGCTACAAAATACACATATGCAGACTCGACTACAAGAGCACCACAAGTAAATCAACACAGCAACTCAAAGACCACAATTGTACAACAAATCCAAGCAGTGACAAAAGTGTAGACAGATTTGGAGAAATGACACAGCAAAAATGGAATCAATATGAATATCACAAGTATGAACAGTGCATGCAAGTGCAGACCAACCAGAAATTCAAGGCAACAGAGAGGTGAACAACAGTGCATCAGTATGGAAAAAGCTCGAGGCAATATAAGTGCTGACATACACATATATACATACATGAATGTATGTATACAAATGATCAGAAACATTGAAGTAATGATATCAAATCAATGCACAACAACATGAATGCAGTAATAACCAGAATGGATGTAAACATACATGAAGACTGAATCAAGTACACAAATGTACACAACCCAGGCAGCAAGTACATCATGAAACCAAAGTGAGAATGCACCAGTGAAACCAATGCAAAACTCAAGCCTGGTCGAGAATGGATACAAGTGACTCAGGAAAATGCAATATAATTGAACACAGCAAACTGTCACATAACCAAAGTCAAACAGAGGCATATACATATATGCACAGGAACAAAGACAGTGAGCTATATGATAATCAAAGTAACTCAAGTCAACAATATCAAGTACAAGCCAGCATATCAAATATGAATCAATTCATATGAGGAATGGCCAGAGACGAAGCTCACAGGGATGAACACAACGATGGCCGAAGCCGTGGCAGTCACGAAGTAAAATACAAATCAAGCCGAAGTCAGAATTCAACGCAAATAAGCATCTTTGAATAAGTCAAAGCAAACTAAAAGTGGAAAGTTTTTGCCATATCAACCAAGGGAAAATCGAACGTTTCATAATCAAAGCCGTGCGCATCACGAAATCGAGATATTAGGAAAGCAAAATTTAGGAAAGTTTCGAATTGATTAGGGTATAGGAATTCATATAAATACCAACCCGCAAATCATCATCAGAGGTGTGGAAAAAATCGAATTGAATCCAAATATAAACCCATAATCATCATCGGCAGTGGGGGCAAACAGGAACAATCGAAAATTCAAGCAATTAAATCCTAAAAAGCGAAAGGAACGAACAACGTGCCAACGTTAATTCGCAATCACAAGACAAGCAGCCGATCATCAGAGAAGCATGGAGCAACAAATTCGATCGGCATCATCAAAGACCACCGAAGCCCTAATTTAGATCGAACAAAGAAAGCAACGACCGCCATTCTTCACAAAGAAAAAAAAGGGATCGGGTTAAATAATAAAAGGGGCCGGCTTTATTTTATTAAGAGCCTTTTAATTTTTTAATTAGGGTTTCTTTGTTTAAGGGAAAAAAAATTAGTACTCATGTTTGTATTTTAATTTTTGCTCTTGTTTTTTGAAGTCTGTTTTTCTTTTCGAGTCAAAGCCTTGGTAAATCACCACCTAGGTTGTAGGTAGTGTCAGATTGTCTAGTTAGAATTAGTTCAGTGAGCAGGGTGTGCGAGTTTGCAAAACTCTATAGGCGGGAGCAGGGTTTGCGAGTTTGCAAAACTCTATAGGCGGGAGCAGGGGTTGCGAGTCTATTAGAGTGTTTGTAAGCGGGAGCAGGGTTTGCGAGTTTGTTAGAGTGTTTGTAAGCGGGAGACCGTTTAATTCTAATATAAATCTAGGTATGCAACAGTAGGCAGGGGTTGCCGAAGCTGGGTAAATTTTGTGTGTGATTTACTTTTCAGCATATTTAATCCCTCTTTATCCCGGAAATTATCCACGATAGTGTCCCATTCACCAACCCTGCAGATATCTCGAACCTTTTTTCCAACTACTATCGATCCATCCTTGGCTCGCCCTCCGCTCCCCTCCCATCCATTGATTGGAATCTTTTATATCCCAACTCATCGTCTATCCCTATTGACTCTCCTTTTTCGAAGACGAGATTTTGGCTGCTCTCAAAGACATGGATGATAATAAATCCCCTGGGCCGGATGGTTTTGGCCCATTCTTTTTCAAACACTTCTGGAGTGTGGTTAAGGAAGATATTCTAGATATGTGTGCAGAGTTTTGTTCCAATCCCCTGTCCATAGCCCGGCTTAACTATGCTAATATTATTCTCCTCCCTAAAGTAGCTGGGGCTAATTCCCTCTCAGCTTTCCGTCCTATTAGCCTGCTTAACACCACTTTTAAAATCATCACTAAAGTTCTAGATAACTGTCTTCAACCTTACATGGAAGCGCTGGTCGGAACAGAGCAGTCGGCCTTCATTCAAGGTAGGAATATCCTTGACTGTGTAGCTGCAACACAAGAAGTTATCTCATCGTGCCATTCGAATAACATCCCGGGTGTTCTGCTTAAACTTGACTTCTCCAAGGCGTTCGACTCAGTAAATTGGAATTTCATCTTAGATCTCCTCAAGCACAGAGGCTTTCCTCCCATGTGGTGTAATTCGATCCAGAGTATCCTCTTTTCGAGCCTCTCAATCATTCAGATTGGAGGCATATTTGGTGGACACATTAAATCAACTCGGGGGCTTAGATAGGGAGATCCTCTCTCGCACCTCCTCTTTGTCTTCGTGGCTGATGTCTTCAATCGTATGATCAACTTGGCTATTGTTAACAACAATCTAACTGGTATTCATCCTCCTAGCTCCACTCATAATTCCGGTCCCATCCCTATGATCACTAGTATTCAATATGCAGATGATACCATCCTATTTGTTTCACCATCACCTGATCATATTCACTGCCTCAAGGTCCTTCTCTATTCTTTCGAACTCATCTCCGGCTTATATATCAATTTCAGTAAAATCTCTATTATTATGCTCGGCGATGCTAACCACCTTGGCCCATCTATTGCCTCTACCCTCAACTGTCGTCTTGACTCATTCCCTTTATCATATCTCGGTATTACTTTGCGTCCCACTAAGTTACACCGATCAGATTGGAATCCTCTTATAGCCAAACTCGAAACCAGACTTGCTGGTTGGAAGGCCAACTCACTATCATCAGCTGGAAGACTTGTTTTGGTTAAAGCAGTTCTTTCAGCTCTCCCCACCTATTGGCTCTCATTTCACAAACTTCCTATTTGGGTATCTAAAAAAATCGACGCCATTAGACGGACATTCCTCTGGAATGGTGGAAAAATCAAATGTCTTGTTAGTTGGAAGATCGTATGCTTGCACGAAACTCATGGGGGCCTTGGTGTCCCCAATCTGATCTCTTTCAATCAAGCACTGTTAGTAAAGTGGTTCTGGCGACTCCTCTCGCCGGAACAATTCACTGGAAGAAATGGATCCTAGCCTCGCACTATAATTCTGACCCCTTCCTTGTTCCTCATTTCGCTCCTCTCCGTAAACCGTCTCCCTTTTGGTCTGGTGTCTTAGATTCTTCTAACAGCTTCAAAACCTTTATCCGGGTGGATATCGGCAACGACGCTAACTGTCTCCTCTGGTTCGACGCCTGGCATAGTCTTTCTCCTCTTTACAGATCTTTCCCCCTCCTTTTCTCCCATTCCAACCTTCCCCTTTTGACTGTGGCGGACGCAGTTTCCCACGGCTTCACGTATCTTTGCCCATCATCTCTATTTTCTCTTGATATCCTTGAGGAACTTCTTTCTGTCCTGCGATTGCTTCAACCTATCACGCTTGATCCTCTGTCAAATGATTGTCACACCTGGTCTCTTTCGCCCATTCATGGTTTCTCTGTCTCTCAGTTTTACTCATTCCTTAATCATCCTGGTCGCCTATTCACCTTCGCTCGGGTCTGGAAATGTCACGTCCCTCCACGTATCAGATTTTTTCAATGGTGCCTCATTCATGGGCACATTAACACTAAAGACCGGCTTATGCGTTTGAATATCACGTCTGATCAGATCTGTGTCTTATGTAAATCAGAAACTGAATCTATTCACCATCTCTTCTTTGAATGCGACATCTCCTTCCATATTTGGGTTTCGGTTTGTGCTCACAATCTTGGTCAAATTCACTTGATAAATGATTTTTTTGAATGCTGGCAATATGGATTTCGGAATTGTCTTCTGGAATCGCTCCTGGCTATCTTCAGCTGGGTTATTTGGAAGGAAAGGAATGCCATCATTTTCGACAAACCATCCAGTTCTGCCATCGGTTTATGTAATAAAATTTCTTATATTTTTGCATATTGGACAGGGGCGTCTTCCTCTGCACCATTTAGATTTCGTCTATCTGCAGCTCGATCCCCTTCTGATGAGTCTGTTGGCAGTGCTTCCTCAGCAACACACGAAGGCAGTTAGATGTTGTGTCCCATTTTAGGATTTTGTGTGAAGTTATGTTTAATGTACTAATGCTGAATTATTACCTTTTGTTATCAATCAGCGAACTACAACTATATGCTATGATCAAGTTTTTTTGGCCACCGACCAGGCTTGTTGGTCGACCCTTATTTATATGATATTATGCTAATCGGCTGTGTAGCTTCACGCTACACACCCGTTCTCTCTAAAAAAATTCTCTGCAGTTTGTGTTTGTGTTTAATTCGAGAAAATTTTCTATAACCCTATTCACCCCCCTCTAGGGTTAATCTAGATCCTACAAGTGGTATCAGAGCACGGTATTTTTCTTTAACTCTAGAGTCATGAATCCACCAAATAATGCTTTCTCGGAGGGGCAATCTATTGCTAGGCCACCCATGTTGAATGGGAATGATTATGCTTATTGGAAAGTTAGGATGGGTATTTATCTTAGTTCTGTTGATTATGATGTTTGGGGCATTATTGAAACTGGCTATAAATCTCTCACTATAACTGTTGGTGATACTGAGATTCCTAAACCTAAGGATAAGTGGGATGCTAACGATAAGAGATTAAAAACTACAAATGCTAAAGCCACGAATGCTCTGATCTGTGCTCTTGATAAAAATGAATTTAATAGAATTTCTCATTGTAAAACTGCACAGGAAATTTGGCATACCTTGGAGGTGACACATGAAGGAACTTCTCAAGTCAAGGAGTCTCGTCTAGCCCTATTCAGCAATGAGTACGAGAACTTTGTGATGGACAAAGGCGAGAGCATAAAGGATATGTTTGGATGCTTTTCAACTTTGGTGTACAACGCTAGAGCGCTTGGGAAGGTATTCACTGAGGTAGAGCTTGTGAGGAAGGTGTTACGAGTCTTACCGATGAACTTTGAGGCAAAAATCACGACAATACAAGAATCGAAAGATCTGAGTAAACTAAGCATGGAGGAGTTGATTGGCAACTTGATGACATTTGAGCTTGAGCTAAAAGCAAAGGAGGAACACAACAACTCCGAATCAAAGAAGAAGACGATTGCCTTAAAGAGCAAAGAAGAGAGCGATGAAGAAGAAGAATATCCAATTGAAGAGCTTGCAATGGCTGTCAATAATCTTAGAAAATTGTCAAGATTCAGGCCACACAAGAAGAAAACAAATGGCAATAGGTCAAGAGATTCTAACAATTCCGATAATGAATTGACGTGCTTTAACTGCAACAAGCCTGGCCACGTCAAACAAGAATGTCCACTTCTCGAAAACGACAGAGGAAAGAAAAAGAAGAAGAAGGCCTTTGCGGCGACTTGGGATGATGAAGAAGGAGAGGAAGTTTCGAATAATAGCTCAGAGGAGGCTAACTTGTGTTTTGTGGCAAAATCAGATTCAGAATCAAGCTCAGAGGAATCTAGTGAGGTAGGTGACTATTCTTATAAAGAACTTGTTTTTATGTGTCTTGATCTTACTAAAGAAGTTGATACTCTTGAATCTAAAATTGAAAAACTGAAATCTGATAGGAGAGAACTTTCTCATGAAAATTTTAGGTTAGAAACTGAACTTGAAAATATTCAAAACCTAGACTGTAAAAATTGTAAAATTTTAGATTCAGAATTATCAAGACTTAAGAATAGCTCTGAGAATCTTGAAAAAGAAAACTTGAGTCTTAAGGAAATCATTGACACTAGGAAAAATGATTTTACAAATAGATGCACCTCACTTGTAACTGAAAACACAACACTAAAAACCAAAGTCCAAAATCTTGAGAAATCTCTGAATAACTTTTCAAGAGGAGAAAAATCATTCAACGTGTTATTGGGAAATCAAATTTTTGCTAACAACAGAAAAGGACTAGGTTTTGAGAAATCACAAGTTGATGGTAATGCAAAAGGTAAGAGTGTCTTTGATAGATGTGAAATAATTGGACATCGTGTTGAAAATTGTAGTCATAGGAACAAGAACACAAAATTTATACAAGTTTGGGTTCCTAAGAATTCTACAAACAAATTTCATGTCTATTAGAACAAGAATGAAATGACAAAACAAGTTTGGGTTCCAAAGGGTTTGTTTATTCGCAATACTTCTGCCACAAACAATCATGGACCTATAAAAACAAATAGGTCACAAAAATCTTTCATCGTGTAGGTATGGTGACATGCTAAGGAACAACAACAGTGTTCTCTGGATTTTGGCTGTTCCAGAAACACAACGGGTAACAAAGCAAACTTCCTTAGCCTAGTACAAAGGTGACAGAATCACAATGGGCAATCACGAAAAATTATCGTAAAGGTAAAACAGGTGAAGGTATACTTATTTGATCGATATATTAAATGTGATAATCTGCACCATATTCTGAATGAAATCAGCCAATATTGAGATGTTGTAAAGATGATGTTTTTTGATTCTGTCTTGTTCAACATTGTTGGCCAATCATATTTATGCCAAAAACACTATTCTTTGAGTTACTTCATACATATTTGTTTGGATTAAACATTGAGTTTTTTTGGATGATAATGCATTTGGTTATAATTCGGCTAACTCTATATTCACAGTTTCTGATTATTTACACGACTTCAATTCAAATTCAAGAATGCTGTAAAAATTGAGTTTGAGTTTTTATGCACACTTCATGGTCTGGTTTATCAAATTCAATTAGTGATATTTTGGAGTGAAAGAAAAATTCAGATGCAGATCATACTGGTAATCTAGTTGACAGAAAACTTACTAGTTGAACGTGATTTATGGTGAGACATTTAGTAACTGCATCGTTTTTCAAAGAAAATATCTGCATACTTTTCATTACAAATAATTTTCAAATAGCAGAAAATTTTTTTTCTCATACAACCCCTTCGAGAAAATCATTTTTGACCATATTTTCAGATTAGTCATTTTTATTTGATTTTAAATGACAAATTTTTGACTAATCCGACTCCCTACTAATTATCAAAAAGATAAATAGTGATTGAAAAGAAGATAAGTGTTGATATTTAACATACATTACTCAAGAAAGTATATTTGGAAAATTTCTTTAGGAATTCAAACAAGAGTTATAAAACTTTTTGTTGGGTAAAGATTCCATGACCATTTCTATATCTATCATAGTTCTATCGACCATTGTTTTTCAAAAATTCAATATAATTTGTCGATATGTGGTACTATAATCAGGGATCATTTGTTTTTCGTTTCACAATTTTTTTGTAAAAATAAATAAATATCCAAAGTATTCACTCTCATTTAAAAGTCCTCACGGTTATGCATGGGTGAATTACTTGGATTTTTGATTATGTGCTTCCATACTCATTTAAAAGTCCTTACGGTTATGCATGTATGGAACGCATATCAAATTAATTGATTAAATAGATAAGTTGATTCTAATCCCATTTAAAAGTCCCCACAGTCATGCGTGGTTAGAAGATACTTGATTTCATTTTTTTAAATTAAATTGGAATACTATTAATCTCATTTAAAAGTCCTAACGGTTATGCATGATTAGTAGATATTCGAATTCCTGATATAAATGTACCTCAAGTTGATACAATCGTATGATTTATATTAGAACATCATTTCCATTCTTTCTAAAAGTGGAATATGCGCCTAACAAGGGTAATTATGATTTTTTTTTTGATTTCTATTGAAGTTTAATATTTATATTCAATTTGAGTTTAATGTTGGATTAATATTGATCACTTTATCTCTATTTTTCTCTAACACTATTATTCTTTTGCTGATAACAAAAGGGGGAGAGAAAAGTTAAGATTTTGTCAAATAGAATTAAGCAAAGGTCAAATAATTTTCTATTTGCATCTAGGCTCATTTGTATATTTCTATTTGTATGCATATATGTAGGGGGAGCATCATGTAGAGAGGAAGCATTTAAATAGGGGGAGCAATTAGAACTGTATATCATTGATCAAATACATTTAACACAGTCAAAATTTAAATATATGTTTGTTATCATCAAAAGGGGGAGATTGTATGAATATGCGCTTATATGATTTTTGTTTGATGATAATAAACATATATATATATATTCATTTAAATGTATTTGTTAATGTACTATTTTTCTTTTCATAGTTTAAATAAATATTTGTTGAATAAAATAAATTACACAGAATTTGAGTTCAAACAAAAATTTTATTCAAACAAATATTTATTACATTTTTGAATAGTACAAATTCAAGCTCTCACTATACATATACAATTTTGATTGTAATTACATCACGATTCAATTTACATAAATGCCTCACTACATATCACTCACACTCGTAGTTTATCTTCAAGTTCATTCCAGTTATAATCCAACATCTGAGAAATCTGCAAAAATATTCACTAACGGAGTAAAGTTGAAAAGAAATATTTTTTTGCAATTTAAAATGAAATATGGTTTTTGAAAATATGATTTGACTCAGTTATTTGGGTTGTTCGTCATCATTCAAATTTGAATTCATCATACACAAACAATGTGACATGCACAGTGTATCACTATACATGCCACAAGGTCGTGCACATCGATATACACTTGATAATGCTACAGGGACAGGTGAGCACAGGTCAAACCCAAATGAAAAGCCGGGTTCAACTCACATGCAATATATTTAAAATCACGTCACGAGCACAAGGTCAAATCCGAGTTTTGAAATTGGATTCAACTCAAGTGAAATTTCAAAAATCAACATGAATGGATGCAAAGACTAGTAATGCAACAGTGATATGCACAGATGCATTCAAAGTACAAACCAGTTGCAACATGGATCTCACAAGCAATGACCAGAACACAAAGACAGGAAAACATGCATGCAACATGGTGAACTAGACACAGTGCATATATGTAGTACACAAGTACAATATCAAACAACAGGTCGAAAAGTACTCAGGGATGAACACATGACCAGATAAATCATAACAACAAACTCAATGAAGCCCAAGTATACAGTCAGTAAACAATCAAAGCTCAAGTGATAAAACAATTGTCCAGTCTGAATACAAATGCCAGACCAAGCTGCTACAAAATACACATATGCAGACTCGACTACAAGAGCACCACAACTAAATCAACACAGCAACTCAAAGACCACATGTGTACAACAACTCCAAGCAGTGACAAAAGAGCAGACAGATTTGGAGAAATGACACAACAAAAATGGAATCAACATGAATATCACAAGTATGAACAGTGCATGCAAGTGCAGACCAACCAGAAATTCAAGGCAACAGAGAGGTGAACAACAGTGCATCAGTATGGAATAAGCTCGAGGCAATATGAGTGCTGACATACACATATATACATACATGAATGTATGTATACAAATGATCAGAAACATTGAAGTAATGATATCAAATCAATGCACAACAACATGAATGTAGTAACAACCAGAATGGATGTAAACATACATGAAGACTGAATCAAGTACACAAATGTACACAATCCAGGCAGCAAGTACATCATGAAACCAAAGTGAGAATGCACCAATGACACCAATGCAAAACTCAAGCCTGGTCGAGAATGGATACAAGTGACTCAGGCAAATGCAATATAATTGAACACAGCAAACTGTCACATAACTAAAGTCAAACAGAGGCATATACATATATGCACAGGAACAAAGACAGTGAGCTACATGATAATCAAAGTAACTCAAGTCAACAATATCAAGTACAAGCCAGCATATCAAATATGAATCAATTCATATGAGGAATGGCCAGAGACGAATCTCACAGGGATGAACACAACGATGGCCGAAGCCGTGGCAGTCACGAAGTAAAATACAAATCAAGCCGAAGTCAGGATTCAACCCAAATAAGCATCTTTGAGTAAGTCAAAGCAAACTAAAAGAGGAAAGTTTTTGCCGTATCAACCAAGGGAAAATTGAACGTTTCTAATCAAAGCCGTGTGCATCAGGCAATCGAGATATTAGGAAAGCAAAATTTAGGAAAGTATCGAATAGATTAAGGTATAGGAATTCATATAAATACCAACCCGCAAATCATCATCAGAGGTGTGGAAAAAATAGAATTGAATCCAAATATAAACCCATAATCATCATCGGCAGTGGGGGCAAACAGGAACAATCGAAAATTCAAGCAATTAAATCCTAAAAAGCAAAAGGAACGAACAATGTACCAGGGTTGATTCGCAATCACAAGACAAGCAGCCGATCATCAGAGAAGCAAGGAGCAACAAATTCGTTCGGCATCATCAAAGACCACCGAAGCCCTAATTCAGATCGAACAAAGAAAGCAACGGCCGCCATTCTTCACAAAGAAAAAAAAGGGGATCGGGTTAAATAATAAAAGGGGTCGGCTTTATTTTATTAAGAGCCTTTTAATTTTTTAATTAGGGTTTCTTTTTTTAAGGGCAAAAAAAATTAGTACTCAAGTTTGTATTTTAATTTTTGCTCTTGTTTTTTGAAGTTTGTTTTTCTTTTCGAGTCAAACCCTTGGTAAATCACCACCTAGGTTGTAGGTAGTGTCAGATTGTCTAGTTAGAATTAGTTCAGTGAGCAGGGTGTGCGAGTTTGCAAAACTTTATAGGCGGGAGCAGGGTTTGCGAGTTTGCAAAACTCTGTAGGCGGGAGCTGGGGTTGCGGGTCTGTTAGAGTGTTTGTAAGCGGGAGCAGGGTTTGCGAGTCTGTTAGAGTGTTTGTAAGAGGGAGACAGTTTAATTCTAATAGAAATCTGGGAATGCAGCAGTAGGCAGGGGTTGCCGAAGCTGGGTAAATTTTGTGTGTGATTTACTTTTCAACATATTTATTTCTCTGCAGTTTGTGTTTGTGTTTAATTCGAGAAAATTTGCTATAACCATATTCACCACCCCTCTAGGGTTAATCTAGATCCTACATGCTAAACTTAGATGGCCGAAGCCTTAGACAAGGTCGCTAACACCTCCCAAAGAAGTTCGTCCTCATGACAAGGTCGCTGACACCTCTTCAAGCCGTTTTATCAGCCCTAACAAGGTCGCTAACACCTCCCAAAGCAGTTCGTCCTCATGACAAGGTCGCTGACACCTTTTCAAGCCGTTTTGTCAGCCCTAACACGGTCGCTAACACCTCCCAAAGTAGTTCGTCCTCATGACAAGGTCGCTGATACCTCTTCAAGCAGTTTTGTTAGGTAAACATCGTGAGTGTGTCACAAACTCACGGATAGGAACCCGAAAAGTGTTAACATGTGTCCCGTACCACACATTCGCACTTAGCGGTTTACTAGCCGTTAGCCGTTGCCATACTAGAAACATCATAAAGCTTAGAAATTTATTTCCCGCCTAGTCTCATTGACGAGTGACAAAGAGCCACCATACTTGTCTCATCTCATCGACAAGCATTAAATGGCATTGTAACTTGTCTCATCTCATCGACAAGTGAAAACATCATGATGGTTTCTCATAAACCATAAATCTCAAAATATGAAATCATAAACTCAAGACTTGCCTTATATCATTGGTAAGTAAATATAACATCGTGATGGATCAAATCGACCATACTCCTATATAGGAGATCTCAAACCATAGTGTTTGCCAAATATTGGTCATCTTAAATAATTCCAATAAATAGGAATTATAAAAATCAAAATATGCCTTTAAATGGCAAAACATCTCAGAATCATTAATCTCAAATAGCTTCGATCGTACAAGTCCGGAATTAAAAAAAATAGTAAACGCACATGTTCCATACCACGCGTTTTACTAAATCGTTTAACTCTCTTTCTCATACATTCGAATAGTGCAAAAGTGTGTGTTTTATATTTAAAATAGTTAGTAACAAGCTTTTAAAACTATTTCTTGAAAAGATTAATAAAACCAATATTTGAAATTCCTTTATTATAGGAAATAAATAGATTTTATATTAAAAAAATAATTTTAAAACTATATAATAATAATTTGAAATTTCCGTTTATTTCAAAAATCACTTCAAAATAGTTTAGTGAAAACCGCGCTTGAAAACAGTGAAGTTTGTTTGTAGGTTAAGTGTGTAGCGTTTGTAGAATGGTTTGATGATTTTGAAGAGTGGAGCAGCAGCAGTGTTCTTTGTTGAAGATGGTCGGAGGGGTTATGTTACGGTTTTGAAGGTAGTTGGTGATTCAAGAGGTGGGTTTAACAGCAAGCAGCGATTGGTTGTTTAAATGGTCGTTGTGTAGTAGATGTGATGTTAGTAGCTTGCGTGAAGAGGCCGTTTTGATGTTTGTGTAGTAGTCTCAGGGTAGGACGGTGATGCTGTTAGGAACAGAGAATGGGGGCAGTGCACACAGCAATGTGGTGTGAAGCAACGTAACAGTAAAGCAATGTCAGGTGTGAAATGCAGAGGAGTTGCAAGGTGAGTGGAAAATGTGATGATATTGTGATGAATGTGGTGGTTTCTCTGATGGCTGAAGGTTGACAGTGTTGGATCTGTTTCAGTTTGCAAAAACACACATTTCTCTTGCAAAGCTTTTATTCGTTCATGTTTTCCAGCTCCAGCCTAGCTTGCAAAATCCTTCAACTAAACATGTTTATAGTAGACAGGTAAAATCAATATGCAGAGATAATTTTAATTAGCAGATACATTTCTAGATTATTAATACGTAAACTTATTTCAAGGATGCCTATTAGCGTAAATTGTTTTATTGAATAGTGCAATAGTTGTTATATATTCAATTGCTATTTTGAACAGTGCAATATTTTATAAATCATTTAATTTCTAGTTCAATAGTTGTCATGGTTGAGTGGCTTTGTTTCACATTTTAGAATAAAAAATAATGTCTTTCTGATGTATTTTTCACATCTTACAGGCAGGTATTTTGCTCTAAAAGTTCCCTGAAATGAAGAGTATGACACAAAAGTGGATGTGTGTTCATTTGCAGTAAGGTATCACCTGGAAACCCGTATTATCTTCTTAGAAGTTAATATATAACACATGAGATAATATTTTGGGCTACATTCTACTAATTTGTTATTAGATAGATAGTTGTACAAACCCGTATTATCTGTGGACATTATTTTTTTGGTTGTCAACTAATTCTAGTTTGTTTGTTAACCTACTTTCTGATTTATATAATAAATTATTTTTGTGATATTGAAGGAATGCAACAATGGAAGGTAGGGAACTAATGTGACAGGCAGGGTGATGATGTTGTGGTTTGTTTGAGATAGTGGTTGTATGCAATTTGGAGCGGTAGGAGTTGATCGGACAAGGGTGTTGTGTGGGGGTTTATGGTGATCAGGTATGTGCAGTGAAATATGCAGTGTGAAATGTTTGATGAATGGCTGTTTGACTGATGGTGGTGGATTGTTTGTGGAGGAGTGATATGTTGTGTAGGCAAGTGGATGGTCTGACAGGGTTTGAGCAGGGTGGCAGCAGATGGTGGAAGGCAATGGTTCAGGTGAAGCTGCAGTGGCAGTATTGACAGTAGGGTAGAGTGATGTACAAGGTATGGTGAATATGGTCGAAGTGGTTCAGGCAGAAGCGAGGCAGGTAAATGGTTGATAGATACTGTTGTTTGAAATGTGAAGATGCGGTATTAGTGAAAATGAAGTATTGGTGAAAATGTGAAGATGTGCTTGGTAGACAGTGGGATGATGTATTAGTGAAAATGAAGGTTGTGGAACTGGAAACTGAAGATGTAGTGAAGTTATAAGTAATTGTAGTGAATGTTGCAGTGTGTTTTGTAGAGGTGGAAATGATGGATGAACTGGGGTATTTGCAGTGAATAGCCGTGATATGTGAGGGATGGTTCGCCGATGATGGTTGAACTGTGGGTAGTGAATAGTGGATGATGTTGTTTTGTGGTGATCAGGTTGTGGCAAATGGTAGATGAATGAAGTTGCTGTTGTGGAGTGGTAGTAATGACTGTATGGGTGAAGCTTGTAGTTGCTAGTGACAAAGATGTGTGGAGATGGTTGATGTGGTGGCTGAAGTTGCAGGCAATGTTGGATTGTTGTTCTCTGGTGAAATGTGTTGCAGGTGTTGAAAGTGCAAAAGGCAGGAAGAATTGAAGTGTTGACAGTGGGTTTTGAATTGAAGTGATGAAGTGTTGACAGTGGGTTGTGGAACTGATGATGTAGAATGGATATTGATAGTGATGGCGTGCCTTGTAATCAGCTGATGATTGGTGGATGAAGTTGTTGTTCTGATAGAGGATGGTATTGGCAGAGACAATGAAATGTATTGGGTATATGCAGTGATATGAATTTGTTGAAAGTGGTTGTATGAACTTGCGATGTTTATTTTGGTATTATGTTATTCAGTTTGTATTTGCCTTCAAATTTAATTTTGAATGATTGTAATATTGCATGCAATAATTGTTTGTTATAATCAATAATATATATATATAGTCTATTTGAGTACTGTAATAATGGTTTCTGAGAATGGCTTTTTTGCATCAGGTATAAACAGCTGATGCAATAGAGGGATTAGTTTGCATCGGTTGTTATAAAAAACCGATGCAACAAGTTCCTTTGTTGCATCGGTTTTCATTACAACCGATGCAACATGGGGGTTGTGTCCAAGCAACCAACCATGATATTTTGCATCAGTTGTTAGTAACAACCGATGCAAAAAGGACTTTTTTGCATCGGTTTCAGAACTGATGCAAAAGTGTTAAGCCTGTTGCATCGGTTGCATATGCATCAGTTATTGAACTGATGCAAAAGGGGGGTAAACAACCGATGCAAATGACCTGTTTTGTAGTAGTGTTACTCCAGATTTAAGAACTAGATTTAAATCTTATTTTAAAACTTACCTTTCATTTTAAACCCAGCTTTAAATTTTATTTTAAAATTTAAAACTGAACACCATGTTTTTGTTGAAACCTGTTAAATTAACTAACCCGAGACACATCCAATATGCTTCAAGTCTAAAACCCATCTTCCCCGAGCTATCTACCCAACTGCTTCGAGCAACTCTAGCAACTCTCCCCTGTTTCCAAAACTTAACCAAACATCATCAGACACATCTCATCACCGTGCATATGCACGGTGATTCCGGCCACCATAGATCATTAGCGATGATCTCAACAAACCAGAAGACGACTCAGCAACCCACCACAGTCATTGATTCATGCTTCAATTATCAAATTCAAGTTCGAGATCCTTAAACCCAAACCTGGAAAACAACAATCAGGTTCTCCTTCAAACCTGTCAACACCACAATCTCACCGCTCCGACCACTTGAAGGTCAGCCACTCCGGCCTCGACTTCAACTACGGCCAAGCTATCAATCCCCAAAATATCCTAACACTCGATCAACTCTACAAACCGAAATGATCGACTCTTCAAACCATTAAAAACTATGGTTTTAAAAAGAAAAACACTACCGCAACTTCCACATTGATTTCCATCACCAACTATGATTTTTCCTATCAACTCCTAATCCTCCTCCATCACTTGGAAGAACCCCGAGCCTCCACTATTCATAGATCACCGGAAAATTCAAATAAACCCATTTCAGTTCATAACCCAACTGCACCTCCAACCAATTTCTAAAAATCCTGATTCTAATGTTAAAAATCATATTTCAGTTGATTGTTTTTGATATATAGTACTAGATTTACAAATTATACAGTATGAATTTTAATTCATATCAACATTGCATTGATGTTTTATACTTCCAGAGGCTATCAAGCTTTAATTAGCTTGATTAAAAATTTTAAAAATAATCTAAGTTAAACAAACAACATTTGTTTAAAAAAACAGACCCTATCAATAATTAAGTTAAGAGGTAAGGGATTGAAAAGTGACTGGAAACAAACAGAGAACATAATTTATACACAACATGCATACATATAAAATTCACATTAGACCTTCATGCAGTATTCAATTTTTTCTCAGCATACAAACATGCAACCAATTTTTAAACTTTAAAATTTAAAAAGTTACTCACCAATTTTTTAGAGATGCAGAACAGAACTTCCACAAAAAAAATGCTTTTGAAACTTTGCTGAAGACATTTGCAGGAAGACTTGATTTCCAGATTCAACTTGTTTTTGAATTTTAAAACTTGGGTTGCAGACTTCCTTTTGATACTCAAGTTGTAAAAAAATGAATGCATGTTTGTTTGCAGAACAGTTTTCCAGATTACAGAAAGAAAAATGATGCAGACTTGCTTTTTTTTGGAATATATAAGCTACTGATATGTACAGGGATTTGAAGATGCGCAGAAGCTTTTGATATGAGGAGTTTTAAAAATGGTAAGTGCATTGATTTTGAAGAGGTGTAGGCTTCAAATTTGAAATTGCAGGGATTTGAATTTTTTGAAAATGTAGGTTTGATTTGAAGAGCTTGTAACAGATTTTGATTTTGGAGGGTTGTTTACAGATTTTTGGAAAAAATGAGGAGTTTGATCTGCAATTGTAAACTGATTTTGGTTTGAACATAATTTGTTTACAGATTTTGAAAAAGCTTTGAATTTGGGTTTTTATGTTTTCGGATTTGTTTACAGATCTGCATTTGATCTGAAGTTGAAGCTTCTCTTGTCTTTTGAATTGAGAAGAGAAAAGGAAGAAAGAGATGAAGATATAGGTTCATATAAACCAATTTAAAATTTTATAAAAATTTAAGGAAAATAAAATAAAGAGGTGACACTTGAATAAATTTTTAACATTTGTCAATTTAATATGTTTATCTTATAACATTTGTTAAATGAGGCTTTAAGAAATCAACACATGTCCTATTAAAAGTAATTTGTATTAAATTTAAATGTTAATAAAATATTTATGCCTAATTTAATTTGTTAATTAGGATTTCATATGCATATAAATTGATAAAAGAAATAAAAACAAATTATGCCTACAAATAAAAGCTTATATAAAAATCGAAACAATTAAAAAAAACTATACTTTGGATTTTGAAAATTATATTCAAATTCAAATCAAATTCAAAAAACTAATATTCAAAAATCAAATTATGAATACAAATCAAATTTGAAATAACAAATGCTATTTTTATTAAGAATCTAATTGTAAAACAATACATTATTAATATTGTTTTTAGAAATGACTCATTAATAAATTATAAAATAAATAATTTCTTTATAAATAAATTACTTACTTTATTAAGCTATAAAACTTTTTGTTAATTCATTTTAAATTTAAAACTCAAGCCAAAATTATTTTAAACATTTAAACATTTTTTTCTTAACAATTTAAAATCATATATTTATTTATTACATAGTTTTGAAAAACTTAATATTAAATTAAATCAAAATTTCCAAATTATTAATGTATATATTAGAATTTTAAATCATGATTCATTTATTAATTTAAACCAAGATTATTTATTTAATAACTTTGAAAAGCTTTATACTAAATAAAAATAAATTTTGAAATTACTAAAAATATTGGAATTAGAAAAATATGCTTTATTTATTATATTTAAAGCAAAGTTAATCTATATACAGTATAAACTATATATTTATATTGTAAATAGAAACCAATTTATTAGCTGAAAAAGATAAAATCTACCAATTTAAATATTTATTAGAGAAGAATTAAGTCAATTTGAATTATTATTGACAAAATTATCAATATGAATTTAATTTTTAATATAGATTATTAAATTGATATTGTCAAAAATTCTGGGATGTTACAATCCTTCCCCCTTAAAAGAATTTCGTCCTCGAAATTTAAAAAAAAGGTAATTTAATAATCTCATTAAATATTTTAATTTTTAAACACAAGCATACATCAAACATATGCTAACAACCATAGCAACCAATTCATCCAATCAAACAAATCCAATTATCCAGACAAAATTCTGGATAAAATTTTCTCGAGTTTCCCAAGTGTAAATACCGGGATACTCGCCCTACAGAATCCAAACAATCAATACTACTAAGCTATAGAGCACCTATTCATCTAGATCAACAACACTAGATAGGATATCAGACTACAGACGAGTCTGACTCAACAACCAAAACTCTCAAACTGCTGGTTCCACAACCAGAGATACATCATACACGTACTCCCTCAGAGATACGTGAAACTCATCGAATCCCAATTATCCAAACCAGAAATTTAAATCCTATAGCTCAATCACTTAATCTCACAAGAACACAGAAAATATCCAAAATACTTTAGAGCTAGTTTCCCAGCCTTACCCAATCTTATAGCCCCCTTTTGATCGGAGAAAACTTATCCAAATCAAATCTATGACTTCAGAATCCAAATTCCTCTGACTCTTCTCCTTCAAAAATCTTCGGACGATCCTGGTCTGCCTACACCCTTACTGATCAGCTCGACCTTCGCTGATGTATCTAGAAACAAACTAGACCAATCAACTCAACAGAATGATCTCCTCAAGATCAATCCAAAATCAAACCCTACTCCTCAAACATCAGAAGACAACAACTTCTCCTATCCGGAAAAGAAAAGCAGATGCACTCCCAAACTGCTTCCGCTGCATAACTCTGATCTGCGGTAGAAGAGAATGCTGAAGAAGAACACGAGCACAACTAGACAACATATCCTAGAAATATGGTTCATCAGATCCATAAAGAAAACTCATAAACCCCACTAAAATCTGAGTTGCTTCATCAAACTCTATCTCTAGGAATCATCCTTCTACTAAGCTGAGCTACGGGCAGCACTCCTGGATTACCAGTCGATAAAGAAACTCAATCTCCAGATGCGAACAAACCTCTGACTTCCTTGAAGACATCCAGAAAAGTTCTGATAACCCAAGAGAACACTCAAACAATCGCAAGTCACTTTTGTGATCAATCCAAACAGAACAAAACAGCTTACACTTAACTAGCCAATCCATTAAAGAAACGGGTCCACTCTGCTGCTTCTGAAATCTACTTCATAAAAACTGCTCAGCCAGAAGACTCCGTGCCGACACACAACACTCTGAGCTGCACTGCTGACACAGATGTCAGAGAATTCCTAATCCAAAGCTCTTCGAGAAACTCGGACCCCAAATCAAACAGAAACACCATGCTGAACACAGCCACATCACTGATGCAGACCTACTTCCTTAAACTTGTTCCAAAGAAACATCTTCGGAAACATCCATAGTCACTTCATCTCATCACGCTGCTACTATTTCCTGAGGTATCTAAAATACCATCACTCACTTCTGCCAACTAACAGATCCAAACTCTACTCACCCGACTTCAAAGATGGACTCCGAACCTTAATAGGTTTCCTTCAGAGATCGATGAAATCCTTCATCACAGCAAAATTCACTCAATAAGGTATTAGGTCTACAGTCTCGACAAATACACTTCCAACCTCAAACATTCAAACTCCAACCAGTGGTAGTCGTGTTACACACACTACTACCCCATCTACCTTTATAACTTATATTGGAAAACCCGAACAGGTAACCCAACAGATAGGTAGAAATATATATATATATATATATATATATATATATATTTAAAAATTACAAATATGCTCTCTCAAGATAGACACCACTCTAGAGCTTAGGTATTCACTCAACCTAATGCTCTGATACCAAATGAGACGACCCGACTTTCACACCACAGAAAGTCATATCATCTTGAAGAAAGAAAGGGATAGAAACGAGAAAAGGAAGAAGAGAAAGATGAAACAACACAGAATCTTAACAGAGGAACGAATAAATTATATTAATAACATAAATATTACATAGTTTACAATCATTATCAGAGTTACACAGATTACACATCACATACTAGACAGTTATAAACACCTGTCTAGTTATACAATTCAATACAAAACAAGGAAAAACTACTCAGAGAAACAAACACAGCGGAATTCTATATATCTACACGTAGAATCTTCCTGCTCCATTGCTCCTCCACAATTCGTTAAAGCTAACCTGAATCCCTTGGCTACTCGTAAAAATTTGAGTACACAAGAGTTTAAGAAAATAGAAAATAAACTCCGGGTCAGACATGGGTCTGGTGTGAGTAACAGGTTAAGGTTGCTTAACTTTCAAAAACCTTTTGAAAAGAAAGGTATCACGTAAGACTTCCCACACATAAACATGAAAAAGTTTTTACCTTATGCTAACCAAAACATTTGATAGGAAATCCAGTGATATTATAATAGGTCTAGGGTTTTCAAATAAATATGAAATAGCCGAAATTGTTACATTTATTAAATTCCAGCTACTAGCCACAAAAGTGGGTAATACAATCAAAACCGTTGGTACTTATTGGATTTTGGATTCCATACAATGGCAGGGCTACCGGGGTACCGCCTGCCATAGTACGTGGCCTAGATCAGCGTATCGAGGATCACTCCCAATCCCTTGCAACACAAAGCCGGATCCATCCCTTACTGGATAGTCCCGAACAAGACAACACCGACAGTTGGAGCTCACAACCGTCTACATAGCCGAAATAAAAGGGACCTCTAGACAGGGGAAAATCTCGTCCTACTTGGGCATGACCCACTTAGCCTTGCTACACCTCCCCTGTTTTAGCCATGAGGCTTGAGGCTACGATTACTTTTATAGGATACATCACTTAGAATGCTCATCGTCCACCTGATGATGTTCTGAAAGCATTCAATCCATACAAGTTCGTTCCGGGTTCGAACGAAACCGAAGGCATTATCGCGTTACACTCATTTTGGAATCACCCTCAGAGTTAACGACGATAACCCTTTCACTCTGAATCTTCATCTTCACATGAGATTCACGACCTACCGTTAATTTGGATCATGTGGTTTTCAGACATCCAAATATGGAAACCCGATCCCGGTCTCATCGAAATCCAAAACGTGTCTTTTAGGTCCAAGTTGTTTTAGAGTTTAAAATAATTCAATTCGGTATCTATATACATACGGATAGATAACTCACCAATCACAATAGATAATCAACATTACCATAATAAACAGATAATCCACATTATCCATACTATCATCGAAATAGATAATCCATATTATCATCACAATGCAACCAAAGCATTCATATTACACAACATCACTAATCTCATATCTGAGATCACAAACCATTCAAGGCAATCAACTTCATCCATTCATAAATAAGCAAAGATTTACTTAATCTCAATATAATTAATTATCTCCATCTCTAATTAATTTAAAGTGAATTAAATTAATTACTTCATCTTTAATTAATTTAAAATAAATTAAATTAATTACTTCATCATTAAATCTTGCTTACATAACCATTTAATTGATGACAAATTAATTAATTAATCATTCTAATTAATCCCCTTAATTAATCACCCTTGATTAATTACCCTTTAATTACATTCATGTAATTATCCTTAATTAATTTCACAAATTAATTATTCTCAACCAAAAACAGTAATCAACCTTTAATTACTTCAATTAATTAATTAAATATAATTAATAACATTGTTCCTTAATTAGTTATATTAATTAATTACCTTTAATCACTTGTCATTGATTAATTAATCATAATTAATCAACTTTAATTACATCGTTAATTGTATTAATTAATGATCCTTAATTATAGTTAATAAATTATCCTCTTAAATTAATTACCTTAAGTAATTAACCCATAATTATTAATCCCCTTTGATTAACTATATTCAATAATTAACTAACCTAATTACTTCATTAAAACAAATTAATTATTCCTTGATTAATTTTCTTAATTAATCCCTTGATTAATTACTAAGTAATTTAATCCAAATTACTTACATTATTAAAACATCTTCCATTAATTACATCCTGTAATTACCAATCAATTACTTCACTAAGTAATTTCCAATCCATTAATTACATTAAGTAATTATCATTAAATCATCAGGTTTTTAAAATTAATTAAACTTAATTAATTTAAACTAATCCCAATAAACTCAATTAATTGCATTAAGTAATTAATTCCTTAATTACTTCCATAAAGTAATTACACTTAAATAATTCACAAATGATTATTATTAAAATAATTAATCTAATTAATTATTAAAATTAACCACATTAATTAATTATTAAATAATTCTAGTTAATGACCTTTATTAAACATTAGGTAACTAACTTAGGTTAATCACAAATTAAATTATCTTTTATTATCCATTAATTGAGGTCTAATTATTAAATTAATTAAGTGTTAGCTATAACTTAATTAATCCTTAATTAATTAATTAATTAATTAACCATGATTATAAATTAATTACTTAATTAATAATTATTTAATCATTAATTTAAATCTAATTAATGATCTTTAATTACACATTGATTAGCCCTTAATCAAATATTTATTAATCCTTAATCAATAAATTAATTAAATTAACTAATTACTTCTTAATTACCTTATTAATTAAATTAATTTCAAAACATTAATCTTAATTAAATTTTAAGATAAAACATTTCTTAATTATGGTTAATTTTTCATTAACAAATACATTTGAAATCAATCTACTTTAAACTTTTCTTCAAATTTCATTTAAATTTAAGATTTAAAATATGAATGCAAATTGACTTTAAACAAAGCTTAAAGACAATTCAAAACCCTTAATTCACATGTTAAAGTAATATTCATTTCATAAAGAAGATCAAAAGAAATTTAAAACCAAGTTTATGTTTAAATTCAAATCACAGTTAAAAATTCACTTTAATATTTAAATTTGAAATTTCTTTTTATTTGAAAATTGAAATGCATATTAAATTTTGATTCCAGATAAATCTTTAGATTTAAAAACCTATTTACAATTTAAAACTTTATTTTTAAAATACAAACCACTTATCCCTTTTTAAAGTAGTTAATTCAATTCAAATTTAAAGACTTAACATTATTTAAAAACTGAGATTTTAAACTTACTCCAGATTTAAGAACTAGATTTAAATCTTATTTTAAAACATACCTTTCATTTTAAACCCATATTTTAAATTTTATTTTAAAATTTAAAACTGAACACCAGGTTTCTGTTGAAACCTGTTAAATTAACTAACCCGAGACACATCCTATATGCTTCGAGTCTAAAACCCATCTTCCCCGAGCTATCTACCCAACTGCTTCGAGCAACTCTAGCAACTCTCCCCTGTTTCCAAAACTTAACCAAACATCATCAAACACATCTCATCACCGTGCATACGCACGGTGACTCTGGCCACCATAGATCATCAGCGATGATCTCAACAAACCAGAAGACGACTCAGCAACCCACCACAATCATTGATTCATGCTTCAATTCTCGAATTCGAGTTCGAGATCCTTAAACCCAAACCTGGGAAACAACAATCAGGTTCTCCTTCAAACCTGTCAACACCATAATCTCACCACTCCGACCACTTGAAGGTCAGCCACTCCGGCCTCGACTTCAACTACGGCCAAGCTATCAATCCCCAAAATATCCTAACACTCGATCAACTCTACAAACCGAAATGATCGATTCTTCAAACCATTAAAAACTATGGTTTTAAAAAGAAAAACACTACCGCAACTTCCACATTGATTTCCATCACCAACTATGATTTTTCCTATCAACTCCTAATCCTCCTCCATCACTTGGAAGAACCCCGAGCCTCCACTATTCATAGATCACCGAAAAATTCAAATAAACCCATTTCAGTTCATAACCCAACTGCACCTCCAACCAATTTCTAAAAATCCTGATTCTAATGTTAAAAATCATATTTCAGTTGATTGTTTTTGATATATAGTACTGGATTTACAAATTATACAGTATGAATTTTAATTCATATCAACATTGCATTGATGTTTTATACTTCCAGAGGCTATCAAGCTTTAATTAGCTTGATTAAAAATTTTAAAAATAATCTAAGTTAAACAAACAACATTTGTTTAAAAAAACAGACCCTATCAATAACTAAGTTAAGAGGTAAGGGATTGAAAAGTGACTGGAAACAAACAGAGAACATAATTTATACACAACATGCATACATATAAAATTCACATTAGACCTTCATGCAGTATTCAATTTTTTCTCAGCATACAAACATGCAACCAATTTTTAAACTTTAAAATTTAAAAAGTTACTCACCAATTTTTTAGAGATGCAGAACAGAACTTCCACAAAAAAATGCTTTCGAAACTTTGCTGAAGACATTTGCAGGAAGACTTGATTTCCAGATTCAACTTGTTTTTGAATTTTAAAACTTGGGTTGCAGACTTCCTTTTGATACTCAAGTTGTAAAAAAATGAATGCATGTTTGTTTGCAGAACAGTTTTCCAGATTACAGAAAGAAAAATGATGCAGACTTGCTTTTTTTTGGAATATATAAGCTACTGATATGTACAGGGATTTGAAGATGCGCAGAAGCTTTTGATATGAGGAGTTTTAAAAATGGTAAGTGCATTGATTTTGAAGAGGTGTAGGCTCCAAATTTGAAATTGCAGGGATTTGATTCTAATTTCAAATTCAAATAAACCCATTTCTTTTCAAAACCCAACTACACCTCCAACCAATTTCTAAAAATCTTGATTCTAATGTTAAAAATCATATTTCAGTTGATGTTTTTGATATATAGTACTGTATTTACAAATTATATAGTATGAATTTTAATTCATATCAACATTGCATTGATGTTTTATACTTCCAGAGGCTATCAAACTTTAATTAAATTGATTAAATTTTTTAACAATAATCTAAGTTAAACAAACAACATTTGTTTTAAAAAACAGACCCTAACAATAACTAAGTTAAGAGGTAAGGGATTGAAAAGTGACCGAAAAACAAACAGTGCACATAATTTATACACAACATGCATACATCTGAAATTCACATTAGACTTTCATGTAGTATTCAATTTTTTCTCAACATGCAACCAATTTTTAAACTTTAAAATTTAAAAAGCTACTCACCAATTTTTTAGAGATGCAGAACAGAGCTTCTATAAAAAAAATGCTTTTGAAACTTTGCTGAAGACATTTGCAGGAAGACTTGATTTCCATATTCAACTTGTTTTTGAATTTTAAAACTTGGGTTGCAGACTTCCTTTTGATACTCAAGTTGAAAAAAATGAATGCAGGTTTGTTTGCAGAACAATTTTCCAGATTACAGAATGAAAAATGACGCAGACTTGCTTTTTTTTGGAATATATAGGCTACTGATATGTACAGGGATTTGAAGATGTGTAGAAGCTTTTGATATGAGGAGTTTTAAAAATGGTAAGTGCATTGATTTTGAAGAGGTGCAGGCTTCAGCTTTAAAATTGCAGGGATTTTAATTTTTTGAAAATGCAGGTTTGATTTGAAGAGTTTGTAACAGATTTTGATTTTGGAGGGTTGTTTACAGATTTTTGAAAAAAATGAGGAGTTTGATCTGCAATTGTAAACTGATTTTGGTTTGAACATGATTTGTTTACATATTTTGAAAAAGCTTTGAATTTGGGTTTTTATGTTTTCAGATTTATTTACAGATCTGCATTTGATCTGAAGTTGAAGCTTCTCTTGTCTTTTGAATTGAGAAGAGAAAAGGAAGAAAGACATGAATATGTAGGTTTATATAAACCAATTTAAAATTTTATTAAAATTTAAGGAAAATAAAATAAAGACGTGACAATTGTATAAATTTTTAACATTTGTCAATTTAATATGTTTATCTTATAACATTTGTTAAATGAGGCTTTAAGAAATCAACACAGTCCTATTAAAAGTAATTTGTATTAAATTTAAATGTTAATAAAATAGTTATGCCTAATTTAATTTGTTAATTAGGATTTTATACGCATATAAATGGATAAAATAAATAAAAACAAATTATGCTTACAAATAAAAGCTTATATAAAAATCAAAACAATTAAAAAAAACTATACTTTGGATTTTGAAACTTTGTATTCAAATTCAAATCAAATTCAAAAATATTATATTTAAAAATCAAGTTATGAATACAAATTAAATTTGAAATAACAAATGCTATTTTTATTAAGAATCTAATTGTAAAACAATACATTATTAATATTGTTTTTAGAAATGACTCATTAATAAATTATAAAAAAAATATTTCTTTATAAATAAATTACTTACTTTATTAAGCTATAAAACTTTTTGTTAATTCATTTTAAATTTAAAACTCGAGCCAATATTATTTTAAACATTTAATCATTTTTTCTTAACAATTTAAAATCATATATTTATTTACTGCATAGTTTTGAAAAACTTAAAATTAAATCAAAATTTCCAAATTATTAATGTATATATTAGAATTTTAAATCATGATTCATTTATTAATTTAAACCAAGATTATTTATTTAATAACTTTGAAAAGCTTTATATTAAATAAAAAAATTCGAAATTACTAAAAATATTGGAATTAGAAAAATATGCTTTATTTATTATATTTAAAACAAAGTTAATCTATTTACAATATAAACTATATATTTATATTATAAATAGAAACCAATTTATTAGCTAAAAAAGATAAAATCTACCAATTTAAATATTTATTAGAGAAGAATTAAATCAATTTGAATTATTATTAACAAAATTATCAATATCAATTTAATTTTTAATACAGATTATTAAATTGATATTGTCAAAAATTCCAGGATGTTACAATAGGCAAATTTAAGAATATGAATATATAGTATTAAATACCATTTATTAATTCATAACAACTGCAATAGTGAGAAACATGAATATATAATATGTATATACGTTATGATCCTTATCAACAATAAGATATATAAAAGAAGAATAAATGTATGAAGTATTCATACGCATCTTTATTGGATCATTCTCATTAATCAATTATTTTTATTTAATGATTTATTAATTGCTACTGATTAATATATGCGGTTATTACATATTGTAAGCTAAACAAAGAGAGGAAATTTGTACATCACATAGTGTATGAATAATATCATGAAAAACATAATAGTTTGACTTGACAACTAAAAAGTATGTTGTATGAGTTACAGCTATTGATAACATGAATAAGTATATTTTTGTGACATGAAAATAATAGATAAAAGATTATGCATATAAAATAGTAAACACTAGAATAGCTCTTTGCTGAAAGAGGAAAGATGAATGATTTTTATATATAGTACAACATAATTGATGTGTGTATAAATATTAACATTCATTTTATGAAGAATCGAAAATGCTCACTTGATGAGCTAAAGGAAAGAAACTTGATCTATTATATTTTACCTTTTGAAAGACATGATTGGATGCTCGGAAGAAGGAAAAAAATTAGGAAATAAACTTCATATTAGAATACCTTGTTTTCTATTAAAAAGAAAGAGAGTAGGAAAGTAGATATATTTCTATGTATTTATTTGGTTTAGTAAAAGCACCAAATATATCAACAAATCTCTTCTGGAGATTTTATTATCATTATCATCATCATCATCATTATTATTATTATCATCACCACTTCTGGGGTGAACAAATTTATGTACATTTATTTGGTTTAGTAGTTAATACCATTGGTAAATATTTTTAGAACTTCAGGTTCCAATTTTACTTTAAAATAAAGTCTTTATTTAGTACTTTAGATCCTAAATGGTACAACTTGATTTTCATTGTCAAACTTCAGGTTTGATTGCAATTGGAATTTACCACAATCTAAATTAGCTTTTCTAATAATTCAGAGCTTCACATCTCAAATTTATATATTTGAGTTTTGATATATAAACTCTTTTTTTAGGAATGCAAACTTATATGAATAATTTTTATTTGAGAACATGGTGCCCCAAATACAATGAAACAAGAGGACTCTTCATAATTGTATTCGAACATGGGAATCATAATAGTATTTCTCTTCGAGGAAATACTATTTACCACATTTGTAATGTTATTTCAACATATTATTTTTATGTTCTGTCTTCTAGACATATCAACATCATCTTCTGGAATTGCTCGCTTTTTTTTCATGGCTTTATTTCAGCTTACGGAAACTTTAATATTTCACCTTCGCACATATGAACTTCAGGTTCTTATTCTTTCATATAGACTTAATACGATCTTCTAGATACGTATTATCCTTATATTTATTTCTTTAAGAAACAGTGAAATATTTCTTCCGGAAATATAAATCATGTGGTAAAATTATTTCTACAGTTCTCATTCAAACCGAAATCCGAACAAAAAAATTCAAAATGAAAACCTTTTTTTCCACTAAACAATGGAATGAGATCTAAATGTTTAGATCTACAATAAAATGAGATCTAAAATGATAAGATTAATAGAGCAAGATCTATGAGGTAAGACGTATATATATGTATATATATATATATATATATATATATATATATATATGCATGTATGTATACATATGTATATAATGAAATCTAGGAAATTAGATCTATGATAGAAAAGATCTAAAAAGAAAATTAACAGAATAAGGTCAGAAATAACATTTTTGTTCATGGAACTACTTTAGTCTCAGATCAAATTTAAAATTGTCACAAAAAATGGATATACATGAATGACAATTAAATAAGAGATCCGATGATTAATATCTATAGATCTAAAAAAAATATCATATGAACATGATAGTAAATTCTACAAGAGATCTGAAAAATTAGAATTTAAAAAATAAGATCTACAACAAAACAAGATCTGAAATACATGGACAAAAAAATAAGATGTACAAATATAATCAGATCCGAATAATTAGATCAATGATACAATGAGATCTAAAATAAAAAAATTAATAGAATGAGATCTGAAAGATTTGGTCAACTAGATAAGAAAGATAGCTTACCGTTTAGAAGATTTATAAGAGCTTCGTGCTGATAATGTGTTATAAAATGAAGAAAGTTGTAACAACCCGGGATTTTGGAGATTACTGTTAATATTAAATTATTATACAAATTATAATTTAATATTGTGTTTAAAAATGAACTGGATAATAAAATGAGGGATTATATTATTTATTTTATATAAACAATATCTTGATGAATATAATTTGGATTTAAATTTTAAATAAGTCATATTTTTTTATTTGAAGCCAATTTCAACATTTGATGGTTGAAAAAAAGTCTAAATGAATGAAATAAAGTTTTAAAAACTTTATTTTTGGATTTGGATTGAAAGTAAATAATTATGATGGTTTAATTTTAGTTAATTGGTAATATTGGAAATTTATTCCAATGTTAGCCTTTTATTGTTAAATAAAAGGAATAATATGAAGAAAATAAAATTTAGAAGTGTAATTAGGCTTGGAATGATGTATTAATATTATAAAAATGTTAAAACATTTTAATACACTTCATTAGACTTAAAAATAAATTGGTTGAAATGGATGAAAATAGTGATATTTCACTAAAAATGGGAATATTGGTAAATATTGTTAAAAAATTATGTTATATGGAGAAAATAATATTTTTAATTGGGATAAAATATCTAATGATTAAAAAGTGTTAGAATGATTTATTGCAATTTATTTGACATGAAAGAAATTTTTATTTAAGCTATTGCATTAAAAATAGTGTTTTTACACTAAAATGGTGTAATTTGTAAAATATTATCAAAGATAGGGTTTTATTTATAAAAATAACTTTTTATTGTCAGAATAAATTTTATTTTTTTGTATAATAACAATTTTATTACAAACAATTTGTTGTAGATATTTTATTTCGTTAAAAATGAGAAAATTAGTGTATAAATTGATTGAATAGGTTAAATATGTATATAACATAGGAATTTCTCTAAGTATATTAGTCTTGGGCTTATTTGGATAAGGTTTGAATCCATTAACTCCCTCTAGAACCATCTAGAAAAGAGGAAATAGGTGTACGTACCTTTTTTTCCTCATCTTCCTCCCCAAAACAAAAGACACGGTAAATAGAGAGAAAGAAAAACAATTGCTTTCCCTAATTAACTCTCAGTTCCACTCAATTTCGCTGTTATTCAAGAAGAACTTCACCAAAATAAGAATAGAGAATGGATTTCACCTTCAAGCTCCAATCTTTCTTCATAAATTTGGGTGTTTGCTATCTAAAATCAAAGGTGAGTTTAAAACTCACAATTTCTAGCTTTGATTGAGATTTCAAGGTAAGAAATCTCAATTTTGTTTGTTGCATGTTTATTTGTGAAATTGCCGTCAGTATATTGGGCAAATCTCTTTCGGTTTAAGTCGAAATTCGATAAATTTAGATGTTCTAGAAAGCATAGACATAGATCTACAAGTTTCATGTTTGAGTTTTCTAAAATTTTGAAGTTTTCTTGATCAAAATCGTGCTTGTTTGTTGTTGTCTCAAGAGCAAATTGACAGCAGCAACAATCATAGGCCAGAGAAGTGTTTTAGCCATAAGTTTTTCGTTTCTTATCTAATTTAGGTCAAAAAATTTTCGCTGGACAATATATTCAATAGGGAGTAATTTATCTTCAGGTTTCATTTCGATATTTTACAACTTCACTGACCTAAAACATATTTGTAAGCAGAAGTATAGTTATGTCTTTGACAGAATTTCCTGAGTTCGAATCTGATATTGTTTGAGCTATATCTTTCACGATTTTGATCGGAATTCGATAATTTTTAATTTTTCGATAAGCATAATTCTTGCAATACAATTTTCATTCATTGAGTTTTCTGTAATTTTGAGGTTAACTATGTCAAAATTGAATTTTTTTACTGCTGTCCCGTGAGAAAAACTATTATTTGCTCTGTGTTTGAAACTGAAATAAAATTAGCTTTAACTTCTTTGTTTCTTATCCGGATTTGATAATTTTGGATGTTATGGAAAGTGAGCTATAAGTTTTATTCATTTTAATTTCTGTAATTTTTAAGTTTGCTTGGTCGAAATTATGGTTGTATGTTGCTGTCCTGAGAGCAAAATGACAGCAACAACAATCGTTGACCTTTGAATTATATTAGCCCGTTTTTGCTCTCATTCACTTTGGTTTTGATGACGTTTTTGAAATATTTTTAGAGCTATGATGCCTATCAGTAGGCTAGCTATATTTGGCGAATTTGAAATTCAAATTTAAATGGAATTTGAATTGATTTTGGGTTAAATTTGAATTGAATTCGTATTGAATTCAAGTTATCGGTTTTGAGATATCCCTCTTAGTTTTTCGTTGCTTTCGAGAACGGTTTTCACTAAACTATTTTTGAAATACATGGAAATTTCAAATTATTATTACATAGTATTTTTTAAATTATTTTTCTAAATAAAGATAGATCTATTTCCTATAATAAAAGAATTTCAAATATTGGTTTTAATAATCGTTTTTGTAAAATTGTTTTAAATTTCTGTTTTTTCTAATAAAATTATTTTATAAATAAAATTACTTCTTTTTATAAATTTCAGACATATAAGAAAGACAATTAAATGTAAAGTAAAACATGTGGTATGGGACACATGGATTTGCTTTATCGCTTAATATCGGACTTATACGATCGAAACCCTTTCGATGAACTGTTTGAGATGATTTTAAGATGTTATTAAATTTTGGGTAGATTATATGGTTCGAATTGGAGACAAAGCAATTTATTCGCTCTAGTTCCTCCCCTTGGGGAGCTTCAGCTATTTTTGTGAAGAAATCCGATGGAACACTTAGGCTTTGCGTTGACTACCGCAGGCTTAATGATCTTACTATCAAAAATAAATATCATTTACCTCGGATTGATGATCTATTCGATCAACTTAGTGGTGCTACAGTCTTTTCACAATTGGACTTGGCTACCAGTTTTCATCATCTTCGTATTACAGAGGATAGCATTCCTTTGACATCGTTCCGTACCCGTTATGGATCTTATGAATGGCTCGTTATGCCATTTGGGTTAACAAATGCCCCGGCTTATTTCGTTGACCTTATGAATAGAGTTTTCAATGACTTCCTCGACCGGTTTGTTCTCATCTTTATTGATGATATTCTTGTGTATTCAAAAAACGAAGAGGAACATGAGAAGCATCTTCGGATTGTGTTGGAAACTCTTAGGAGTAATCAACTGAAAGCAAAATTTTCTAAATGCCATTTTTGGCAATCTCGTGTAAAGTTTCTCGGTCATATTATTTCCGAATCCGGAATTTCCGTAGATCCTTCAAAGATTGAAGCGATTCAAAGTTGGAAGAAACCGGAGAGTGTGACGGAGATCCGTAGCTTCCTTGGATTGGCAGGTTATTACCGCCGTTTTATTAAAGACTTTTCTAAGATTGCGGTGCCCCTCACTAGCTTAACGAAGAAAGGTATTAAATACATTTGGTCGGACAAATGTGAAACTTCTTTTCAGAAACTAAAGGAACTTCTTTCAGATGCTCCTATTCTTGTTATTCCCGAGGGGAATCAAGATTTTGTTGTTTATACCGATGCTAGTCGCGTTGGTTTGGGTGCCGTTCTTACGCAAAAGGAACGTGTTATTGCTTATGCTTCTAGGCAATTAAAGCCAGCTGAGACTAGATATGCCACTCATGATTTAGAGCTCGCGGCTATTGTTTTTGCTCTTCGGATTTGGCGTCATTATCTTTTAGGAGAGAAATTTGTTCTTTATACCGATCATAAATCCTTGAAGTATTTATTCTCTCAAAAGGAACTTAATTTGCGTCAACAGCGTTGGCATGAATTCCTTGCACCATATGATCTTGATATTCTTTATACTCCCGGTAAGGGTAATCGTGTCGTCGATGCTCTTAGCCGAAAACAACAAGTTGTTGTTTCCATGATGATATCCGAATGGAACGATCTCGAGATTTTATCCACGTGCCAAATTCGATACCGTGTTTTCAATTTATGTTTATCTCTTGTTTTATGTAGCCTTGAGGCTCATCCTTCTCATTTAGACCGCATTCTTGAAGCTCAAAGGCTAGATCCCGAATTGGCTCTTCTTGGCCAAAATATTATGGATAAAATTGATATTGAAGGTTTGAAAGACATTGATATCGATTCTCGTGGCGGCATTCGAAAATTTGGTAGACTTATCGTGCAAAATATTAGTGATCTTCGGAAGGATATTTTAGAAGATTCTCATCGTTCTAAATTTACCATTCATCCCGATAGTAGTAAAATGTATGCGGACATGAAGCGACTTTATTATTGGGAGGGAATGAAACTTGACATCGCTAACTTCGTTAAGCATTGCATGACTTGCCAACTCGTTAAGGCCGAACATCAAAGGCCCAGTGGGTTATTGCAACCTTTAGAAATTCCAATTTGGAAGTGGGACCAAATATCCATGGATTTTATAGATGGCCTTCCCCGTTCTCGATCGGGTCATGATAGCTTATGGGTAATTGTTGATAGACTTACTAAATCCGCCCATTTTATTCCCGTTCGGTCTAACCGAACCGTTCCTCTTTTGGCCAAGCTCTTTGTTAAAGAGATTGTTAAATTACATGGGGTTCCTACTTCTATTGTTAGTGATCGTGATCCATTGTTTACTAGTGGATTTTGGAAGAGTCTTCAAAAAGCTTTAGGAACGAAGCTTAATTTTAGCACCGCTTATCATCCACAGTACGATGGACAAACCGAGCGTGTGAATCAAACTCTTGAAGATCTTCTTCATGCTTGTGTTCTTGATTTTGGTGGAGGTTGGGAAGATCATATTTCACTTGTTGAATTTTCCTATAATAATAGCTTCCAATCTAGTATTTGTATGGCACCTTTCGAGGCACTCTATGGAAGGCCATGCCGATCTCCTTCTTGTTGGCTTGAGGCCGGTGAGAAGCTGGTTTTAGGTCCAGACTTTATTCGTGATTCCACAGAAAAGATCGAACTTATTCGTCATAGGATGAAAGAAGCCCAAAGTAGACAAAGATCCTATGCCGATAACGGGAGAAGGAAATTAGAATTTTCTGCGGGAGATTTTGTGTTTGTTCGTGTTTCACCTATGAAGGGTGTTGTGCGTTTCAGTCGATCGGGAAAGTTAGCACCTCGATATATTGGTCCGTTCCCTATCACCGAGCGTATTGGTTCTGTGGCATATCGCCTTTTATTACCGGCTCAGTTTTCTGCCATACATGACGTGTTTCACGTTTCTCAATTACGGAAATGTCTTCAAGATTCCAATTCTATTCTTGAGCCCGGTGTTGTGGAAGAGATTGAAGTTTCGCCTAATTTAACTTATGAGCAACATCCTATTCGTATCATTGCTTCGGAAGTCAAACGACGTCGAAATAAAGATGTTCTGCTTGTTAAAGTTCAATGGTCTTCAAATCCTAAGGATTGTTCTTGGGAATCTAGAGAGTTCATCGAGCGAACACATCCGGACTTACTTTCTCGAGCTTTTTGAGGTGAACTTCTTATTTCAAACTTCTTTTGTGTTGAATATGCTTTTATGGTTGTTACTATATATCTTCTTCTTAAATATTGCGAGGACGCAATTTCTTTAAGGAGGGGAGTCTGTAACAACCCGCATATTTATCGATTTTATATTTTATATTTTATTTAAATATTTTATCGATACTCGGAATTTTGTCCAAAAACTACTATTTTGCATACGGTCGAATTAGGACTCGGGACCACTCCCATTGTGTTTAAAATGCCGTTTGCGACCTTTTTGAGTATAAGCTTCGATATGTTTGGAGTAAGTTGATTTTTGCTACTTTTTCACTTAGGGTTTTGATTTGGGCTGAGCCCACTTATGCATTCAGTCCCAACCCCTCTCCTCCTCATTTACTTCATTTCCAATTCCTATTACTCAAGCTTTAGCAAAAATGGTGGGAGAGATGAGAAATTAAAACTCAAGCCCTACTTTTCTTTTGCAAATCAAGTTCTAGCTCCAAACTAATAGAAGAACCCATTGGTAAGTTTCTCTTCTTCTCCTCCAACTCATTCTCTTATCAATTTAAGAAATTCCTAAACCTAAATTTTGGAATGTTCTTCTTTTAAAGCTTAGGATCAAGCTTCTTGAGTTGGATTTGAAGAGTGGTTGATTCTCCTTTGCTTTCAAGCTTCTTCTTCAATCGTTTGGGTTCAAAGGTGAGATTTTTATCTCACATCTATGTCTATGATTATCTTCGATTGTTAGGTATGAATTCCTAACACATATTCATGTGCATTTGATTTTGGTTTGAATTGGTTTGGTGTATATTCCAATTTTTGGTGTTTTGAAATCAAAATCTATGAAAATCCTTTTATGGATATCTTAACATATTTTGGTGTCGCATCGAAGAGCCATAAGGGTCGGGTAGTCGATTGGCATAAACCCCTAGCGCCATTGCTCGAATTAGGTTGCTAATTGGTTGGATTTGCACATTTTGTGCAAAGGCAGGGAAAACTGCCTTAGCTCCAGTCAGTCAACTGGACTTCTTGGTCAGTCGACTGGCTGAAGCTAATAGGCAGGGTGAAGACTTCCTGCAGAGCCTTGGGGGCTCTGTTTACTGCAGTCAGTTGACTGACTCACTGAGTTCAGTCGACTGACCTGCATCCCGAGAGTTTTTGGGACTGTGATCAGTTGACTGAACTCAGTGAGTCAGTCGACTGACCTGCTTCTATTTGTCTGTTATGCCTATTTGAGCCTAGTTTTGCTTGGTATCCAATTTATATCGATTCGTTTTGATTCCTAGTTGTTGTTACCACTTATTCGACTACGATGACTTCTATTTTGGAATTTTTGGGAATATCCATTTTGATGGATTTGATATCGATTTATTGGAATTAATTCACGTCTTCGAATGTGAACTTTGATGATTGATTGTTTCTACAATCATTTCTATGATTTGTCACTTTAAAAATATAAAGGTTTCAATACTAGTAGTAAATATTCAAACTCTTTATCAAAGATTATTTAAACTCTATTTTCAATATCAAACTCGGTTATAAAACCGTTTTCCAACCTATTAGTATATACAAACCTTTACCTCACTCGTATAAGAAATCTAATTTAACGACTTAGTAAAACAAGTGGTATGAAACGCTTGCGTTTACTTCGTCGATTAATTCTTGGACTTGTTCGATTGAATCTCTTATGACAATTTTCTAGTGGAGATCTACAATTTGTTCATAAATATTTAAGTTAAGCTAGTGGTTATGGGACATGAAGCTAAGCTCATATATTTACTAGCTTACTGTAATTGACAATTTTTGATGTTCATGACGATCATTTTTGTGATTTAGACTAGCAATGTGCGATGTCTCTTTGTCTACGAGGGAGACTAAACCCCGTTTTGTGAAGTTTCGACTCATATTGATGGGGTAGCGCCCCATGGTCTTCGGGCCGTTCGTGTGTCAAAAAAAATTAATGGCTAGCTACCATGAGATAGCGTCTCGTTCGTGTGATACATATGTTGGTGAGTTTTCATGCTCCCGTTCGTGTGATAAGCCTTCCCCCCTATATTGTGTGATTTCTGGATTTCGTGTGTCGAATTTTGGAACTTTCTTCTTCACCTATTTTTGTGACTTCTATTGATATGATTTATCAATTTTTGTGCATAGGTGAATTTGTGTGTCATTGACTGGATTTCTTGAGATGATTTCTAGAATTTGTGCTTCACCAATTTTCGTGATTTCCATTGATAAGTTTTATCAACATTTGTGTATTGGTGAATTTGTGTGTCATTGACTTTGTGATTGACATTGATATAATCGTCAATATTTATGGTTTGGTGAACGAAATAAGGACTATGACATTTCCTTTGATTCTTGTGTAGATTTGGTGATATTGATTAATCTCTTGTTGATTTTCAATTACTTATATATATATATCACAGCTTGGCATTGTGATTATTATGTGTTTTGTCATATCTCTTACTCTATATCGTTTCATCTGATATTTATAGTTAGACTGATCCATTTATTATTTTCTTATTAAATAATACTCGGGTCAGACCGAGATGTTACAGGTGCTTCTGCTTGACTTTACATCCGGGATTACCTCCTTGACTTTGGTTAACTACTTAGATTAGTAGTTTTTGTTGTATACATTTGAGACATAGACTCCATAATGTATACTTATTCTTTTGTGTAGTTCGTTTAACTATTCTTTAGTGATATTGTGGATCTTTTTAGACCACTACTCTGATGTACACTTCCTAGTGTAATATTCATATCTATTTCCGCCTTTGTGATATGAGTTATCTGTGACTGATTTGTGTTATGGTTATTTCTATATTTGTTTCCGAAGATTATTATAGCCACTGTGTAGTAGCTTTGAGTTTGTGTCGGTATGTCGGATTTTCCCTCTCGAGAAAAGAAATGCATGTTATACTATCTGACATATCGATGCTCTCGCAAAACAATTACACGGATGGCCGCTCCTCAACAGCCTTATTCTCCGTGCTAGTTGACAGCATTACTCCGTAGTGTTCTTTGCTAGCGTGGGTATAGAGATGGGGCGTCACATTTAGACACTATTATAATAGCGAAGTATTACTACATAGTAAATAGTTTAATGGATCCTTAGAGGATGGGCGGTCCCAAGCATCCTTTAAGTTACTTGTTTTATATTACAGTACACTTGAATTAACTTACACTGTATAAGTATGTATGTTCTGACTCGAGGGTTTATGTTTATTTTACGCTCGGGTCAGCCTAAGTTGCAGTTCAGACTTCAACTCTAGAGCTAGGATTTCAGCAGATCATCTCTTTTCAAGCCGCCATCAAGTTTCTTTTCAGTTATTGTTTAGCCTTTGTAATCAAGACAATTTAACATCGAGAGTTTGCGGAGATTTCAAAGTATATTTGTTTTAAGACTATGTACTTTATATTTATTGTGAGACTATTGATAGTGGCTTCACGGACCACTAAGTATTTTTAATTCCGCTGCGAGTATTCTGATTTCTGCGTCTGTGATTCTGTGATTTGATTTCATTTACTCCAAATTTATTTACAATCTATTGTTTTGAAGTGTTCAAGTTTGACAAGTTTTAATTTATCATCGAATTTGAATGGTACAAAATAATGGTTCGTTACAGATGAACAGATTCATCTTGATGATATCATGGTGTCAAGTGATAAGTCAAAATGAATCTCCATTAGAAAGAGAGACACAAACCAAACTTGGGAGTTAATTTTGCTTCTTCAAGGAAGTTGTGCCACACAACGCAATGATATTTAAGATGAAAGATGGTGAAACACATAATGCTCGATTGATTGTGAAATGGTGTTTACAAAGAAAAGAAGAGTATGATGATATATTTATGTCGGTAATGCTACGTACTTCCAGCTTGATTTTATTGATCATGAGTTGCGATTTAAGATATAGAGTTTGAATACCTAGATGTAAAGACTATCTTTTTGCATGGTGATTTGACAACTAAATCTGTATAGAACAAGCGTTAGTGTTTGTTGTAGATGGGAAGTTTGAGATGAACTTTCAAATTGAAGAAATCAATTTATGGATTTTAGCGCACCTGTACGTAATGATACATGAGTCTCAATCATTTTTGTTTGAAATTTGTAAAAGCTTACTAGGAGATCTCTGCAAAAAGATTACATGTGAGCTCAATGGATGACAAATAAATTCTATAAAAAAAGAATTTTTGGACAATTCTAGAGGACAATAACTCATCATATGCATGGAAAACTACTCAGGACAAGGACATCAAGCAAGTGGACCGATGAAAAGAACAGTGAATGGATACAACACTAGCCAATGGTCTGATTCCTAGACTCATGATCAATCTTTGAACGATATGATGGGATTATAGTCTCTTTCAATCATTGGAGCCCCCAAAAAAAGTGTCCCATCTCTCATTTCTAATGGACAATGGAGAGCAACACCAATAGTTTGCTCCCTTGTATAGTTCACCATATCTCAAGCATACCCCTTTACCACAATCATGATGATGATTTTTGAGTTTGGAAGCCACAAAGTAATGGACAATTTTCAGTTTCATCAGCTTAGGAGATTGTTAGAGGAACGCAACACATTTGAATGGTGCACACATATTTGAAACACAGTGTCTTGGCCTAAAATGTCATTATGCGCCAAGAACAAACTAGCTAAACACAATATATAAAATATATGTATGGAATCTAGATATTGATCAAAAATATAAATTATGCAAACTAGAGAATGAATCTCGAAACCATTTATTCTTTGGTTGTTCTTACTCTAGAATTCTTTGGCAAAACATTCGATACAAACTCCAACTTACAACTGCAGCCTGAGGTGATATTTGATCGGGATTTTCATACTCCTAATAATAGCAAATCATTCAACAAACTTATGGATATAGCCATAAAAACCTTAATTTGGCACATTTGGTTAGAACGCAACACAAGAACGTTTCAAAACAATGAGTTTCCAATGCAAATTCGTCTGGAAATGATTTTAAAAGGTTGCAGGGTTAGAGAAGAAGACACAATGGTGGAAACCTTATCTTCAGACAGTTCAATCATGAATCCCCCAATCCACTGGACAGGATGTTGACTTTCGACCGATTATGCCATGACACGACAATTGACAAGGGAATGCACTACCAGAGCTTAAATGGTGGTGTCTTACAAAATTGCGACTGCTAGATTTATCGGGCCTTTGGAGCCTATTTTCGAAAGTCAACGGAAAGAGTATGGGAATTTATTCGTCGTAATAGATCTGGAAGTTGTATTGACTGAAGTGGACTTAGGATTGCAGGAGGAGTTAACTAGTGGTTTCCTTAGTTTTTTTAGTAAAGTAAACCGGCAGTTGTTTGAATGATTTTATTGTTTTTGTTTGTACTGACTGTTATGCGATCAGTATACCAAAATAGAGACCAATATGTTATAAACTCGTCACACAAGTTTACAAATCAGATTTTCACTACTTTGGAATTATGTATTAGTTATTTTGAACAATAACTATGTTGTAATTAATTTACAAGAACAAACTATAGCGGTCATAATAACAAATTGCTGTATTGAGCTATAGCAATAAATAAGCGTTGTACTACTTCGTTGAAACATCACAACATTGAAATAGAAATATTACAGAATGATGTATATAAATATATAAGTAAACATAAATCTAACCGGATGAAGAAGGAAATTACATCCTAGGCTTGTCGTAACAATTTCCTTAAGACTTTATTCAAGTCTCTCGAGATACAACAAATGTGATCTGCTCGAAATTGTGATGAGTATGATATTCTGTGTGATATGCAGAAGCGTACGAATCTGGTGATTAAGAAATGAAGAGGAAGAAGAGAAAATTTTGAATAATCTACTAATCAGATTTCCTTCTCCTTTTATAGACTAATTCCCAACGGTTATGTTTGTTGGAAACAGCCGCATCTCTTCGTCTGCAATGGCCAAAACTGTCGCGGTTTGCAACAGTCGCCTCTTTTCATTTGCAACGGTCAAGAACTGTCGCAGTGTGCAACAGTCGCGTCTTTTCATTCGTAATAGTTAAAACAGCTTTACAACGCCTATTTTGATAAGCCGCGTCCAATCCACTAGTCGCTTTTAAACAGTACAAAGTTGTTTACTTCTATGCAGCAAAAATATAACACGGTCTACTCTTATTGCACCCGCACGCGGCCCGGTTCGGTACTGGACGGGAGGGCAACGCGCGCACATGTGTTAGTTCATGGCCATATTGGTCCTCCCCCTCGCACAAAATTACCTGACTATAAGGGCCAATATAGGTTTGATAAAAGTAGTATTAAACATGAACATTAACTTATTTTTGGAGACGTGGGACTATATCTCATTAATTATATAAGGGTCCTCTAACAATCCCCACATGAATGATGATATATGTCTTCCCCACACAAAGTGTAATATTACACAGTTCATATGAAAATGATGCTATATCGAGGATAAGTTGATATTTCACTTTGAACTTTTCCTACTTAAAACTTATCGGATATACTTGGCTAATTGGTGAGTTATTTCATCTTGAACCATCAGCCGTTTGTGCATAACCAGACAATAAGCTTTACAAAGCATTATTTCCCTTCACATCCAATCTTTTGGTTGTGTTCATTTTGGTCCTGAACAAATTTGGTTCTGCGAGTGTTTTAGAGAATTTTAGCCTTTAATATCTCATACAGCGGACCTAGCTCACACTAACATAGGTGATCGCAACCATTAATAGTATTCTACATATACCCCATTTGTTAATTTCAAGATATGGTCATCATTAAAAAGCATAGCTTTATCCTTTTAATACTTCTGTAGGCATGCATTTTATTGTTCACCATAGGAATGAAGTAAGACTAAGTCCCAAATGCATTACTTCTTGAGTTACTCAGAATTGGTTTGCCTATTGATCATAGTCCGTGGGATTTTCGGTCGTTAAGATAGGTTTCCGTATAAGATAACTTTTGTTGTTTTAGGCTTTTAAACCCATTCTCCCAGTTGCATCACTATATCCTTCTAACACGACAGGATATTTTCCGTAATGTAGGGAAAAGTTCACGGTACTCTTTAAATATCCCAACACTCTCATTAGTGCTTTCCAGTGTTCCTTCCCTGATTTGCTTGTATACCTACTCAGTTGACTTACTGCATAAGCTATATCTGGTCTTGTGCAATTCATGAGGTACATTAGACATCTTATTATACGGGAGTATTCCAGTTGCATTACACTCTCTTTAGTGTTTTTGTGCAGTACTTACGATGGATTAAGAGGCGTTCTTACTCCTTTAATTTCGTAATTTTGGAATTTTTCAATCACTTTTTCCACATAGTGTGACTGAGATAGATCAATACCATTAGGTGCTTTTATTATTTTGACTCCCAAAATAATGCCTGCAACTCCAAATCTTTCATGTCGAAATTGTTGATTAACATTTTCTTTATGGTCTTTATCACTTTACTATTTGGACCAAAGATTAGCATATCATCTATATATAAACAAATCATTACGTATGATTGTTCAACTTGTTTATAATAATCACATTTATCACATTCATTTACAAGAAACCATTTTTCATCATGACACTATCAAATTTTACGTGTCATTGTTTTGTAGCTTGTTTTAATCCGTATAATGATTTTACTAATCTACATACTTTGTTTTCATTTCCTTTGGAAATAAAACCCTCGGGTTGCTCCATGTAAATCTCCTTATCAAAAATTCCATTTAAGAATGCCGTCTTTACATTCATTTGATGAATCTCTAGATTATATATGGATGCAATTGCTATTAACATTTTTATAGTGGCTATTCGTGTAACCGGTGAATAAGTATCAAAGAAGTCTAAACCTTCCTTTTAACGATATCCTTTTGCTACCAATCTTGCTTTATATTTGTCAATAGAGCCATCTGGTTTCATCTTCTTTTTGAAGATCCATTTGCAACCAATCGGTTTTACTCCAGGTGGAAGATCAACTACTTTTCAAGTTTTTTACTTAGAATTGAATCAATTTCACTTTTGATTGCTTCTTTCCAACATGAAGATTCAGAAGATGACATTGCTTCTTTGTATGTTTGAGGTTCGTGTTCTAACATGTGTTAGAAAATCTAAACCAAATGTCTTGGACGTTCTTGCTCTTACGCTTCTTCTTGGTTCAACTTCCTCAATTTCACGATGAGTTTCATCGTCATGTGGCTTGCTTGTTTTTTCTCTTGTCTTTTTAAGGACATAATTCCCTTCATTCCTTTTGTGTGGAAACACATCTTCAATTAATGAAGAATATCAAGGCTCAATGATTGTATTGACATTAATATCAGCTATATCAGACTTGAATACCAAAAATCTGTAGGCATATTATTTTGGGCTGGCCCTAGATAGTAGCGGTATAGTTTTTGGTCCAAGTTTGACTTTCTTGGGAGGCGGAACTGGATCTTTTGTCAAGCACCCCATACTTCGAGGTATTTGAAACTTGGTATGTGTCCTTTCCATTACTCATATGGAATTGTTCCTGTTTTATTGTGAGGAACCTTATTTAATATGTGATTAGACATATTTAAGGCTTCCCTCCACAAGTTCGTCGATAGACCAGAGGTCAATAGCATTGTATTTATCACATCTTTTAATGTTCTATTCTTTCTTTCGGCAATACCATTTTGTTGTGGTGAACATGGAGCTGTTGTTTGATGAATTATACCAGTATATGCACAGAATTGTTCAAATGTGATTCATATTCTCTACCTCGATCGGATCTCAGTATCTTGATCTTTTTATTTAACTCATTTTCTACTTCAGCCATATATTTTATAAACGATGTAACTTCTTCATCTTTACTATTCAAAAAATATACACAGTAATATCGTGTATAGTCGTCAATAAAAGTGATAAAGTACTTTTTCCCACCTCCTGTAGGTAATGGTTTAAAATCACATAAATCAGTGTGAGCCAAAACTAGTGGTTCTTTACTTCTATCAACAGTATGAAATGGTTTTTTAACCAATTTTGCTTCTACATATGTTCGCATTTGTAGTTTTAATCTACTTGGAATTTAGGTATTAATCCCAATTTTGCTAATTTTTTCATTTTTCGAAAATTTATGTGTCCTAATTTATCATGTCATAGTAAAATTTCATGCTCAACCAAATAAGAAACTTCTTTTTTATTAATAGCACAATCAGAATACATAGTTTTATTGCTGACTATGGCTACATTGCCTTAAATAGGCCATCACATAAATAACCACTTTCTATATAAATTCCAGCCTTAGACAGAACTACTTTATCTGACTCGAATACCAGGCGGAAGCCTTTCCTTGAGAGCATAGGTCCAGAGATAAGGTTCTTGCAGATATCCGGAACATAAAGAACTTCACTCAGTGTCACAGTTTTTTCGGATGTAAATTTGAGGATGACTATGCCATTACCTTCGATCATGGAAACTGTAGAATTACCCATGTAAAGTTTTTCTTCCTGATCGTATTTCTTGTAAGTGGAGAACATAGATATATCAAAACAGACATGACAAGTAGCGTCTGTATCTATCCACCACCGTGCAGGATCTGTACCAAGTTGTATTCTGGAACAACTCCTGAAAAGTTCATCTCCTCAATGGTTGTACTCAAATTTTCCACTATATTTTCCACTGATTTGTCATTCGTCTTCTTGTGCATGCAATCTTTAGCTGCGTGCCCAGTCTTTCCGCAGATCCAACATTCATCTTTGAACTTCTTGTTTTGCTTATCTTTGGATTGATTATCCGGTGTCTTTCTCTTTTTCCTTTTGTTGGTGAAGTGTCCTTTCTTCTTTGACCCTTCTATAACAAGTGTCTCTTCGTCTTTGGGTTGTGTTACTCCACAATTATCTGCCTCAGATTTTAATCTGACAATAAGATCTTCTAAGGAAATCATATTTTTCTTATGTTTCAGATAGTTGCGGTATAGTCTCTCAAGGATGGTGGTAAATTTCTTGTTATTGCTTCAACAAAGAATGATTTTCCAACTTGATATCCTTCTGCTTCAAGTTCATGAATTATAAGTTGGAGTTCCTGCACTTGACTAGTCATGGATTTGGAATCCACCATTTTTTTATTCCATACATTTATCTACTGTAAACTTCTTCAAACTGACATTATGCGTCTTGTATTTATTTGCAAGCGTAGTCCATAGGGATTTTGCTGTCTGGTGTGGCTGATATACTTTATATAGTACTTTATCCAGACAGTTCAGAACGTAATTTCGGCACAAGAAGTCCGAATGCTTCCATGAGTCAATTCTGAGGAAAAGGCTGCTTCTTTTTCTCTAGTTTGTCTGTCTTTAGGCTTTAGTTCATACTTCTCAATGCACTTCTACAGCCTTAACGTGGTGAGATAAAACAACATTTGATTCTGCCATGTTATGAAGTCGTCGTCATCTCCTTTAAACGGATCAGGTCTGTTGGGGTTAGCACTTTTTGCTGATAGTTCAACTGTCGCCATCTCTGTTTTAGTGAAAACAGAAAAGTATTAAGATGTTATGCGATCAGTATACCAAAACAGAGACCAATATGTTATAAACTCGTCACACAAGTTTACAAATCATATTTCCACTACTATGGAATTCTGTATTTGTTATTTTGAACAATAACTATGTTGTAATTAATTTACAAGAACAAACTATAACAATCACAACAACAAATTATTGTATTGAACTATAGCGATAAACAAGCATTGTACTACTTCGTAGAAACAACACAACGTTGAAATGAAAATATTACAGAATGATGTATATAAATATATAAGTAAACAGAAATCTAACCGGATGAAGAAGGAAATTACGTTCTAGGCTTGTTGTAAAAATTTCCTTAAAATTTTATTAAAGTCTATCAAGATACAACAGACATTATCTGCTGAAGATTGTGATGAGTATGATCTTCTGTGTGATATGCAGAAGCGCATGGATCTAGAGATTAAGAAATGAAGAAGAAGAGAAAAGTTTGAATAATCTACCGATCAGGTTTCCTTCTCCTTTTATAGGCTAATTCCCAACAATTATGCTTGTTGGGAACAGCCGCATCTCTTCGTCCACAATGGCCAAAAACTGTCGCGGTTTGCAACAGTCGCCTCTCTTTATTTGCAACGGTCAAGAACTATCACGGTTTGCAACAGTCGTCTCTCTTTACTTGCGACGGCCAAGAACTATCGCGGTTTGCAACAATCGCGTCTCTTCATTCGCAATGGCTAAAAACAGCTTTGCAGCGCCTATTTTGAAAAGCCGCGTCCAATCCACTGGTCACTTCGATTTGAATTTAAACAGTAGAAAACTGTTTACTTTTGTGTAGAAAAAATATAACACGGTCCATTCTTATTGCACCCGCACCCGCACCCAGTACGGGACGGGCGGGTGGCGCGTGTGTGTATTAGTTCATGGCCATATAGCTTCTTCCCCACCCACAAAATTCCTAACCCTAAAGGCCAATATAAGTTTGAGGAAAGTAGTGTATAAGCATGAACATTAAATTATTTTTGGTGATGTGAGACAATTTCTCATTCACTATATAAAGGTCCTCTAACACTGACTACAGTAGTTTACTATTGTTGTTGCTGAGCTATTAATGAAAGGTATGGTGATTGTTGAGTAAGAACCTTTTCAATCACTTTCGCCACTATTTGTTCCCTAAATACTCATCTTTGTAATCTTCTATTCAGTAAATAAAGTATTTGTTTTAAAAAAAATATTTTGAGAAAAGTGTTAAAGATTTTGCGTTTACTTTAAGTGGTTGAAAATGATGATCGAGTGTATTTGCTCTTGTATGTGAATAATATGTTTATTGTTTCGAAAACCAAAGCTAAAATAAAAGGTTGAAAGTATGTTCAAATGCAAAATTCAATGCGAAAGATCTTAAGGAGGAAAAGAAAATATTGAGCTCGAAAACTAATAAAAGATCTAAAGCGATACATGTGAACATTGTCTTAGCAGGAATACATTGAGGAAGAGCTTGTATGTTTTGAGATTGAAAGAGAAAAGCGATTAGTACACCAATACCATTACATAATAGAGTAAGGGTATGCATACGTGAGGATTTTGACTTTGTTTATGGGTATTGATGAGATTTGGATTCAAAAGAGAGTGAAATGTGTAAGATATTGTATGTTATGGTGGTTATAAATAGTCAGACCTTCTATCATTTAAGATATACAGAAACTTCATAACTCTAGCCTCCATTGGGAAATTGGTAAAAGCATTGAAGCTGAGATTTGCACACTAAGTCCAAGGAGAAGAAGCGATGATTCAAAGAGGAACAACTAACAACCAATGTATCGAAAATCGACTGATATAAGGTACATAATACCTCAAATTTAAATATTTATACATGACATGTTTATTTTCGGTGAAAACAAATAAAATTGAAAATAAATTAATATTACACACACATTCATACATACATACATACATACATGCATACATACATACATACATACATACATACATATATATATGCATAGTTAATTATAAACATAACTATATTTAATATAGCTTGTCTAAAAAAAATTATTTTTTGTATGCATATATACTCACAGCCAATATATATATATATGTATGTATGTATGTAAGTATGTTCAAATGATCTGTTTTTAGATAAAAAAATTAATTTTGTTTTCAATGTTCGCTATTTTATTGTTAACTTTTATTCTTGGTTTGAAAAAAATTATTCGGTTTTTAAATTATATATGTATGTATATATATTATTTTTGGTTTTTATGAAAAAATTATATATAGATATATGTTTGAATTAGTCAAAATCAATATAAAATTCATATTTTAAATAAGTATATATATATATATATATCAGTATATATTAAATAAACATATATACATATGTATATTAAATAAATAAATAAATATGTATGTATATATATGAACATAAAAAATATTTTGGTTTACACACACATGCACATGCGTACATATACCATAAATTTTAAAATCCAAAAACATTTTTTTATCATAGCCGAATGAAAAAATTAAAATATTAATGGTATTAATATATATTTATGTAGATATTTTATTAAAACGAATATATATATATGTGCATATATGTATGTATATTTATGTGTGTGTAATATCACCATCATCTTCAGGTCATTATGTTAAAGACAAATCCTTGATATTGTTCTCTTATTTAAGCATAAATTACAACGGGTATTCTCATATATAAGTTCCTTATATTAACTTTTTTTTTTAAATCTAGACTAGTTTATAATATTTATAACGTTCACATTATTAGTGTGAATTCTTCAAAATTAAATATGATAAATCCAAACTAAAATTGAACAAAAATAATATATAAAAATAAATACGTCATAATACGTGTGTGTGCACGCGCGCGCACACACAAATATACATAGAGATAAACTAATTTAAAACAACACACTGTTTTTTAATAATCATTAAATATGATTTATGATAAATAAATTATTCAGTTAAACACAAAAATAAGATCAAGTGCAAAAATTAATAAGACAATTTTTTTTTGAAGCTTTCCTCTTTTGTATCACTGCACATGATCCAACGTTTTTAAACTATCTAAGAAAAAACAAGGCCCATATGACGAATGTGTCATATGCTAGTTTTGTTGAAGGTTGATGTATGCAACAGTGTTTGCAAGATCAGATGTGGCTCAAGCCATTTGGGTAGTTATTTGAAATCTGGCTAATTTGATTAAATCGTATAGAAAGTCATGTAACTCATATTGAGATATCTTAGAGAACTACATGACTTTTTTTGACGACGAAATTGATATGGATTGCGAATTAGTTGGTTCTTATGATCCTAATAATGTCAAGATAGTGACGGGGGGAGGAAGTCACTGCGGATCAAGTATCCAGTCTTGGAAGAACAATCATTAGTTGGAGGGTGATGTTGCTATTATACTTGCATTATTTGCTATGGAGTAGGAATTGATAACCACGGAGCATGCCGTTAAGAGATGCTGAGGTGTTTGGTGTGATTTTAAGTTTGAGCAAGAAAGTGTCATAGTGAATGGCGATAGCCAAAAACACAATTTACTTTGGGGAAGTTTTGATGTTTAGCCCTTTGCACAGAAATATTGAGGTGAAGGAATCATTCTTGATGCCATCCATGGAAGAAGGCAAAACAATTTTAATTTAAAATATTCACGACAATGAAATGACATTGTATATGATGTCTTTATGGATTGAAGAGTTCGAACATTGCTCAAACTTGGTTTGCTCCTTAACATGCTAGGTTCCAGAAGGTGATATGGTTGGGGGAAGCTGTTCTATTTGGCGTATTTTGAAGAGGATAGTTTTTTTGTGAAATTGAGCTTTTGTTCACTTCTATTTGGAAACCTGCAACAATCCATTAATGGATGATTGCTATGTTAAATCTCATTAACAAAGTACTGTTATTTTTAGAGAGATGGGTTATCAGATGGAGGTCGAGGTCTATTATGACGTGTATGTAAGCCTATCAAACGGGTTGGGTTGGGTCAAAATGGGTTGGGTCGAGTTTGACCCAAGCCATTAATGACTCATTCTCTTTTATCCATTTATGACCCAACCCATTTATGACCCAACCCACTTAATAAGCAGGTATAACGATCTTGACTCGACCTTCAGAAAATCGGCACCGAATACGACACTCATACTCAGATGCCGCAGATTCAAACGTCGAATCTGGTTCGTCGGAGCTTATAACACCATTAAGTAAACAACACAGCAGAAGAAAAGGAAATGAATAATACATCGATATACACAATCTGATACAATATCCAGATATAATGATACAATACAATGATACAGCGGATATCAATATTATCAGAGATATAAGGAATAGCAGCGGAAAAGAATATCTTCAATAGAATGCATCCCCAAATCCAATGCTCCAATCCAATGCTCCAATCCAAAGCTAGCTCGAACCGACATCACGCTTCACATAGATAAACAAGTGTCGTCCATATCCAAAGACTGGACTCACTCCAGACAATCTACTAACCTGACTATCTGAAAAACCCAACTCTAGACTGCCCGTGTGGAAAATTGTGGGCACCCAGAGTTTAGGAAAGGAACAATAAACTCTGGGTCAGTCATGGGACTGGTATGAGCAAACAAAAACAGTTTATCTTTAAAAACGAACAATAAAAGGATTTTAAAATTGAAATACACAATGCTTTTTGGAAAATGAAACTAACATAAGGCCTCCCACCGCACACACCATGCAAACGCAGAATTGGAGGAGATTTCTCCTTATGATAGTCAAAAATGCTTGATACGTGAAAACCATTTTGATATTATTATTAGTGCATAGTGTAGAAAATCTTTCGAAAGTACAATATTAATCTTAGCCAGCATAGGCATTTCGCACTATGCCTACTATAGCTACCATCCAAACATTGGGGCACCACCATAAGTAGATGGCAGGTTATACAACTAAAACCGTACAGGGCTCGTATTGTTTTGTTTGGATTTCCAACAAATGGTAGGGTAAAGGAACTTCCCAAATAAAATGAAACGCCTCTGGAGGGACGACCCCGAGAACTTAACCCGCTCTCTGCTACACAAGGCCGAGTTACCCCTGTCCGGAAGTAACTACTGACACGAGTATGCCATCCTCCGGTCGTTTGCGACCTTTATCCGAGGCTACTTAATTACAAAGGAACAACCACACAGAAAAGTATCCGGGCTCCATACCATGATACCACTTTCATAAAGAAATCAACATAAGTAAATATCTGGGATCCATACCATGATATCACTTTTTTATCTAGAAGGAAATGGTCATACCCTCAGGAGGAGCGACCTCCAAATAACCTTGCTGCCACGATTCCTATTTCGACCATTACCGGGTTGTGAGGCTCGACGAAGTCTCGTCCACAAAGCTACATTTTTCACAAAAGCCATGCTTTGATCAATAAATGATCAAAAAATGATCATCAATATACAGCAGCACTTAGCATGCCACACTACCAAATTGGGAGTATATCACTAATAACCTTCAACTACATAACCTCCGAACTCGTACGTCTCTAAGAAGGTTGTCAAGCTAAGAGAATAAATTCTTCGCCACCAACAGATATGTATTTGAAAGAAATCAGCTTTATATCTCAAGGTGTAGTGTCAGACATACGACCATACAAGTCTGCTACGGGTTCGAACAAAACCGAAGGCACTTCCGAAGAAGCCCTTGCAAATCCGGGTATCCACAATCCCGATCGGACTTCCCATCACTTAGGGAATCTCTATACCGTAGCTACTCAGTGCAGAGACAATCGAAAGGTCATCCTATCGCTCTCGCAAATACCCGGTCTTCACCACCGGTCTTCAATGCTATCCATAACGTCGTATCATTATTCAGAATGGGTTATATGACACAAAGGTCCTTTCTCGGCTAAACCGAATAACGAGCGCAATATTTAAAAACATATGGATATGGGATTTCAATTAAGTCACAACTTAATGATTCCAAACTTTCTTTCAAATGGTTTAAACCAATTACCATTCAAATCTTTTAAACAAAAAAGATTCAATTCACGAAGTTCATCCAGTTTCACAAAGATCCATTCACGGATTTCAAAACAGTTCCCGTTTCAATGGGATTAATCCATTAAATCTTTAAATCAAAGATTTATCTCATAACTTTCAAAACTCGTTTCCAAAGATTCATCCATAACTTGGAAAACTATTTCCAATTCAACTTGAAATCCCTTTTTATACGAATTAGAAATTCATTACTGGTGTGAAAGCTTTTATCATTTGAAAACAGTAGTTTTCATTTCGGAAAAATCTGGTATCATTTATACAAGTTAAAATCTTTGGTTTAATTCAAATTCCCAAAACAACATTTTAAAATGTTTAAACCGATATAAGCTTGTATACCCTTTTTAAATCATAAATACAGAATACAGAATTCAATTTCAGATATTGAATTCCTATTTAAATCGAATTATTCAAATTCCAAATCTCTATTAGTTATTCAAAATAAGTTTCATTCTTAAAACACCTTTTCAAAAGCTTTTCATATTAAACTTAATTTATTTCCAAAACTATTTGAATTTAAAAATTCAAACTCAAAACTTATTTTAAAAATCTGTGACTTAACCGATTTCCACGTGAAATCCATATTTTTGTGTGTATAAGTGTAGTCCAGGGGTTTTACCCAATAGTGCAACAACAACAATCATCATAGATATATCAATATCGATAAGCAGTACAATCCATAACGCTTATCTTCGTTCACAGTTTCACAGATAAAGTAAATTTATCAATCACAAAGATTCATTTTTACAATTCGATTTGGGTTTCGGATAACCAACTGGAATCCAACTCCCTGTCGCATCGAAATTCAAATGCCGTTTTACGGCCAAGGGGTTTACAACAGTATATTCATCAAAGATATCACAGCTCAGCACAAAGCAATTCATATTACATAGCATCTCATCACATAACAGAGATATTAATCCAATACACAACATTCAATAACTATCAATCGTCTTCAATTTAGATGAATAAATCGTGTGGTTTAAATTAATTAATCGCAAAATTAATTTCATAAATTATCTTTAATCAATGATTAATTGTCATTAATTAAATCTTAATTAATCTTAAGTTAATCACATAATTAATTGTCCCTTAATTACATTAAGTGATCACAAATTAATTAACCTTTAATTAATTAATCAACCTTTAACTATAAAGTAATTGACCTTTAATCACTTAATAAATCTTTAAATTATTGATAAATAAATCAACCCTTAAATTAATTTCATTAGTAAATTATCACTTAATTTACTTATATTAAGTAATCATCCTTTAATAAATCTCATTCATCAATCATGAATCATCCTTTAATCAATACTTAATCATTTATTTATTAAATCCTAATTATTAATAAATTAACCTAATTAATAATCAATCAACCTTTAAAATTAATTACAATTACAAATTACTTTTTTAAAATTAATTAATGATTCTTAGATTCTTAAAAAAAATTAATTTAATTAAAGATAAATCTTTTATCTAGATTAATTACTTAATCACACTACTAATTAAGTTTTAAAAAGAATATCATCACAGGCCATATATTATCTTTGAAAACGATTTTTTTTAAACAATTTTAACTTTAAGGTTTAAATCTTCGAAATTTGCTTAACTTGTAAACAAAAACAAGTAACCCGAGCCAAAACCTTATTTACCCGAGCTTAACTTCGGGTCCGCTACTAGATTTCCCGAGCCACCTTATTTTTTCCTCAAAAACTTGTTTTTTCATCCTAACATTTAAAACAGTAATACATTCACGTACACACTCAATAACCCACCCGAGACGTACCATCTTCTCCCCAAGACTAAACTCGGGACTATCACTTCTTCTTCCACATTGAAATTCCAAATGCACGGAACTTCGCATTGTGCACGGGCACATGTCGCCAGAGCCTCAATGATCGTTGCTGCAACTCTAGGCAGATCGGCGATGGTCTCCTCACCCCAACCCACCACCCAGATTACTTCAAATCCCCGAAATTTGAAATTAAACAACTCAAACCCTGGGAAACAAAAACTGAATCAACAAAACCCCATCACCTCGCCCCCTCCGACTATCTGAGTTCTCGCCACTTCACCGAGTTGTTCGTCAGAGACCTGTGTTTGTTTTCCCCTAGGTGCGATTTACCCAAAAGCCTCGTTGACGGTACTGTAGCCATTTAAACTTGATCGACACAGGGTGCTAGTCGAACCCTAGTTTGCCATGTTACGGCCACCACGGTCACCAAGAATTTAAACCAGTATTTTTCTCGAGTTCGCCAGCCTACCATGCTCCTTTAGCCACAACCCTGAGCCACGAATCCTCACTGATCATCGACAAATGACCAAGAACCCATTATTTGTTCAACACGAAACTACTCGCAATTCCGTAACTTAAAAATCTGGAATCTTTTATAAAAATCATATTTTTTGATGATGAACAGGATCATGAAATCAAATCCTAAGTTTTAATAAATTAATTTTTAAACAAACTTTTGTTATACTGTGTTTTTTATTTTATTTTTTCTTTTTAGAAAAATCATTTACTTTTAATACTTAAAAATACTTTTAGAATCAAGATCTTGTCAATTTTAACCTTTTTCATTCATATATCAAGATCACTAGTACATCAGGGGATGAGATTTTCCATCTGTTTGCGTAGAACAGAGCAGACATACATGTATACAGACATACACACATATTCTACATATATATACACACATGCAGCCATAATAGACAAAACATTTTCATAATATACTTCCAGTGCCAATCTTAAAATCAAGGTATATAGACAAATTTAAGTGAGTTTGCTCACCTGTGAGTAAAAGCAGAAACATGGAATTTATTTATTTGAATCTAGAAAATGATCAAGAAGTTGTTCTTTTGAATATGATATCTGGGTTGATCTATTACTTTGATATATTTATCTAAACTTGATACTTGTTGGAGTCGAGTTGCTCTTTGATTTAGTTCTAATTGCTTGAAGCTTCATTCAAGTTGATTTGCTTGAAATAGGTTCTTGATTTTTTTCTTTTTGAAAAACTGTTGTTTAAGTTTGTAAATATAATGATGTTTATATTCCGGAATGCTAAGTTTTGATGAACGAATCAAGAATAGTGTAGATGTATATATAGAAAGATAGTGTTTGCATAGGTGTTTGCCGGTGTAGCTTGTTTTTTCTCTTTTCAATATTTGATCAGATTTTCTTGCTGCCTACTATTTTTGACCAAAGATATTTTCTTTAGAGGCTGATATGATTTTCATTTCGGCTGAGAAGATACTAGCTAGTACATTTGTTTGCCTCTTTGTTTACATGAATCATCATCTTGCTTGATATTTTTTTTTCGCTTGTAATGATTTTTCTATTGTAGGCATATGTTCATGATATTTGTCTTGTTTCAAAAGCTTATGCATATCATTTTCTTTTGTGTACGTACATTTTTGTTTGCATATAATCCACTTGAATTTGTATGTACAGTTTTGTTTTCTAGATATCCTTTTTTTGTTTCATAATCTTCTTTTGTAAGTTTTATAACATAGACATTTTGTTTCTTCTTCATTTTGCAAGTGTACATAGATGTTTTATTTGTATGTAGATATTATTCTTTTCTTGTTTCTTCTTTTGCAAGCTTCTGTGTTTTATTTGTATGTAGATATTATTTCTTCTTTGTTTACTGAAATGGCTCTTGAACTTGCTTGCCTAATTCATACACCATATACATGTACTTCATTTGTTATTATTTTGTAGTTTGATTTTATGTTGCCATATAATCATAAAATTTTATTATTAACATATATGCTTGAATTTCATTTCTATTTATAGTTCAACTATCAAACATTAAATTTATAACATATATTTTATTTTTATATTTTACACTTATATTAAATATTGATAAGACAAATTTTATTTCAAAACTTTTTATAACCTCATAAAGAAAATGAACTAAAAGCACAATTTATACATTTAATAAATAGTCACACATATTATTTTCCAAAGTAAAATTAATAAATCCAATTCATTTTAAATTCCAAATCAAAATTTATTTATAATTCAATTCAATTTAAAATATTTATTTTGAGTTTCAATTCCAAAATTTTAAAACAAATAAATATATATCTCTTATTAAATTTGAAAAATTCAAATACATCTACAATTTAACCCAAAAATTTAATTACAAATTTAAATCCATCTTTAAACCGGGATCGTTATAGATTCCCCCTTAAGAAATTTCGTCCCCGAAGTTTGCCAGGGAGATAACAAAGATAGATGAACGATAGAGAAATATCTTTCCAAGTCAAATCGAATGTTTGTTCTGTGTTTGGCTTACCAAATCAGAGTATCAACAATAGATACAAGAACAAATCTATTTAACACTTCACAAGATACTAAGGTTATCTGAATCTACGAAGTCTGCGGGCACTGGTTAGTCCGAAGGGATAACTAACCATTCGTAGAACATATCCGGATCTAAAAATAGACAGATATATGGATACAATACCAAAACTTTTTTTAGTTTAAACAAAGTATACCTATCAACTATAGCAACCAAAGCAATCAATTCATCCAAACAAACAATTCTGACCCATTTGGAGTTTATGTCCCATGCAAATGTATAAAATCTTCTTCCCGGATCTACCAGGAACTATCGAAGAATTGAAAAGAGATGCCGAACAAAAGAGATTGATAGAGAAAAGATTGTCTCCTTGTTGTTATAGGGTATTGACCATTCGTAGTGGTACTCCATGTCCCCTACCTCGTCCTCTTCTTGCATCATACTTACTATCAGTGAATAGTAAGAGAATTTACTAAGGCATTCGAACAGATATCTTAAGGATATACTCATTCTAGGGTTTATATCACCCTATCTCTAATGAGCTACTTAATGTGTTATATTCCTGAGCTAAAGATTTAACCCTCATCTCTGATACCACTTATAACGATCCTGACTCGACCTTCAGAAAATCGGCACCGAATACGACACTCATACTCAAATGCCGCAGATTCAAACATCGAATCTGGTTCGTCGGAGCTTATAACAACATTAAGTAAACAACATAGTGGAAGAAAAGGAAATGAATAATACATCGATATACACAATCTGATACAATATCCAGATATAATAATACAATAGAATGATACAATATATATCAATACTATTAGAGATACAAGGAATATCAGCGGAAAAGAATATCTTCAATGGAATGCATCCCCAAATCCAATGCTCCAATCCAAAGCTAGCTCGAACCGACATCACGCTTCATATAGATAAGCAAGTGTCATCCATATCCAATGACTGGACTCACTCCAGATAATCTACTTACCTGACTATCTGAAAACCCCAACTCTAGACCGCCCATGACGAAAATTATGAGCACCCTGAGTTTAGGAAAGGAACAGTAAACACCGGGTCAGTCATGGGACTGGTATGAGCAAAAAAAAAACAGTTTATCTTTAAAAACAAACAATAAAGGATTTTAAAATTGAAATCCGCAATGATTTTTGTAAAATGAAACTACCATAAGGCCTCCAACCGCACACACCATGCAAACGCATAATTGGAGGAGATTTCTCCTTATGATAGTCAAAAATGCTTGATACGCGAAAACCATTTTGATATTATTATTAGTGCATAGTGTAGAAAATCTTTCGAAAGTATAATATTAATCTTAGCCAGCATAGGCATTTTACACTATGCCTACTATAGCTACCATCCAAACAGTGGGGCGCCAACATAAGTAGATGGTAGGTTATACAACTAAAACCATACAGGGCTCGTATTGTTTTGTTTGGATTTCCAACAAATGGTCGGGCAAATGAACTTCCCAAATAAAATTGAACGCCCCTGGAGGGACTCCCCTAAGAACTAAACCAGCTCTCTGCTACACAAGGCCAGGTTACCACTGCCCGAAAGTAACTACTGAAACGAGTATGCCATCCCCGGTCTTTTGCGACTTTTATCCGAGGCCTCTTAATCACAAAGCAACAACCACACAGTAAAGTATCTGGGCTCCACACCATAATACCACTTTCATAAAAAAATCAACATAAGTAAATATCTGGGCTCCCTACCATGATATCACTTTTTTATCCAGAAGGAAATGGTCATACCCTCTGGAGGAGCGACCTCCAAATAACCTTGCTGCCATGATTCCTGTTTCGACCATTACCGGGTTGTGAGGCTCGATGAAGTCTCGTCCACAAAGCTACGCTTTTAACAAAAGCCATGCTTTGATCAATAAATGATCAACAAATGATCATTAATATACAACAGCACTTAACATGCCACACTACCAAATTAAGAGTATATCACTAATAACCTTCAACTACATAACCTCTGAGCTCGTACGTCTCAGAGAAGGGTGTTAAGCTAAGAGAATTCTCCGCAACCAACAGATATGTATTTGAAAGAAATCAGCTTTATATCTCAAGGTGTAGTGTCAGACATACGACCATACAAGTCTGTTCCTGGTTCGAACAGAACTGAAGGCACTTTCAAAGAATCCCTTGCAAATCCGGGTATTCACAATCCCGATCGGACTACCATCACTTAGGGAATCTCTATACCGTAGCTAGTCAGTGCAGAGACAATCGATAGGTCATCCTATCGCTCTCGCAAATACCCGGTCTTCGCCATCCGTCTTCAATGCTATCCATAACGTCGTATCATTATTCGGAATGGGTTATATGACACAAAGGTCCTCTCCCGGCTAAACCGTATAACGAGTGCACTATTTAAAAACATATCGATATGGGATTTCAATTAAGTCACAAATTAATGACTCCAAACTTTCTTTCAAATGGTTTAAACCAATTACCATTTCAAATCTTTTAAACAAAAAGATTCAATTCACAAAGTTCACCCAGTTTCACAAAGATCCATTCACGGATTTCAAAACAATTCCCGTTTCAATTGGATTAATCCATTAAATCTTTAAATCAAAGATTTATCTCATAGCTTTCAAAACTCGTTTCCAAAGATTCATCCATAACTTGAAAACTATTTTCAATTTAACTTGAAATTCCTTTTTATACGAATTAGAAATTCATTACTTGTGTGAAAGCTTTTATCATTTGAAAATAACAGTTTTCATTTCGGAAAAATCCGGTATCATTTATACAAGTTAAAATCTTTGGGTTAATTCAAATTCCCAAAACAACATTTTAAAATGGTTTAAACCGATATAAGCTTGTATACCCTTTTTAATCATAAATACCGAATACAGAATTCAATTTCAGATATTGAATTCCAATTTAAATCGAATTATTCAAATTCTAAATCTCTATTAGTTATTCAAAATAACTTTCATTCTTAAAACACCTTTTCAAAAGCTTTTCATATTAAACTTAATTTATTTCCAAAACTATTTGAATTTAAAAATTCAAATTCAAAATTTATTTTCAAAATCTGTGAATTAACCGATTTCCACGTGAAATCCATATTTGTGTGTGTATGAGTGTAGTCCAGGGGTTTTACCCAATAGTGCAACAACAACAATCATCATAGATATACCAATATCGATAAGCGGTACAATCCATAACGCTTATCTTCGTTCACAGTTTCACAGATAAAGTAAATTTACCAATCACAAAGATTCATTTTTTCAATTCGATGTGGGTTTCAGATAACTAACTAGAATCCGACTCCCCGTCGCATCGAAATTCAAATGTCGTTTTACGGCCAAGGGGTTTTCAACAGTATATTCATCACATATATCACAGCTCAGCACAAAGCAATTCATATTACATAGCATCACATCACATAACAGAGATATTAATCCAATACACAGTATTCAATAACAATCAATCATCTTCAATTTAGATGAATAAATCATGTGGTTTAAATTAATTAACCACAAAATTACTTTCATAAGTTATCTTTAATCAATGATTAATCGTCATTAATCAAATCTTAATTAATCTTAAGTTAATCACAGAATTAACTGTCCCTTAATTACATTAAGTAATTACAAATTAATTAACCTTTAATCAATTAATCAACCTTTAATTATTAAGTAATTGACCTTTAATCACTTAATAAATCTTTAAATTATGGATAAATAAATAACCCCTTAAATTAATTTCATCAGTAAATTATAACTTAATTTACTTATATTAATTAATCATCCTTCAATAAATCTCATTCATCAATCATGAATCATCCTTTAATCAATACTGAATTATTTATTTATTAAATCCTAATTATTAATAAATTAACCTTTGATTAATAATCAATCAACCTTTAAAATTAATTACAATTACAAATTACTTTTCTAAATTAATTAACGATTCTTAGATTATTCAAAAAAAAATTAATTTAATTAAAGATAAATCTTTTATCTAGATTATTACTTAATCACACTACTAATTAAGTTTTAAAAAGAATATCATCACAGGCCATATATTATCTTTGAAAACGATTTTTTTAAACGATTTTAACTTTAAGGTTTAAATCTTCGAAATTTGCTTAATTTGTAAGCAAAAACAAGTAACCCGAACCAAAACCTTATTTACCCGAGCTCAACTTCGGGTCCGCTACTAGATTTCCCGAGCCACCATATTTTTTTCCTCAAAAACTTGTTTTTTCATCCTAAAATTTAATATAGCAATACATTCACGTACATACTCAATAACCCACCCGAGACGTACCATCTTCTCCCCGAGACTAGACCCGAAGCAATTACTTCTTCTTCCGCATTAAAATTCTAGATGCATAGAACTTCGCATTGTGCACGTGCACATGTCGCCAGAGCCTCGGTGATCGTTGCTGCAACTCCAGGCAGATCGGCGATGGTCTCCTCACCCCAACCCACCTCCCAGATTACTTCAAATCGCCGAAATTCGAAATTGAACAACTCAAACCCTGGGAACCAAAAACGGAATCAACAAAACCCCATCACCTCGCCCCCTCCGACCATCTGAGTTCTCGCCACTTCACCGAGTTGTTCGTCAGAGACCCGTGTTTGTTTTCCCCTAGGTGTGATTTTCCCAAAAGCCTGGTTGACGGTACTGTAGCCATTTAAACTTGATCGACACAGGGTGCTAGTCGAACCCTAGTTTGCCACGTTACGGCCACCACGGTCACCAAGAATTTAAACCAGTATTTTTCTCAAGATCTCCAGCCTACCATCCTCCTTTAGACACAACCCTGAGCCACGAATCCTCACCGATCATCGGCAATCGACCAAGAACCCATTATTCGTTCAATTCAAAACTGCTCGCCATTCCATAACTTAAAAATCTAGAATCTTTTCCTAAAAATCATATTTTTTGAAGATGAACAAGATCATGAAATCAATCCTAAGTTTTAATAAATTAAATTTTGAATAAACTTTTGTTCTACTATTTTTTTCTTTTCAGCAAAATCATTTACTTTTAATACTTAAAAGTACTTTTAGAATCAAGATCATGTCAATTTTAATCTGTTTCATTCATATATCAAGATCACTAGTACATTAAGGGATGAGATTTTCCATTTCAAACAGGTTTTGAAATCTGTTTGCCTGGAGCAGAGCAGACTTTCATGTATACAGACATACACACATATTCTACGTATATATATATAGACACATACATGCATCCATAATAAACAAAACATTTTCATAATATACTTCTTGTGCCGATCTAGAAATCAAGGTATATAGACAAATTTAAGTGAGTTTGCTCACCTGTGAGTAAAAGCAGAAACCTGGAATTTATTTTTTTGAATCTGGAAAATGATCAAGAAGTTGTTCTTTTGAATCTGATATCTGGGTTGATCTATTGCTTTGATATATTTATCTAAACTTGATATTTGTTGGAGTCGAGTTGCTCTTTAATTTAGTTCTAATTGCTTGAAGTTTCATTCAAGTTGATTTGCTTGAAACAGGTTCTTGATTTTTCTTTTCTTTTTGAAAAACTGTTGTTTAAGTTTGTAAATATAATGATGTTTATATTCTAGAATGCTACGTTTTGATGAACGAATCAAGAATAGCGTAGACGTATATATAGAAAGACAGTGTTTGTATAGGTGTTTACTGGTGTAGCTTGTTTTTTCTCTTTTTCTATATTTGATCAGATTTTCTTGCTGCCTACTATTTTTGACCAAAGATATTTTCTTTGGAGTCTGATGTGATTTTCATTTCGGCTGAGAAGATATTAGCCAGTACATTTGTTTGCCTCTTTGTTTACATGAATCATCATCTTGCTTGATTTTTTTTCGGCTGTAATGATTTTTCTTTTGTAGGAATATGTTAATGATGTTTGTCTTGTTTCAAAAGCTTATGCATATCATTTTCTTTTGTGTAATTACATTTTTTTTTTGCATATAATCCACTTGAATTTGTATGTACAGTTTTGCTTTCTAGATATCCTTTTTTTGTTTCATAATCTTCTTTTGTAAGTTTTATAACATAGATATTTTGTTAGTTCTTGCTTCTTCGTTTTGCAAGTGTACATAGATGTTTTATTTGTATGTAGATATTATTCTTTTCTTGTTTCTTCTTTTGCAAGCTTTTGTGTTTTATTTGTATGTAGATATTATTTTTTCTTTGTTTACTGAAATGGCTCTTAAACTTGCTTGCCTAATTCATACACCATATACATGTACTTCATTTGTTATTATTAACATATATGCTTGAATTTCATTTCTATTTGTAGTTCAACTATCAAACATTAAATTTATAACATATATTTTATTTTTATATTTTACACTTATATTAAATATTGATAAGATAAATTTTATTTCAAAACTTTTTATGACCTCATAAAGAAAATGAACTAAAAGGAATTTATACATTTAATAAATAGCCACACATATTATTTTCCAAAGTAAAATTTATAAATCCAATTCATTTTGAATTCCAAAACAAAATTTATTTATAATCCAATTCAATTTAAAATATTTATTTTTAGTTTCAATTCCAAAATTTTAAAACAAATAAATGTATATCTCTTGTTAAATTTGAAAAATTCAAATAAATCTACAATTTAACCCAAAAATTTAATTTAATTACAAATTTATATCCATCTTTAAACTGGGATCGTTACAGCGGGTTACTCTTTAACCCATTTAAAGATTTAAATTTAATTTGACTAATAAAAAAAATTCTAATTTTTATGTTTTGAGATCCGATAAAAATTTAGAATTGTAATTATAGTTTTCATCAAAATTCAAATATGGGGATGTGGTAGCTTATAATTTAAGTGTAACTGCCAGTCCTCTTGGAGAACTACAGTGTGCGTTCACACGATAAAGTATCCGAGTGTTCCATACTATCTGTAATTTAGTTGCTAGTTAATCGATCGAAGTCCCGCCTGATTCTGAGGTAGAACGAATGATTTATTGCAGTCTGAATAAAAAATAGCGGCTTCTGCACTAGGCGGAGTTCATATACATGGATGCGGTAGCATGTTATTTTCCAAGTACACATGTTAATCTCCTTGGAGAACTATAATGTGTGTTAACATAATAAAGTATCCGAGTGTTCCATGGCATTAAGGGGCACTGAACCAGTAACACCACGGAATCACTTAAAATAGATCGTCAAGTGTGGATTGCGCTTGTCAAGAACTCGGAGAGGTTACGGATTTGGAAACTGGCTATGAACAGCTAAGGATTCGGGCATGGACCCGGAACGGTCCAGGATTTGGACATCGACCATGAGTGGTCATGGACTTGGTTATTGGTTGTTGGATATGGGTGGATTAGAACTCTGTTATCGAGTTCAGATGGATATGGATTTGGCTACTGGGTTCGGAATCGAATGTCGACTCAAAGTAGTCGTAGACTCGGATAAGGATACAGTGATGGCATTTGGATAAAATGGGTTGGATTATGAGTCGGAAAGTATGGATGTAATTAACATACATACTTCAGATATCGGACTTGAGGCTATTCAAAACACACATTCCAATAGCAAGGCATGTTTTGGAGGGCAAATGTTAACCCGCCTTTCGACAAGGCCACGGATAGGCGGATTTAACTAAGTCGACTTCACGATTATGAGGTTGAAATATGATGGATTCGGTTTAGAGGGATGAAATTCACCTACATATGCCGCTCGGCATTAAGGTGAGGATATGACGCTCGGCATTGAGTTGTGGTTATGTCGCTTGGCATTGAGGTGAGGTTATGCTGCTCGGTTTTGAGTTAAGGTTATGCCGCTGGGCATCGAGGTAAGGTCGTGCCGCTAGGCATCGAGGTGAGGTTTTGCCGCTCGGCATCGAGATGAAGTTATGTTGCTTGGCATCGAATAACCTCTCGGCATCGAGGTGAGCTATGCCGCTCGACATCGAGGCGAGGCAATGCCGCTCGGCATTGGTGAGGTCAGGATCGTTCGGTATGGGACGAATGTGGCTCAGTGGAAGGTCGTTTTGTATGGGACGAATATGGTTCGGTGGAAGGTCGTTCGGCCTTGGAGGTATATGGTTCGGTGGAAGGTCTTGATGGGCCTATACCGTTCAGAAAGCCCAACAACTCAGGATTTCCTATAAATATAGCATGTGGAGGTTCAGAAAAGGGATCTTCCTTCGACTCTCGAACTTTCTCTTCTCAAGGCTAGGACGAACATTGGATTTTAACTGTATTCGGTTATTACAACAATAAAAATGAAATTTCTAGAGTGGACGTAGACCGGAGTTCGTCGAACCACTATTAAATCTATTGTTCTTTACTGCTTTCGTTTTAATTTTTACCGTTTTTCACATTTATACTCTCTACATACAATCTATCTATGACTTGTGACTGGTACCTGGTGCTTTCTTCTGGATTTGGGTGTTAATGACCAATTTTGATGCTAACAATAACTTTCTTATGACTACAAATCCTTGCAATTATTATCATATAACATATTATTTAAGGGTTTTCTATTTCAATACACTTTAAATTAGTTTACTTAATTAATTATATCATCATACAACAAAGTATATAATAGAAATCAAATACCGTTATTACAAATAATATTGGTTATAAAGTTAAATGTATTATTAAATTATATA